>AZBU02000011.1:2847494-3583767 GCA_000757645.3 Steinernema carpocapsae | reverse complement strand
GACCGTGTCCCTTTAAATGGAATCTCAAATTGTGAACACACTGCGAATTCTTCGGGAAAGCCATCAACGTAGGCGTTTCGCACGCGTGGCACTGGAAGAGGCAATTTCCAGTGGCCGTTCGCTTAGGGATGTGCTCATCCCGTTCTTGACTGCAGCGTTCCAGTTTAAAGCGGCGCAATCCAGGGTCTTCTCGAGGTATTGGATGGAGAGGTATCTACCGCTATCTGGAAAGGAACAAATAAAATCCAGATAAAAACTAAAAACAATGTTTATTAAATACGGGACTGGACAAGGAAGGGCAACCGCTCTAAAGCTCGCGTCCGGGTCCGAGTGACGAGTTCTGGACGTCGCGGCGGCTTCTGTCTGGAACGGACGATGATGTGGAAGCAGCGGCGGGTCCAGACATCCACTATTTCATGCGGATACGGGTAATATTCCCGGACCTAAGTTTGATCATTTGAGAGTGAGACTATTGTGCAAGTTCGAACTTACTACTTTATGAAAAAGCCGATTAAGGCTCACGCCTCGTGGATATAGATCCACAAGACGTCCGGTACTTTTCGTGGCTTCCCGGATCGCGCGGATGAGGACCGATCCATGCTTGTCCAGAGGGGCCATTTCTCCGGGTAGGCACCCCCACAGGATCAGCAGTTGATCCCCTCTCGGCACGGTTTTGTCCACGAATGTGGGCTTCACGACGACCGGTTCCAGGAGCGGTTTAGCAACCTGGAGAAGGGGTGGACGCCCGATCCCACGGCATGAATTGAGTATGACGAACCGTGGGACCGGCCCCCTCATCAGCTGCCCCAGCTGTTCGAATGGCATCGAATGCCCGCCCTGGCACTTGAAGCCGCCTTCAAAGTTTCCGAATTTGGGCCGGGAGATTCTGCAAAATCCAGGGTTTCGATTCATTTAAATACAAAAAGACTCACCATGATACCGGTGGTGTTGGGCGAAGTACACGCACCACTTCAGCTGCCTTTCGCGGTGCTCCATCTGGTGATCCGCCAGGTCCAAAATCAATATCCTGCAGTGGCCCTTTTGTGGGGCGAAGGCGGGGACGTAAGCGGTCATCTTCGACTGGTTGCTGTGTGGTAGGCGTGCGTAAATGAACCCGTCCGCGTTTAAATCAAGTGTCTCTTTAGGTGTCTCATTGTGTCCCACTGTCTCAGTTTGCCCCTCTCCGACGTCCGGGACTCAAATGTCCCGGACGCAAATGTCCTGGACCTTGATGTTTAGGTAAATGCTGACAAGGGAGGTGTCAAAGGTGACACATTCAGATCGGGCTGAAAATTTGCATACAGGTAGAGTTTGAGGCGCTGATGGACAACGTGGACCTTATACTTGCGGTGCAAAATGAGCAAAAACGGCCTAAAACGGCCGTTTTTGGTTTTCCCTTACCCACATATAACGATACTGAATTCACCGCCTGTCTGGTCGAGTGGTTACGCATCCCGGTCCCCACTTTTTGCTTTCGGGTTTGAATCCCCCTCGGGGAAAGTCTTTTACCAATACGTTTGTCGATGGTCTTCACGCTTTTCTTCGGTGAAATACGTCGTTTTTTGCGTGGATTCTTGCTTGAAACGCGATGGCCGTGGATCCCAGCCGAGTCTTCTTCCTACTGCGCTCTCATTTTGAAGAAATTGGGATAGCTGAGGTGTTCCTGCCCACCGCTGGCCCTTACCCCATTCTTCTGTCGACAGTTGGAGCGGTTATCAGCGTGCGAAAGTCCAATACGGTGAAACGATCCCGAAGAAGACGACAGGACAAGTTCAGCCGCTTGATGTCTATTTCAACCGACAATTCAAGTCCTTTTACCGCCGCCTAACCGAGATCCTGCTGCGGGAACGTCCTGATTTCGCCCCGCGATTTGAACCTATGTTGAAATACGCTTGGTTCGCCGCTGGACTGCTGGAAGAGCGGCCACCTCGTTTCGAAGTTCTAGAGCAGTTCTGCTTTCAGTTTGCTATCACCGACGAAACCCGTGGCTGCGGAGAACCTCAAATGGCGCGATGCGCTGATTGTGAGCGTAATTTGTGCGTCCAGCATTTTGTTTTTGTCGATCATGTATGTGTTTCTGTGATGTTGCGTGAGTTCTCGTGATAGTATAACTGTTTTCGTTGTCATTCTAAGTGAATTAACGCCGAAAACTCGTGAAAAAATGGAGTTAAAAACATTCTAAAATGAATGGCTCCGAGGGGGATTCAAGTGCATAAGCGCGCAATCACCATGACAATTTCTCCCTAATTTCGAAAACGCGATGCTAACGTCGCCGCCGCCCGATTTACGTTGTATGAGCGTGGCTGTGCTGATGAACATTTTAATTGTTATCTAAGCGTTTCGCCGTTTCTTGAATGCTTAGGTAGTGATTAGAATTGAAGAGGTCTGCTGACCCGCCTTTCACTGTACTTCTCATACCGTGATGCGAAGTTTGCGCCAATTTTTTAGCGCAATTTTTAGCGCAGTTTGCAGCCCATCTCATTTTGCAGCTATACGGTAGATTCCTTCAAAATCAGGGTGATCGCGGTGGGAGTGACGCTCCGAGCACCTCAGTTTGCCGCTCCGAGCTTTGCCGCTCCGAGCATCTCAGTTTGCCGCTGTGGTATCTCAGAATGCCGCTCCGAGCACACAATCAAATTAATGTCGACATATTTATGTCATAGATTCTTCGTCCAATAGCATTTCTGACACCTTCGTCGTTTTAACAGCCGTAAACCTTATCTTCCGTAGCCATGTCTTCAGGCCAGCGCATCTTCAACCTGGTTAGCAATTCAAATGCGCTGAATCCGGTGGCACGAGTAACATGAGATCATCTTATGCTCATGAGAATCAGCGGCAAATCCACATCCCAAGATCCGTGATGCTCTTCGTGAGCAATTCTTTCACAGTTCGAGATTCATTCGTTCAACCAATCCGTTGGTCTGAGGATGATAAGGGGTGGAGAGACGGTGATCTATGTTCAACCGCTTCGACCAATCTGATTGTTGAATTCAGTCCTTGATCACTGATCATGACCCGTGGAACGCCGCAAAGAGATTATGTCTTCCACGAGAAAAGCGTCCGAGAGCAGCGAGCAGTAATTTTGTGGATTTGCTGCTGTTTCCATGTGAAATGGCTATGTTTGATGTGTGAGGGATGTGAAGGGATCGTTTGGAGGCCTACATCAGGCTGTTTCAAACAATTTTGCGTGTGTCAATGGAAGCGACAGATGTAGCTCTACATTCGTTTTCGGGTGATTCGTGTGATTGTCATTCTGTTTGAAGCTATTGTCTCCTTTACCAACTTTAACACGACTCGCTGCTTCAGAATCATCGGTACTAAAATGGAAAACACTACGAAGGCTGACGAGAAGAACGTCGCCGGATCTGCGAAGAAGGCCGCCGCCGAAGCTGCCGAGAAGAACGCCACTGAAGCCACGAAGAAGGTCGCCGCCAAAGCCGCCGGAGGACCGCTGCCGAAGCTGCCCGCGAACAGATGCAGAAGAGCGCGGAGGACGCCCGGGAAGGATGTGTGCCTCAGCAGAAAGAAGGCGAAGGCCCTCTGCAACCTCAGCGAGGGGGAGGTGTAGGCCCCTTGAAAAGCCCTGTTTCGGCAGGTGGTAATTTTGGTGGTGGTCATGCTTCGGCAGGCTTCAGTAAGATGCAAGAGCCGAAAGTGCCACTGTCACTGTTGGTTCTGGTGTGTTCACAGTGGAAAGTCCTGCTTCGGCGGGCATGCACGAAACTTTTGCTATGGAAAGCATTAGTGGAAGCCCGCGTTCTTCTCGGAGTGCTCAGCTTCGCTCAAAGCGAGACTCCGGACGAAGCAACAGAGCGTAAGCGAAGACGCATCTGCTGATGACATAGAACAAAGGCGGGGATAGTAGGCTGGGGCTGACCTCCTGGAGCATCTACGTTGGCTCTTCGCCTAGGGTGGCACTCATTCAACCCAACTCAGAACTCCCCCAACCACCTTCCACACTCAAAACTCTCAGAATTTGCCTAAACCACCAACCCACTCTACCCTACCCACCTTCCTCCCCAACTCCCCCGACCGACCGGTCCCCCGCACTCCATCGACTCCATGTGACCGACTGGTCCCCCACACTCCACTCCCCAAATGCCCATCCTAGACACCCACCAAAACCGACCGCTCAACTCTCTCCCTACCTCGATCAGCATGGTCACACGTTTACCAACACACATACAGACCCCTTCGTAACGCTTTAGTAGACTGTTGCAAAAAATTCTGAAAAGCGGTGCTCTCTCTCTGCACTCTATCTAGACACATGCCGCACCACCTCAGTCTAGACAGATAATCTCCACGTGGCTTTCGCTCACATGTGGATCTGTCTAGCTAGGACAGCTCGCTCCGACAGAGATCCACAGAGTCGTTGTGAGGAAAGGTGAGAGTAACCACAACATTTCCAGGGTCCCATGCCGTTAATCTGCTCTATCTGCCAGCTCGGCTACGACGGATCGTCAGATGCCATCGCTGGCACTCTTCCGTGCGGTCACATCTTTCACATTGACTGCGTTCAGCAGTGGTTCCACGTACGCCTCATTTCCCCTCTCTTTATCACCAAAATACCCTTTCCAGCAATGCCAGAATGCCTGCCCTGCTTGCCGAGCCAAATGCTCCTCCAAGGATCTGATTCGCTTATTCCTGGACTCCCAGAACACCAGCGAATCGCCTGAAGCTCAGGTGGAAATTTCGGGATCTCTTTTTCACCTAATTATATCATTTTAGGTCGTGAGATTGGAGTCGGAGCTCCTGGAATCGCGTAAGAGCCTCGACGAATGCCAAGCATCTCTCAAACACGAGAACAACAAGATCATTTCGCTTGAGAAGAACATCGAGCGGCTGATGCAAATTAACCAGACTGCGATTGTGATGAACGCTGACAAGGAAAAAGAGAGGGGCACATTGGAAATGGAGCTCATGATCACCAATCTGTAAGAGTCTTATCATTCGAATCTTTGCGATTATAAGTGTTTCAGGAGCATGATGGCCGCAAAGCGAAATTGCGAGAAATCCATCCGGGATATGCGACGCGGAGCCGACGGCTTCTCGCTGACGGCTTCTCGCGGATCGACTGTTGCTTTCGACTCCGAAACGACCGGAGGAACCAAGGGCGGACGATATTCCTCGGCTGAATTCTGATTTTTCGTTGTAGTAATTGTCCTGTAATTATTTGAAATGTAATTTTAAGATTTATCGTCGAAGCCAAATCGAATACCCCTACTTGGAAACGTCGCACGTTCGTCTCCGTCTGGCGCGCGCCAGCGCCGATTAGTATGGGAAAACGAGACTGAAAATGGGGGTGGGTACTATACCAGCAGGCCCCCCCCTCCCGAGCCCTCCTTCCCCCCTTCATTCCGTCGCTCCGCCGCACCGACCGGTCGCTGTCTGCTCCAAGCCTGGAGCGACCCATTTGGGGGAGCGCTCTCGCGTTTGTTCAGTCGGTTTTGCAATACCACACGCTTTGGTTTCCGCGCCGAAAGCGCCTTTTGGAAGCGGGGTGTGTAGGCCCAAGGCGGCCTCTTTCAAACAGCGGGGATAGTAGGCTGGGGCTGACCTCCTGAGCATCTTAGGCTTAGGCTTGGACATTTTTATTATGGTTTTTGCGCCGAAGGCGCCTGGAAGCGGGGTGTGTAGGCCGTTAGCGACAGCTCTCCGGGCAGCGAAGGTGAGTAGGCTGCACAAAAAAGTTCGAATTTTTCTTCTTGCACCGACGAGACCGTGATTATGGAAGGTATTCGAGTGGTGGTTGCAAAACCAACCGATCAAACGCGCGCTCTCCAAAATGACCGGGGTCGCTCCAGGCTTGGAACAGATTCGGAGCAAACAGCGACCGGCCGGCGCGGCGGGAGCGACGGAATGAATGGAGAGAGGGGTCCTCGGGAGGGGGGGGGCCTGCTGGTATATTACCGAAAATGGCCCTCGTGACGCTCAAAATGAGCGTCGTTCTCGGGCGCCTCGTTTCCAATCGAAAATTTGACGTGTACGGTGTACGATTGTGGAGGAGGTCATCCGCTACGTTTTGCGCCCAAGTTTGCCGGAATACGTGGCGTGTGGGCGCAGTTGATAGCGTCGCTAGCGTGGCTGACCGTTGCCGCATCCAGTTTCGCTCGTTTTGCACGTTGGCTCGTTTTTCGCGCTTTTTTCGCTGAAATCGGGAGTCGTAGCATGGACAGAGGGGGAAGCTTTTGTTTGCGCGCAGCCTCCCTTAGGGTCTTTTGTCGCTTACTTAATGGCGGCATACCCAAACTCGTTAAAATTTGCCTGTGGGAAATCGTTAACCTACGTGGAACTGGCGGTGTTTTTGCGATGATCTGATGTTATTCTTATTGCCATATGACACAAAATTACCATAAACATCGATAACTATCGACATGAGATCTGTCCAGTCATTCGTTGCCACCAGGTTTCGATTATGTGGCTCCGTCTCCTGATTCTATGCTTCCTTCCTCAGGTTTAACTCTTTACGTTTGCTTTATAGCTTGTTGTTGAGGTCAAAGCGGATGATTTTGACATCGTTTCCATTCTGGATCCTCATGCAGATGGTCCTGAACCCGGAGAGCCAACAAATCCTAACGCTCCTGGAGGGATCAATTATCAGCCTGTGGAAGATGTCGTAAATTCGGTTTCGAATGGCGTTGAACAGGAAGCGGCTGACCACTTCAATCCCGACTCGGACCACGTGAACACTGGCGATGCTACGAACCCTAGCGGGTCTGAAGGCATTGATCACAAGCCTGTCCAATACGCCGTCAATGGTATTTCTAAAGACGTTCATCAGGTACAGCAGAAGGTTTTTAGGACGAATTAACTACCAAATCCTTCAGCAGGATGGAGAAGCCGCTTATGGTTTGGACCCTCACTTAAACACTCTCCAGCCTGATGGCATTATAAATCCACTTTTTAACGCAGTTCAAAGCGTCGTGACGGCAGCTCCTGGATTTGATCAGCCAGCTCAGAATTTCGTGAATACCGTTCCGAAGAACGTTAAGGACATAAGCCGGGTGATTAAGAACAGGATGGAAAATAGGAGTGGACATCAGGAAAAGGTTAGAAAATTCTTGAAATGAAGAACGTAACTCACCTCAGGAACCGTCATAAATGCGAATCTGCCATTCCATCACGCCAAGCCCAGTAACGCTGCTTCTTAAACCCTCAACGGAGCTCCTATCTGGTCGGATTTTAGCATGCTCAATTTCCCATCACTGTTTCCTTAAAGTGGCAATAAAGTTGAAAATCCAGTCGAGACCGCGTAAGAAAATAAGATAACAGCATTATTCCAAATGCGCTAACTGCATAGTTGTCCGTTCAAAGAGTGGTCAGCCGCTTCCTGTTCAGCCGCTTCTCTAAAAGTGTATTGATATCAGATGATGCTATATAGCTTCTCCACGTCTCCGATCTTGAGCCAGGCTCATTCACGCAAACATGTCACTGACAAATTGGCGGAAATGTGCAAAAAAGTACCAAAAAATTTATTTTTCCTGCGACATCCGACTCGTTTGCGTTGAACGTGTTTCGAAGAAAACTGATCATGAAACAAGTGTTCCCGTAGCCTGTCAATTTGAAAACAAACGGCAAAATTTGGATGACGTTAAGAACTGTTTAAAAAGGACGTCGCATCTCTAGAAAATCTAAGAGAGCTCGCCAAGCAAGTTGAAAACGGAGACAAAGCCGACGTTTTTACTGTTTTTGCTGAACCTTCTCATGGCTCAGAGAAGAAAATTTTAGCGTTTATCGTAGAATGCGACTTTGGTGGGGTCACTAATTAGTAAACCTTACGAAAAAATAGGACTCGACGGCTTCCGTTCACTTTTAAGATGTCAAGATTCCGTGGAAAATTTCCTAAAAGGTAAGCAGCACTAAATTATGGCGTTTCCAAAATCCTATTTTTAAAAGGAGTAGAGAAGTCTGTCAAACATTGAACCCCAGAATACAGCAAAATTGCAGCTCTATGCTTCAAGATTATGGATACGTTCAAGAGCAGCTTACTAATATGGTTCTACGCCCGTATGCCACTGAAAGCTTAGCTTACATGTTAGCTGGCTTAAAAAAAACTCTGGCCTTAACCAAACGCTTCAAGATCTAAAAGCGCTTCGAATTCTTCCGGCAGAGAACGACGAAGCTGAAGCCTATATTGGAATTTAGGGGTATCTCTACCACGCTAGATTTATTATTTACAAGTACATAGAGTTCCACTCCCACTGGAGATTTGAACTCTATCAAGTTCAACCCCTTTAATCCTAAGGACTTTCCTGGTAAGAATTTCCTTTCTGAGGCTTTTGAAGCTTTAATTACGCCAAATTTCAGGTAATGAAGACTAAGGACTGCAACCGTAAGACTATGGTTGCAGTGCTATCCAGGTGTTCCCAGAAGTTAGAATCGGGTTCTGAGGCAGCTGACCATAAATTGCAGATTGCTAACTAGCTTTATATCAAAGAGGCTTACAAGAGAACTACAAGGCATATCAAGAAAATTGATATGTAGAACTGAAGCTCTTAAGGAGAATGTTTTGGTTGCTTTTTATTGTTGCCAGGCATGAATAAACAGCAAAATCAGTGTTTCTTGAAAGTGGCGATAAAGTTGCCGTTACAGGCGACGTCGACCCCGTCGATCTCCTGAACACGACGGGTTACAGTATACCCAACCACAGCAGCAACATCGCAAAAGTTGTCTCCATTCGTATCCTCCACAATCGCCAGTTTTCCATTGGCGTTTTTCAGCGATTTTTTGACGTAAGAATCGGTCTCTCCGACCACATTGGCCACGTTCTTCATTACGAATTCCGCGTTTTTGGCGTTGGTATCATCGCTTCCGAAGGTGAAGTTGGTGTAGACAATGGTCGTAACGTCATCTGAAGCCATAATTTAAGAATTCTAGCCTTATTTTGAAGTTAACCCTCGAAGACACCATATATATCGTTAGTCTCACGACGCTTTCTTGATTTAACGTCTTCAGGCTTCGGCTTGTCACTGCTAGTAGTAGAAGAAAGCGTAGTGGAAGACACGCTAGAAGAAGAAGACGCTCCAGAGGAGGAGGACATAACCGGAGTCGAAGATCCACCTCCAGAAGGATTCGGGCTACAAGCCTCTGCCACGAAGAAAGCGAATAGAACGACGAAGAAGACGATTTGGAGCTTCATGACTACAGAAGATGTCGTTCTGTGGGAGATGCTGAGCTTTTAAAGGCTTCGAGAAAATCGTGAAACCTGTTGTGTCAACAAATAAATGCTTTGTGGCACGATTTATCTATTTGCAGATGATCATTTTAAGGTGAATGGGTCTGTTCTGTGCCACGCATCTAGGGAGGACTGACGAACTAAGGGCACATGTTGTCAGCCACGTCTTTGTAAACTTTAAAATCACAAATTTGGAATTGAGAGGCCCTTGGAAAGATTCAAACAGGAGCTTGTGTTTGCGTTTACGTCACAGCTCCGATAGGTCAAAAGGAGCGACACAGACAAGAGAAAATCGTTTTGGTGATTAAATAACAAAGGTCAAAGTCCTCTCACGAGGCTCACCTAACGACGAGGTCAACGCTCCTATCGGAAAGGTTTACGTGCCGCTCAGGAGAATTTGGTTTCGATAAGGAATTTTGCGTTTTAAGCATATATCACGCTTCGCCACGCTCTAAAAATGCGTTTTAGTGTTAGTTATGTGTTCTATGAGGTGCGACCACGTGACAAAATCGCACATCTCTCTTCACTGAGATCCGTCCGCCCTCCTCCTAATAAACGCGTAGTTTGTGGCTACAAAGTGCAAAGTCCGACGGCCGCGTGCAGGCGAGCTTTTCCGTTCTCATTCAACTCGTGTCGCCGACGGTCGACCGCTTCCTTGTGCTCTCTTCCTCTCTTCACGTTGGAGCTTTTTTGTGGCTTTTTTGTTATCCACGTCTGGCGATGCAGTATTAGGTGACTTGATTTTAGGATGATCGATAAGGGTCTGTAAAGTAGTGTTTGTTTTGGGCTTCTAGACAATGTTGTTGATCGATATGGAATGGGTTAGAAATACCAAGTCAGTAAAACCAAGACTTTCTGCCTATTAACTGTAAGGATAATTTGAGTCGGCTATTGCATCGGAAAAATTTATGGCTTTTTTGCACAGACGAGACACAACAAGTTGTGTTGTTAATAAGAGCGATCCTGTTTGGCCTGTTCTTCTGATTCAAAATCCATGTCTATACGGCCATTTTTAGGCAGATTGGACACCTCAAGTAGCCTTTTTAGTAAAACTAGCCATCAGCAGCTTCGTGTCTAAAACGTTTTTCTCATTTTGAACGCTGTGCCTAGACACGAGTGTCTAGACACAGAATTTCTCCATTGTCTTGTCACCGAATAAGTCTAGACAGTCAAGACATTCCAAGTCTAGACATGCAAGACGCCCCAGACATGGTCTAGACATATTTGGTGTCTGGCTTTTGGTGTCTAGATGTCTTTCCAAACACCAAAAAGTGTCTCAAACCGCCCAAAATCACTTTAGTTCCTTCTCCTGCCTGTAGACTTTCCGTCTAAAACATCATTTTCCGTCTCTAGACAGGTCATCGGTCTGGACATGAGTCTAGACATTAGTCCAATTTACCCGAAAAGGACAGTCCGTTTTAACTGCCTCAAAATCGTGTTCAGACAGTCCTGACCCGTGTCTGTCTGATGTCTGCGTCATCATCAAAACATTATTGACGCCACCGCCTCTTCCCAGCCTCTTCTCCCCACCATCAATCTCCCTTGTTCGCCTGCACCGTCGTCGTTCCACGGGTTCCTCTTCGCGTTGTTTTTTGCTTCGCATCGCCTTGTGGCGTTCGACGTCGCCTCTCGCTCGCCGTCGTCGTTTTCGTTGGGGTAAACAACGCGTGCGGCGATCGAACGTGGCAAAAAATTGGCGATTTTTGGATTTGAATGTTGCCCATTTTGGAGATTCGAAGATCTTCTATGCTTTTTGCGTGCAAAAATGAGGTGAGGGTGGTCGGCTATTGCGTAGGCCGCTGTTTTGATGAGTTTTTTGTGGTCATTTGCGCGGGCCTCTTTCCTTTTTTTGAAGGACGGAAAGCGAAAATTCAGCGCTTAATTTGAAGCCAATTTCGTTTTTTACCAAAATTGCTGCAAATTTTGCAAATGCAAGCGCTGCAAACTTGCAAGTGTTTCGCTTCGCTTTTAGGTCTCAAAATCTATCGCTTCCAATATCGCTTCGAAAATCTCGAAATTCGACGGATTTTTGCGTGTTATTTGGCTCCGCAAAAATGGGAAATTTGTGGCTTAATTTGCGCTTGGATTCGGTGCAATTTAAGGCTATTTTCAGCTGCAAATCCTGGCTAAATTTTGTGACTATTCGCGTTTCCTAATTCACGCCTTATGTGCCCTGATTTCAGCCGATTTTGAAGCCTTTAATCCTAGCCATGTTTTTTTTGCGATTTTGGGTACCATTTTGAGTACCATTATGCAGCTTTTCGGTAATTTTGAAGCCATTTTTATCCGCTCTTGGGAGCACTTTTGAACCGCTGTTGCGGCTATGTTCCATTCAAATGAATGTGTTGCACTTCGTGCAACTCAGTGTCTCCCCTCCTCGGTCCAAAGTCCACGTGACCGTTGGAACCGATCGAAGCGCCCGACGGTCGCTGTTTGCTATCACCGATTTGTGCCCTTATCGCGTCGACCTTCGTATCTAAATCACTTTCCTATGACCCTCAGTTCACCTTCTCCTTCCCATTGCAGAATGCTATCCAAGAAGCTTCTCCAGAAGGCGACCCTCGCGGCTCCACGTCGCCTGAATTCGACCTCGTCTGGTTTGAACTTCGAGTTCAACGATGAGCAGAAGGCACTCCGCGAAATGGCCCAGAAGTTCGTTAGGGAAGAGATCATCCCCGTGGCTGCAGAGTACGACAGGACCGGCAAGTACCCGTGGGAAGTCCTGAAGAAGGCCCACGCCAATGGCCTGATGAACACCGATATCCCGGCTGCCTATGGAGGACTCGACCTGGACATGGTCAGCAACGTGATCATAAGCGAAACTATCGGCTACGGCTGCACCGGAATCGGAACCGCGATCCTGACCAACGACTTGGCTTCAACGCCTTTGGTCATCGCCGCTTCCGACGACATCAAGAAGCGCTTTCTGACCCGGCTTATCGAGGAACCCGTCATGGCTGTGAGTTCTTATAATGCTTGGAATCTGTCTTATCTTGTGCGATTTCAGTCCTATGGAGTAACGGAACCCGGAGCCGGCTCCGACGTCGCCGGAATCCGCACCCGCGCTGAGAAGAAGGGCGACGAGTGGGTCATCAATGGCTCCAAGATGTGGATCACCAACGGCGGCGTGTCCAGCTGGTTCTTCGTGCTCGCCCGCACCGATCCTGACCCGAAGGCGCCCGCTGGAAAGGCCTTCACCGCCTTCGTGGTGGATGGCGACACTCCTGGATTGTCCCGAGGCAAGAAGGAGATCAACATGGGTCAACGCGCTTCGGACACGCGTGGAATCACCTTCGAGGACGTTGTCGTCCCCCACGCAAACGTCGTTGGAGCCCCCGGCGAGGGATTCAAGGTCGCCATGAAGACCTTCGACAAGGTATCCCTCACATTCCTAAACCCTAATCACAGTTTTGCTTTAAGACCCGTCCTCTCGTGGCAGCTATGGCCACTGGACTCTCCGCTCGCTGTTTGGACGAGGCCGCCAAATACTCCTTGGAACGCAAGACCTTTGGAACACAGATTGCCAACCACCAGGTAACCTCTCCTTCTCTCCAAAGCTGACGCACCCATTTCCAGGCAGTTTCGTTCATGCTTGCCGACATGGCCATAAATTTGGAGCTATCGCGGCACATGCTATACCGCGCTGCCTATGAGGTCGAGCAGAAACGTCCTGGCGCCTACTACGCCTCGATCGCCAAGTGCTTCGCCGCCGACACCGCCAACCAAGCCGCGGCCAACGCCGTGCAAATATTCGGCGGAAATGGATTCAACACCGAATACCCCGTTGAGAAGCTTATGCGCGACGCCAAAATCTTCCAGATCTATGAGGGCACAAGCCAAATCCAGCGCCTCGTCATCTCCCGGCAGCTCCTTGGTCGCGTTAAGCAGACTGGCGGATATTAGACCATAATTGCTTATTTTTGTACATTTAACTATTAAAGAATTTCTGTGACGTGTTTACGATTAGGATAAGGTCGTTTAATCGATCGGAATATCTGATTTTGTATGCAGTTTTCGTGTTTTCAGATCCGCTTTCAAGACTGTTACGAGGGACTCACTGAAGCGTTCAGATGGAATCATGGCTGTCTGGCTGAACCATGTCTCGTAAGTCATGTCTAGAACTATGTACACGTCCGTTGTATTACGACCGCTATGTATCGAGCTATTTCAGACTGGTCGTCTCGCAACGGTTTGGACCGAAATGTTGTCTGAACTAGACATGTATAGTCTACGAACACGTCTGGATAACACTTGTTTGGGCGCTGAGTATCATTCAGACATCTAGACATGTACTGGCGATGTCTAGAAGGGAGTAACCCAGTCTAGTTTGATCTGTCTGGATCACGACTACGATTTTGTCTGATCCAGGCGTGACGGGTCAGGTTGTCTGGCATGTGAAATACCCAGTCTAGACATGCTTGCCCTTCCGATGTCTAGGCATGCTCGTCCGCTGTCTAGACGTGCTTGACGTTTAGCCGTACAGAATTGTGTCTGGCTTGATGTCTATGTCCATCTGTCACGATTGCGATTCTGTCCTATCCAGACGTGACTGATTTAGACATGTGACATGTCTAAATTGCGTTTGTCTTGGACGACCTAGACATCGTATTTTGCTATTCGGATGTCTAGACTGAGAATATCCCCTGCATTTGAGACACGTGCAGCCATAGACTGAATTTTGTAGACATTGCGAGACGCTTTTCTTATGTCTATCCACCACTTCTGTCTCACGAAGCGTAGATCTTCGACGATTTCAGAGTCTGGGGCACCTCGCTCGATCTCCTTCCTCGCTATTCGGTCTGGTCTTGAATAGCCGCTGCCTCACTCGTCGGCGCTTCACCGTTCACGCTCGTCTGACTTTAAAAGTCACAGTTACGAAATTCCCAACGCGAAATTAAAATGTGCATAATCAACGGTGTTCCACAAGCTTCTGGAAGCTTTTTGGCATCGCTTTTCACTAGCTTTTTTGGTGTCGCTTTACTCGCATCGTCTTTCGCGTTCGTATAACAATCCTATACCAACCCTCACCTTAAATTCCATCTTTTGCTTCCAGAAATGCTTTCCAATCGCGTTCTGTCCGGCCTCTCTCGCACAGCCAACCGCTCTGGCGTGCGCATGATGAGCTTCGACCTTTCCGACACGCAACGCGAGTACCAGGCGGCAGCTCTGAAGTTCTCCAAGGAAGTCATGCTCCCAGCGGCGGCCCACCACGACGTGACCGGCGAGTTCCCGTGGGAGATCGTCAAGCAAGCCCACTCCCTCGGCCTCATGAACCCTCAGATTCCCGAGGAATGCGGTGTGTTTATTCCCTTCTATTCTGAGATTCTTATTTCACTCATTTCAGGAGGTCCTGGCCTCAACAACGTGGAGACCGCGCTGGTCGTCGAAGCGCTCTCCTACGGCTGCAGCGGCATCCAGTTGGCCATTATGGGTCCCAGCTTGGCCATCGCTCCCGTGCTGATTGCCGGCAACCCGGAGCAGAAGAAGAAGTACCTTGGAATGCTGGCCGAAGAACCGTTGATCGCCTCCTACTGCGTCTCGGAGCCCGGAGCCGGATCGGACGTCAACGGGGTCAAGACCCGGGCCGAGAAGAAGGGCGATGAATGGGTCATCAACGGCTCGAAGATGTGGATCACCGGCGGCGGCTACGCGAAGTGGTTCTTCGTCCTCGCGCGCACCAACCCCGACCCTAAGTGCCCCCCTGGCAAAGCCTTCACCGCCTTCGTCGTCGACGGTGACGCCACCGGCATCAGCCGCGGCAAGAAGGAGATCAATATGGGCCAACGATGCGCCGACACCCGCGCGATCACCTTCGAGGACGTCCGCGTCCCCGCCGCCAACGTTCTTGGAGCCGAGGGCGCCGGATTCAAGGTCGCCATGGCTGCCTTCGACTTGGTATGTATTTCGAAACCCCTATTCTTATTTTTTATCCTCTCCTATCTTGTAGACCCGTCCTGGAGTGGCCGCCGGAGCCCTCGGCGTGGCCTGGAGGGCGCTTGATGAGGCGTCCAAGTACTCCCTGGAGCGCAAGACATTTGGAACTCAGATCGCCAACCATCAGGTATGTTCTGTCCTCGCTTTATCCTAATCTTATCTTCTCCATTCTTCCAGGGAGTCTCCTTCATGCTGGCGGACATGGCCATCAACCTTGAGCTGGCGCGCCTCATCACTTACCGTGCCGCCAACGACGTCGACAAGGGCGTCAGGTCGTCCTACTACGCTTCGATCGCTAAGTGCTTTGCCGCCGACACCGCCAACACAGCCGCGGCCAACGCTGTTCAAATCTTCGGCGGAAACGGGTTCAACACGGAGTACCCCGTCGAAAAGCTCATGCGCGACGCCAAAATTTACCAGATCTACGAAGGCACAAGCCAGATCCAGCGCATGGTTATTGCGCGAACCCTTCTGCAGACGGTTGCGCAGACGGGAACTGCCTCCACGTTCTAATTTGTGTATATTTGTTGGAATATCTTAATTTGCCTTAAATAAATGTAGATTCTGTTGGGATCAATGAGTATCTGCATAGGGTCAGGAAAGTGTACTTTTGTGTCTGCTAGACGGACTGACACGACGCGGCGAGAGCCTCAAGCCTTATTGGACCCGTCTGCTCTCTCAAGATCCGGTCGGTCCCCTCCTCTGCTCTTCTTCCACTCGAGGTCGATGGCACGTCCGGTTGCTAGAACGGAGAGCGTTACGAGCGAAGATTCGCTTCTGGATTTCCCCATCGCTTACTGCGAGCACAAGATCTTCCGCGACAACGGCAGCTACGGGAAGACCAATGTGCATCTGACGTCGTGGTCCGACGAGTCCACGTTGCCTGACGGCAGATTGGGGCGTAAGTTTTTTCCTTTTATGTGCAATTAAAACCCTATTTCCAGCTCCCAGTGAATTCATGGACGGCGGTACCGCGACCTCCAACGAGGTAACTGCGCCAGGAAACGTCCAAATCACCTCGGAAGTCGGCGGCAAGACGAAGACCTCTGCAACAGTCTTCGAGAACGTGCCTCGAAGCAAGGTTGTCGGAGTGACTCAGGAGGAAGTCCGTCGTTGGATCAGGTGGAAAGCCATCAATTTAGCGTCAATATCGGTCGAAATTGCAGAGGATCCTGCCCCCAAACCGACCAACTCGACGTCGACACCGCCAGGATGCCGACGATTGTCAGGACCGCGATAAGGCCCTCGATGACCCCGACGTTGTCGTCTTCCGAGGCCACTTCCACGGAGTTCACCTCGGAATCGACCGGCTCCTCCGCGAGCTACAAGAGCGGCTCCCCCGATCCACGGACGTTTCGGAAAGCGTCGTGACCGCCTCCGGAAGCACTACGATGACCCCAACGGAGAGCTCCAGCTCCCCACAAACCACGTCGACGGTCCGCTCTGAGACCTTCCCACTCGGATCGCTCAACCAACATTTCTACATCGGCGACTCAACTCCTGAAGCTGCGGAGGCAAACATCAGAATCCCAACGCATTTCTGTGTTTATCGAGCCAAGATTGATGTAAGTCAGGAGCAGCTTTGGATCCCTGATAACGCGCCATTTCAGGACCAGCCAACCCTTCACTTCTGCTATTTCTCGAAGCGCCAGCTGTACCACCACTTCCGCATCCGCGAGGCGAACCTTCTCAGCCGCAAGGGACCTAACGGCTGGCAGTCTATCGTGTTCCTGTTCCCCGAAGGCGCCCACTTCGACTCCGTCGACGACCTCGTCAGCTACTACTTCCAGCAGATTGCCGGATCCAAGGCCCGGAAATTGGACGCGTTTTCGGCCTGTTTTGAGAAGTTTGACCGAGTTGAAGAGCGGCGTATGCAACGTTGAATGAGACTGGATGCCATAAAACTGGAATAAACTCTGGTACATTAGGAACAAATAACAACAACGCAACAAATTAACAAAATTGGTAACAAAAGTACAAATTTACATCCTCAACTACTGGTTCTTGTTGAACGTGCGCTTCCTGGATCCCGTCGAGCTTGACGACTTCGTTGACATCGACGTTGTTGTTGATTTGATCTCGTCGTCGTCGCTTTCGTTTCCGCCATAGCTGTCGTCCCTCGCTTCCACCCTAGAATGGAATGAATCAATGATCGGACGGTTTATGTCCTTACTTAAGCAGATCCTTGTAGAACACGAAATTGGCGTATTTTTCATCGCCCGGAACGCAGAAGAGCGGCGTTCCCACGTTGAACGCGTTGACGCCTCCGAAAGGAACGACGACGTAGAGTGGATCCACGACCGGGCCGATGACGTCTTCGATCTTGCCGATGGGTTCGCGGTGGTCGTTGAAGACGACCGTGTCCAAGTCCAGCGTTCCCACGTCCAGGATCTTCTTGACGATGACTGGAAAGAAGGGAAATCAGTAGGGATTCCTTAAAAACGCTGTTTGGAATATAAAAAACGACTGGTCCGCACAAAAGAGCAACGGTCAGAATGAGCGAGCGCCTAAAAGCGTCTTAGCGAGCGCCTTAACTTCCGCCTGCCGCCTAAAATTCCCAAAAACTTACGCTGGCGATTGATGATCTTGTCGACATATCCAAACGTCATCATGTTGATTGCTTCGGGAACCTTCATGTCCTTCACCGATCCGGCGGTCTTCGTCATGGCGTCTTCATATTCGCGTTCGATGGGGATCGTGCTTCCCTTCGGGTTTCCTCCCTTCGGTCCAGCGGTCATGATTCTAAACCACCACTGTCACAATCAATAACAAAGGAATCCCACATACTGGTCAATTTCAGGATCGCTGTCCGGCTGATCCTCGCCGTCTTCTCCACTGCTCATCCTTGGCATGAAGACGCGCGAGCCGTCGAACGAAATCACGTCGTTCAGGTTGAGGCCCTGGGTCAGAAGCTTCGCCAGGATTTCCAGGTCCTTCGATTTGGCCGATTTGATGACGGCTTCCAATTTCTTGCGGTTGTCTTCCGCCACTTTGCGTTCTAAACACCGAATTTTAGAATGTTGCAAGACAAGGGAACGAGCTACCATGTTCTTCGGAGAACAACTCAGCGTTCTTGGACAGCGCGTCTTCGCCCATAGAGATGTTGCGGATCGCCTTGACATCTTCAATGCCGGCCTCGTCGTAGGTACCTGCTGGAGGAGTGTCGAGGGGATCCATGGTATGCTGCAAATAGACGAGGGTTTAAGGATACTTGTTCGGATACAGGCGTAAGGGTGATAATACAAGCACGAGGAAATATGGAAAATCGACAGCCAACGTTGCGAATTTCGCGCTTTCAGGTCAAACTGGACACAATTCAGCCACTTCTTGGAGGAATATCTGCCTAAATTGGAACCGCAAAGTCTCAGAAAAAGGGTCCCGAATCGTATCGAACACGAAGGAGAGAATCTTCGACAATAACAGCTGAGTTTGAATGCTTTGAAGCAAAGCGAAACGACCAAAAAATCACCAAAATTACGTGCGAAAACTGGAATTTCAAAAAGTGGGAAAAGAAGTGCGATTTGGGCACGACAGAGATCCCAAACTCGGCCAAACCGCCCGGAATCACCACCCGCTAGGCAATAAGAAACTAACAGCACAAAAGCGCCCCCCAAAAAACGCCGAAATCGCGCTCACGGCAGTCGAAATTCGAAATCAGCAGCGTTCGGTTTCGCGCAAACGCGAGAGGCGGCGACAGGATTGTCGTCGTGGGACCCGTTGTTGCAAAAGGAGTGCCTCTCGCTCGCGACTTTTCTGAGGAGACGTTTCCTGAGGGTTTTGAAACTCCTAACGAAATGTAAGAAGTTTTTCATAAATCCAACCGATCCGCGCTAGGAATGACGCTCAAAATGAAGAAATAACGGAATTGGTTTGTCAGACTATTTCTGTCTGGAAAAGGGTCTGAACACGGAGATTCAGACAAAGCTGCTCGATTCTAGACACTGTCTAGAACCGGGGGCTCTCCGGCGGAGTGGGGTCGTGGTCCAAGCGTGCACGTAGTTTACCCTTCGCCGGGACCTCCCGTGAGCTTTGGCAACCTTCCTTTAGGTCTTCAGGTTTGAGGTTGAGAAACAGAAGTGGTGTAGTGAAAGTGAGATTCTGGAATGAAAATCCTTTTTTGTAGCTCTGATAGAACGTATAGTCTTATAGTATAATGTTAATCTTCTCTTGAAGTCTTCAAGTGCAGGGATTCGTTCGGACCACTCAGTTCAATTTCCTTCCGGACACCACGTCTGATGGCACAACTCGAGGCGATCCTGTAGCATTTCCAACGTTCTCCTTCGAAAGCCGGACTTGAGCGGTGGCGCTTGGAGAAACCGCGTTTTTGAACAAGTCTTTGTCGTTCTTCAAGCCAAACCACTCGACGAGTTCGGCACAATCCGTCGACTGGCCTCCGTCGCTCAGCTTGACCAATGCCAACTTGTAAGTGCCTCCAATGTTGTCCTGAGGAACCTCGAAGTCGATGGTGAAACACCTGCCCTCGGCGAGGGATCCCTGGCAGCTGTGGATAATGCGGATGTAGGGGTTGATCGAGGAGACCTCATTTTCCTCGCCGGAGATGGAGAAAGACGACTCAGACTTGATCGGTATTTCGGCAAGCGTGTCGTCAGGATCAACTGCAACAGACGAACTTGAGTAGAGATAAGGAACTGTCCACTTACACAAGTCATGGTCACGGAGTTTGATGATCGCCACGTAGTTCTTATCACAGGAGAGTGTTCCGTTGACGGTGATCTTCTGCAGCGTCCCGAACCACCAGCCGAAGGCAGACGGAGCGAAGAAGAGGAGAAGGGCTCCGAGGAGAGGCTTCATTCTGAAAAGACGGTTTGGAGATGAGAATAGGAGGACGAAGCGCGAAGCTGAACACGACGGAGAACTCAACTGGAACTGTTGAATGAGACCGTTCGCTTGTCTTTTTGTAGCGCCCGAAACCAGGTGGGCTCGCCATTCCGCCTCTTACTAACGTCACAGGCCTAATAGACTTTTGCATAATCAACCGGTCAATTCCATTAGCTTTTAGCATAAGATCACTTAAGAGCCAAAAACTGAGAACCTCTTAGCTAGAAGTGACGCATGTAACTGTTAAATGCTCATCCGTAAGTCAGAAATCAATCGTTCTTCGGCTGATCCGATCGAAAGAACTGTAAAGCTTTTAGCGGGAAGACTTACGGCTGAGCATTGAACAGCTACTTGCGTCACTTCTAGCTAAGAGGCTATTAGGCCTGTGACGTTAGTAAGAGGCGGAATGGCGAGCCCACCTGGTTTCGGGCGCTACAAAAAGACAAGCGAAAGCGAACGGTCTCATTCAACAGTTCCAGTTGAGTTCTCCGTCGTGTTCAGCTTCGCGCTTCGTCCTCCTATTCTCATCTCCAAACCGTCTTTTCAGAATGAAGCCTCTCCTCGGAGCCCTTCTCCTCTTCTTCGCTCCGTCTGCCTTCGGCTGGTGGTTCGGGACGCTGCAGAAGATCACCGTCAACGGAACACTCTCCTGTGATAAGAACTACGTGGCGATCATCAAACTCCGTGACCATGACTTGTGTAAGTGGACAGTTCCTTATCTCTACTCAAGTTCGTCTGTTGCAGTTGATCCTGACGACACGCTTGCCGAAATTAACGATCATGTCTGAGTCGTCTTTCTCCATCTCCGGCGAGGAAAATGAGGTCTCCTCGATCAACCCCTACATCCGCATTATCCACACTGCCAGGGATCCCTCGCCGAGGGCAGGTGTTTCACCATCGACTTCGAGGTTCCTCAGGACAACATTGGAGGCACTTACAAGTTGGCATTGGTCAAGCTGAGGCGACGGAGGCCAGTCGACGGATTGTGCCGAACTCGTCGAGTGGTTTGGCTTGAAGAACGACAAAGACTTGTTCAAAAACGCGGTTTCTCCAGCGCCACCGCTCAAGTCCGGCTTTCGAAGGAGAACGTTGGAAATGCTACAGGATCGCCTCGAGTTGTGCCATCAGACGTGGTGTCCGGAAGGAAATTGAACTGAGTGGTCCGAACGAATCCCTGCACTTGAAGACTTCAAGAGAGGATTAACATAATACTATAAGACTATACGTTCTATCACAGCTACAAAAAAGGATTTTCATTCCAGAATCTCACTTTCACTACACCACTTCTGTTTCTCAACCTTCACCTGACCACTGTAACCTCCTTTTGGGGCAGCAGTCATCGTAGTATGCTCAATAGCTTTGAATAGCTCAATAGCTCACAACGCTCAATAGCTTTGAACAAGGGCATCTAGTTGTTCCTGCTGTTTCGAAAACAGACAGAGGTGGTAAATTAAGAACATATTCGAGACACTGATTTCATCATTACATGTGTAATTAACAGGCAGCAAGGTACTATTTTTTAATTTTCGCCCGCGTTTTATGAAGGCATAAATTTGGATTTTTATAAGGTGGCTCTAGCATTATGTCAGGATTGATAAACAACTTCTCACTGTCAAGCATGAGTTTGACTTTAATTGTGACAAAGAATTCAATGGCGACCCTAAACAGACGAAATCATATCAGGGAAAATCCGTTTTGTGAGTTGTGACTCCTTGCACCCTAACATCTCACTTCCCCGTCGCATCAAAACACCCTCCTGCACGCTGCTTTCTCTGTCGTCTCTCCTCTCGCACCAGTGCGTCCACACGCGCCGTTTTCCCCACGTCCTTTAAAAGCATTTCGTCGCTCTTTCTCTCGTGGACAGCCGATCTACGGAAACTGAAGACCTTAAAGGAAGGTCGCCAAAGCTCGCGGGAGGTCCCGGCGAAGGGTAAACTACGTGCACGCTTGGACCACGCACCCCACTCCTCGGAGGTGGTCGAGCGTTCAAGCGACGAGTTTCACTGCTGATCCCGTCTCCCTCGAATGGCCAGCCGCTAATACCGACTGGGCGGGTGGCAAAGCTACGACAATCTCGCGGACACGTGGGATGGAGTGGCGACGTGTACGGTACCAAAGTAGCGCTGATCTGTGGCAACACACGACTGCGTGAACACGTCCGAAGGCGGTCCCGTTCGGAGGTTCTGGGGTGAAGCTGTCCCTATTTTTTGTTCCACGGCTTCTTCTTGATCTGTGGGAGCACGCGGCGCTGCTCCGGAACAGCGGGCACTCTTCTGCTCCATACAGGGTGGGCCAAAAAAACTCCTTTCTCCTGACACGCGCGCCAGATTTACTGTCTGAAATGGGTCATTTTGGATACAAAATCTGACCGGTCGTCGCCGCGCAATCGCTGCAAATGGCCCATTTCAGACAGTTGATCCGGCGCGCGTGTCTAGCCAGCGCGGTGTCTGGAAAAAGGATTTTTTTGGCCCACCCTGTAGACAGCCAAAGAAAGCCGCATGAGAGAGCAACCGAGAGCGACCGACCGCCTCCCAACCGCTCATCACCCAGAATAACCCTCCTGGCTCTTCAAAACCCTCAAGAAACGTCTCCTCAGAAAAGGATCGCGAGCGAGAGGCACTCCTCCATTGCAACAACGGGTCCCACGACGACAATCCTGTCGCCGCCTCTCGCGTTTGCGTGAAACTGGATGCGGCTGATTTCGACTGTCGTGAGCGCGATTTTCGCGTTTTTTGGGAGGCGTTGTCGATTTGGGGGGGGGGGATGTTTTTCAGCAAGAGTCAGCAAATTGGATTTTTATAAGGCGGCTCTATCATTCTGTTTGTCCGAACAAATTTTACGCCAATCACATGGTCTGAGGAAAATGGCAGATTCCACCTTAAAGTTCCGAATGTTTTTCAGCAACAGTCAGTGATGTAGAAACTACCTGAGCCAGTTTGGCAGTTGCAAGTTCAGCTTCTTTCTGAATAACAACAATGTCGATATTCTGGTTAACCAGTAGATCTGTTTTTAGCAAAGGCGTCATTGGGTTTGAAGGGCTTGGCTGCCTCGAAAGTGCCTTTGTCGTGTTTCACGACAATGCAGTTAACGCAAACATAAGCCTAAAAGGACAGTTTTAGAACGGCATGAAAAAAGAAGGCTCACCTCATAATCCGTGTCATGGAAAAATCTACATTTTGGCTTCTGGCATATTCCTCTTCTGAATAAATTCTGAACATTTTCTTTGTGTTCTCGCCTCTCGCGTAGTTTGGAAGTCGGACTTTGCAAAGAATTTCTGCGCTTTTCTTTGGTTTGTTTTGATCCGTTCAGCGGTTTGTAGAGAACATTTCGGAGAGGTTCTTCGGTTCGTCTTGGGAGACTGGGATGCGGACACACAAGGGAACATTCCCAAGTGTGAAATTCAAATCGAGCTGAAAATTGGTGAGCAGATAGATCTCGATGTCAGTGTTGTCTTCTGCATCATAGAATGACGTGTACCCAAGCAAGCATTCTAAAATCATCAGTGAAAATTGTTGTTTGCTCAAGGAGAACGCTTGCTGCGTTCTTGACGTTGGGAATAATTTGTATATTGGAATCATTGTCGCAATTTCGGGACATACGGAGTTGGACCGTCCAGAAAAGTAAAGAGGACTTGATGGAGAATCTTAGAACGTGAAACATAAAAACTAAAATACACATTGATAACGTTTTTCTGCATCTTAGAATGACGTTTGCTAAAGCTTGTGCTCTAGACTCGTCACTAAAAATCCATGTTTGCTAAGTGAACATCTTATTAACTTGTCGCGTTCTTGACGTTGGTAACAATTTGTAAATATTGAAATCACGTTTGCAATTTTGGGTCGCACTGAAATGGAATTCAGAAGAATTAACGGAGATAACAAGCTGCTCTCTTACAGGTGACGTTATCAAACAGTCCAATGTTTCCTGATCTCGGCTTCTAACCGACCGCCCCCAAGTTGTGCAAGCACTTAGTCACTGCTGAAGATTAACGAAAGAAGGAGTCTTTTAAAGGGAGTGAAAGTGTTGAGTGAAACAGCTTTTTTCAATGTTCGGTTAAACAGCTTCACACACCCTTTCATCAGCTTGAATTGATTTTGTTAAATTTTAGGTGGAAGACAGCAATATGGCAGCGACTATCTGTCCGAGTATTAACTACCTGAGCCAATTTATGGTTTCGGAAAACTGTATTTACTACCTGGAGAAGGATGGCTCGTCCTGTTGGTAAGTGATATTGATCATTCTCTAGGTTAGAGTTTTTAGGCTGTTCTGCTACCTAACCAACGAACAAAAGTTTTTGACTTGTGTCACGCCTTTCAAACAGGTAATTCTCACTTACTCTTTTCCACCGAAACAAAGATTTACAGGCTTGTCTGTACAAACTCGACGGCCAAGTGATGATCTTCTCTTGCACGAACAACGGTTTCTGCTCCCATAGCGTCACTCCTCGCTTCAAAGACCACAAGCTTCTGGCAAACCCTGAACAACTTCGCTTTTTTGCTTATCACAATGAAGACGTGATTTTGCTGAAATCGGCGGTTTTTGACTGGTAGGTGGAAGCTTCTATCCTTGGCTATAAATGTAAATTTCAGCTTAAAAAGCTCTGACTGCTTTAGCAAGTCTGATCACATTGTGTTCTTTCCTTATGCTGCAGCATTTAACACCAAGACCCAGCAGACCTTCATTACCGAAGAGAATCCCATCTCTGAATCCGAGAACGTGTGTTCCGTTTTTGTAGCTGATAGCCGGTATCACTACGTGGATGCTGGCACGGAACAGGTTCATTCAATCAATCTGTGTGACGAAAAAGACGTCGAAGTATACAAAATTGTCCGTGAGCATAACGTGAAAATGCCAAATGCGGCCAAAAGTCTTGTTTTTGACCAATTTGTTGTTTTTCACAGGCGTGAGATGTTATACTTCTTAAAAAAAGGTAGAATTTCCGTGTTTAACTCTAACCTAAAAATGATTTTCAGGAAGTGGAAATTCTCTGACATCACCGACTTGCTGGTAGAACTTGTCACCTTGAAAGACCCTAAAAGGGTGGAAGACGTAAAGGTGGCTTCTGTTAGCCAAGACAAGAATCTTTTGCATATTATGTTGACTTGGACCAAAACCCGAAACCTTGTTATTACGCTGACAGAAGAAGAGATTTGGACCGCTTACTGCGGAAATTGTTCTACTGAGCCTGTAAAAAGCCACTTTTAAGATAGATCTAACTCAGATCACTTTAGGAAAGCGTCGCTTTGGAGATAGAGCCACTCATGGAAGACCAAGTTGGGCAACATGAGACGGCTGAGCAAGACCCGGAAAGCGATGAGTCTGAGCTCGTAGAAAGCAGGGAATTTGCTGAAACGGATGCCGACCACATTGAGGAACAATATGTAGAAAATGACACGTGTAAATCTGAGAGTGAGTCACCAGAAGAAACAATTTCAGAAACTGAAAACCACGAAGACCATGCTACTGAACCTATCCTTGTCATTGAGAAGACCAATACCTCTGACCCAGCGAATGCCCTACTTTTCGATCCTGTCAGTTTTGACTCTAATGCGGAAGTTCGAAATGCGGATCCAGTTCAAGAGAACACCCAATCTCTGGCAGATTTGATCAATGCTGAAATGGCCGAAATGAAGACCTCTCCTGCAAATAGTGAAGCACAAGAAGCAAAACAGCTTCAAGATGTTTGGATTAACTCGCCTTATTATCAAAACGAGCTGAATGAAAATGAAGACGTAGGACCTCAAGAAACTCAGCCACAGGAGTCCATTTCAAGCAATGTTTGCGACAACAATCAACCAAATGTTTCCAAGATCAATCCGTTCCTTCTCCAAAATCATCTGCCCAAACACAAAGAAAATAAGCGAGAAGGAACTCAAGATCATCTCCACATTAATGTCGATGTGAAGCTGCCCGAGTCAATTGAAGCCATAAAAGGCACGGACGACCTAAGCAAAGTGTTGAAGATTAACCCAGTCCTCGTCCAATGTGTTACGCCCGAGCCAGAAGACAATCAGCCCGAAAGCGCTTTACCTAAAGATGAAAAGGCAAAGAACATCGTTTCATCTAGACTCCAAGTCGAACCAAAGCCGCGCAGTTTCAAAATCTGCTCCAAGTGTAACGGGAAGAAGCCGAAATGTATATTTTTCCATGACACGGATTCTGATGAGGTGAGCCTTCTTTTTTCATGCCTGTCCTTTTAGGCTTATGTTTGCGTTAACTGCATTGTCGTTAAACACGACAAAGGCACTTCCGAGACAGCCAAGCCGTTCAAACCCAATGACGCCTTTGCTAAAACAGATCTACTGGTTAACCAGAATATCGACATTGTTGTTATTCAGAAAGAGCTGAACTTGCAACTGCCAAACTGGTTCAGGTAGTTTTTACATCACTGACTGTTGCTGAAAAACATTTCAGAACGTCTGTCATCTTTAACGGATAGCCGATAGCCTGCAAAAAGACGTGGAGAGTATCGAACCCGAGAATCAAGCTCAGAAAACTGAAGAACGTGGTAAAATCCACAAACAGATCAACGAGGTAGATTGGTATCTCTTGTGCTAACTAAAAAATGATTGCATTCAGACGAAAAACTTCAGCGCTGACGCAAAACGGCTCCTGGCAACTCAAAAAATTGAAATGGCGCCAGCTCATTTTCTCGAGAGTCATTGATTTTATTCACCTCAATTTATAACCGAACCTTGGTTATGTTAACAAGGCGTTTGAATAGCGATTGCCACGCAGAGGCTACAGGGCTACTGTAACGACTTTGTGACGTTAGGCAGACCTTGCTCTATCTCATCACACAAAGTTCTTATTTCAGCTGTTTCTGAAACGTGGCAAGGTACTCTCTTTGGCGCACGAGATAAGACCTATGACGAATTTTGGAATTGTGTGTCTACTGTTATCTGAAGATGATAAACCTGTCAACTGTTTTATGTCCGCAAGGCTCAAAATGACCTTGACAATTTTTTATTAACCCGGAAACCACTTTGGAGTTAGTTTCACCCATCAATTTGAGGTTTTAAGAAAAGCTTGGTTGTCATAAAAAAGCGATGGCGTACATTTGACGACACACAAGAAGGCTACTCACATTTGTAACAGGCTTATCACATAGCATGGCCGGTAAACCACTACGGATCAGACGTAAAACTGTTATTGTTCACCGGTCACCAACTGGACTTCTCTGGCTGAGCAGTTTCGAAAGATCAGATTTCACAATAATTTGAAAAGTTGGAAATTCTAGAAACACTTCTATCTTTGAATAAGCTGTGAGGCTGAAAAATTTATTGTTGATTCGAAGAAGAAGCACTCGTGAGCATCACTGTTATCAGTTCAGCGTGCGAGTGAAAAACGCAATAAAATGTAATTTCTGTAATTGTCACGTCATCGTTGTGACAAGTTCCGATTGGATTGCCTCTTTCGTTTTGAGCAACGCTCAAGGGAGTATGAAAACGGTGGAAACCTTCACAGCTTTTGATTCGACTTTTCATTCGTTCCGCTCTATTTTAGATCCAAAATGCCGTTTTTTCTCAACTCTATCCATCTCCCCCGAACGTCACTGTCACTGCTAGTGCGAACTCTAACTTCCCCTTGCCGAATGGTCCTTATCTCTCCATCCAATCATCGTCAGCCACGTCCGTAAAGCATGCTATAAAAGCCCACAGCCGCGTGGTAGAAATCAGTTTACAATAAAGATGTGATGTGATGCTTCTTCGTGACAAGTTTTAAGCATTTTTCTCGTTTTCAGATGCTCTCAAAAACTTTCGTAATTCTCATTGCTCTGGCCTTGGTCTCCACCGCCCTAACCCTCTCCGCCTGTCACCCCTTGTGGCACTACCACGACGGAAATTGTTATTTCGTGACCAAGAACACGAAAGCCGCCTTCAACGAGTCCGAACAGGTCTGCACTGGCCTCGGAGCTCATTTGGTCTCAATCCACGACAAGGCCGAGGACGAGTTCGTCGTGGATATCATCAACAACTCCAGCGACACCTTCAGTCTCCACTGGATCGGCGCTTACAATCAGTCATGGACCGACAGATCTGCATGGGATTACAACAACTGGTTCACTAACCAGCCTGTTTATAAATGTGGACTGGTAAGGATTTTGAAGATCTCTAGAATTTTGAATGTTTCTTCAAGCTAACTTTGCATGTTCAGATCCTGGTGAATGGAAACGCTAATCGATGGTTCACGGCCAACTGCGACTATCACGCTGACTTTGTGTGCAAGAAGGAAGCGAATCTCGAGTTTCGAAGCATCTGAAGCATCGAGAATCTTTTGAGCCCACCTGCTTGCTTTCTTTGGTTTCGAGTGCAGTGTTGCGATATTTCCAGTTCGAATCAGAATTTGAACCATGCGTTGACGGTTAACAAACGTTTCCTCGAGTCCTTCTATCTTACGCGCACATTCACGGCTCAATGTAATAGAATGTTCACGACGATGTAGGGCACGAATTTTGTCTCCGGATTTGTCTTTCTCTAAAATTCAATCGCTCAATTGTGAAAAAAGAACCGCATCAATTTTACCACTTCGAGAAAGATGCTTAAGAGTTTAGCTCCCGTCAAAGATGCAACAATGCTTTCCGTAGCATTCCACGCACACATGATATGCAAGCAGCCGTGGCCGACTACCAAGCTTTTTCCCTCGTTTTACTGTTCTGTCGCCAGCAGAAGCTGGGAGATTTCCAACAGTGTTAAGGGTCTAAATGTCTTTTCATTCCTAATAGAACACTTGCTCCAAACTTACTCCAACTCTAAGCAGTACATCTTGTGTGGAAGAAAGTGACAAATTTGTCCAAGCGGAGTGTCTTGGAGTAATTCATCACTTCCTTGACGCGATTTTCAAGCGGACTGATCTAGGATTGAAATCAGAGTAGATGGCGTCTTTGAACAGTGGAATATACACAGGCGTGACAGTGAGAGCATTAGTTTGATCGCTTAGGTTCGTTGAATATAATCGCTTGAAAAGTAGTGGTAGCGGTCTTCAGCGACAAAAGAACTGTGCTGGGTTGAAAACCGATCGCGGTTTCCTTTTGAATCGCGGAATTCTACTTGCAAAACCAACAGTAGTTGCTTTTGGGGTCGAAAACGAAAAAATATTGTTGATTCGAAGAAGAAGCACTCGTGAGCATCACTGTTATCAGTTCAGCGTGCGAGTGAAAAACGCAATAAAATGTTTGTAATTTCTGTAATTGTCACGTCATCGTTGTGACAAGTTCCGATTGGATTGCCTCTTTCGTTTTGAGCCGAGCGGGTTTCTCTCCTCGCGCTTCTCTGCCAGTTCTTCGTCCTGAGTTTCTTGGTGAAGTCATCTGTGCTTCTTGCAGCTCCAGGAGCCTTCCGGGTGTGGCCATTCTGCGCACGTTGAGGGCCCCAGCGTTGATTTGGTGCGGGGGGGAGTGGAACATTACGCTCCCCTGCAGGTTCCATTTGCTTCTGGGGCGCGGATTCTTGTCTTCTGCTGCGTCGACGTGGGTGGTCCGACAGAGCGAAATTCGCGACCGAGCGCTCACCACCGCTGCAGATGAATTTCTCTGATTGTCACGTCATCGTTGTGACAAGTTCCGATTGAATTGCCACTTTGAGCCACGCTCAAGGGAATATAACGTTCCGATCGTGGCGGAAAAAAATCTGTCTAATGGACCTGTGGAAAGAGTCACACAGCGGCTATTTGTGAATATCGAACAGGAAATCCACTCGAAGATTCCTCCTCCAATCAAGTCTCGCACTAAATTGCAGCGAAACAGCAAACCGCAAAACTCATGTAAGAACACATTTTTGAGAACAGCTTTGAGTGAAAGTTTTATAGGTGATTCCAAGCATGCGTACGGTTAACCAAGAAACTGGCCGGCCTTTGAAGGGCGAGCTACAGAATAACCAACGTTCTCCAGTGCCTTCAAGGTCCCAGATATACATTGAAGAAGTTGGTGATGCCTCTGAGAGGCTAATTTGAAGTGGCGATTAACGCCTATTGAAGGCCTTCCTGAAGCTTTTAGCTTTCACGCATAGAAAGAATCCTTCAATTTTGCTCCAGCTACTTAATAAAATTTATAAGACCAAATTTCGCTGTAAACAATTCAAAACAAGTCTTCTTGTTTACACCAGTCTCACACTGTACAGCGACTCCTACAACTTTGACTTTCGTTTTCCTAAAAACATGTTGCTGCCTAGACTAGTTACTTCTTTGCCTTCTCTTGATTTTGACCACTTTGCTGTATGTGATGGCTACTTTTATTGCTATAGTCAAACTGGTACAACTCTAAGGTTTCTAAATCATGTATTTAGCTTTTAAGTTTAAGATTCAGGTTGACTTGCATCAATCTGAAACGATGCAAAATTATCGATAGCCGCATTATTAGAGGAGTAAAGTGCTTAAAGGTAAAAACGCAGTTTTGAGTTTTTATTGACGTCTAAAGCCTTTTAGTGTAGTTTCTTCCACAACAAAGGCAATCTTATGCTTTGCCGCGTTTACAAAGACCGGTTATTGTTCTATCAAGTTTTGCTAGACGTGACCATTGGCAAGTTGAGCATCGTTTTTAGTGGGTCGCATGAACTAAGGTCTCTTTTCTCTATCCGAATTCCACTCAGAAATTCTGTTTTTCAGCTCTCCTGTAAACAATTGCTATTTCGCAAGCGGTTGGATGATAATTGGTTCAAAATTATCTGCTTACGACTTAAAAAATGGTTACATTCATGTGACTAAAGCTAACGATAAGCAGCTGCTCAGAAAACATAATAATTCCAAAGCCGTTTTTGTGGACAAGCACAGATATTGCTTCGTGGACCAAGATTTTGACTCGCTGTTCACTGCTTCTATGATAAAAGATGGCACATTTAAAGCTCAAAAAATCATTAAGAACAATATTACTGTAGCAGTTTCAGCCAGCATCAAAACCTTTGTTTTTTCCGAGTGTATCATTTTTATAACCCAAAAACAAGCTTTGCGCTTGGATAAAAGGTGAAGTTTTTGCTCAGTTGCATTGTAGTTTAAAGCGCAATTTGAAGCGACATAACCCTAAGCGACGTCACTGACCAGCTGCAGCCAGAAATCAGCGTGGATGAGTTTACAAGATTTGCTCAAAATGGTAATTTTTTGTATGTGGTGACGCAGAAGAACTCAGGCTGTCAATTATGGAAAATCGATCCTAGCAATCTAACTGCGGATGCAGTAAAATCAGTAAGTCAAAATAAGAAGAATTAGGGTTCATTGACACTCATTTAGGTTGTAGAATGCGCCCAAAACGATACGAGTTTTTCGATCTCCTGTCCCATCTGTTGGCAACCCTTTACAATCCCGAAAATAATGCCAAACTGTGGCCACTTTGTCTGCGATTCGTGTGCCATTCGTATATTGGAAAAAAGTCTAATCTCCGTAACTTGTCCTATCTGTCGTCAAATCAGCAAAATCCCAGAAAATGGATCTTTACCTACAAATTGGCTCCTAAGAGGTACCTTCTGACATTTTGCTTTTAAACCTCAATTTCTGTTTTTAGACCTCATCGTTAGGGAAAAACTGCTCAACTGACATTGAACAATTAATAAAAAGTTCCGTTCTCAAAAACGCCGTCAATTTATCACTCTAAGAACAACGGAGGAGGCAGGAAAATCCTGCCGGTCAGCTGACCGCCGTACGAGCATTGCTTCAATGAGGCTAAAATTAAAACTGCTCAGGAACAATGAGCGTAACTTCCCGGACAAAAACCAATTTTGCAAGTGACATCTGACAAGAGAGGCTTTATCAACAACAGGGATTTTTGCAGAAAAGACCCTCATTTAAACAGACTCATCCAAAAAACTTTCAGACAAAACGAGGCGAATTAAACAATCAGCCTTTGTTCGACCCGATTCGTTTTGAACTAGTCGAAATTGAGGGTTTCAGTGTTTTTCCCTAGCGTTCTAATTTCGAAATCTCAGCAAACAGTCAAAGTTGAGATTTTTCAAAAATTGATTTTTAACAAATCACCCAATTTTCGAACCTAACCCACTTTTTCATGCTCCAGCCTATAGATCACACCAAACATCAAAGGCTCGGGTGGGCGATTATTCTTAGCTGTTGATCTCGACCTCCAATCGATCAGTTCGCAAGCACGTGCCATCACAAACACATTACAGCGCCGATAGGCTATTATTCGGCCTATTGTTCGCAACCGAGTGGTCCGATGGCCATGAAGGCGATCGAAACGAAGCTTCCCGGGGAGCTGAATGGCGCTTTTTTGGTTAAGGATCATTGTCTTTACTCTGCTTATCTCGAAAGGTACAAATTCTTAATTTGGCTTACCTAAAAAACGACTTTTTTAAAAATGACTTTTAGGAGCATCTTGGAGCTTAGAATCCAGATTTACGACTCAACCCTAAACAAGCTCTACAATGTAAATCTACTCAATCTGGAACCTTGCAAAGGGTGTCATAAATACTGCGTAAGCTATCCTTAGTTTCTTGGGTTAAGATTAGTGCAAGGCATTTAGCCGCACGTAACCTGAGCTAATTATAGATGACTCCTCTGATCTATCCGGATCAAAACAACATGTTCGTACTCTGTGAGACGTGCGATGAGATGAAGACGTTTCGCGTTAAAGTTGATTTGTTGAAGAGGAAAGCGTACTATTGTGTTCATAAGGAGTTCAAGAAGACTAGAAGGTAGGTGAACGAACGGCTGACACATTAACTAAAAAGTTGGAAATTAGAATTTTTGAGAATCAAAATTCCGCCGAAAAGCAAGCTTTCAAAATTTGAATTTATAAACACATCTCATGGTTTTTTTGACTTTCAGTGCTGTTCCCACAACCTCGGAGAAGCTCATAATCCAAGCTCCCAACAAACTCTCTGTTATCAGTCTTGACAAAGCCCTAATCAAGCTCTCTGCCTTTCCATCCAACACTGTCTTCAAATGTAGGCTTGTCCTCTTTGAACCCTATTTAAGGTCACATTTTTAGGGTCTGTAAACTTCCTAAGCGGCTTCATCTACGGTCCTAAGTTCTACTACATTAGCGACACTGGCACTACCTCGTTTACTGTTGACTTAGAGAAGATGACTGTCACAGGAAAAAACCAGATTACGGTAGCCTCCAAAGTAGCTCTGAAGTTGAATTCTGGCAAAACCAACAAGACCCTTATTTTTGGAGACTTTGCTATAATCGTCCAGTATAATCAGTTTAGTGAGGCCAAATTCTTTAAGCTGGATTTGAAGTAAGTTTCAAAGGTTTAGAAACAGATGAAAAAAGGAAAATTCAGAAAGTGGAAACTGGACGAGATCACGGACTCGATTTCATGGAAAGACCAGATCGACAAGATCTACCACATAGGCCAGGATGAACAGGCTGCCTACATTATTGGAAGGACAAACAAGGACGCAAATCAGCTGTGGAAGCTTGTGTTTAATCCTAAGAAAACTGGTTGAAACCGTTTGTTTATTTCTGTGAAGCACATTGTTCGGTTGAGCTTCAATAAAACCTTTTTATCCAACGCCAAAAAAATTTCGATGAGAGACTCACGCAAGACTTACGTTCGTTTGAACTGGAATGTAAAAACGTGGCACTTTCAAACGAGCTGTAGATCTTTGGTTGTTCTATTGATTCGGCGCATGTCAATTGCCGATAGCTACAGAATTAAATGTTTCATGGTATTCGGTGGCAGAATAATTATATGCCACGTTTTGTTATTGGCAAAACGAACGTGTTCAGACAGAATGTCTAGAAAACCAAATCCGTGGGAAACGTGGACATGTGACCAGGAAAACGGGAGAGTGCGCTGACGAGCGTGGTCTAAATTTCCGTGAAATTGGAACGCACAAAAGCGAAGCCCCGGAAAGCTCCAACATTCACTGGCTTCAACTTAGCAAATGGACACCCGAAATGATCGCTCTGCTCTCTCTCCTGTTTTTCTTCACCGCGGTAGGTCCGAACAACGGTAAGAATGCATAAATGCGACGGCGAAGTGAAGCCTGACAGCGGAACCATAGGACAGAAATATCAAAGTTCAAAACAATCGGAGACGCTTTCGAAAATGTTGCTAGTGCCTTTGTGAAGGTCTCTCTACAATCCATTAATTTTGGTTTATGCATTGAACACACCTGGAAGGACGAAATTCTTCAGCTGTTTTACATTGACATTGGTAGGGTTGCGGCACACTGAACATGGAAAGTTGCCGTTGGTAGCACTATTTTGCAACATGGAAATACATTGGTAACAAACGAATGCCCACATGCGGCGAAAATTTCAGGTTCCTTCCGAAAATCATGACATACGGGGCATTCGCGGTTAACCTAGCAAGATCTCTTAGCGACAGGAACGAGAAACGCAATTTACGTTCGACAAGGGAGACGTCTGAATTCGGATGCTCTAAAAGGAGAATGACGATACAATGATTAGAGGGCCGTCGTGAACTGAATAATCAACTTGAACTGCACCGAACTGTAATCAATCGGCAATAACCATCGTTGGCGCCATTCCCGAAGCTGTTCACTCATCGAACCACTCACCGACCGAATTCCTGACATTCTCCCACATTTAACAAAACACAGAAATGTCTTTATTGTGCTTTTAAACAGGCTAGCTAAAAATTAGCGAAGGAAAAAATTGGCGTAATTGCATAAATTATGAAAAATAAGAGCGGTCCCTAAAACAGGCTTTGCTTCGTTAATTTTAGAGGAGTTAATCTCACCAGCACAACCGTCAGTACCCAGAAAATGAACTGTGGATCGATCATATTCTGTTCAGCGTCAAACTGCACGTAGATGTGGATAACTGTGAAGAAGCACCCTGACAAAATTATGCATAATAGCAGGTGGTACAGAAATATGTAGATTCTGGCGCACGCTAAAAAGCTGTGACACTGAATATAATAAAAAAGCAGCACTTACAACTACGTTTTTTCTTAAGGGCTAGTGCGTAGCAATACAAAGGAAGGAGGGAAAACAATAACAAGACCACAGCTATATGAACCGGACGGTTGATGATCTAAACGTTAGCTCTGAAAAGCTAAAAAAATTTCAGCTTACCCTTAACAGCCTCAAAACAGAGAAAAAGTAAAATATGGTCACTACAAACAGCTGGATCCTGGCAAAGCCGCTCCAAAAGCTCAAATTCGCGTCATCGTCAGCTCGGTAACCATTCCTTTCTACGCTTTTTTTGTGCTTGCCGCTTTTTTTGTCAGCTACGCTGTTTTCTATTACAATCACTGTTTAGAGAGCTACGCTTTGAACTAAAGCAATGTGCTGAGAGTGATCCCTAAGCGCACAGACGCCACAAAAATAGACCTAAACTGCCAAAATGAGCACGATTATCCATTGCACCTTTCTTTCGTTAACCTGTCCTTCTGTACATTTTTGGCATTTAAAAAGCTGATCTTTGAGCGTCACTTTTTGGCAAGACGAACAGGAAACAGATTTGATAGTGTCCAGTACACCTAAATATTTTTTGGTTCGGCTTTATTCAAATAGACAATTAAACCAAACCTTTTAAAGTCCAATTCACAGGCAAGACCTCTCCTACTTTCAACTGCGTTTCTGTTCTACAGACCGGGCATGTGAACCGTCGCTCTTGTGTTCCTAGCATGATGGTCTCGCAATATTCGCATATTGAATGACCGCATTTGGTAAAGATCTTTGGGGTTTTGAAAGGATCAAGGCAAATCGGGCATTGGATCTTTTGAAGGTGAGCAGAGGACACAACCTAAAATTAACTTACATTTGTGGCTTCGCTCTTCTACGAGACATACCTGAGAAGTGGTTTCGTTTTTCAGCAAGCCTTCCATTGTTATATTGTTACGCCTTTGTTGCGTCCGTAATATTTTAGAGAACTGAACTTAACCTGTAAAGCAAACAAGTGACCATCCGACTGCCGAAATGGGTGACAACCGCTCAAAAAGTATAATTGAGAGTGATCTGTACCAGTGCTTGCTTTGACTCTTATCTATCTATTACGCAATGTTTCTTGCAATCTGTTTTATCAGAACATCTTGGCGCCACTACACCGGTATGAGTTATGCTTATTGGGAGTAGGAGCCTGTCAGTTGTACAAAGCCAATCTGCAAAGTCGGTTCCGCCAACTGTCGCTTCTTCGGTGCTCCCGAAAAACCAGAATGAAAATGTCCATGTCTAAGCCTACAGCAGGTGTAGGCTTAGGCAATCTCTTATTCCACTTACCCCGTTGTAGAAAAGATACGACTAAAAAGCGAAGCTTTCTAATGGGAGCGTCACTGAGAAATAGAGCACTCAACAGTTTGCGCTAAAAAGCATTGAGGTGGGTCGAGTTGTGCCACAACGAGGAAAAGGGGTTGACGCGTTTACGCATCAAACAATGTTTTTTCACCATCTTCATATTTAACAAAGTGCAAAGTGTTTTATTGAAATGGCGCCAAGATACAAGTTAAAATTAAGCGTCGGAAAAAATTGGCGTCGCAACGTAAATTATGGAAAAGAAGATCGATCCCTGAATCAAAATATTTTACACAGACACAGAAGAGGGGTGGGCACAGGAAAGGCTACAATTTCAGCTGCGGGCCGGCCAAAGAGCTAAAATCAAGAAAGAATGCTTAAATTGCAGAGCTTGCAATCGATCGACTCCACACTAAGCACGTTAAGTTTGGCGGTGGTTTATCCTTGGTTTCTCGCCTTTTTGAGAATTCCGAGATTTTCTGTTGGTTTTGTCTTGATTGTTTGTCTTATGCAAGGCCGGAAGAGAATCAATGGTAAGGAAAACAGCAACTTGAAAATATTGAAAAACCGGCTTGGCAACAACGCTTATCAGTTCTGTAAGACGGAAATAGGGAATCAACAATGATGGAGCAACCATGAATTATCCGTGTGTTTAATTCTGATTATCGGATATTATTAATTTTTTACGATAGGAAGCATTACCTCGCATCCAATTTTCACCGCTCTGATAGGAAAATAACGATCATAGGCAATGGCGCTCATGTGCCCCTCATAACCGTAAATGATAGGAGCGTATATTGATAAACAAATCCGGCGACTCCAAAACGCTTCATTGAATAACGACGGCCAGCTGATGGGTAAGAAACCACCGGCCGCGGTAAAGACGCTGGAAGGTCCTCGCTGAGCTTTGGCGCAACGTGCCGCTGTTTGCAACACGCGATCTGCGGTTGGAGTTGTGGCCTATGGCAAGCCCAACCATTCATATTTGTAAATGCAATCAGTATGTATGTATACCCTTTGACTTGTTATCAGTCGTCAGCTTCTCTCGACTATCCTTCTTTGCGTAGTTTGGCGGCCGTGTTATCAGGACTCTGCTGTTCCTAACTCTCCAATACTATCATTTAATTTGCCTTTTTCACATTTGGCTTTTTTCCTTCTTTTTTAGCCATTTTCGCGACTTTTCTACTGTTTTCATTTTTCTGATTTTTTTTTCGAGCAAAACTGGTTTGTGGAACAGTTTAATGCCGATAACGTATCGATTTTTTCGGCCGGCGGACCCGAAAATTTGCTTTCCTCTGACTTCCGTCGTTGATATGTGTCTTTAGGCCTTTCGGAACGCTAGAATGGACAAAACAACTCTAAAATGTTCTGCTGCAGACCTATTCAGCTTTGCTATTTTTGACAATTGTATCCATTATGTGACAAAGAACGGCAAATACTGGAGGTCTGCTTTTTTCCAAATTCCCTGATGTACAATTTTTATAGCCTGCACTGTTATGACATTGCGAAGGAGCGAATCCTGTGGGAAGGAAGACACATGGCCCTGCAAGAAGCCAGTCAGGTATGCTCACAATTTGCAACAAAACTAATAAATTTAGGTTCACTTTTACTCATCAAAGGGAAACGCTCACGTTTTCTGTTTGGTACCTTATGACAACAGTAAGCCATTCATCCCTTTTTAATGTTATTGAGCTTTTAAGACGATTCTACTGCAAAGACTTACAAAGCTCGGCCTCCTCCAAGTCCAAAAAGTGAAGACATTGAGCTCATCTTGGTCAAAGACGTCAAAACAAGGTCAGATAATAAAAGTGTTTCAAGTTTACAAATGAACTTTTAGGTTCAAATCAAACAAAGTGAACGTGACTCACACTAACATCGCTTTCATGTCAGGGAAATACGATTTTCCAAGCAATCAAGAAGTCAACGTAAAAAGGGAATGGGACGATCGTTCCTTTGAATCCGGATTTTCTGTGTTTGCCCATGGTGACAAATTTCGGATTTTTACCTTTTACGGAAATCGAACTTTTCAAACCTTCTTCGGCGAGAGGCCAAAAGAATGTTTGTTCTTATCGCAGTCTACCGAGTTTCGCCACAACCTTGTGGCTCGAAAAGAAATCAACGATTTTGTTCAGAGCTACGTTTTTGGAGACAAAGTGCTCATGGTCAGTAGCTATGATACCTTGAAGGAATCCTCGACCATTCAATTTATGCTGGTACAAGAGAACATCAACTCAACTGATAGCTTCAAGAATTTCTGGGCTATGTATGACGTTACACATCTCCTGCTTCCACAACTGGGAATCAATCCTAAAACGCCGATTGTGACGACTCAGGACGACGAATTTCTCTATGTGAAGAAGTCGACTTCGAATGAAATCTTGAAATTGAAAATCAAGGATGTTGATTGGAATGTGCTGGACGATACGGTTGCAGGAAGGGTAAGAATGATATTGAGTTGTTCTTAATGTTGGATTCATTTAGTTCCTGTCCAAAGACCAGCTCTCAGAGGCTATTGAAGAAATCGACAATATGTATTTGGTGTCGGTTGACAGAGGAGCCTTAGAGGAGGAGATGATAAAATTGGTCGATCGGATGATGGAAGTATTATAGGACTTTGCAGCTCATGTAAAACCAATTTTTAGGTTTCTGCTGCGCGCCAAAAGTCAAAAGAAGACCTTCGTCGTAAGTTCAGCCAAGCAGATCTTCTTACGCCAAGTGAGCACAAAAAAGACGTTGAGAAGCTTGAAGCTCTCAATGATACGGTTTTTAAGGTTAGTCAAAAACTGAAAAATTGTTCAAAAAACAACTTTAGATGAAGGAAGCCTACAAGACAATGTGCAGAGAATATCTGGAACAGTTCCAATGAGCGAACAACGCGTTAAGTTCAAAACTGCAATGTCTAACATGAAATTATAAAATTTGAAGTATTTCGGCCCCTCGAAGAGGTTACATGACTTAAACATTTTGCAACTCTCATTTTAGAATTTCTTTAGACGAGCGTTTGTGTCATTTTAGCTTGAAGGCTAGGCCATGCGTGACTTCATCCATAGCTTGCAATTGTAGTTGACTCAAAAAATTCAACTTATTTTTCAAAAGCACTAATCCATAATTCCTTCCGCTGAGATGCGATTTTTGTCTGAGAGACATCAGCCTCTCCTCACCATAACAACGATGACTGCTCACAGCTCAGGTGGCTGCCTCCGACGTCTCCTTTCTTTTCCAAACGCGCATTGCGACCTTTGGCCACCAGGAAAGCGCAGTCTCTTTTGCACTCGCCTCGCACTGCCTGTCGTTGCCTTATTAATGTCGCTGTCATCATTTTTTAGCACTAGACCTACATTTCTAAAAGTTCTAACGTCTAATAAGGACACCGCTATCTCGCCACGTTGTTTCATTCGACCTCACATGCTAACTGAACCTCTTACAGCGTTGCAATAATCGTATCGATTTCTTCGCTCTCCGTCGTGGCAGCTGGGATGTCCGTCGATCTTTCCTCAACGCGCGTTCCTTTTTTTGCTGTTTTCTAGCCTTACATTTTAGGTTTTTAGAATGCCACCTGTTACTCGTAAGCGAGCTAGAATTACATCTACTTCTACGGCTACTCAAACGCCAAAAGATGAGGAAAATATGGAGGAAAATGCGAACATTCTAACGGTAAGCTCAAAAACAGGTTAATCAGCTGTTATTCAACTTTTAGACCGCTTTGGACACACAATGCCCTGTCTGTAAAGACGTCTTCACCAATCCAAAATTGTTAACTGGCTGTGGCCACACAGTTTGCCACGCCTGTGAGAATCATCTGAAGGTGAGAGGACAGCTGGAGGATGGGTGGCTCTATCTGGCGTGTCCTGTGTGTCGTGCAACGACGGAAATAGAGAACGACAACCCGTTGCCGGTAAACTGGAATCTTAAAGGTAGGACACGATTAGAAGCCACTTTTTAACCCATTTGAGGCTTAATCGACGACTGCGCTTTTGTCAACCCAGTCCTAATTCAATGTGCCACCTGCGCCCAGCCTGTGATGAAAACTCAGGTTTTTGACTGTCGGAAATGCAGCCCTGACAAGGATGTACGTTAAACCATGGCCTTACATCTAAAATTGTTGACAATGATGCCTTGTTTAGATATTTCTATGCGGAGTCTGCGTCCATAAGAACCACCAAGGAGAGACCCACGACATCCACCACGTGAAATTCCTAAACGAAGACCAAAGAAACGAGGCTGTCAAATACCTTCCCAGCACAGTCAGATGTCGCAACCTTTACAGAGAACAGAAGGGTGTTTTGCTGCAGACTATTGAAAAGGTGGGCTTACTGGCTATCTCAGAAACTAACTCTAAAGATTTTTTAGAAAAGCGGAGAGCTAGAATGCCTAGTAGCGAACATCAGATGTGACATCGCAAACAACAAAATGATGACAGATCAAAAAGTGGCTCGTAGTGCTAACAAGCTGAACGAGGTTGGGGCACGGATCTTGTCTGTGAGTTGCAAAAATGGGTATTTAGTCAAACGTAATTTTCAGATTAGAGACCATCTCGTCAAGTGCATTGAGGGTATCGAACGGATCAACTCGACTTCAATTTAAGAATTCTGATTTTCCTGCTTCCATATCTTCGTCTTTCGAAAGTCATGCTTCTTATTCCTTCCTGTCTTTCATGTGTGTGTAAAAACTGTAAATACTAAAAAACCTTTGTTTCAAGCCTGTCAAAAGAAAAGTGCTCTGTTATGCCAAACGTAAATTTTATTTACACATGCTGGCAATTCTATGAACGCCCAATAAATGTCATCTTAACACTAAAATCCAAAATTTTTTTGGGTAGTTTGAGGATTTTTAGTTGCTTAGTAGCCGGCTTGGCTTTGCGAGTAGAAGCTTTTGCAAGATTTCCCAAACAGAAAAAAAGTTTCTTAACCATTTGGAAAGAATTACGGTTGCAGTTTCAGGCTACAAGCTATTCCCTTGAAGTGCGAAATCAGATTAGGATAATCTAAGACTTCAAATTTGTCAAATTGAAGATCTAAGTTCATGCACATTGCAGTCATTTCCTATCTTGACTGGAATTCTTAAGTCTTTTGGGTGTCTAAACTACCTATTGTGCCTGAAATTCAGGTTTTTGACAACTGACCGACTCAGATTACGTCTGTGGAGATATGGTTCAATCTCCTTTAAGGTTGGGCCAAGTTCAAAAATATTTATGGTTCAAAAAGATACAAATGTACAATCAAGCAAGACAAGCTACACCGACACCACTGCGACAATTCTCTCATATTTAGGACCAAAATCCTTCGCAAACCCATAGCAGGTGATGGCGAACGCTCCAACCACTATAGAGCACAGGAAGCTTCCCTAAACCAAGCCACTCATTTTCAGCTTTCTTTAGAATAGCTTACCTGTAAGACTTGCAAGAGCCAAGCAACCAAATGCTCCTCATGCAATACGAGACGACTGTACTTCTGGAGATTTCCGATGTTAAAGACACACCACCACAGAAGGATGTTCAGGAGAACGTGGAAGATTACGGTGAAGACCTTGGTGCAGCCTGAAAATTGTCTTTAAGTGTGAACGTGAGGTAGTCTTACATTTGTCCGCTTTTTCCAACCTGAAACTGAGAGCTAAAAACCCAACAAGCTGAGTGAAGGAGATGTGGAGTAGAGCGAAGGAGTTCAGGTCCATGGAGTTGATATGGTGCTAAAAACCAAAACACTCTTATTTTAAAAAAATTTGGATAAGCCAACTTACATTAGACGGATGAAGCATCATGAAAACGTAGTAAGCAACTACAAGAACCATCTGAACCACCGCCAAAAAAACCGTCACTCGGCTCAGGACCAACTGGTAGTGCAGGGACAGCATCTCTCTGAAAAATGCTTTATGTTAAACTCAGAGCCAGCTTAGAACCTGCACGACTTGTTTTTACAACTCTCGCTTTCACACAAAAATTTCAAAACCAAATTAGACGGTCGTCAACGGTAACGAGGCAAAAGCAATAACACGAGAGGAGGGTGAAGCGAGGGAGTCTCTGACGTTAAGCTGAATACTTCAAAGTAGGCCTAAATGGAAAATTTCCGAATTGTCGCTAAGACACCGTCTCTTTACGTGTTCAGTAGTAAGAAAAGGGCAAAACTGTTAGATGAGTTGCAGCTCTAAATCACGGAAGTGCAAGGGACAAATAAGCAACGTAATTTTAAAAATTCGGGAAAACTCCGAACTCTCTTACAAGGGAACCTTTCAAAGTTGTACCTGCAGATATCGATAAAATCTGGCACACTAGAAGAATTTTTGACGCTGTTTCGAATGATATAAATCTCATTGGATACTTTCGGAAGCACTGGCACTGCTTCACCGACGCATGTCTAACGGTTTTCGGAGAGGAAATACAGGAAAGGTGGAGGAAATCGCGGCGGGGGAGATATGGCAGCGCGGAAAGATGGGAATGTGCGATCGGTTGCCGGGGAAGAGGGGCCGCGGTCGATAGGCGGGGGATCAGCTGATCAACGGGGATCAGACGAAGTCCGAACAGATATGCATTTTTGTGATATTAAAAGTTCCCTTTTAAAAGTAATTTCTGCACAAGTAGCCAATGAGACTTATATTATTCGAATCAGCGTCAAAAACTCTCTTAGTGTGCCAAATTTCATCAAACTCTGAAAGGTTCCCTTGTTAGCGACAAGAGCTAACTGAAATTCTTAAAGCCACCGACATCAAAATCGGAAATTTGTTTCTTGTGGGAAAGGCATGTGAGGGTGACGCTCTTATGAGAGATCCGACACCTAAAAAACACTAATTACCAAAAACGTCGGACAGGTACTTAAATGCTGTTATTCGACAATTTTGAAGCTTTTACAACTTTAAAAATTGAGAGCGAGTGTTTGCTTTTGCACGTCACAACGGTAAAATGCAAAAAATGACATATGTGGATATAAAGACGAGTTCGGTTTGCAAAAGTTTGCAACACCGCAGCTTGAAAATTTGAAGCGCCGCCGTTTTGTCGTCGTTGGTTTGTCGATAAAAAGTGGATTGAAAATTAGATTGCGTTGATTGAAACACTAAAAACACTTAAGTCAGGTCGCATTTAATTTGGATCACAGCTTATTTGAATGAAACTGCAAAACGAATAAAGCATTTTAGAGCGTTTGCAAACAATGAAAAGCAATCCGAAAATGTTTGCTTTGAAACGCTTTGTGACATCTACAAAAATGAAAACAAATGTTAAAGATTTGTTTGGTTTGTAAGTCACAACGCAGCTGAAAAATTAGAAAAGCCTTTCTTTTGTTGCCCACGTTGAGTCGCCCAGTCACCCGGCCTCTAGAAGTTTGGCTCAAAGCGTATTCGAAAGTCAAAAGTTTAAAAGTGCAGTTCTGAAAGTAAAATCATTTATGACTAGTTTGAACACTAGCGAATCCTCCGAAACATCAATTGAGTCGACTCCTTGTGACGCTTTAGAAAACCAAAAAGCATTTGACGAGTAGTTAAAGTTTGTCACGTTTCGAGGTCTACAGTGACAAATCAGAATTCAAGAAGGATCGGAACAAATGCAAAATCGATATTCTAGAATTGTGGTCTTCTGCAAATACGTGGCTGCAAAACAAACAGTTTTAAAGTTTTTTCGACCGCTCAAATCAATCAAAAAATTTTCGCCTATAAGCATTTCGTGACAATTGCAAAAATACGGCCAATGAATAGGGGTTTTGTTTGTGAATGTCACAGCGTCACAGCCAAAAAAGCAAAACGACAGGTCATCTTTCGGTTATATTTAGCACAGTCACACATTAAATTTGACTTTTCACAAACAGGCAAACACGGAAAACCCAAGAACTGGGATAACGCCATATCACTGCCCAATACTAGGAGCGACTCAAAGCCAGTCACGGTTATCACGAATCTTGTTTTTCTCCGTAACAATCAGGGGAATATATTTGTGGAACTGCGTTCTTTGGGTGTACTTTTCGTCGATACCAGGCCCTTTCCTAGCCAAAATATCCACTTTACATTAGACTTAAAAGTGTTGAAAAGGATTGATTCTTAAAAAGTCTTGCCTTTGTCAAACCTCGAGAAATTCTAACATAATAGATTAGTCTGGCTGTTGCTATGGACGAAAGCCGAGAATACCGAAAATCTAACCTCACCAAAAAGCTCTTTACACACTAAAAAGGGATATGTAAAAGTCAATAATAGTGACCACCGACAAATACATTGCCCATAACAAGGGAATGACCTCAATCAATCCTCAGACTAACCCGCATATTCTCAAAAACATCCGCTCTCCACAAACAGACCCTTTAAAGGCTTGTTTGTGCTCGCTCCTTATCTCGCTGTTTGCCTAAAAGGGGCTTCCCAACCAAGACAGCGACGACGTTCTTCTTCATCTCCGGTGACCAGCCGTCTTCTTCAGAGACAGTCGAAGAGGAATCTTCAAAGCGGAATTTTCCAAAAGGAATCGTTAGAGGAGAAGCCAAAGTTTGGACGACATATGAGTGCTTGATGGTGACACAGAGTTCTATTGTTTGGAGTTGCAAAGCGTTATTTTGAAAGCTTTCATTGCATGAATGGTTTTAGAACTGCATGCGCTGAAAATAGAAAATTTATATGTTTCAGTTGAACAAAAATTCAACATTTTTTATGTTTTTCAGATTGATTTTGGTCAGCTTCTAAAACGATCCCATTTGGGAAGTTTCTGAAGCGTTAGTATCACTCAATTTTCACCTGCTTATGAGTGCTTCATGGCTTGATGGCAATACAGAGTTATATTGTTGGTAATTTCGCGACTTTCGAGGGCTTTCACTCCTAGAGTTTCGCATTTCCTTTGGAAAAACTTCAAAAAGCAGAAATGTGAAGAGGCCAAAAATAAGGACAGCGTTTCCTCAGAAACTTTCCTAGTGGGACCGTTTTTGAGACGGATCTCGGGACGTCGGGTGCGTTTGCCATCCACTTGGAAGTCGGCCTTAACGGCTGGCCACTTTCGAGAGATAGGCAACAAGCATGTTTGAGTCATCCATTTATCACAGACCCCGGAAGTCCTCATTTATTGCCGAAATGGCCACTCGATCGCCATTGTTATTAGACCTCTCGAAAGCTGGTTGACCTTCCCTTAGATCGGAGCCGAGAGGCTCCAGTTTCCAAGAATCCGCTGCCCACGACCGAATATGAGCAGAATTCGGTTTTATAGGATGTCGGTCAAAGCGACGCTATCTTTGCGCTGGTGTGACACGAGAGGTTTCAGAGATAACAGAAAAAATTCTTTTTCATGCAACATAAACAAACAACTCCAGCAAGCGACCAAATTCTTGCTTTGCTTTCTTGCATCCCTTGTGATCCTACCTTAGAAAACTGGCTTCATTTTTCTAAAAACAGCTAATGCAAAAAATAACAGCGTCACCTTAGAAACTTACCAAGTGAGACCGTCTTGTGGACCGTCGACGTTGGGTGCGTTTGCCACCCATTTCCAGGTTACCACTTTCAAAAGGCACAGTGAAGCAAACTTGTGCTGAGCCGACATTGAAGTATAGCTACCGAATCCTTCCGAAAACTGTTTGACCTTCCCTTATGTCAAAGCCATGAGGCTCCAATTTTTTATGGATCCGCTGCCCACGACTGCATTAATTACAAAGACTGCTTTTGTATGACGAGGTCAAAATTGACGATCTGGATGACATGTTGTCAAAGAGCGCAGCGATTTCATAGAAATTTGAGTCATTAGCAGTGCTCCAACGTTCCCATTTTGTCACAGTCACCTCACTAATTGTAAAATGTGCTGGTCAGCCCACGGAAGCCTCGCTTTATCAGCAAGCACCTTTACCCCGGAAGTGATTCACCAACCATTTTTCGCTTTAATCTAGTCTTACTTTCCAAATCCATTTCCCCATTTTGCTCCATTGAAGCGTAGCTCTCAATTCCAATCAGCTTAGCTCGCTTCGCTAATTCCAAAACAAACTGTCATTCTACATTTTGATCTCCTCTCCTTCTCCAAATGGCGACATTCTCCCATCGCCTGACTCAGTTCGTCTCACTCGTTATCTAAAAAACCCCTAATCTCTCCACTACATCACGCGCTAATCAACAATTTCAGTCAGTCGTATGTACCTGCTACGTCACAACCCAGCCCTGTAAAAGGACCAAATCTGTCCTTTGGAGATCATTCTGGTCAATGACCATGGCTTCATATTGTCTCGCCCTTGCCCTCTTCCTAATTTTCGCCACCTCTTGCATGGCTACTCCTTTCAAGACTCAGAAATTGGCTGTTTACAACATGGAAGGCATGGCTCAGTGTGCTTTAGGTCATAACGTCTTTGAGTTGGCCGATTATGGGTGTTGGTGTGGACCCGGAGGCTCTGGAACTCCTATCGATGGGGTTGATAAGTGAGTTTCAAAATTTGGACATAGGATTACATGAAAATTTAGCTGCTGTATGCATCACGACAAGTGCTATGACGCAGCTGTAGATGACGGAGATTGCCGGAATGTGATGGAAGAGTACTTGGATCCTGATGACTGGTCTTGTAGCAATCATACGATTGTTTGCAAAGGTGGGATCTTGAATTTGGATTTGAGAAGTATGAAATGTGTTTAGAAACCACCGACAAGTGCAAAGCGGCCCTTTGCAACTGCGACCGCAACGTGGTCATGTGCTGGAGCAAGTTCCCAAAGGTTACCTCCCACAAGGGGTGCACGAAGTCGAAGCGGATTTGGTGAAGCCTCGAATGCCTTAAGTTATATCCATAAAAAACTTTCTGTCTTCTCTGAAATCTCTTACGCCAATTCATTTCTAGCAATGATTTGACTAACGTCTTATAAAACTGATTCTTATGCAAATTATAATGTGGGCAGCAGAAAGTGGGTCCCATGGCTCCGACTTTAGGGAAAGTGAAACAGCTTTTGGGAGGTTCGGCAACATATAGACTGTTAAGCGCTAACAGTAACCACAATCCTGTCTCATTTTCTGGCTTCCAAAAGTGGCCAGACCTTAAAGCCAACTTCTGAGTGGGTGGCAAATGCACCGTTACGAAATTTCTGTTTCGAAAACAGTCCCACTCGGAAAGTTTCTGAGGTGACGCTGTTCCTATTTTTGCCTAAGCAATGCTCTTCTTCAAGCCAGTGCTGAGAAAATTAATCTGATTTCTGTAGATATTACTGTTGGGATAGGACCTATCTGAAGCCTTCAGGAAGTATGTCTCGAAGCCAAAATTTTAAAACATCAAACGTAACGTTTGAAACGTCAAAAAACGTTTTGTTCTCCATGTTAACGCATCCTACGGATATGGGATTGGTTCTGATCGCCCGAAAAATCAATTTCGATCTTTAATTGACTTTCCCTCCTCTTTTCCCCCACTTTCCTCCATCTTGAGAATTGTAAAGCTACTGTCACATCGGCTCTTTCCTTATTATGAAGCAGACTGATAAGAAAACCTCTCCAAGTGTCAATCTCAAATCAAGCTGAAATATTGTGAGCAGATAGATCTCGACGCGCTGGTTCCTTAAAATATGGGTTTTCTCGGTGGATACGAGATCTAAAGTGCCTAAAAGGGCATGTCTATAACGGGAAAACCGACCGCTCAGCAACCGTACACCGGGTTGAAATGGCTTCCGCCTGAGATTGAAATGGCTTCTGTCTGGCGTTGCAAGTTGCGTCTCGTCTGCAGTTCAGACGCGGAGACGTCATTTCGGCTGGTAGAGTCAACCTGGTGTACGGTTGTTTCGTGTGAAACATGGCGATCAACCCGTCAAATGTGCTAAAGCTCCTTTCCATGCGATTCCTTGGACATCAGAGCACGGAGGACTATTCTAATCTGGAAGAGGTACCTCGAAGAACATCAGGCAGAATTCGTCACTTAGAGAATTTCTGCTTTTGATTCCAGAATTTGGACTCGTATTGTGTGCATCACTGTTGCATTGACCACACGATAGGTCATGTTTGCGAATGAATGTAGAATTTAGCTCGGTCGACTGTGAATGGCCATGTTTCACTCAAAATAACCGACTCTTCCAGCCGAAATGACTTCTCCGCGTCTAAACTGCAGACAAAACGCAACTTGCAGTGCCAGACAAAAGCCATTTCAGTCTCAGGCGGGAGCCATTTCAACCCGGTGTACGGTTACTGAGCGGTCGGTTTTCCCGTTATGGACATACCCTTTTAAGCATTTTAGCTCTCGCATCCGCCGACAAAACCCAAATTTTTCGGAATCAGCGCGTCGAGATCTATCTACTCACCAATTTACAGCTTGATTTGAGATTAACACTTGGAAAGGGTCCCTTGTGAGTTACAGGGTCACGGGCAGATTACATGCTGCTTCCCTTCAGTTTCTGGCAACCGTATTGATATGCTCTTCCCCGCAACCTATGAACCCAATGCACTGCAGCATAATAAGCATTTCTTCGAATTTTAATTGCACTTTAAACTTTATCCTGGGCACAGATGACTGACGAATCGGGCGCATTTCACTTCCACATCCAGTTTAACAGTCGGACCGACCAGCCAACGTTTTTTAAAAACCAATACAGGTGTGGTCGGCCCAATTGCAATTACGAGATCAGTATTGAGCTTGAAGGCCTCCACCTCGGACACGGGTTTTATCTAGGAGACATCGACTTGGCTAGTCAGCTGTAAGGACCAAACCTACAGAGCGTCAAGACGATTTAACGGTGTAGAAATGATTCAGGTGGCAGCTGGCCTAGAGTTAAAGGCGTTTGAATGATGTGCTCATTGTAAAATTTTGTAGAAGGCGTTTATTCACCAAACAAAGCGATTAACGGCAAGATATACAAGCCACAGATCTAATCTTAATCGAAGAGTCCCAAGCCAATATCCGAATCGGACTCAGATTCCTCCGCTGCCGGAGCGGCAGGGGGCGCCGCCGCATTGGAGGAAACGGTAGTTGCGAACTTCGAGGGATCCGCGAGATACTCCTTGACTTTTTCGGCCTCCTTGAAACTGACTTCGGTCTCCGCGGCGATGGCCATGAGGCGCTTGAAACCGTTGGCGACGATGTGGGGTGCGGAGGCGAGGGTCGGACGGTCTACAGCCAAAGAGAGAGCGGCGATGTTGCGGACGCCCTCGAGGAAGCGGTTCCGGAGGTCTTCGGTGGTCATATCGAGGACAGCGGGTGAGTAAAGGGCGCCGGAGTCGTAGACCTGCTGGACGGCGAGGCCGTAGGCGAAGGGTTGGATGTTCATCATGTTGAGGAGGGCGGACTCGGAGGCGCCTACCTTATCGCCCTCCTTGATGAGGTGCACCTCGTTGAGGATCTCGATGGTTCCTCGGGAGATCTTGGTGGGGATTTGGAGCGCCTGGAAGAACGACGTCTTCTCGGGGCCCATTCCCGTGTTCTGGGGTGGGATCGTCACGTCGCAGGGGGCGATTGCGCCGGCCTTCGCTGGGGCACCCTGGAAAAGCGCCTTAGAATCAAATCCGTCTGATCTAACCACTTACACGCTTGTTCTCCAAAAGCAAATTGCGGATCTCGCTCAGATCGTTCTTCGTGAACACAAATCCGACGTTTCCGTTGATGTGGGGCAGAATCTTCTCCAAATCGGGGTTCTTCTGCAGGTGTCCTCGGATCGCCTTCCGCATCATCGTGTTCTTCCCCATCAGGATCTCCGCCTTTCCTCGCATGCTCGCGCGGATCTCCATCATCTGCTTCGAGCCAACGTTGTCCACGCCGACGATCAGGCACTTCGGGTACTCCTTGAAGAGGTCGATCAGCTTCACGAAGTAGTTCGCCTTCCACGCGCTGCGGTCTCCCTTAACCATCTTGGTGGATGAGGATTCTAAAGACTGAAACGAGAGATGTTAGGATGGGAGGTGGGAGAGGGCGAGGAGAATACTCGAATTGGGAGAGATGGGAATGATGTGAATGTGCTGGGATCGAGGGTATTTATTTTTGACACTTTCGGACTTTGCGATGTGTAAATCCTTTGTTCAGGAGAGTGTGAAGACGCTGTTAACACATTCTGCGTGGCAATAATAAAATTTTGGTGGGACAGAGATGAAAAGTTGGACGCCAAAATGCCTTAGAGGACCAAAAGATCCTCAAGAGTCAGTCCTAAAAAGGAAAAAACTCAAAATAGCTTTCCAGTTGCATCACTCACAGTCTTAAGTCTTTGTAAGTCTTAAGCGTCACGCTTTCGAAACGTTCTGACCACCCACTGATGGCTATGGCTGTTAACATCTTTGCAGTTCCTTCAATAGGGTTAGTCATGGAAAGATAAGTTTCTGACTCATAGCTTTGTGAGAAACAGCTACTTGCGTCACTTCTAGCTAACACGTTTTCAGTGTTGAGTTCTAAAGTGATCTTATGCTAAAAGCATATGGAATTGACCGGTTGGTTATGCAAACGTCCATTAGGCATATGACATTAGTAAGAGGCGGAACGGCGAGCACACCTGGTTTTCGACTCTGCGAAAAGGCCGAGCTGAGCTATCCGTCGCGTCCGGTTCATTCTCACGCTTTTTCCTTTCTGACTCACTTTCCAACCCCTGTTTTCAGAATGAAGCCTCTACTCGGGGTTCTTCTCCTCCTCCTCTCCGCTCCATCGGCCTTTGGATGGTGGTTCGGTACACTCCAGAGCATCACCGTCAAGGAAAAACTCCTGTGAAGTATTGGAACTTTTTGGCAATCATCAAACTACGAGACCATGACTTGGGTGAGTGGAGAGTCCCCATCAGAAGTCCACAGTTGATTCTCACGACCCTCTTTCTAAAATAACAGTCAAAAATGAGTGACACTTTTTCATCTACGACGAGAAAAACGAGGTCTCCTCGATCAACCCCTACATCTGCATCATCCACAGCTGTCAAGGTTTTCTCGCCGAGGACAAATGCCGACTTCGAGGATCTTCAGGACAAAATTGGAGCTACTCACGACATGGGATTGATTAAATTCAGCAGCGGGGATCAGGCGACTGATTGTGCTAACAAGGGAATGACGCGAAGTGTCCCCCTCCGGTCGGGCTGAAATTTGGCACAAATGTAGCCCTATATAAGACTAGAAAAAAGCTCGTCGAGAGCTTTGGGTCGAGGAACGACAAAGACTTATTCGAGGACCTGATTCGTCAGAGCGTCGCTGACATGCTCCGAATCCTCAGGACATCACTGTGAGAGGTTACATCGACTGCAACAACCGCACGAACGTTTGCGGAACCTGACGTCGAGTTGACTAGCAACAGTTGGGAGGACCCTTCGACTACAATCAATCCCACCATTATTATCATCGGTGTGAATCAGAAAACCTAACCTGCTTCGAAACCGAATTGTCGCTTGAACAGTAGATGGACTCTAACTACAACTTCCTCACCGTGATAATTTCCGAGAGAGACGTTACCGTCGTCGGCCAAGGACACCCACAAGACAAGTATCACGTAGGCATATCAATGGTTTTGGACTTCTAGTATGTTCAGAAACGCATGGAGAGTTTATTGGGGTACACGAACATCACATACCATATGGGAAAACATACCTGCAACCGATCCCCAACGAGCAATGCTACTGTGCTTCTGGAGCTGCAAATGCCTGATTTCGGTGAGAAAAATGAGTCATTTGTATGCTAAAATATTCATTTTAGGTGATTCACAGAGAACCGTAAAGACAGTAGAAAGTGGCAAATCCAGCATCGGGTACATTAACGCTATTGTCACGCTTTCTGGTCTGCACATCGGATGGTAACTTGAAGATATTAAATTGAGGCCGATAGAGACTTCGCTCTTGACAAAATTCAGTAACAGGAAGAAGCGACTTAGAAAGCCAGATGCGCCTGAGCTACTTGAATAAACGAGTTCAATTACATAATATCAGTCGCCCTCAATACAATTTACACATTCAAGTCTGTGATCACCGTCATCCATCAATGGTTCTTCACCTCCACATGGTCTCCACTTCCAAAAACAGCTAGATTACTCCGTTCGATGACAATGAATTCAATGACGACCCTAAACAGCCTCAATTTCCATAACCACAAGTGCATAAACAACCTCGATCTATGAATCGCCAAGCCGTCGGCGATCAGATGGTTGAGGACTTCGTTGAATTTGAGGTGGTTTTCGTCGGAGACTGGTTCCACAGAGCGACATTGGACGTAGGCACAGGGAGCGGAACCACGAAGGAAGAAGGTTTTCTTCGTGTTTATCTCCACCATGATGTCCTAAAAGGTCGATTCTCTGACTTCTCTTTGATCTCTGATACCAAAGTATTCCGAGCATCGATTTTGGCTGCATGCTATAAAACAAATCTACGAAGGTCAGATTGTGGGCAGCGGATCCCTGGAAACTGGAGCCCCTGGGCTCCGACCTAACATAAGGGAAGGTCAAACACCTTTTGGGAGGTTCGGCATTACATGAACGAGCTCCGTGCCTCCCTAAAGCGACAGCGATCAAGGTCAAATTCTAAGTGGGTGGCAAACGAAGCGTAGACTATGACTTATTTCGAAAACGATCCCATTTCGAGGGTTTCTAAGATGACGCTGCCCCTATTTTTGTGCCCTATCTGCCCCAAAAACCCTTCGCTAGTCCCTTTAACTCTAAAAACCCTCCAAAAACCCACATTCTGAAGCGCTTCAAAGCACTTGGCCAACACATCGACCAGCTGATGAAGCAATTCAGGCGAATATTTGGCGGCGTTGGTGTCAATAATGCACAAAACCATGACGAAAACTGTTTTTCGCCCTCCTCCCGCAGCCCTTTTTTATCACCGAGTGCACGTCAAAGTCGCAGGCCAACGAGATCACGTTTTCCGTACTTCGAACACCATAAACGTGTAAATTTAGCATTCGCATGACCGATTTGCATATCAGTCAAACACCACAACATGACAGTCGGGAAGAGAGCACTTAAAACCTACGACTTCTGCAGAATCGAGGCTCCCGACACGATCGCATTGCACGCTGTTAAGAGGATGACGATGGGCTGAACGGCAGATGTTTACGGGAATTTGAATTTCGTCAGCATCTTTGCAAGTCTGCCCGCGGGGAAATCGCTTTTCGCAGCGCTTTGAAGGGCCGATTTCCGGGATTTTGTTGTTGTTTCCTTGTTTTCTCGTTTTTTTCAGGCTTCGCGTGGGTGTCAGCATTCGATTAGCTTGGATTCCTGCCCATGGATTCGGGTTTTTTGCCCTTTTACAAACCGATAAGTGTGCGCCCAAAGCTCGCTAGAAAACGGCATGTTGCAAAGCGACGAGAAATCGCCGAAATTCGCGCCGCTCTAGACCGAAAATGAGCTTTTGAAGGGGAGAGACAACGCTAGCAGCGCTAAGCGAGAGAATGGCGAACGAAATTTGGCAATTTTGGGAGCGTTCGATGGTGTAAAGGAGCGCATTACGCTGTGAATCGCTTTTTGGATCGATTTTTAGGAGTTTCGCGGTTGATTCCTGGGAATGTCGTAATTTTAGTTTTGCGCAGGTTCGAGCGTCGTTTTTAGAACCGAAAATTGAGTTTTTTTCTCTTTTAGGAACCGAAACGTGCTAAATGCTTGCAGAGGAAACGAAAAACGGCAAATCGGACGCTTGCGAGCGAAAATTACCGGAATCTGCTTTGATTTTGACCAAAAATGAGCTCCAAAAGGGGGATCAACTCTGGCAGCGCTTAGTGAAGCGGCGAACCAAATCTGGCGATTTTGGAAGCGTTGGCAGCGGTCAGAGAGCGACTGGGAAGCCTGACCGCACAGGGCAACAGATCGTCTTCAAAATGACTATCGGCTGCCTCGAATCGGTTTCAGATGAACAGCTGTCTCGAATTCGTTGTGCAGACGTTGTCCAGACCGCGAAACGACTTTATCGCCGTTGCTTCATTTTCGAGTTTTCCGAAGCAGTGGGTCGCTATAGGTGGCCGAAGGTATAAAACGACGGTGGCCGAAGGCCACCCTAGGCGAAGAGCCAACGTAGTTGGCGATTCGGCTAGTAGGAACCCTAACTTGCTTCCCAAAGCAATGCGCGATTAAGCCGAGTCATGCGTGTTCTTATTATATCCGTGCTGCTTTTATTGTTTCCCATCTCATCCTCCCTCTCTCCTTGCAGAAATGGCCAAGAACGGAAGCGCGAAACCTTTCGAACAGATGGAAAAGGAGGTCATCTCCAAGATCCCGAACCTGGAAATCGCGCAGCTCCGGTTCGCGGTCAACTCGGCCGACATGGACGTCGCTGTGAAGAAGCAGAAGTGGATCATGCTCATGAAGGTAAGGAGATTCTTAGGGAGCTCAGCTATGCATTGTGACCTTTCAGTTCATCGAAGAATTTGACATGGGCCCATTCTACTCACTGGTGTGCTCAGAAACCGGCACCCCAGTGGATGCGGCACTGCTCCAGCGGATGACGGAGAAGAACAAGAAGCGCATCGCCGAGATCAACGCGGAAATCGAAGACGCCGAGCAGAACCTGGGCGAGAGCGAAGTCCGCCAGGCGCACCTGAGGAAGTCGGAATACCTGTGCCAGATCGGCGATAAGGAAGCTGCCGTCGAATCCTTCCGTAAGACCTACGAGAAGACCGTCGGCCTTGGATACCGGATCGACCTCGTCTTTAGCCAGATCCGCCTGGGACTCTTCTTCCTCGACCATCAGCTCATCAACGCTAACATCTCCAAGGCCAAGGATCTGATGGAGCAGGGCGGCGACTGGGAACGCAAGAACCGCCTCCGTTCCTACGAAGGCCTCTACAAGATGTCCATCCGTGACATGAAGGGCGCCGCGCAGCTCTTCCTTGAGGCTGTGCCCACCTTCGGATCCTACGAGCTCATGTCGTACGAGGATCTCGTTTTCTACACCGTCATTACCTGTGTGCAGGGTAAGATTTTGCTTTAATGACGTTGTTCTTATGCTCTAATTCAAGCTCTGGAGCGTCCTGACCTCCGAACGAAGGTCGTCCGATGCAACGAGGTCCAAGAACAGCTCACGGGCGGTGGCGAGAAGGGCCAGCTGATCCCCGTGAAGCAATACCTCGAAGCGTTCTACAACTGCCAGTACGACCAGTTCTTCATCTATCTGGCTCAGCTCGAGATGGACCGCCTGAAGTTTGACCGCTACCTCGCGCCCCACTACGCCTACTACTCCCGCGCCATGCGTCTCAAGGCCTACCAGCAGTTCCTGACGCCCTACAAGACCGTCCGCCTCGACATGATGGCCAAGGACTTTGGCGTGACCAAGGAGTTCATCGATCGCGAGCTCCACGGACTCATCGCCGCCGGATCGCTCCATTGTCGGATCGACGCCGTCCACGGCGTCATCGAGATGAACCATCCCGACAGCAAGAACCACCTGTACAAGACGGTCATAAAGTGAGTCAGTCTTTCTTTTGAACCGTTCTAAATTCTCTCCTTTCAGAGACGGTGACATCTTACTCAATCGTATCCAGAAGCTGGCACGTGTGATCAACGCGTAAACGGTTGTTTTTCTCTTTTGATTTCTCTCGGTGTGAATATAATTATTTATGAAAATTGCGAAATGAAGGTTTTGTACAGTTGTTAGTGGTGTGCTTCGATCATCTGTCTAGACATTCGGGTCTATCTTTGTCTTGTTTGTACTTTTATGAGCAGCCGCTGTGTCCAAAAAGGGATCATTTTCACGAGGAGAGGTTTTGTGAACCGGTTGCGATGTGGAATCAGATACGATCCAGACATATCTGCTTAACGTTGACGGTCATTTCTGACGGACGGAGCCAAGTGGAGCGGTAGTCCACGTCTTGCCCGTCTTGTGGCGTCTAGACATGTCGGATCAGGACTTTGTTCTGTTTGAACTTCGAAAACGCCCCTCTATTTTTATCCATTCTGAAGTCTGGAAACCGAAAAACCGTTTGTTAATGGAGCACTAATGTTTGTACATGTCTGTCTAACAGGCTTTGTCTGATTTTAGATGGGCCTAGTCTGGTTTTGCGCTCGAAAACATAGGTTTCATGTGTAGACAGGCCACCCTCAGACGCCCGCTGTCTAGGCATTAAAATGTCTAGACCGCTCTGTTTAGAATGCAAAATCTAGACGTCCAATGTCTGAGTCTAGACCAATCTGTTCAAAATGTCTCATTTCCATGTCACCGATTCTACCCGACCTGTCGTGTCTGTAATTAGCTCCAACGCATCCATTTGCATGTCTAGAGACATGCACGTCCCGCGCGCCGGTCATTCTTCGACTCTCCGTCAGTCGATACAGTCGTCCGATAGAAGTCGGTCGTGTCCCTCTCATCATGGGCCGCGAAAACAGGTAGGCGTCTTCCTTGTCTAGCCGTCTATCTAATACTTTTCTTGTCTAGCATCACCGAAAAATCCACTCGCCGCTTCCATGAGCTGAACGGCGAATTCGAATCCGTCAAATCGAAGATTGAAGCCGATGGACTCCGCCTTAGGAGAGCGTTGAAGATGGAAAATTACCTGCGGAACGAGCTTCAGGAGGAGATCAAGTACTCCCAAGCGTTGCAGCAAGGCGACAGGGAGCTCTACGGGACCGGGCAGCTCTACGCGCACTTCGAGGACGTCCTGGAAAGCGCGGAACTGCTGTGCGCCTCTGGAGGACGAATTCCAGGCATCAGCGATGTCAGGACCTTGGCAAGGAAGGTCGCTTTGAGGCTCATCAAAGAGGTAAGCTCAATAATTTCCTAAAATGACATAAAATTACCTTGCCAGTTTACCGAATTCCGTTTCGCGAACCCGATCCCAGAAAATCTGAAGCAGAAAGTTGCGGCATTGTTGGGAAATGTGAAGGTTAAGGACGATTGAATATCTTTGTGTGTTAATAAAGTTGTTTTGCTTATTTTGATTGTGATTCTTAGGTTGTTATCTGCCTAAATTACCGATTTCGTCGCAATTTTCTGGGTTCAAGAGGGCGTTTAGGTGATGCTAAGCGTTATTAGGCGATGCTCCACATCAGCGGCGTCCAAGCCGGCCGTTTACTCCCATAGGAGTGGAGCTAAGGTAAGCCAAGCTTAGGAATGACCAAGTTAACACAGTTTTTGCAGACGAAAGCGAAGAAATCGACCTCGTTCTCCTTGAAGACGCCAAGAGGTACACGCGACTTCTGTCCAGCTGAAGTCATCCACCGCGAGGCCACAATTTCGGCCATCAAATCGATCTTTACGAACCACGGCGGCGAACCCATCGACACGCCGGTTTTCGAGCTCACCGACGTGCTTCTCGGCAAATATGGAGGCGAAGCCAGCAAGCTGATTTACGATCTGGGAGCAGAAGACGGCGGAGAGAAATACTCGCTGAGGTACGACGTCACGGTTCCCTTCGCAAGGTTCCTAGGCGCAAACAGGATCTCAAAGATGAAGCGGTTCCAGATTGGGAAGGTGTACAGGCGCGAGCAGCCGGTGGTCCAGCGAGGAAGGTTCTGCGAGTTCTACCAGTGTGTAAGCCTTCAATCATATCTAAATTATCCTAAAAATCAGTTCTTAGGACTTTGACATCGCAGGAGACTACCCGAAAATGGTTGCCGACGCCGAATGCCTGAAAATTGTAGACGAAGTTGTAAAAAAGCTGAATTTGGGACCGTTCACCACCCGTGTAAACCATCGGTCGCTCCTGGGAGGCGTTCTAATTCACTGCGGAGTCCCACAGGAAGCCACGATGTCGGTGTGCTCGAGCATCGACAAGCTGGACAAGGAATCCTGGAATTTTGTGGCCGAGGAGCTCCAAACGAAGAAGAACATTCCGTCCCACGTGATTTCCCAGCTGGAGAAATTCGTCCGCTTCCAGGGCGATTCTAAGGACACCCTTCAAATGCTGGAAGGCGAGGTAAAATGCTCATTTTTGGCCAATTCCGGCTTGCTAGTTGCAGATAAAGAGTCCCCAAGTGGGCGAAAGCATTGCGGACTTGAATCTTCTCTTCTCCTACTGCAACGCGTTCCAAATCGCCCCGTCCTTCGACCTCTCCTTAGCCCGAGGCCTCGACTATTACACGGGCATGATTTTCGAAACCGTCCTAACTGAAGACGACCTCAAAACGGGATCCATAGCTGCAGGAGGCCGCTACGACAACCTTGTGGAATCGCTTACCTCAAGGACGAAGAAACCCTTCAGCGTGCCTTGCGTAGGGTTATCCATAGGAATCGAGAGGATTTTCGCGTTGCTACAGAAGAGACAGGAGGTAAGGGAGGCTCTGATCCTGTCCAAAGACTTCAAACGCTCTTTTAGAATCCAAAAACCATCACCACCGAGGTGTTCGTGGCTTCTCCGCAGAAGAACCTTCTAAAGGAACGAATGGCAGTGTGCGGGAAGCTCTGGAACGCAGGAATCTCAGCGCAATTCGAGTACAAGAACAATTCGAAGATCCTCGATCAGCTGCAGTTCTGTGAGGCGAACGCGGTAAAATACGTCGTAATCGTGGGAGCGCAGGAGGCGGCAGAAGGAGTCGTGAAGCTGAAGAATATGGCGACGAGGGAGGAAACGGTTGTGAAGGAAGAAGACATTGTGGAAGAGACACGGAAGAGGATATGTTAGGAGAGGTAATAAAGAGGAGTTTAGTGAGTCGAGAGCGAGGATGCAGAGAAGATGGAAATGAAGGGGAACGAGCAGAATGAGACAGAGACAGGAAGGACTTTTGGAGAGGGGGCCATTGTGGGTCGAATGCTGGTGGTGAGCGGTCGGGCCTCCGGAGAGATAGCTGTGCTCTGAGTAGCGACCGATCGGTCCAGGGGATCGACTGCCGAATGGGGCTTGACTGACTAACAGCCTTGTCTGATTCTAGGGCCAGCGGATGTGACGAAACATGGAAGGCTTAAATTGAGACACCTCGCTGGCAGGGAGGGTCAGTGGTGAGCGGTAACGAAACAAAATAACGACCCTGAAGGAGTGGCACGAAATCTGCGCCCACCCCGACAAGGAGCAAATCGCCTGTCTGGCCGAAACAACGAAACTCTCAGACAAACATGTCAAAAAATGGTTCAACGACAAAGAGCCAACGTTTCACTTCTCAAAGATTCCCTCCAGGGTCTAGCTTGAAGACCATTTGGCCGAGTTGGAGCGGCGATATAAGATTTGTCCTTATCCGAGGCACGAAGAAGCTCTGGATCTAGGATTAGAGTTCGGGCTTCCTGAGGCGAAAATCCAGAGTTGGTTCAAATACCGCCGAATAGAATCCGCTAAGAACGGCGAGTCCGTTCCAGGGGCGCTGCGGAAAAGGTTCATTCAAAACAGTTGGAGGCAATGAGAAAGGTTCACGAGAATAATCGATATCCGAAAGCTGATGTGAAGGAAGCTTTAGCTAAGGAGTTCAATATTGCAGTGGGCAGAATCAAAGTGGTTCTTGTCCCAACGCTACAGACAAAGGGACGCCTTAACAAAACCGCCTTCAAACCGTAGAAAGAGGAAGGTTAAAGATTTAGACCTGTATAAGAGCGACGAAGAGGAATTGGACAAAGAAGAAGAGGTCGAGGAGGTAGAGACGCCCAAGAGGAAAATGAGGAAACGGGCGAAGTGACATTCTGTTCCTTGAAGTTCAATGAAAATTCTAAACTTTCCGCGTTACTGGCGACATTAGAGTTCTTAGCTGCTTAGAATAAAGGCTATGATGCCATTCATTCTCGGTTAAGGTCTTTTAAATTCGGTTTTATTTAAAACTCATGACGCAGCCGACATGACATTAAGCATCGAAAACGCGATTGCGCGTTTCAAAATGGCTCTTCCGGTTCATAGTTTCCACAATCCTTAGGGAACCCATCAGGTGGTGAAGGAATCTCGTGATTCTCTCCAATGCGATAGGCGAACATGAGTCCGTTGGCAGCATGGTACTTGGCGTGACAGTGGGACAACCACCAGCCTGGATTCGTCGCTCGAAACCTGAAAAACCGGCTTTGTTCTAAGACTCAGGTTAGAGAGATCTGGCTTACCGTATCACAACGTAACCGCCAGCAGGAACAACAATCGTGTCTCGGAGCGGAGGATGTTCCACCATTCCAGGCACGTTTCCGAGAGCCCAGGATGGATCTGTGAAGGACAGATTTGAGCAAGGAGCAGTTTCAGGACCGCAAGGAATGTCCCGGTTACTATGGCTAATGTGACCTTTTTCGTTATATTCAGGGTAGCCTATCTTCATCACGTAGAAATGAAGTCCATGCATGTGCATGGGATGAGCGGACTCTTTAGTGTAGTCGCCAGATCCATCCATGTTGTAGAACGTCATCTGCTTGAATATGTTGGAACAGACTCAAAGTTATATAACCTGGACTGTATTGTTAAGAGTGAACTTGTAGTAGTTGAAGCACTTGCAGTTCTCTCCTTTAGGGTCATTAGTTTGCCTGGCAGGACAGCTTGGGTCGCATACTCTGGAGGCATAGCTCATATTGATGGAAATAAGGAATCGAAGTGGGATATTTGTAAGAGAATCCGTTTCTGGAAGCGCAGTTATAGAAATGCTCCTAAAAGTAGAAAAATGAGGCTTGAATGTACTGGTAGAATTACCTCAAAACCACTCTCAAAGAACTTTTTTTGAACAACTTCTGAGTCAGTTTCTTGAATAGGACGAAGATGTGTTGGCAGCACACATTGTTCGTAATACGAATCCGTTTGTTTAAGAAATGGACAGTTTAAAATGAAGAGCCAATGGGTATGGAAGTCGCCTGAAAACGTTATCCCCACACACGTTATCAAATTGCAACTCACAATACGATTTTCTTAGAACGTCTTTATACTCAAGCTTGCTAATTTGAGTCACCGACTGACCAGTCGCGTCCAACGTTTCAATTTGGATATATCCGGATTGTTGTCCCGGATAGGGACAGTGATTTTTGTAGAGCACCACGTCATATCGTTCGCCAGGATAGATAATCATTTTGCTTACCTGAAGCAGTCAGATAGATGTTTATGATCTTGTTCAGATTACCTTTACTGGTTCGATCTGCACTCCGTCAACCGCAGTAACCGTTAATACGTGTGAAGAAATCGTTACTTGAAGTGCGTTGTAGCGACCTCCATTGATGAATCTTATCCTTGTTTTTTCCGACTCACTAGTTCGAAAAATTACGTGTGGAACGTTCTTCGTTTCATGGTTCTGTTCATGCCATCCTATCCCGTTAACTGTGATTGTCTCCGTAGGAATGCAGTTTCCGGTATGAGCGCCGTCGTGGTTGGCCCGACATTCATAGGGCTTGAACTCCTCGTCCACGCCGTTGTAAGACTTTTCAAGATTATTGTGGTCCAAGTAACGGTTCTCGGGAGTGGGCCTAACGGGTTCGTCCTTAATTATCACATGATTCCCAATTTTATAAACCAGAATGCGACTCACATCAAGCAGAGCCACATAATCGTGGTCAACCTTTGGCTCATTCGGGTCAATAACTACAAACGCTCCCAAAAGACCCTCAAGCTGATCCAGTCCAACGTGACCATGATACCAGTGAGTCCCAGGAGTGTCAGCTATAAACTTGTAGGTGTAGGTAGTCGAAGCCAAGACTGGACATTGCTGGACAAAGGGGACTCCGTCGGCGAACCATCTGTCCTGCTTTTTTATGCCGTGGACATGGAAGGTCATTTGCTCGGCGGCTTGCTGGTTCCTGACTTTGATGATCACAGTGGCGTTGAGAGGGACGACAAGGGTCGGACCGGGACTAAAATCATCATATGAAAGCTACTTTTTGAAAGCTTACGTTTGGCCATTGATGAAGACTTTGAGCTTGTGAAGCCCGTCACCAACTGATACCGAATCCAGGTCAGATTCGTTCAATACACGGTAACCCTGAGGAAGGCTTCGGTCACGCGCTGTCCAAGTTTGCTAAAATTAGAACGTCTTAAAGTCACCGAAAACAATCTACCGTATTAGGGTTGTAGTCGACAAGCTCCACTTTGTCATTTTTCCTCTTCCTCGTCATCGTCATCTGCCTCGTCACATTCAATTCAAACTTGTAAACGTTATCCTAAAAATCAATTTATATTAGGCTTGAAGCCTCATTTCTTACATTAAAAGGTTTTGGTAATTTGAGAGATTTGGCGTATTTCTGATAAGCATGGCTGAACGCCAATAGGGCAAACAGCAAAAGGCAGAAGAGCTCCCCTGACGTCGACATGAGACAGAACTAAAATTTTGTGTTTTATGGCCGATTTATAAATAAATGGTTTTGAAGCCAAAACGTCTGTGATGAGTCATGCGTCTTTTGATCCAAGAGACCTTATGAAAGTTTTAAGGTTATTCCAACGTTTTTTGACATTGATAGAAAAATGTTAGGTCTTGTCATGGAATTTTAGGGCGAACTTTGAGGGTTCTGAAACAGGTTTGACGGACTGAACGAAATTTTATTTCATCAAGTGACTTAAGAAACAGCCGAATCTCATTTCGCACGTTTCCTCATTTTCCTCTTAAGCGTCTCTGCCTCCTCGGCCTCTTCGTCTTCCGTCGATTTCTCTTCATCGCTCTCATTCTGCTCCAAATCTTCAACTGTCCTCTTTCTACGGCTTGAAGGCAGCGGCGGCTTTGTGAAGGCACTCCCTCGTCTACGGCGTCGGGTACCGAACCACCTATCAATTCTAAGTAACGGGATATTCAACTCCTTTGCTAAGGATTCCTTCACATCCCTTTTAGGATAGCGGTTCTTCTCATAAATACCTTTCAAGACCTTCAACTGTTCTGGAGTAAACCTTTCCCGCAGCGCTCCTGGAACGGGCTCGCCTTTCCTGACAGACTCCATGCGACGGTATTTGAACCATCTTCTTATTTTATTTTGAGGAACGCCAAACTCCAATCCTAGATTCAGAGTTTCTTCGTCCGTCGGATAAGGGCAAATCTTGTATCGACGTTCCAACTCGATCAGCTGGTCTTCAAACAAGAATTTGGGTGTAATCTTCGAGAAAGGAAACGTTGGCTCTCGATGGTTAAACCAATTTTTGACTTGTTTGGCTGAGAGATTTGTAGTTTTGGCTAGATAGGCGATTTGTTCCTTGTCGGGACAGGTGCAAACTTCGTGCCACTCCTTTAGGGTCGTTATTTGAGCTTCAGTTAAGCTATCAAAAGAATTCTTTGATGGAAGAGGGACTCTGTTAGTAACCCAATTTTTGTCGGTCTGAGCAGACTTCTCAGATGCGATGCTCGAGTCGGAGGTATCCATATCGTGAAAGGTAACTATTCTGGTTAAAATCTTCTTTATATGCTGTTCTTAGCATTACTTTTGATGCGTGAAAGTGGGCGTTGGAAACTGAAAACCGCTGCGTTCTAAAACTTATTTCCATCAAGCTAATATGAGAATATGAGCTATGCCTCCAGAGTATGCGACCCAAGCTGTCCTGCCAGGCAAACTAATGACCCTAAAGGAGAGAACTGTAAGTGCTTCAACTACTACAAGTTCACTCTTAACAATACAGTCCAGGTTATATAACTTTGAGTCTGTTCCAACATATTCAAGCGTTTAGATGACGTTCTACAACATGGATGGATCTGGCGACTACACTAAAGAGTCCGCTCATCCCATGCACATGCATGGACTATGAAGATAGGCTATCCAGAATATAACGAAAATACGTGATAGATCACTCTTCTGACCAAAATCAGCTTTCTATGCTGTTTTTGCATTGCTTCTAAAAAATATGCATTAGAACCTTAAAAGCGATGCTCGGATCCTCAAAACCCACAACTTCTTGTATTTTCTACCAGCCAGAATATGCTTTCCAAGACAGAGATCTCTAACAAGGGAACCTCTCCAAGTGTAACACATAGATCGGACTGAAAATTGTTGATCTTGAAGGTAGATCTTGAAGTGCTGACTCCGAAAAATGTAGGTTTTACCTGCGAATGCGAGATCATTCCCAAGTATCAATCTCAAATCAAAGATCTAAAGTGTCTGGGAAAACCGGCCAGTAACCTAACCTATATTTTTCAGAATCATCTATCTGTCCACCAATTTTCAGCCCGATCTGTGTGTTACACTTGGAAAGGTTATTTTGTAAGGAGTCATCTCCCAACGTAAGTGAGGATTCGTCTCCAAATGAATTCGACAGCAGCCTGGAAGAATCCGACTCCGACACAGACCCAGAAGCATCCACAACACCTCTCTTCACCGATGACCAGCTAATCTCCCTGAATGAATGGTTCGAAGTCTGCGCTAACCCAAACGAAGAGCAGATCTCGTTGGTGGTTCTATAGGTTCTAAAGATTCTACTGGTTCTATAGGCGACGTAGAGGCCTTGGTCATTCTAGAAATTCTAGGTGATTCTAGGAATTGTAACATGTTGACAATCATAAAAACGTTTTCTGTCTTCTAATCGAACTTGAAGCACTGCAGTTTTGAGTTTTGAAAAGAAGCAAAGCTAATTGAATGTTTGCAAATTACAAATTTTCAGTTTACAATTGATTTGCCATGCTGCAACAAGTCATGTGTCGTATTTCGCTGCACATAACACAACTATTCCACTTGAAAAAGAAAAACTTTTCTGAGTTTTTGAATTTTTAAATGCATTCGGCAGGAAAAATTGCAGGTCTAGAACACCAAGAAACTGTGGAATTACTGCAATTTTCGGTCAAATTTGTCATTTGACACCACGAAAGAAGATATATGACGGGCAAGCCTAAGCCTGTCTGAAAAGTTGATGACCCCAACTGTCGCGCCTTCGGCGCTCCCAAATATACCATAATAAAAATGTCCAAGTCTACGCCTAAGATGCTCCAGGAGCCCAGCCCCAGCCTACTGCCTACGATGATGACGCGGTATTGTTTCAAAGCTTTTTGTACCTTGCGAACGCGTGCGAAATGCTTTGCTTCGAAAACAAGGTAAGCTGGTTACCTTGTTTTCGGTAAGCGCGAAATTCGAGATCTGTTTTTCATAAACAACTAGATTATCAGGGATCTCTTGGCATTCTGTAAAATTGAATTTTTGAGAGTTGGGTAGAGAAACGGCTGGAAAACATGTGCGCCAAATTTTGTTTTTGTGGGCATTTGTCAGCTTCAGGGGTGGTTACGGTACCTCATTTTTTTAAATAAGCAGGTGCTTGAGTTAAGTTTAAGTAGGTGCTGGGTCTGCAATGAAAAAACAAAATCAGGATATTTCAGATCGACGTTAGCTAAAAAATGTCATAACGGTGATTAACGAGCACTTTTACATAGCCGCTTCAAGCTCATCCCAAAAAGTCAGATTTCTAAGAAATGGGTGAACGAATGCCAGAAAAACATGTGCGTTGAATGTTATTTTGATAGCTGTCTGGTGCTTAGCAGGTTACTGTATTTTACTACCTAAAAATGTACATTAGAGTGCTTTGACCAAGTGTAATTAGGAGCGATGAACACCAAACCTTGCTCTCTAAATTCCTATCTGACATTTGCTAAATCCGTGTTTTCAGACGGTTGACGCTTATCCCACGCTTCGCATTATTCTTGACTAATGTCTCGATGTGTGATTTTCGAACTTAAGTAGAGAATCTGGATAATAGTGAAAACAAATTAAGGCAATTTTCTGTAGTTCTGTAAGATTAGATTTCGTATTTTGTGGCGCAATTATGGAATTTTTTCTGTTTTGAAAGGTCAAAATTTTGTTGCCTTTGTGGACAAATCTCAGGCAGATGAACAAATCGAAAAACGAATTTGAAGTCTCCTTTCTTTCTGTTAACCACATCACCTACCAGACGCACACCGGAGGTAGTTTGGTTGACCACGTTTTAGGAATCATGATGCTTTTTCCTGTTTGAAGCTCATCCCTACAACAAGCTCACTTGTTTTCTTTTTGTCTTGTAGCCTCATTTTGTACTGGTTGTCCTTATTTTGGGAACGACGCTATTAGAAACCTTAAAGGCGTGTTTCTGGGGATTTTGAGCGATACGAACATGTGTTAGCATAAACAGAATTTATAAGCACTTGCGTTAGTTAGGCTTAATTAAATGTAAGACATGTTTGGCACGCCCTAAATGTTGAGCGTGTGTTGAAACGTGCGCTAAAATGTACTAAACCAGAGAACAAACTTATGAAAATGGTAGCGTAGATAAGTGAACCCAATCAAATAGCACTGAAATTTGTTGTTCCAAGGCGATCTCAAAATCGAGGGCTAATTAGTTATTTACTCCCATCTGTTAAATGTTTCCGTTGGTGATCGTGTAGTTCAGTTCAGGGCGGTAAAATTGCGTATCTCTGAAACCTTTGGAAAGAGAAATAGGCGCGGCCAGGGATAGGAGGGGGCTATTATCCTCATTTCCATATCCTGCTCAGCTAAAGCTGATCTGGCTTAGGCGGAGCGAGAACAACAGTTGCTTTGCGCTTTGATCCTGGAGCAACATTTTTTTCCAGGCCGATAGCTAACTGTCCTCCTGCTTGACGTCTTCCTCATGCTTCACAGCCTCAAGGCAAATTGTGTTCAGACCAAGATGTAGTATGGCTCATCAGACCCTTTTTAAGGTACGCCCTTAATTCTATGTTCCGTGTTTTCTATGTAGCCATCGTACTCATTCTTCCATGGGCATTATGTTATCCTAATTTAACCCCCTTTTCAGACTCAAACTTAAGAAATCATGATCGCCTTTGACACCACCGCTTGCGCCTACATCATCGGAGTGGTAAGTTCTCCTCTCGCCCCCCAAAACTTGCAAAATCTGAATTTTCAGATTGGCTCCATCGGTCTCATAATGAATCTCACGGTCGCCTACGCGATCCGCAAGAGCCCCTCATTTGGCTACGCGTTCGGAACACTCTGCTTCTCTCAAACCATCGCTGACATTGGAATGGTGGCCACGTTTGTGTTCCTAACGACTGGAATCACTTTATAGTAAGAATCAACCTAAAAACGTCTCTAATTTTGAGGCTTTTAGCAATCCTGAGCTTCACTCGACCTATCTAGGACGTCGTTCAGGTCAACTTCTGATCTTCTTCTGGGAGGGGTCCATTTTCACTCATTTCTTTGCGGCCATAAATCGATCTACAGCTATCAACTTTCCTCTCAAATACCAGAACATCTTCGGGAATCCCAAAGTTACAAAATACATGGTTCTCTTCATCTGGATTGCGGCTACTGTGCAGGCTACTCCTTACTTCATTCGTAAGTCCGAAATTTCAAAATTAAGGTCAAAAAAATTCACGTTTAGCCTCCTGTTCCATGCTGTTCGACCCGGTCAGCTTCACCTACGCCTACGGAGAGGGTCTCTGCGGAGAGATCACAGAGCACTACGCGGACAAGTTCACCTCGATTACGGTAGTTTGCCTTATTGGCACTCTGGACATGTCTTCCTTCTTCAAACTCATCCAACTTCGCGCCACGTCTTCAAACGCTAACGCTCGGAATAACCAAAACCACAGAAAACGCGAGGTTCGATTCTTTTTTCAGGTGAAGCTCAATCCCTCTTCTGACCCTCAAAACCCTTAAATTTAGGCCTGTGCTCAAAGCTCCCTGCTCATGAGCACTTTGGTCTTCTTTTTCTACCTCGTTGACCTGAATCTCGAAGATCCGTGGTACGTTTTCGTCACGACTATCGTAATCTGGATGCTGGTTCATGTTTTGGATGGGTAAGAACAGCCTTCTTAGACTTAAATGCTAAAATCGAAGATTTTCAGATTCGTCGTGATTGTCTTCAACCGCGAAGTCCGAAGAATTATCTTCCGCGAGCTTTTGGGAAGCAGAGTAGCGCTGTCGAACTACAGCGAACATAACCAGCGGCCGAGTCAAGTTGGACACACGCAGACAAATAATGATCAGCGCTCGAGTCAGGCTTGAGCAGCCTTTTTCGTAACCTATAACTTGTACTTTGGCGAATAAATGAGGTCGAAACAAGTTACAAGAGAACATTCCCAAGTATCAATCTCACATCAAAGATCTAAAGTGCCTAAAAGGGCATGTCTAAAACGGGAAAATCGACCGACCGCTCAGAAGCCGTCCACCAGGTTGAAATAACCCCCGTCTGGGACTGAAATGGCTCCTGTCTGGCGCTGCAAGTTGCGTCTCGTTCGCTCAGTTCGCCCCATTTCGGCTGGAAGAATCGGTTGTACGGTGTGAGACATGGCCATTAACGGTCGATCGAGCTAAATTCTGCGTTTATTCACAAGCGTGACCTATTGCGTGGTCAATACAACAACGATGCACGCAACACGAGCACCGAAACACAGCCAACTCACCACATGTTAGAACCGGCCCCAAATTAGCCGCCATGTGGCCGAAATGCAGAATGAGACAAGAAAAGTCTCGTTTTGCAGCCAAATCAGCGAGACGCCAACAAGACACTCAAGAGGGTCATTTGACGTCGGCTTAAGAGAGGTCGGTTGATGGCGCACCGCTCTCCTGGGGTCTGCCTGACGAAATTGTCACGAAATGGCAGGTTTTGGAGCTGTTTTGGAATGTGAAGCCTGCCCGTGGGCGCCCATTTCTGACCACAAGTTCGAAATTCTAACCGCCTTTGGGAGCCACCGGACCCAAAGGTTGGTTTCTTCCACAAAAATGCAGATTTTGAAGCTGTTTTGAAGTATGGTTCGTGGCCAAAAGCGAGTCTTCGTTTCACATTCCAAATTCAGGTCCATTGTCACCATTTTTGGACCATTTTCGATGAATGAATTGACACTTTCTGACTAAATTGGAATGAGCCGCAACCGTTTCTGCCCATTTCTGACCACTTTTGGCTTCAAAACCCTTCAAAACCCTCCTGTCCCGCCGCTAGGATTCGCCCCTCACGCCAAAGTACGCAAACCCACTCGTAAAAAAATGAACGTGTGACGCTTACCAATCGCAGTTAGGTCCCGCTACGTTTTCCCTGACATTTGCTTGCATTACCGTCGCTCGAAACCTTGCTCGTTTACAAAGTCTTTTCGGTCAGTTTTTTTGTTTTCCTTTTGAAGTAGGCCTGCCTGAATTGGAAGCTCTCCGCGCTAGTTCATGTTCAGTTTAAGGTTAACATCGCTGGAATGCCGTCCAATGCCGATGCCAATACTTCGCAGCGTTAGGCAATTTCGGTATTTGGAATTCGCTGATTTCGAGGTCGTTTTCATATTTTTGTGGCACTCTCTTGGATCTCTTTTGGCAAACCTGGACGGCTAGCGTGTTTAAATTTCGGAAGCCCGAAATTCTGCGTAATTTCGATCGAAACTGAACCGTATTTATCACCGTGTTTCCGCGAATTTTTCCCGAAACCCCCCCTCCCCCCCCAATTTCGCCTTAATTCCAGGTCCGTCATCTCTCCAAGCATGCCGATAGAAGTTGACCAAGAACAGCTCCACCAGTGGCTCGTGGAAGAAATCCGTCCGCTGTGCGACGCCGACCCGAACGCGCTGGCCAAATACGTCGTCGCGCTGGTCCGGAAGGACAAACCCCGCGACCAGCTGAAGGCCTTCTGCGGTGAACAATTGAAAGTATTTCTGCAAGCTAGTAAGTCCTGAATTCTCTCTATTTTTCCTATCTTCGTGTTCTAGAATGCGCTCCATTTGTCGAACATCTCTTCGATGTCATTAACCGGGAAGCGTACAAGAAGAAGTCTGCTCCCCGGTCTCTTGCTCCAGAGCCGATCGTCGCTGCTCCGCCTGCTCCGGCTGCCGTCGTTGCTCCCGCTTCGGACAATTCTGCTCTTGGACGTCCCATCGACGTCATCCGTCGCCGCCCCATCGAAGTTATCCGCCGGGAAGGAATGCGAGAGAAGATGATCGCGCGGCCTCTTGCTCCAACGACGTTCGCTGCTCCCGGGCCGTTCGCTGCTCCCGGGCCGTTCGCTGCTCCTGGGCCGTTCGCTGCTCCTGGGCCGTTCGCTGCTCCTGGGCCGGTCGCTGCTTCAGCTCCGGCCAACCATGCTCTTGGGCGTCCCATCGACGTCATCCGTGGCCACCCGATTGAAGTCATCCGCCGGGACGGAATGCGGGAGAAGATGATCACGCGGCCCCCTTCTCCAACTACGTTCACTGCTCCAACGACGTTCGCTGCTCCTACGACGTACGCTGCTCCTGGGCCGGTCGCTGCTCCAGCTCCGGCGAATTTTGCTCCTGCGCCCCCAATGCTCCGACGCAAGGAAAGAGAGCTCCGCGAGAAAGAAAAATTTGAGAAGGCCAGGCTGAAGGAAGAGTTCGCCCAACAGAGCGATCTCCTTTCAAGGCAGGTGCGAGCGCAGCTTCTGCTGTACGCCAGATTAAAGGACGAACAGGTCCCCGAAGTGAGAAGCAAGCTGCAACTGCTGATCGTCAAGTGCGAAGAAGCCGTGGCCAACCAGCGGGCCAACGTCCATGCGGCCACACTGCAGTTCCAGAAGGCGCACGACATCGCAGTCATTGCGGAAGAAGGGAACAAGCTGAAGCGCGCCCACGAAGAAGACTTCGAGGAGATGATGCAGGAAGACGATTCCAGCAGCCCGGCCATGGAGAAGAAACCCAAGGAAGAAAAGCAAGCGGTTGAGTTTTGCGGAAGTCGCGATGCTTAGCCGCTGTTGATGCGCCCAAACAAGTTTTGTGAAACATATAAATCCTCGTTCCTATTTTGAATTAAGCGTTGTGTTTGTCCTTATTAATGTTACGGTATATGCTCTTGGTATGTCTTCAATTGTGGTGTGTGATCAAGAAATGTTTGTTGCTTGTTTCAGGCTGTTAAGAAACGTTTCGCATTGCAAGAGGGCGTGTTGGTTGAGGCGATGATTGCACTGCCGTTTCAGAGCTGGGAAACGGTGCAAAGCGACATTGAAGCGTTTCCGAACCGTTCGGTTCCGCTGTGCAACGTTTCAGATGAGTTCAGATGAGCTCCGGAATGTTTCTAACGGCTCCGAATCGCGTCCGAACGTTTCACAATCGTCTGCAGCTGCCCTGAAATGTTTCTTACAAGCGCGTTAGCTTTTCGAGGCTATTAAGAACCGTTTCACAGCTCATATTTGAGGCTGCCTATTTCACACATTAAATTCTTCCCTTTATTAAGCAAAACAAGGTCATCCTTATCACTTCCAAGTGCTTGCGAGCTGACTAAAATAGATCTCCCTCTCGCTCTTCAAATCCACAATCAACGACCTTCTGTTAATCGTTTGGATAGGCGCGTGCCTCAGCTGTTGCTCCTCATTCATGACGCTTTTACGACAGCGCACAAGATCCCAGGTTTTGTAGAAATGTTGGCGGCTTTGCTTGGATAGGAGAGGATGTGAGGCGATCATGACACAAGGAAGCAATATAGCGGCTATGGCACACATTAGATCGAAAATCTGGGATAGAATTTCGCTAGCTTCCAGCAGGTCTATGTAGGTCACGGAAAAGATGATGATACAGGAAAAACAGTTCCTGAAAGTGAATTCTTAGATATTAAAAGTGACAAGGGGACCTACACGACAAAATTGATCAACATAACCTTTAGGAGCTGCCTACTGGTGCGGATATTTTCGGCCATTTGGAACCTCTTCGTTAGGGAGTGGACACCATAATTAACTTGGAATTTTCGAATATTGAAGATAAGGAGAACGACGAAGATCTGAACGTATTTGTTCATTAATTTAGAGTTACAAGAATGGTCTACCGTAACAGCTGTCGAATTAACAACGAAAAGAACACTTGTAGAACACGTAATATAAATCCTGTCCCCAGTTGAAGCCTCTTTTTTGAATATCTTGTCCATAATATCCTTAGCATGGAAGCAGTCAAACGTGTTTACACACCACTAAAACGAGATTTTAGATAAAATTCAGATAGAGATCTCACCAAGACAGCGATCATAAGCAGAGGAACCCAAGGACAACTGGCCTTCTCGTAACGCTTCACCATAAGAGTAGCTGCGATACGTTCGATTAGGACCGGGAGAGCGATGCTCATGATGGTGTTGACGGAGGTGTCGTGGATGACTTCGACGGGTTTTCGGAAACTGCCTAGGAATTCGTGGTGGAAGAGGGCTTCGATGGTTAAAAAGATGCGTGTGAAGGTGAGCAGAATTAGGGCTATCGAGAAGTTTACCTAAAATGGGTGAAATCACGGTTTGGAGCCGAAGCTTGAAAGGCAAATTGGGATATTGTCGTGCGCCGGGCGAAATGGACGGATTGCGGCGAAAGCGAAATAGGTTCAAAAGTTGAAGCACAAAATTAAGGCTACAAAAAGCCGATTGCCGATTGTTGACGAAAGTTGATTGCTTTTGCCCTAGTCGGACACTGCACAAAAAACGGAATTTCGCAATGAACAGAAGCTGAGAAAGTGAGAAAGCAAGCAAGTATGAATCTGAAAGGTATTTAAGTTGAGGAAGGCTTAGGACAGTTGATGGATTTATGCAAAAACGGAAAAGCCCACTTATTACTGTTAGAGCTAAAGCTAGCACATCTAATGAACCGCATGGGTTGGAGAGGTGTATGACCCATAATTTAGCAAATTTCTAAAATTAGAGCAACTAGGGTTGCAGAGTTCATTGATCCCTAATAACATTATTCTGAGTAAGCGTGCCGACTCCTATGCCCACACACATTTTTATGCTTTCAGCCTATTTTTACAATTTTTATCCTTGGACTTTTTCTAAAGGTCAAAATACATGTTTCTGCGACTGAAGATCATGTGAACCTCTTCAAATCTAGTGTGTCAATAGTAAAAAAATGAGAAGAATTTGTGTCAATTGAATTTTGAAAGGATATACAGGTTAGACTGCGTGCAAGAGCTCAATTGAGCTTGTGTGAATTTTACAAGCTGAATTCTTGAAGCCGATGACTCCAAAAAAGGATAAACAAGTTCCTCATTCATCAGATGCTTTGTAAGCCATAAAAGCCGAAAGGGTAAGGTGGAGGGTATTCTTAAACTTATAGAAAGCATTTTTGACTTGCGTTTTGTGTGCAAGTCGATCTTGAAATTTCAGAGCTAACTCGTAATCTGAACTCACCAGCAATATACGCAGGTTAACGTGAAACACCTGTTTCCTGAGCATGTATATCAAATACAGGTTAAAAAATGGAGCGATAACATCCAAAAACAGTTCCACAAAGGTGATAACAGGAATCGCGACCTGTGGAACCATAGCGTGGTCTATGAAAATAAAGCTCTGAAATCTGAAACTATTTTATAAATTAAACGAGAAAAAGTGGAGCAGCGCAGAAGAAAACATAACGACGATTTCCGCACGCAAGGCGAAGACGTCAAAGTACGTGAGAAGGAGAGGACAGGTGGAGTCGGTGCTCCAAAAAACCATAAAACGTTGGAAAATAGGATAATCACGTTGATGTACCGATATTAATTAGCTAAGAGCTTGAATAATTCCTCGTCTGCACATGCAATATACCAGGAAATCTGAAAAGTCATGGCTACGAAGAGTTCATTGCCATACTAAGATGTATAACGTCAAGGATAGCCTCTATCCACATTAGATCATTGAGGAATGGGTCGTAAAATTGAGTTGCCACGTGGGTAGGTAGGATAGCAATGATTCAGTTGAATTAATTTGAATTTTTGAAGATTGGTTTTTAGCTGCCCGCGTTAGGAACATGAGTCCTCAATATCAAATACAGCACGTGCTGACCAAAAGAAAAGTCAAAAGATCCAAAATATAATCATTAGAACAAAGGTTACACCACCTTTCAAGGTTTGTTTGAGGCCTCAATTACCTGATCGCAAATACTAGGTTTACTTAAAAGCAATCTTTGAAGCGAAACAGCAGTTACCAGAGATTCTGTCCCACGTGATCCTGAATTTCAAGATGAGTTTTAAATAATACCCATGGGCACCCTTGAAAAACACTCAATTTGGCCTCCACTTCCTCTTGTCGACATGCAAGATGCCGGTTAGTGCAACGCAATCTAAACACGTAACGTTTCGTGTGCGTACGTCATTTCCAGAGCACAGATTTGAGCCTCAAAACTCCAGATTTTTAACACCAAACATCAAACTGTTTTCAACCTAACTGCACGAAAGAACAGTCTATTAACAGACTATACAGATAAGTTCTCTGAATACAAATTTGCACTCATGTCCATTTAAGAGCAGAAGCCAGACCTTTTGACATGGGAGCATGGGGGCGTAAGCATGAACTCGTGGGTGAAAACATTTACCTAAAATAGAGGCGATCCCAGAGTTCAGCTGCGTCAGGTCAATTAAAATCGAATACCTTATATTCGGAGAATCCATAAAATTCTTCACGCTTAAATGGATTCAATTCAGCAAAAATTTATGGAACCCTTTGAGCAAAAGACCACTCAAAAAAGCCCTAGCATGTGAAAATGAAAATTTGTGCAGTGACTCAATTACGGAAGTGAATATCCGTTTTCTCGAATGGTCTTTTGAGCAGCTTGAAAATATTGCTAAACTGAATCGCTCCGAGCAGCAGAAAATTAGAGCTCAGCAAAATTTTGAAAAGGCTACACAGCAGCGATTTGTTTACCAGTCATTAGTAGAAGTGGCCATTTTCCTGTAAATGCTATTTAATGAAAAGAAGTCTTACGTGCTGAAATGGGTACGGTAGTGAAGCAATTAGTGGTACAAAAGTCTTCAGGGAAAATAACCGTTCTCAAAAGCAAATCAACTTTCGAGAATCGAGCAGTTCCACGGCAAAACAAATGCTTACTAAGAACAATAATACAATAAGGCAATACAACAGAACAGGTGAGTTTTCCGTTCAGATAGTGATTGAGGCGATACAAAACACTTAGTTTTTCAGATAACCAATAAGCGTTCTCCAAACAAAGGAAAGCTGAGAAACAAAACACAAAACGCAAAGAATAAATTGATTCAGAAGTGCACTATAAGAACACGTGAGTCAACAAGAAGTAATCTACTTCAAAATGTAGTAATCTACTTCAGAATACGCAAATTAGTGGTCGATGGTCAGGGATCGAACTTGAGAGAAATATTCAGGAGGCAATCAAATGAGGTTAACGGGATATCTTGCGCTTGAAATTGAAACGAACGCGTTTTTTGATCGTTTTGAGGTGACCTGAGTGTAAAGTTGTGAGGTTATATGTTTAGATCCTACTCAAAAATGACCAAATTTATGAAGCCACACAATTCTAGCCTCATTTCCACCTAACGCCGTCTATCCTCTCCCGCCTGGCCTCCATTACCTCATCAAATGAATCGAGGCCGCTCGCTAGATCCATCCAGCGATTATTAATGAGTCCGCTAAGAATAGGGCTCGGTTTAAAGACTATCGCGGAAATGAAGGTTAGAACAATTTAAACAATTGACGTAGCTGAAGATTATAAGAAATGCCACATTCCGGCACGCACGTCCGCTTTTCTGGGAACGGATACTGACCAAAAAAAGCGAATCACGCGCTACACCTACTTTATTAATGGTGCGAGGTCTCTCAGCCATGACTATTTGGACTTTCAGAATTTATAAAACTCATTACGCTAAAACCAGTTGTTGGAAGGCGAGGAATTTATAATGAACCCTTTAAAGGATTAAGAAGAGGAATTTAAATATTAGAGTTTTCAAGAGGTTACAAGAATTTGTCAAATGACGAGTAGCTAAGCACCAATCGGCTTATCACAAGAAAGGACAGATACCAAAGCTTTTGAACAGAGATGACGGTTTCGGTTTCAGTTTGTGAAAAATCGAACATGCGTGTTATCCGCGCGCGCCCTTGCGTCCACACACGACGAAAACGCGCGAACAATCGCCGTTCTGAACAAATTACTGACGCCACAATCGTCATGTGAACGGTAAACTACAAATCAGCCCCTTGCGAATCCCATCCACCGAGTTCTTCGTTTGGCTGTTTTCGTTTCTAAAATCGTACATTGGCTTCTTGATCGAGCGTGTACGTTCATTTTGAGGAAACCGCATCTGGATCCGAGAACCGAAACCGAACTTTCGGTTAACCGAAACCGAAAACAGGGAATTGCATCATTTTAAGGGAACCGCACAAATGCAAATCCTGCGGTCGTTTACTGGTCGAACCAAAAGACAAGTCGAGCAGATCTCTTCACAATCAGAGATGACGGTTTCGGTAAACCGAAGACTTTCGGTTTTTGCCATCTCTTGCCTTGAAAATTCTAAGCCGATCTCCCAATCAGATGCCGTCTGAATGTCTAAGAGATTACAAGAATTAGTTAGATCACGTGTAGCTGAAAAGAACAACAAAACTTGGTGTACTTTGGGTGAAATGTGATAAGCAACGAGCGATAAAATTCGAGAAAATTGCACAAATTAGAGATTTCACGGTAAGTTAAACTCAGACGTAGGACAAAAGAGCTTAAAGGTCAAAAGCATGACGAATGCCTTACTAATGTAATATATGAATTCCGTAATAACGTTTTAAGAAGCGGTCGTAGAGGAAAATGGTTTCTTAGAACGAGAAACAACGTGCTTAGGACAAAGTAGCCTCAGGCAGCTGCCTCGCGTGTTATGAAAACACTTGCTTTCCTGTTTAGGCCGTGAGAACTACCTTAAAATCTTCGTCTTTTCATAGGAAAACTGAAAACGTGAAAAATATTTGCGCAGCTATCAACAGGTTCAGAAATTCCGACTTTTCAGGTGTCCAAAGTGAACGCTGAAATAAGTTTTTCAGCAAACTAAGATCATGGATTAAAAACAAGTTGTTGATCTAAAAAGCAATTTTTACGAGTGGGCGGTTGACCATAAATTCTATAAATTCAATTTGGATTATTAATGTGTCTGAAAACACGGCGCAACATACATGCGTACCAGTTCGTGCAAACGTAATTATCCTACACCAGCTGAAACGCTCAATGAACACTCATTCGCAGCAGAACCTACGCTTCCATTTTGTCCAGACTTGTAAAAAAGATGTATTAATGTGCGTGTTAAAATAGCAGTTGTGAGCAGTTGCAAGAATTGTGACTGAGCAAAAACACGTCGTAAAAGACGTGTGCGAAAGACACAAGTAGCCGTCCGAAAAATGGGTTTCTTCAAAACACTCAAAAACAAAAGCCTCAGTTGGTTAAGTGTACCCGTGAGAATGTATTCATTTTGGAGAAACCGATTAGGTCGTTTTTAAGTATGCGCTTATTTAAACAATTGTTTAAGCATTCATTGAAGAAATCAGTAAATCAATGTCAAGTTAGGTAGAGTCAAAATCAACCCAAAAAGCCTAAATTTAAAAATGATTTTTAGAGGCTTTTCAATATTGGTTCTATGAATACTGGCCGCGAGGAGGACAGCTTGCCAAAGAGATGCAGACGTTCTTGCTGTTGTACACATATCCTAAACATCAGAAATGATCTAATGCGACAAACGAAATTGTCACCATCTTTGCATTTGCGGGGCTTTTGGGACTGACAAAAGTCCTGGCTAATATGGTATCGTACTCTCTCTTGCCCAGACAGGCTGTGCTTTTCATTTGTCTGATCGTGAATACATCGCCGCGGGCCAATTTTTGGCACTTTTAAACGCGCTTTTAGGGCCTTTTTGGTCAAAATGCACGCGAGTGACCTATACCACGTTGTTCAGCGCGCCGAGTACTACCAGAATTGCTCGCTCATTTCTGGGTGTAGCAACTTTGAAGGTTCCCTTGTTAGTTATGCATAAATCTCCGTTTTATTAGATCCACAACACGAAAGATCAATCATTCGTTGTGCAACTGCGCATGAGCTGATTTCCTCCCGAAATGGTCAATCGATCCCCAGAAGAGGAATTTTTCGAGGGGATGTTGTATCTCCGGCACACGTTATGCTTATCGATCAACGAAAGACGGTCGATGGTTATGTACGTGTTCTGGCTGATGTCCTCCACGTCTTTTAGAATCATGTCTCGGTTTCCATTTCTTAAGAAGACCTGAAAATCCATCATTACAATGTGAAAAAGAAGAAAGAGTCACCTGTAAGACATTGTCATCAGTGTTATCAGAATCCAGGAGCTCTTCGCCCTCAGCGACTCTCCAAGCGACTCGCATGGCGCTTTGCCGCTTAGGAACGTTGGTTTGGTGCAGGAGGACACCCTCGCAGTGGGGAAAGTTGATGAGCATGTTGAAGTCGTTTTCGTGGTTCTCTGGCTCCAGTCCCTCTATCGTATTCTCGATCATTTTCGACTCCCAGCTCTTAGAAGCATTCGCGTGGTAGAAGAGCTTACCAAAGCACTCGGACGGCATGTCGATGGACGCGTTCATGAAGTAAATACTGTTATGACCCTAAAATCCATTTAACTGTAAACGTATCTTGACTTCTCTACCTTATAAAAACCCTTAACAAAAATGAGCGATTCGGTAATTTTACAAAAGACGGATCTGAGTCCTTGGACGACGAAGGATTCGACCCCAGGAAAATGGTCTCTGGTCTGGTCGACGGTTAGATATTCCACGGTGTAGGGAGTCTGGTCTCGAACTGACGCGAAGAGGGTTTTTGACGGGTTTACGATAGCGAAAGTGCCTGGCATTGGTCGATTCAGAGTGGGAGCGTAAGGAATAACCACCTACCGATCAAACCAGCCTTAGCAGAACACACAGCGGTGAACTCAAATCCACTATAAAGGCACTCCTCGACCACATATTCCGCGTCTCCGTTGATTTTAGTAGATCTCGTCCGAATCCACGCCCTCAACTCCTCGTCGTTCCTGGCCACACGCATCGTGTGCACACAATGCGAAATAGGACTGACCGGCTTCACTATCATAGGATATTGACCCACTTGTTGCTTAGCCTGGTCGATCCACGCTTCAGCGTGGCCTTGGACAGAGCCAAAAGAGCACCACCGAACAGTCGTCATGCCTCCCTTCCTAGCCATGGCTTTGAGTTCTTTGATGTGAAAGAACTGTTCAAGGTTCTCTGGAAAAATCCCGTCGATGTCCATTTCGTAGCGGAGCTTTGCGATGGGCTTTTGGAGAAGTTGCTCGAAGGCGCAGAGCTTTCGGGAGGAGTTTCCGTAGTTGGCCAAAAGTTCGCGGATTTTTTGGATTAGGGCGCTGAAGTTTTGGTCCCGGGGGGAGATCGGAGCTTCTATTTGGTAGTACACGTCCACCCTAAAATAACAAAACATCGAGAATCTCAGAATTTTATGATTAAACTCACTCAGTCTCATTGACGACCATATGTGGCGGTCCTACGACGACTAGCCGCACAGTTCCAGGCTTTCTAAGCCCATCCAAATTAAGACAATGCCGCCACAAGGCGACAATAATCGTGGTACGGGAAGCGGTCGATGAAGTCATCTTCATTTAAGCGATTTGGTCTCCCGGAAATACCCGTGGGAAAACGATATGCAAGGGAAGGTAGCCTGGAATCGATAGAAACGATATTCTGTAATATTCAAAAACACGGATAAACACGAAATCGATCGCTGACACCTCTGAAACTTGAGAATAGAGTTGTTGTGCGGGCAAGAGGAGCAGGAGTCAACATTGAGTCACTTGGTTGATCGTCGACCGATCGAAGAGGAGATAAAAAGGAAACTGGTTCCTAGGAGGAAGAGTCGCTGTTTTCGAGCTGTTTTTGGAGAAAATGACTCTCAGACCACGACACAGCTCTTAAATCCGCTTAGAATCACGATCTATGAGTAACCACGCGCATAGCAACAGGAAACGAAGGCTTCACGTTACTAATGGTTTTGTCGTAAGGCGTCCGAAGCCAACCCCATTTTATCTGGGAAGGATATCGTGACAGAGAATACAACCTCAGAAAGTCTTGGAAGTGATTGGAAGCAATTCTAAGAAAAGGTCAAAAACCGGATTGAATCTTTACGCTATCAAGTGCTATGCTATCTTTATGCTATTCATCTTAACGTTATAGAACGTGTGCCCAGAAAAAGCCTAGATTTTAGACAGAAATGCAAGGCACGGCTTAAAGGCTCAATTTCGCAAGACAAATCTCGTTTTTCCATGACTCAAAAGCAATTCAAGGCACAAAAACAAGTCAGACATAAGTCTATAATGGTGGTTCTAAGTGGTGACTCATGAGAAAAGCGATAAGAAGGATTTGGCTATATGACAAGATAGGAAAAGCAGATTCAAGAGATCACCAGCCAGAAAACGCTCTAAATTGTAAGGTGTATGAGCGTAGCTCCGAAATACAGATAGCACCCCTAAAAGTGCACAAACAAAGCTTGTGACGACAGTCCCTATTTGGCTTAGAATACTCGCCGATCAATAGAACCACGACCTATCGCTAATCCGTCGCCCATGCGGACTTCATGCCGACTGCAAACATTGGCTGCGAGAAGCGATAAGAGGGATCATCTGTAGGTAACGAGGTGATACAGCTGCTCGTTAACAGGATCCGTGGGTACTTGTGGGAGGATCGATGGTCCCGTGGGTGCATGGATCTTTCACTACATATGTAACTGTGTGGGATGAGAAGGTGAGATCCCATGTTGTTTGGTGTAGCGCCAAGCTTATCAAGAGTGCTTGGATTTAAGACTCTAAGCTGGTAGGGATCGGTGGTGTTCTGGGAAGGATGCTTAATCCGTAATACGGATTTCTCGCAACGGATTCAGTATCACGAGAAAACGTAAACAGGGTTTAATGGAGTAAGGAAACGACTAAGTGAAAATTAGACAAGAATGACGAAAAAACCCGTAACCCGTTTGAATTGAAGATCAAGGGCCGGAGCATTTGACCCAAGTGCCGAAAACTGTTGGGAGTGAGTACACTCTAAGAAAAATCTGTGGTTTTTAAATCAAATGTGATTTAAACTAAGGAACAGCTATGCGTTTTTGAAAGATCTGTTTAATGGCTAGAACTTACCAAGTCCAGAATTGCACTCTGTCTAAATAATTGATTCCATCGTCTGGCATTGATGAAAATTACCAGGTGTTACTTAAATTCTTCAAAGTGGGGCATTTACGTGTTTGACGTGTTTGAACTCCAATAAGATTACACACTCAAAAAACGTCTGTTTTCAATATACACATTTTCCAGTTCGGAAGGCTTCATAAGAGATTTTAAAACCTTATCGTCAAAGGTTGGCTACACAATCTTAGAATTCTTAAGCTCAAAGGTCGCTTCGGTTTGGATGGCTTTTCAAGAATGCTTGTATAGTGGCATTCATGTAGATTTTGACATTTAACGTCACATTTAACACTCGTTTTCAAACAATACAGCAAGCCTACATTACTATAACAAAAGTCTGTTGTTAGCAATTATGCGTTTTATAACCAAAACCAAATGCCTATAAAGATAAGAACTTATCGCCATGTTTAGTAACCCTAACAGCTGAGAATACACTAATTACAAATTTTCAGCCTGTTTCAGCGAACCTAACGTTATGAAAATACCAAAAAGAACTCAACAATAACCTTGTTTCTAAAATTGGTTAAAAGTGTTAATGTTTCCAACTCTGAAGGTGGTAAAACATCGATTCCGTCATTTAAGACACTCTTCATTCTTGTGAAATAGTCTTTAAAGCTGTAATTTCCAATTAGAAACTTTAGGAACCTAAGTAACCCATCCGAAAGTATGAGGAGGAATCCAGTCCCTTTGAAACCCTTCCATCAACATGCAGATCCTAATCGCCAAACCTACGTCAAAGACGGACTACGTTTTTCCAAATAATAGCATCATCAGCAACACTCGCCACTCGAAACCCTCCCAAACTCGACCGTCTTTCGTCTCCCCCTCCCTCTTCCACCAAGGGTGCATACCCTCCTAACAAAGCGCGTGGCGGACCCTAAATCAGCTGAGAAAGCGCGACCAGCCGCTGGCGGCGGCGAATAATTAGGCTGAGCAAAGCGAGCGAAACTGACGGCGCTCGAGGCGCTCAGCCGACGACCGACGACGACGACGTCAATAAGAGTGTGCGAGCCCGAAAAGTGAGTCGGAGGGGAGACGAGACGACAAACTTTTGCATTTCGAACTTGTCGCGAGCGTGTTTTTTGGGTTTTTATGGAGGAAGAAAGGAAAAAGGGACGGGGACGAGGTGAGTCATGTGTAGTTGGAATTTGGAATTTTTGAAATCGATACAATAGAACTGAATACAAAAATGGCTCATGTGTCACAAAGCCCAACTTCTCCTTGTCAGCTTTTGAGTCCTAACGTTTTATGCCATTTCCAGCAACCTCAAAACGAGCAAAACAAGAGCTTCCCTTGGGTCGCTGCCCTGACTCTAAATTCCAATTAGTACGCGCCAGCAAAAGTGCGAAGATGCAGGCTGTAGTGACGAGTTAGTTTGCTTCTCGGAAACGCCTTACAAATCTAAGATGACCTCTAAAGCTCAGACTAAATGTAGATTAGTCTTTCAGGTGCCACTGAACTAAGACTAATATCAGGTGTCCTTTGAGGACATTCTAAACGTTCAATTAAGTTGCTGGCTCCACTTTCGAACTAAAAAATGAATCTCGCAGCAGCTTTATTACAATCCAAAAAACGTCGCCGTTCTGCGGCGGCGCTGAACTGCAAAAAGGCTGAATTCCCAATTGGGCGCTCCAACCGGAAGAGCAACAAATGGAAGCGCCGAATGGGGAACAAATGGACTTATTTTTTGGTCTTTGTCAAGCTCTTGTTTATGGGAGGAGGGAGAGATTGGGCTGCTTTATGGTCTCATGGGTTTGGCAAAAACAAAAAAGCTGCTAAAATTTCGAAAATTTATTTCAGTTTGCTCAATTTCGCCCAGTTCGTTCATCTTTAAAACGTCCTAGCCTGTAAAAACTGATATAGAGCATCTCATCTCTAAAAAACAAAAACATATCGGGCAAAAACCAAACATAACGACCAATTGAGATCCACAATTTTTGGCAGATTCTTACTGTTCATTGGGTCTATTCGAAGTTTAGCAAATGTGCAAAAAGCCCGAAAAACAAAACAAAATTAAAAAAAAAACAAAAAATACAAAATTCAAAATTTTTATTTTGCTGTCTTTCAAAACAACGCTTGCCTGTCCTTAAAGCGTCTTGTGTTTGTTCTACAAGCGGCTCAAGTGCATTCTCAAGTACAAGTACTCATCAATGATTTTCAACACATCAATACGAGCAAAAACGGAATTTTAACAATTTGAAAAATTCGAAAAACTCACATTTTATTCTTCTCAATATTTTTTTGTGTGCAACACAACAGCGAAATTGGTCGAAAACTCACCCTAAACAGAACTACGCATTCCCGATCATCCCTGAAATCACTATAATTCTAAGATTCGAAAACACTCATCGTCATTCCCCTACACCTGATCCTCCTCCATGACGCAACGTCTCCTATCCCAATCCAACTCCGTGCAAAACGCCCCCAAATCCCAAATCCATCTAATTCTAGAGTGCGGCAAGTGCAAATCTGGATAGCGATTACGTGGTGCTCCGTCAGATGACCTTAATGACACGCCTCGCAAACCCTCTTTTAGTCGCGACGTGACATTAGCTGTCTACGCTTGGTTAACCGTCATTTAGGCTAGGTAAAGAGACGTTTGATTGGAGGAGAGATTCATTTAAACTACGTGACAAGACCAAAGGTGACTAAGGGTTTCCAGAACGTATAAAGTTGATTTAGAACGCTAAGAACGCTTCGAATTGCACGTATCGGGCCCATTGAGGCATAGCTGAAGTCAGGCTTCCTCTTCCTGTGAAAACAGAGTGCGTGGGATTCGTTGAGCATGAAACGGAATTGACCTTTACAGCGGCTTAGAAATCAAAAAATGGGCTTTAGCCAGGTGGAAAGGTTACAGGTAGCTGGATTATGAACTCAACTATGACGGTTAATGACGTCTTATCACAAAAAGCAACATTTACAAGCCGCATATCACGTAGAATACGTCATCGACCAAGCAAAGGTCGCCAAAAGCTCACAGCTGAACAGCCCATAATTCCTAAAATGAGAAGCGTGCAGGCTGGAACGCCTAGCTGCTGCTCAATAATTTGCCAAATTGGAGATTAATTATTTATGACCTGGGAACGCTTGTGTGAAATCGGAAGTTTGTGGGAGAACTCAAACGACGACCTTTGAGGGTCGTAAAAGTGGAATTTATGGTTTCTCAACTCATCTACTATTTATGAAACATTGTAATAACAGTTGATTCTCTACATGAGCCTACATAACGCTGTTATTGACCCTAAGATTCCTAGGAAGCGTTGCCAAAAATGTTTTGCAGCCTAAGGAACACATGGTTCTCATTGAATATGCAAAGAATACATAATCCAAGCAAAATGACAAGTTGGAGACGCATTGCGTGCGCGGTTTTTTGCATAAAGAATCACAAATCTTATTTAAATTGTCCCAGTAAACCCTAGAGGCTTCAACGCCTCTCAGAAAAGCCAAAAATGGAATTAATATTCTAAGGCTTTAGCCTCAGCCTGCACGAAATGTCGCCGCTCATAACAAGATTGAGCTCTGTTATTAGGGTCGTCAGAAGCCGAATAGTGTAACCGAAAAATAGAAGCACGCTTAATTGAAGATTGTGATGTCAGTAGACAGACAGGCCAACAAGGACTTTGTGGGGAAACACGGAGATTGGAAGAGGCTTCACCTTAGCAAGAATCCAGGATCTGAATTTTGAAGAACATTTTCGCGAACGACTTAATTATCTCGTCCACCAAAAAATGAGAAGTGCTTCCGGCGAAAAATACGAAAACTGATTGAATGTGAGAAAACAGCTTAAGGGAGGAGACGAGGCAAAAGAGATAAATATTTACGAGGATAAGGATTTTAGGATTTAGAAGCAATCGCGAAATTGGTAAGATTGCAGTGAGGCTAGGAGGTATTCAAAAATCTGTACATATCTTGCGTTGGAATATTTCGCCTCGCTTCAACTAATTAACCTGCCTCGCGACATCTTGAAACTTGTTTCTTGCACAAATCAGCATGGGAATAATAACACGGACAGTCTGACCGCTTTTTCCCATAATGCAAACATTCCTGGGGAAAATCACAAAAATTGTACTTTCACCAATAAGAAGATTGCTAGGGAACCCTCGAGCTGGCAAGATGAAATTAAGTGAGGCATTCACGTTTGCAAATCAACAATTTTATGATTGTAGTTTCCCAGGAATGCTTGTATCTTAGATGTATCTTAGTCGAACTGTCTGCGCTATTATGCTCTTGCTGATGTGTGCAAAAAACAAGTTTCAAAATGTTGGGAGAGAGGTCAGAAGAGTTAGGCAGCACGGAAATGAGGTTCCCACAAAAGCGTGACAAACCCCTCGTTTTTTGAAATAACCAAATTTGGGGCGTTCCTAGTAAAATGTTCAAGATGAAACTGTTGTTTTCATTGCCTTTAATTTTTGACCTTGTTTATAGAGTGGTCTAGAATGACATGATGAAAAGCTATCGTCGAAGCCAAATCGAATACTCCTACTTGGAAACAGTCGGAGACGAACGTGCGCCGTTGCCAGGTAGGGATATTCGATTTGGCTTCGACGATAATTCACCATTTTAAATTTTAGCAAAAAATTAGTCGTTTTTATATCAAAACAAAAGCACGCTTAAGCATAATGAATCTGATTGTGCACACGCCGGCTGCTACACTAAACAATAATTATAACGGTTTAACGACTCAACTGTCGTAGAGTTGCAAAACACCATTTTAGGTACAGGTTGTAAATATAACCACCACATTCAACGGCCCGACGTACAGTCCACGAGACGTTTCATCTCATAATCAATACAAAAACACTTTTACAGCCACCCCAAATCGGCCTTCGAGGCAAACAGTGATCATCAAAAACAGTCTATTTACCAAAGAGATCTTTAGAAAATCTTAATGAACGATTTGAATACAGCTTTCTGAAGGTGTCCGTTACTTGTTTTTCTTAGCGTAGAATGCGCTCAACTCTACCAGCCCAAACACATTCTAAAAATTCAAAAAATACGATCGTTCAAAGACGCGAAAATGATCATGCAACCACCAAAATCGCGACCTCGTCGTACTCTTCATCCCGAAAACAACACAAAAAACACCTCCAGCTGTGGTCGTATAGGTGCACACATAAAAGGCGTCGCCGACAACAACCAAAGAAAGGGTCGTCTTCGCGTTGCGTCCGCGTCAACAAATAAAATTCGGGTCCGCGTGGACGCGTGCACACGCCTAATAGAAATTCAATTCACTAACTAATGATATAGTTTTAGGAAGGCTGAGTGGAGGAGTTTTCGACAAGAAAGCGTCGCTGGATTACGCCGACGACGACGAGAAGAGGAAATGTGGGAATGGAATTAGGAATAAAAGAGTCTCTGGCATGCTACTTTGTTTTTTGGAGATGTTGTGACCGGCGCGTGGGAGCGCTTGCAAGCCTTGATGCAGGTGTTTTGGTTGGTGCTCATTGATGTCTGCGTAGATTTCGGTCTTATGTGTTGTGGCGCTCGTCAGCGTGGGAAAATTGTGTTTTTTGCATAAATCGAGGAGGTCAATTGTCTGACTTTTAAGCGGGCTGTCTAGACAAACAATCTGAAAAATGAAAATTCGAAGAAAGAATTAATTTGAAAAAAAAACGTGGAAAACTCTTAAAAATTTGACATAACAGTGTTATTTCATGACAGAAAGCTCACAGCTGAGTGTGTAGAAATCTCAAAACACTGCCTAAAACAATAAAAAACTTTAGTCTGTCTACACATTCAACAACGGTCAAAACAGCTATTTCAGATATTTTTAAACAGACATGTAAACATCAGTCTCATTTCAAATCCATAACACAAAACGTTGTTTAGACTACTTGAAGCTGACCAAAACTAGACCAAGACTAACAAAAACAAAAAAAAACTGAAAATTTTCTTTTTTTACATTTTAAAACTGTGTCTGATGTTTCGTGAAAAAGTCTAGACGAACAAGTCCATCTGTCTGAATAAATGCCTCAACATAAGACGGAAACATCCAGGACAAGTCTAGGTCGTCTAAAACATTTATTTCTGTCTGGTCTGAAAATTCCCAAAAATCATTTTCAGCAACTCTAAAAATGGAGACCGGTCCACCCGACTGAAGCAGCTGGAAATGGAATCTGCCTCAGACAAGATCGCTTCCTGCCTCGAATAACGTTCCAGACGCGACAGTCTAGAAGAGACGCGGCCAATCTCCTCCTCTCCACCACCACCCACACTTGTACACCCACCTAAAGCCAACTCCGCAAGCGCATTGATCGTTGGAGCGTGTATTGCCAGCGGAATGTCGCAAAACTCCTTAAATTACGCCTTGGCCAACTTTCGTCCGTCTTGAGCGCCTGCCCTTCGATGCCGTTTTTCTGCTCGGCTATCGATCCTTGCTGACCCCCCGAGGGGGTGCAAACTTGACGAGATAATCGCGAAAGTGTTATTCATCAGAAAAAATATGATTTCAATGCACAACAATTAGAAGAACGAGGTCACTGAGAGACAACCCAACTCGTGCTGCTCCTTTACGAAGATCTCAAAATACTGGTAGATGAGCAGGATTCCTGTTCCACTTCCGTTGACGGTAAGAAGTCGAGCAGGGAACACTCTTAAGACGTTGATTTAGCCGGGATTGGAACAATCAAGGGCGACGAACCGCATCAGAACAACCGAAATTTTTAAAGACAATGCAGATGCGGACGGAAATAGGCAGATTGCCGTTGTTACTGCAGGTATGAGCTTGAAGTCAGTTCAAAACCAAAGCATTTTTTAGGAGATCATTTTAAAGATTGACTGTGGAAAGGACTGGACGCTTCGTGGGACACTGGAAATGCATAGCTGATAATGGAACTGAATAAACCACCGTGGTCCCAAGCGATGGACAATATTAAGACTCGGTCGACAGCTGGTTCTTGGAGATGTTGTATTTTTAGCCGGTGATCAGTCGGTTCCACAACCATTTGGTGGCGGCTGTGTAGTCCTTGCAGTTGAAAAGAGGCTTCTCGTCGATGAAAAGCTGTTCGGAGTGACGGGAGGTGATGATGAGGCTCGGGAGTAGGGAAACCAGTGTAGGGTAGGGAAACTAAGGTCAGGTAGTTCCGTCCCGCGTACTCCCTTTCGAGCGTGAAGAGCAGCTCCTTCCACGTCTGCTGCAGTTCTCGCAGAGCGAAATTGAGCATTGTGGCAGAAGCAGCGGGGTCTGCAAAAAGAACTGTCACGCATCTTTCTCGACCACCAATGGTATTTGGACAACTTACTTTGAGCAAGTTGTGTGAGATCGGTAGACTTAGCCATAAGGATCAGCATCAGCACCACCAGCGCCTTGGGACTTCCGCGTTTAATCATAATGGCCTTCCGCATCTCTGGCAGGGTTCATCGCAGCTCTGGCACATCTCTTCCGTCCCCACCGTTATTATCACCAGAATCCACTTGTCCTTGTATTCCTCGTCGTCGTAAAACTTGTGAATCCTGTTCATCAAAATTTGAGCCTGAAGCAACCTATCCTCAGTGATCCTCCGGAACCCACTTACAAATTCCGAAAGTTCGTCTGGAGCCCAATCTATAATCCAGACAGCACATTTGAAACGAACTCGGAATCGTCACCACTCCGTCGATGTTCGCATCTCCTCCCGAGAAGAATACGGCGCTCCTAAACTCGATGTCCGTGCTCGATCAGAGTCCTACTCCGGTCTGAAATCAGAGGTTAAGGGATTTCCCAGTCTATCCACAAACCGAAATAGCGTCTCCCATTACAGCGACGGCCTCAATGTCCTCTGGAGACAAGTCCGCCGTGCTGCCGGTGTGGAATCGGTCCTTTATCCGGGGGCACGCGAAGTTCTTCTTGTTCGAGAACGCGTGCTCGATGTGCGACGTCTGGATTTGGTTCCATTGCCGGACGGGATCGCTTTCGACACTGAAACGCCGATAAGAGTATATCATAAAGATGAAGCAAATGAACGAGTACCTTTCGGAAGAAGACTGGAAACTTCTTCGACTAATAGTGCAGTCGACTACCACCACAATACTCTGAAACTAATAAAATCTGAAAAATAGACGAATTCCGCATACCAGCACTAGCAGAATACAAAACCTCGAGCTGCGGAACGCCACCATTGAACCTCCGCATTGTGGTGTAACCGTCCGAAGTCCGGAGCCTCCTCTGGATTATACTAACTTCTTCTCATTTGCATCATCACTCCACCGCTCCCAAGTGTCACTGTACGATTCATTCAATTTCAATTCGTTTATTTATTTATTATCGTTCAGAATAAGTTACGTGGGAAGTCAAATTCTTTGAACAGTATGCACAACAAAGGAAAACAGCATGAACTTTTTTCCACCCCAGCGAGGCGTCATGTCGGATTTCAGACGCGACCAGTTAACAAAAGAAATTTCTATACATAACAATTAAAAGAACATGCCCGTGAGGCCACCCATATCTTGCTGCTCCTTAACGAAGATCTCGAAATACTGGTAAATGATGGTGACGGCCAGCAGGATACCGGTTCCACTTCCGATGGCTCCTGAAAAAAAAACGGAAATTAGAGAACTGCGGAACGGAGCTGTAACGAACCTAAGAAATCGGCGGTGACGGAGAGGGCTCCAATGCAGAGTCCACCGAAGGCGGCGGCCGTGGGGATGTAGCGGTTGAGCTCGTGGATCATGGAGCTCTCGCGGTGGCCGCGCATAATCATCTGCTTCTCTTTGAGCTGCTTCGCGACGTCCTTGGCGCTGGACCCGGACACGTCGATCCAGGTCTTCGAGAAGAAGGCGCACGATCCAAGCATGAAAGCGACGTAGATGATTCCGTGGATATCCACGAGGATGCGCCAGAAGGTCTCAGGGGGAGACAGGTAATAGCAGAGACCTCCGGTGGGGAAGCTGCGATGGCTGTCCGAGGTGTCAGACCAGGTTCCGAGGATGTCGACGAGAATGTTGCCGCCGAACTTGGCGAAGAGCATCTGGGAGATGACGAACAGGTTGGAGACGAGGGCCGACTGGAGCATGATCGGCATGTTGCTGGTGTAGAAGAGCTTGATGGGGTAAGAGCTGCACTGTCCACGGTAGCGGATGCTTTTGATAGGGAGCTCGACTCGGAAGCCCTGGAAGTAGATGACCGCGGCGAACACGGCGAATGTGGCCATCAGGTTCATCAGATTTGGTAGGTTCTGGCGGTAGAAGGCCTCGCGGAGGGCACGGACCTTGTTGCTACGGGTGGCGAGGAGGTGGAAGAACGCGATAACGGCGCCCTCGAACTCGGTTCCGCGGCCGAAGTTGACGGTCGTGGGCGAGAAGGCCTTCCAGATGATGGTCTCGCAGATGTTGGTGGCGATGAAGAGCGAGATTCCAGATCCGAGACCGTATCCCTTCTGGAGGAGCTCGTCGAGGAGCAGCACGACGAGACCGGCGAACACGAGCTGGACGACGATCAGACAGCAGATTCCCATGCCGATGTCAGCTGGGTCTCCGTACATTCCCGAGACGACGTAGACGATGGCTTGTCCGATGGTGATGAGCATTCCGAAGACTGAAACAAGCGCATGTTACTCCCAGTGGTCCGATTGCAGCTGCGTACGCTTCTGAGCTCCGTTAAAGAGAGTGCGCTCCTTGGGGGTGTCTCCGACCTCGATAATCTTGGCTCCAGCCAGCAGTTGCATGATCATTCCAGAGGTGACGATGGGAGAGATACCAAGTTCCATGAGAGTTCCGCGGTTAGAGGCGAGTATGACTCGAAGCCAGTACAGTGGATCGGCGGACTCGGTGGACATGATACCTATAAAGATTCATCATTTCGAGTCTTCCTTAGAAGATGGCTTACCGAACAGGGGAATCTGACAGCAGACAAGGAATATGAAGAGGGTAATTGCGGTCCATAGGATCTTCTCGCGGAAGCTGACCCTACGCTCGGGTTTGGACACCTCGGGCACGAGGCCGCAAAAAGGCTTGATAACTTCTAGAAATTTGATAGCCATCGTGATTTCTCACCCAGGAGAAAATCGCTTTCTGAAAGGAAGAAACTAGAATCAGGAAAATAAATATGGGTGATAGATTCGCGAACAGAGTGCTTTTGCACGTATTTAATGCGCCATATGGGTCAATTTCACAGCGCTGAATTTCGCAAGATTTATTTTTTTTTTTAAAGCGAACAATCATCGAAATTTAGTGCTACAAAGGCACGTTATTCGCCCGCTTCACATCTCTAAACGTGGCGAATTTTGAGAGGTGCTACGAGTCCTAAACTGATGCGAACTACGAGCACCGGATACACCCAAATATGACCTAAAAATAGTGTTTCCAGGTGTAAAACCGCAGGCGAATTTCGCTTTCCTACGCCCCTAAAAGAAGCGCAGTGTTGACCGCTTTAGGCACACAAAAATGATCCAAAAAGTGATTCAAGAAACAATTTTCACGATTTACACGGACAGAGCTGGTCAAATTTTGAGCGACGATTCAAAACCGATGCGAAGCACCCCACGACCAAAATCTGCGGAAGACAAAATAACGCCTAAAGTGGGAGCTTCAAGCAGCAAAAGCTGCGAAGGAATTCGCCCCTCTCAAAGTAGCGAAAAGTGGTCGGTTTAAGGGACCGAAAGTGGCTAAAATAGGCGTTTAGCTTTAGGCAATTTTAGGAGGCGCTAAGGGTCAGAAACCGATGCAAAAGCGAAGCGCTTCACGGAAAATTTACGAAATTCGGTGCACAAAAGGCGACGGAAACGACAATTCACGTCTCCCAGCAAAGCGGTAAAGCGGCGACCTAGGAGCACCATTTTCCAAGCGATTTGAAGGCCGAAAATACAGACGAGGAACTCACCGATCGACCGTCCTCGGCAAGACTGAAGTGAAACTGACGCACTCAAAACAATTGCAGACAGACTTTTGCAGCTCGACAGACGTCGCGTCATCGTTGGTCCCGCCACGATCTGCCTGTGTCGCGAGCAGTTTGAATCGCTAGATGTAGACAGTCTGGAAATCGCAAAGCGAGAGTCGGGCAGAAGGTGGTGTAACATTCGAGAGTCGTCGGTCGACGACGCTGTCGACCTCGAACTCGAAATTACGTGATTCCTTGATTTTGCCTTGTGTCAGGGCCATGTTTACCTCCGAAAGTTCTCAGATCAATTTATTTGGGTCGCCATTCAGGAATAGCCGTGTTTTGGTGCCTTTTGTGAACACTTTTGCTGGATTTGGAAAACAAAATTTAGGTCTTTGGTAGGTTTTTGAGCTCCTTTTTTGCGCTTTTGAGCTCTGAAGTGGCTGCAATTTTTACCGCGGAGAAGACTTTCTTGGGTGATCAGATGGTTCCAGGCGAGGAGGGTTTCTTAATCCTCATTTAAAAATGATTTTTTTTTATTTCCACGACTTCTTCAACTCATCAAAATACAACTGTTTTTGCTGCTGCGCGTTCTGCTTCACGATAAGAGGCAAATCGTTTATTGTCCTCATCGCATCGATCTTCTTCTTGCGGCTAAAGTGGCTGAGGAACGTCATTTTGAGCTTTGGGTGGGTCCTGGAACTCCAAAGTTACTCTTTACACAAAAAATGAAGCTCTCTACCAAATCAAGATAAGCGGAAACAGGACACACGCGAGGGAGCACACAAATTCATAGAATCCTGTGACAAAAGTGGTCCAAAAATTGCGATTTTCGTTTAGGGAGAGGAAGTAGAGGGACACGAAGATGTAGCTGCTTCTGAAATTTGGGGGTTCGGGCTAAAATAAGACGGGATAAGGATGATTCTTACATTATAACGTTAGCGATCATGAGGCGAGATAGCTGACGACCAGTTCTGATGTTCTCAGAGAGCTGATAGCGCTGGGTTAGCTGCTGGTCGGCGCTGGAAACGCGGTATTGGCGGCGGTTGTAGGAGCTCGTGAAGAGGAGAATGAAGAAAATCTGAAAATTTGCACTTAAATAACAAAACCCCGAAAATCTAACGAAAGATTCCTTTCAACTTTTTGCAAATTACATTTTGGGTTTATTTTCGCGCGCCAGGCGAAACGCGGGTTTTGCTGCAAAAGCGATGCGGCCGCCGGATCGGTCTTTTTAGAGCACTCATGAAGCCCGGAGAAACGCTGATTTCTCCGCCGTGCTGGTGTGTTTCTGGGCGCGTTCGGGCTCGGCGTGATCGGGAACTCATTGCGCGTCGAATGCGCCCACGATCGCGAAAATTTGTTTCATGTGGGCAAAGTTTATCGAGTGTCGTTGGTTGGGTACACACTCGGACAAAATCAGTTTTCCCAATTTTTGGCTTACAAGGGAATGACGCGAAGTGCCAAATTTCAGCCCGATCGGAGAGGGGCACTTCGCGTCATTCCCTTGTTAGCGGCGCTATTTGCGTTTGCACGCGTTTCGCCGTCACCGCGGACCGGTCGGTTTTGCAACCGCGTCGGCGCTCAAATTAGCACCGCAAACGCTGAATTGGCCACTGTTGCGGATGGTTTTGGGCTCAATCGAATATGCAGAAAATTTTGAATACAGGGTGGTCCGAAAAAAAGGAGCAATAGCGCGCGCGGCCCCGTTAATTTATTCCAATAAATCGACTAGCGTGACTTGGGCTCCTCATGAACACCACAGACATCCTGTTCCTCTCCATCACATAACCCTTGCTTCCCAGCACGCCGCTTCTTCGCGGAGACCCTGCTCCAAGGCTCCAACCCTGGATTCTCACTAGTCTTGAAATACCAAAAACGAGTGCTTTTTTACATTGAGCAGTTTTTCATTTCCTAAACGTGCGTTTTTACGTGGATGTAAATTGTAAAATTCTCACTGTAAAAGTCTCTAACGATATTTAGCTTACCAAAACGCTAACGATATTAAGCACCAACAGGATAATAAGATCCACAGGCGTCTTCATCGCCCCCTCGCCATAAATTACCAAATTCCCCACCACGAAGGACTGATTCATGCGCATCTGACTCATAAACGCGATTCCAAAATTGAAGATCCAGAGCACACAACTGCTGAATACGGTAACATGAGTGTAAACCACATGCTCGTATTTGTCCGCGTATACGGTAGCGAAAACGCGTTCTACGGTAAGTAGGATAGCGCCATCGACGATTAAGATGACAAAACTATTGTGGACAATGTGGAGGAACGTTTCTATGTTAGGGAGATCCTTGAGGAACTCGAAAAACGTGTCCAAAAGAAGAGGGATCCGGAAGATGGTCAGGAAACAGAGACCCAGAGCGAAATTGCCCTGAAAAATGGAATTCTTAAAACAAAGTGTGAAGATACTAGAGCTTACCAACAAGATCCTCAAATTGAGATGGAAAATGGTCTTCCTGAGCAGAACCAAGAAGTAGAGATTCAGAAAAGGCGCCACAAAGTCCAAAAACAGTTCTACGTAGTCCAAATACTCGAGCTTCACATTTGCGAGCATGTCTGAAAAACTAGCTTTTCATGCCGAATGCAAAAAGCTATTTAATGTGAATGACTCTCGGCAGCTGTGCTGGAACGGTGGAACGGAAAACGACAGTTATTGTTGAAACTCGGGTTTTGTTTGGTGTGTGGGGTAACAAAGAAAACAAAAGGGATAGGTGGCAATGAGGAGATTCAGGTGCTGTGACAAATAAGAATTTCAGAGTGACGGAAAGTGACGGAAAGGGGGAAAGCCATATTGGCCTCAATGTCTGTGTTAGGAGCAGGTGAAACGGGAAATGACAGTTATCGCTGAAACTCGGGTTATGTTTGGTGTGCGGGAGTGATGGGAAAACAAAGGAGATTGTTTACAAGTAGGAGATTCAGGTGTTGGTGTTTGGAATAAAGAAGCATTTCAGAGTGACGTAAAAGGTGTTCGGGTTTCGCAACTAGTGAAATAGCATGAATTAAGGTAATATGCGTCATGTGAGAATTTGTAGTTTCGAATAGTCCATGTCAGATTGAGTCACAAAAGCAGGTCACTAAGAAGCTTGTCTGGCAAAAGAGGTAAAATTGGTCTGTAGTAATCTGCTCAAATTACAAGCGTACAGGATAACAAACAGTTTAGTCAATCTGAAATATCAGTTTTTCAATCCTCTGCCCCTTGTGGGAAGCTCCACTCCAAAACCCAATTTTAAAGTCAACGCGAAAAAGTTGGAAACCACGAAAAACAAGTAAAACCGCCGCTTCTGGTTTGAGGGGAAAATCACTTCAACCCTAATGTTTTAAAACAATTGAAAAGGTTTTCACAAACGTTAAACGGGCAAAAAGCACACCCCCAACTTTATTTTGAAGCCCGCTTGATTGAAAATTAATCTTAAGCTTATCCTTTGGTCTACATATCATAGGAATTCATCGATCTTAGGCCTAAAAGCAAATGATAACCGCTGAGCCAAGAAGACGTCAATTTCAAGAATTGAGACGAAATTAGAGCTTCCATAGCTGCGATAAAACAAAATAGCATCAATTAAGGCGCAATGTGCGTCACGTGAAACAGGCCTGGGAGTCGCCAGCCCGGCAACCCTTTCCCCCCCCCCCTCCACCAGCGTTAGCCAAAAATTTTTTGCGAGAAATGCGGTTGCGGACCTAAAATAAGCTCAAAAAGAGCGCAGCGGCAAACAATTGAAACAAAAACGGACTCAAAAGAACCGCGAGAATCTGGGACAGCAAAATGGAATCCTCCGCAACCTTTCGCAAGAGGTTACTTGGAGACCGAAAGCCCATGTCTGAACCTAGCCTCCGCTAAGATTGTTGATTTGGTGACTCCTCCCCAGGCCTGATGTGAAAATACGTTAGGCAATACGTATAAATGACAAAAACATTTCTTTAGGTTGCACACAAAGTAAAACTAGCATGGCCCCACGTCGGACTTAATGTCACGAAGCAGGTGACAGGATTTTCCTAAACGGGGCAAAATGAAGCTTATTTGCTTCGTAAGCGAATTTCGACTCATCCTTAGAACTTTTTTGGCTTTGCTGAGACCACAAAATCCTTTTGCGTTCGCCAAAAAGCTCCAAACTTCGTATTACAAACACTACCTTCGTAAACACACATGCGTATAAAACAGATTTACAAGTCTAAAATTCAATTTCTCCGTCGCACCGAAACACCCAAACATACTTGAAGCTAACAAAGACTTCTTTAGTTGGCCTTGATTTCTGGAAGTAAGCTTTCGTTATTTCTTAAATTCTACATTTAGGCAGAATGCTGGAATAGATGTATCCAGACGGATTAGGAGAGATTACGGAGAGACTGTTGGTAGTGAACCTGAGCATTGTCCACAAGTAGCTCAAACGACTCCTAGGATTTGACTTAAGATTTGCAATTTTGCAACCTTGTACCACTTCCAAGTACAATGTAAAACAGGTTAAGGCTTAAAGAACCCAAACTGCCTAAGAGACCACAAATCTTTATCAACAACGAAAACCAACCGACCTGAAAATACCCGTAAATCACATTAATTTATGCCCCCACCCAAACAACATCTAACCGTGTCTAGCGACCAACGATTTATGGCTCTGCCCCGACCTGTCGACGGAACCTTCAAGATCAGCGTAGAAAGGTCGTTGTTACGACCTCTGAATGGCGGATTAGAGATTAATGTGGACGAAATGAATAGCTAGGGTGAAATGATTAACTATTTGCTACAGGCTTCAAGGAATGGAAAAGGAGATACGTGGTTAAGACCGTCAAAGCGTGGGATAAAGTGAAAGTAGAAAGAGAATACGAGGAAAAACGATGTGAAGGAAAAGGAGCTGCGCCTAGAAGATAAACTGTTTACCATAAATCCCAAACTACGCTTTGTCTATCCCGGAAATCCATTGAACCACTCTGTCTGCGATCGTTTTCTTATTCAGGCCATCTGAAGAGGCGGTAATCATTGAGAGGCGACAACATCTAATTTAGTTAACTTTTGTCTAGACTTCTCAAAGGAATTGGAGTCCAAACGAGAGGTCGAGTGGATTCGGATTTGCAAAAGGCAATTGCGTTTTCTAGGATTGCGTGCAATTAGCTCTGAAAACTCGTAATTGGAGTCCTAGAGCTCAAAGATCTGGAAAAATAGCAGTAGAAAACAAGGATTTTAGGAATGGGTAGCCTCGTTCCCACTCGTAGCAGTTTAGGGCAAATACTTATTAATATTTTCTCAGGTGGCATAAACAACGGTCGCGTGTGACCCAAAAGATAAATAGCGTGGCAAGAACAAACATCAGCGTTGTTTTTACAAATTGGCTGTTAGTGAAATGACGTCACTGGGAAAACTACAAATCTTAAAATTCAAACAGACTCAACCCAAAGTGCCCTTCCGAACACCTTCCGGTCGTTCCACAAAACGAGCTACCTGCACGCAATCCTTTCCCTCGCTCACATTCCCTGAATTCAATTGTCCTTGACGTCAGCGAGCCTAATACGTGAAATTTCATTTGAGGGGCAAAAACGAGGTTAAGGAAACAGGCCGATTAAGGCGTGGAATAGGGTAACACGCGGTAGACTAAAATTAGAAGTCGCAGGTAAAAAACAGAAAATGGAGGAAAGGGAGAGCGGTCGTTTTGAGGTTGGACAGTTAAATAGTTGTTTGGGGGTCCAAGGAGTTCAGGATTGGAATTGCGCCGAGATAGAAGAATAGCCTGAAACAGGTAAGTAGGTTTCTAAAGGGCTTCATAGCACTTTGAAGAAGGTTTATAAAAGAGAACTTTTTATTTGGAGCACAAATAGGCGGAATAGGGAAGAGCGAAAGGCTTCGTTTTGGGTAGCCGTTTAGGAGTCGTGACGAATCCAACTTCGAAATGATGGGGTCAGAAGGCTCTAACAAGTCAGATGTAAGAAACGTCAGATGACACCATGTTGACATAAAAAGAGATTTATAGCTTACAAGAGGTTACTTAGAGCTGTCAGAGTACACACCAAGGAGCACTACGAAATGTTGACACTTGGGTTTGTATTGAAATGCGCTTAAAAGTAGTAAACGATGGCTGTTAGATTCAAAAGTGCTTCATAACACATGAAAGTGAGTTCTTTGAAAGACTGAAATTCGAGCACATAATGCTGGTGCCATAAACAATGCCGTTCTTAGCTTAAAGTACACAACATGAAGGGTTACATAATGTGGCCACTTTAGATTTGGGTCTCCGAAAAGTCTCGAATTTTCCTATTAAGGCCGACTACGCATAAAGTTGGATTTTTCACCTTTCCAGAACAAGGTTGTAATAACCAACATTTGAAGGGTAAACAGTGATTAAGCATCTCAGGCACACAACGAACATCTCACCCCTTTCCTAAAACCCCAAAACAGCCGAAGCGCAAATGCGGGTTCTAATTAAGAGTGGACTGGGCGCTAACCTACAATCTTAGAGCTTTGTAATTGTCCTTCAACGGTCATGGTATCAGTTAAATATAGCCCTCCTTTCAAGTATACCTTTGCAATCTTAATTGGATACGCCGAGACCTCCTAACAAAAAACCTTCTCCGGAGACAAAAAGAGAAAATAGAATAAAGCTGGCAAACTCAATAAGCCCTAAGTGATTGGGTCTAATGAATGCCGATTAGGATTGTACTTTTGAGAATTCTGATGACTGGGGTGAAGTTGGTATTAGGTGAAGGGGCACACGTGATCGGAGTCGGTAATTTTAGGCCGAGAGGCGTTGAAACAATGGATTTAGGATTTCACGCTCTATTGAACGAACCTTAATACAATAGATTACAAAGGAAGCGTTATGAGGCACAAAATTTAATGGAATCAAGAAATACCTGGAATTCCAGCCGCCTACAGCTCTTCAGTCACGCAACACAACACGTTTTCACTGTTTTTGTAAATGCACTCTACAGATAGATAACAACAGCCAAACGGAAACAACACGTTGTCATCAGGAGGCAGACAACCTATGGCTGAAACAGAAACTGATAGAATTTGTAGCTTGTTGAAACTACAGTGCAAGAAAACAAAAAACGTGAAATCAGACCAGTTTAATCATATAAACCTAAACAAGATACACAAATTACCTATACGCTACTACGAGCTTTAATGGCCGTAAAGATCAATATACATATGCAGTTTCAGGTTTGAAGTGATCTTTATAGCTAATGTTAATATTGTGTGCCGTGAAACCGTTGAAACGTTGCCGTGAAACGTTTAAGAGGAAAAGACTCCTTGGAAAATGTGATAGGGCAGTGAGTTTTGGAAGCAATATTCAAGTACGCCAAAAAAAACCCGATTTTCAAGCTGTCAAGTCAAGAAGCGATCGATGGCGGTGGGGGCTGAAGAATTGTTTTGGTCTTTGGAGTTCTGTTTTTCCAGGGAACATTCGAGATCAAGATTGGGCCTACTTATATTGATTATCACCTTCAAAACCCCTATGCTTATTTCATTCTCTGACTCAGAAATCAGCCTCCTTTCCTCCGCCCGATTGGCCATTTATTCAAATATTGATAACACCCGTGAACGACGCTCTCTTCTGTTCCACCGCCTGCACACTTCCTTCTTGGATTCCAAGTCTGCCCAAGTTTTCTCGAATTGTGGGACGACATCACAAAACGAGCAATTAAAAGGGCACCAAAACAGTAAATCAGACGAGAGGAAAGACGAGCGTGCTTGTGATGCACTTTCAGGGGGCTGCTGCAAACGGAAATTGCTGTGATAGAATTGAGTTCCAGTGAAATTTGTGGTTGGAAGGGTGGGAAACGGAGTAATGAAAGAGGAGTGGTGTGACGAGTTCTAATGTGTTAGGATGCGCATTTTCCCACAAGCCATTTGGTGTATTAATGTGAAAAAAGTAGTTCACACATCTGTTGTGGTTTTCGGTTTTTTGCAGTTTTTCAATTCAGTGCGCCGCAAAACTACTTTTCTGTTCCCACCACGTTCGGGCTTGCGCTTGCAAATATGAAGCAAAGTTGTCTTCATTCACTAAAATTCATTTTTAAGGAAAAATGGAAGAACTCCCAGTCCGCTTCCTTGAGAATATCTACCTTATCTCAACTTCTTTCACGCGCTTAACAGGCGCCTGGCAAAACCTTTCCGGATATTATTCAGCCATTTCTAAGCAAATGACAGACTCTCACCAACTTTGCGTATTCATTATTATTTTGGTGGACGACTTGAAGAAAATGAGGTATAGCGTCCAGTATATAAAATGCTCGTCGCTTGACGCAAATCCCGAAAGTTGGGAAGAGGCTGTTGAAGGTACAAGATATTTTCGAACATTCACCATTTCGTAAGACCGGAAGATAGTCGATATAGGTGGCCTCTGGTTACCTGGAATGACCCAACATTTCTCCGTTTGCTAGCTCATTCTTGGCGTTTTGCTGAATGCAGCTTTTCATCCACCGCTGGTCACGAACAAGCTCTATTGAAAATCTTAGCCGAGAGAAACATGCGCCCACTAGGAACTTTGACTGTTCTAAACAGTCCAGCTTCCCTGCAACTCCTTGATGTTGAAATGAAGAGCGGCTTTCTTCGGACAATCAGTGTCGACATTTGGGGTACTAGCTTCACTGATCAGGACTTTCGCAAAGTTGTGGAAGCTTTTCTCGAGTCTTCTGTCTTTGTGCTCAATTTGGAAAATTATCAGCGGTCCGATAAGCACGCTGAAATGGTGAAAACCATTTTTGGCATTTGGAACACCTACCCGAAGACTGCTGTTACCACAGGGAAAATGGTGTCACTCTGCACATACGCTGGAATATCTATTGACACGGACAAATTTGTAGAAGGCGAAAATTGGGTTGTCGAAAAAGAAGAATGCGGGGAAGAAACAATAATTCGAATCAAGGACCAGGATTCCGCGCACAGTTTGAAGATTTTCAAGGAGGATTTGTGGCTTTTGTAACTTTGAGTTTGTCGTTGTGATCGCTCTTAATAAGACCTTGAACGAAAGTCGTATTGTGATCTCAAAACCAGGTTAACTCAGCAACAATGCGAATGACGCCGAGAAGACTCCCAAAATCTTGCTAATTGCGTTCTAAAACTTAGGACTGCAGCGTATCTTGCAGCGTGCTGGAAAAGGGTTTGCGCAATTCGGCATCATTTTTTCAGTTCGCAGCACCGTTTCCGTAAAAATATTCAAGGTTTCGGGTGGTGTTCAGTGACGTCGTGACATTATTCACGGAGTTTGGACGTTATTCCGCTTCAAACGTTGTCAGTTGGCTCAACCAACCCATTCCAACAGTCGTTTTTATAGCAAAATGGACGAGAAAAGCATTTTCCCGGTCGACTGTGTGCGGGAGGTTCTGTTAGGAACGTCGACCCCGAGCTCGGTCAACGTCGTTCTCTTCGCGGTTTCGCACAAGTCAGGTGTGCGCAATTTTCACGATCGTTTTGCCAATGTTGGCTGTCGTAATTTCAAACATGGGCCGCCTGAAACGAAGGAGCATGTCGAGAACCCTGCCGCCCAATCTGATCGGTAAAATCTTTTTTAAGGCTTGAAAACTGTCCATAGTAATGGGAAAAGCGGTCATCACAGCCAGAATATGGACCCAGAATCGTCGAGTGGTCGATGCATCATTCTCTACTCGGCGAGGTGCGAGGTCCAACACTATTCGAATGACCACAGCAGACTGAATAGGGTTTGTGTCGACTAGTAAATCCATAATAATAAGCCTTAGATGTTCTCATGTGCTTTCAAGATGTATTCTGGCCAAAATTGAGTCAGAGCGGCAGAGTATTTTGCGCCTCTCGGTCATCCCCCTTTGCTGTCTCAAATCGGATTTCTGGCTTCGTTCAAACTGGCTTCGTCTCATGAATCCTCATTGTCAGTCCTGTGCTTCTTCAACGAGCTGTCGGTCATGGTTCTCCTAGACTGGCCCATGTCTAGACATTGCCGTTGTCTTCATCTTCCGCTCGCCCTAGCCTCACTTTCGTCATTTCCACTGAATCGCCCGGTCGGTCATGTCGTGTCCCCGGAAGGCCTGCCGCCAACCCTTCGAATGCCGCTCCTCGCAAGTATTCCACAACTGCGACTGCCACGCGCCCCGCGCCGATCCGTTCCAGAGAAGCTCTCGAATGTCCGTCGACAGCGACTCCACTGCCACGAATGAGCGTCAGCAGACCCTTCACGAAATCGACTCGCTGACCAGTGAAGCCGAGGATACAGTGTCTTCGTTGGAGAGGTCCTTAACAGCTCTGAAAGAGTGAGTTTTGCATTAACTTTTGAGCTGATTTTATAAGTGATTTTAGGAACTTGAAGCAGCCGAAAGGCGTCCCGAAGCTGAGCGAATCAATGAGTGATCAAGGCCGGGCGCAACTGCCGCTGTTGATTCTGACGATGTCGCACGCGGAATCCGTGGATTCGATCTTCCCCGACTGGCTCACCTCGGCCTACCCGACGTCTCCTGGATTGCCGTTCCGAATCTTCGACCTGAATCTGCCTGTGGGAATTCCTATGTGAGTTTTGAAGATGGAATTTGGGTTGATTTTAAGGATTTCGCGTGAACAGGAATCGACCTTTTAAGGATGCTCTGAAATTGTCGAATTGGGCAGCGAATATCGGCATTTTTGGACGGATTTCCGATTTTGGGCCAAAAATGTGGACGAATTGTGGCACAGAACGACGTTTTTTATTTGGTTTGGTCGTTTAGGGTTATCCAGCAGCCAATTTCCGCGGCGAAAACCAGTATACATATTTGGACGAATTTTCGGTCAGCTTTGGGTCGAACATGTGGGCGGATGATGTCCCGAAATGGTGCCTCGAAAAGACGTTGATTTGATGCTTCAAGGTGCTCATTTTCAAGTTTATCCAGCTGCGTAATTCGACCACAAAAAGGACAGATTTTCGATCGGTTACGGCTCAATGTGGGCTTTTTAGGCTTGCGTTTGTCGCTGCTTTCGCTTAAATGTGCCAAGTGAATTTCGTTTGAGCCTTCTTGAAGCGTCCCGAATTTCCCAATTTTACGGAAAGTTGACATCGATTTTGGACCAATAAGCGAATCTAATTGTCCGACGCTGCAATTCGGCTTTTTGGGCTCTGGTTCTCGGTAATTTTTAAGGGGTAAGGGCGCACAAATAGGTCACAAATCGACGCTTAATTGCTCAAATTTACGGCTATCAACTGTCAGGGGGGCTTTGCATTCCTGGATTTCAACCACGTCTAGGGCTCTTAAAGCTACAGTTTAAAGCCCATTTTGCTAGGCAGAAGCGCACTATTTTCGTTTATTTTCTCTTTTTTCCATTTTTATGCCCACATTTTCGCTGACACCTGGTCATTTTTGACGTTCTTAAGACCATCGAATTTCAGGCGTTCCCGTCGCAACTATCGAACGGATCCTCCTATCACAGAGCACGGAAGAGCGATTTCGAACATCGTCGGAGTCGAGCTTCAGGCCACGAACCAAACCGCGGGCTTCATCTACTCGGCCCCCGAGATGCGCTGCGTGGAAACTGCGGCCGCGTTGGCGAAGCGCTGGAAGCGAACCACCCTGATCCGTGTGGAGCCAGCGCTCAGCAACTGGTCCAGCTTCGCCGGAAGAGGAAGCCACGTGAATTGGATGACGCTCGAGCAAGTAAGCGCTGTTAGTCCTCTGGCAAAGGCTGTATATGGCTCTTTCAGATGGTCTCGTTCGGCTATCCTGTTGACCACACCTACGAGCCTATTCTGGCCTTCAAGGACGTCCCCTACAAGGAGCACCCGTCGCAGTACTACGATCGACTCGTCAATTGCTACAAGAAGATCACCGAGCAGAACCAGGCCCACAAGGTCGTCATTGTAGCCCATCCCACGACGGTCTACTTGACCGGAGATGGCCGTTGGTCGAAGCGGAAGCAGCTGATCAGCATCAACAAGCAGATTGGCACTTGCGAGGTTTCCGGGATCTACATCAACTCCGACGGAGAAGTTTCGCATCGTCACACTGTGAAGCCGTTCACCAGGACTCTCTACGACGCCATGGAGTTGACGCGTAAGTAGTAAATAGCGTGGAATAAAGGAGGTTCGGAGGTTCATTATGGCAAAATACGGATCGAAGATTTGCTCTGCTGCGCTTCAAATTCCTACGACTTCGATCAAAACATCAAAAAGTGCACGTATTTTTAAACCTTGTTTTTCAGAAGTTGTTTTTGAGGCGCATCTTCTTCCAAAATATGGTTCTTACGTGGGGCAAACAAAACCTGTTTTGAGTGGACCTTTCAAGGATCATTGTTCTAAGGTTACGCCTATTATGATTGTGCTCTTTGAAACTTTAATTTGGGCTTTATTGGTGGGATTTTCGCCCTATGTTCCGAGTGGTCATTTTTGGGTTCCAAGACGTCAAAGATCGTGATCACAATCGATCAGCTTTTCGCACTTTTTGACTACTTTATTGTGTTCTAATACGGAATCCGAAGTCAGCCACCTGACATAAGGATTAGCGTTATCAAACGTCAAAAAGTTCAATTGTTATATCGTTTCAGAGGCGGATGAACTACAAAAAAATCGGGTTTCGGTGATCTGTTCTTTGCTGTTTTGTGGGGAATATAAGCGAGACTAGAGACAGTCAGTAGATCGTTTCAAATATGACCATTTCTTCTTTCAGGTTTCTCTGTATTGATGTCGTTATCTCCTTTTTCTCTTTCAGACGCCCTTGTTTTGCCCGTGATAAAAGTGCGATCTTAAAGATTCTCTTCTGTTTGAGTTAGTTTAACGACAGTCGACCGGTCAAATTGGAGGTCTCATCTTTGAAGAACAAGCTGATCTGAAGTTCAAATTGAGGCTTCACGTGTTGATCTCATAACCAGAGACTACCAATCTCACCATCGACGCCATTTGGCGGCAGCAAAAAATTTGTTTGCTACAGGGAGTTGAGAAGAACCTCAGAGTAGAGTCGATCTACTCTAAGAATCGATTTGTGCTCCGCTAATGTCACTCATAGATCCCGAAAGGACCAGATAAGTACATTTTTCATAGATCTGTGAGTAGAACATAGAGTGTGCTTATCTTAGCTTATCGGGAGCTGATCTCTGAGGCCTAAGGGGTTATAAATGTAGAGGTTGTGTGTTTAAGGTGTTCTTGTAGTGGTAGCTGTCTTCTGCGCATCTAAAAAACTGTTTGATCTTGGAATAGTGCTTCTGACAGCTCTTAAGCCGTCTGGCAAATAGTGCCTTGCGTAGGCAGTTGTCACTAGGCTTAGGTTTGTTTGCTCTCAGGGGTCAAAAACGTTTCTTAAAGTGCAAAGATTGCTTTTGATGTAAGGGGGTGAGTGCCTTTGCCTAACTCAAACGTTATTGTGATGCTTTGAGTAATGTTAAAGACATGTTCCCTTATAGTTTATGTCCACATTTGCTAGTGGATCTAGCTATTACGCAGTTGTTGTCTTTCCAGTATAAATTTGGGCTTTTCTCGTGGGCTTTCTTTGGCTTTTTTACCTTCTGGTAAATTTGGTGTCTTGCAGCTCGAAATGGCATTCTTAAACAAGTAGTTTTAGGTCGTTTTTGGGTTTCTTCTGTTCTGCGATGTTTGAACTCCGATTATGTCATATCAGCTCACGTTTTCTTGCGTTTTGTAAGCATTCGAAGACGAAAAAATTCTCTTGCCTTTTTTGGTTTTTAGTAGTTATATGAAGCTCTTATCAGTTTCCCCCTTTTCCTTTCTTTGTTAGCTCTAAGATTTTTCTGAACAGCCAAAAAACCGCGCACATTTTTTGGACATTTATGGCGCTTTTGATATCTTATCAGCCTGATTTTTGATGCGCTCTGAGCCAATATGTCAGTTGTTCACCTCCTGTCAGATTTGTAGATTTTTCTGCTTTGTCATTTTTTGGACATTCAATAGAGCTATCAACGGGGCCCGCGCGCTATGGAGCGAGAACTCGTTCTTTAAATGAGAACTTCGGTGCTACGCGCCTCAAAATACTCATTAATTGTCTCTGCGCCTCGATGACGCGATTTTTCGTCCAGAAGATCACTCGGGGCGTCTTGATCTCAAAAAAACCACAAAATTGTGTTTTCGGCCTCAAAATTCTCTCCGTTGCTCGTCCACCGGCGCTCAAAACCCTGCTTCGTCGCTCGCCGCACGCGAAAGATTTGTCCAGTCTTTGCCTTGGACCCGTATTTAAGCGCTCCTCCTCGTTCCAGATCCACCCAACCATGACCAGGTTACGGCCAATCCTACTCCTCTTCCTCTGCTCCCTTATCTCCTTAGCCTTGGTGAGCGTCACCTCATATCTCAAAATTCTCAATTCTTTTTTAGAGCGTCCAAACGAATGCGTCAATCGCCGTCATCGGCGCCGGCTTCGCGGGTCTCTCAGCCGTCGGACGTCTTCGTGAGCTTGGCTTCAAGGACATCACCCTCTTTGAAGGCTTACACCGCGTTGGAGGCCGCGTCTACTCGATTCCTTTTGGAAAAGGCCGTCTTCAACAAGGCGCTCAATGGGTCAACGGAATGAACAACAGCATCTATCGTATCGCCAACAAATTGGGCTTGATTCAGGGAGAGTTGGCTGACAATGAAGTGTTTAAGACTGCTGATTATTTCACTGGAAAGTGTGGATTGACTCAGTAGGTCTAAGCTCTCCTCTAGCTTCAGAAATGGCCAAATTTAGGCCCCTTATCGACGAATTCTACGAGTTCACGGCTCCCCTGGAAAAACAGTGGGAAGACATGGCCAAGGATGAGGAGAATTACGCCCTTACCTTCGACGAGCTCTACGACAAGGATTTCCGTAACTTTCTCAGCAAGAAGAAGCGTTCTCGCCGTGAAATCCACCTACTGAACGCTTTAAGTCGCTTCTATCGAGGATACTTCGAAGGAGAAAATGGCGCCTTTGACGATTATGCTTTGGCCAACCTGGATGAATGGGACGATGGGGAAGGAGAGTCGAAATCTTACGTTCTAAGCGAGATTGGCTACTACAAGGTGACAAAGTACCTTAAGAGCTTCGTTCCTGATGGGATTATCAAGTATAATCATGTGGTTGAGAAGATCGATTACTCAGGTAAGTGGCCTTAAACTCTTAGGCTTATTAGACCTTATTCTAGGCTCCAAGACCCAAATTACCGTCAAAGTCGGCTTCAGAATCTACACCTTTCCAAAGACATTCGACCACGTCCTTGTGACCTCCTCTCTTGGCCATCTTAAGAAGTACTCCAAGTCCCTTTTTAAGCCAAACCTGCCTCAACGTAAACAGGAAGCCATCGACACTCTTGGCTACGGTAATCTCCTAAAAGTCTTCTTCATTTACGACCAGCCCTGGTGGAACTACAACGGCAGCTCAATGGCGACGCTTAGGGTAAAAGGATGCTCCCACACTCCAGCTCTAATGAAGTATTTCCATACGTTCAATCAGCTTGAGTGGGATAACAGGGTACGAATTTTAGTCAAAAGTCTAAAAGTCCTGATTTTTCCAATCCCAGGTACTCGTGGCCTTTGTCTCTGCCACAGGAACCGAGATGATTGACCAAGTCCCTGACGCGATCCTTAGCAGAATGGTCACAGAACACCTCCGTGACACAACTCAGAACCCCAATGTCCCAGAACCGAAAAAGATGATTCGTCAGCACTGGGTTTCGGACAAACTCTTCCTGGGAGCGTATTCTTACATTGCCTCAGAAGCTGCCACACTGCCTGGAGGAGCCTATAATCGAATGGCGGAACCTGTAGAAGGAAAAGTGTTCTTTGCTGGCGAGGGAACTCATCCTACGATGTATCAGACGACCGTTGGAGCATATGATAGTGGAAGGAGGGAGGCGGAGAGGATTGCTGAGATGTAAGAGTTAGCGAATAAACAAAATTAATGAAGTTGTCAAGCTCATGGCTAATGCATAGCTGCTTAAGACCAAAAAGGTGGTTCAGAAAGCCAGAGAAATCAAAGAAAGGGTATTGGAGCCGAAAACTGCCGGCATAACTTAAAATCGGTCCTAGGATTGCTTATCTGAGTAATCGATCTTCAGCACGACGTGGTTATACTAGATAATTCCATCAGAAACGAAGATCTTAAGGTACTCTCTCACCTCGCTTAGAGCATAAATTTCGACTTTTCCTCTCCATCGTCCGATTAATCCAAATTAGCCAGAGCGTAACCGTCAAAGGCGCCATTTTCTTCTTTCAGACATCCTCGATAGAAACGACTCAAAGCGTTAAGAGGATGAATTTCATAACGTGAACGCTTTTTCTTCCTTAGGAAATTACGGAAATCACTTTCGGCTGGCGACAAAGCAAAAAAACTGTTTATGGTAAGGGTCGTCGAAGGTAAGAGCGTAGTTCTCGTCTGCCATCTCTTTCCGCTGATCTTCCTAGAAAGCAACCAACTCCTAAAACTCGCCAATCAAGGATCTAAATTTGGCTTTTTTAAAGGATAGAGAAGTCAATAACCTATGAAAGTGTCGAGATCAGAGAAAGGGAAGGAAAGGGAAGGGTTGGCAGCTAGAAAAAGCGGGGTGTATTCTTATCACCAAATGTTGCTTTCAACAGGGCAAAAAAACCGTTTCTTACACTTGGCGACTCAAAAAACTGATAACGAGAAGACAGATACCCTTGAAAAGACTCAGACAGGCAAGGAAAGTTCTTTTTGTTTCAGGTTGCACGCAAGAACGTGACCAGACAAAAAGGTAACTTCCATAAAGGTAACAGAGAAAAAGGTAACTTCCATAAAGGTAACAGGTCAGCGGAGGATATAATCGCGATCAGACATTTGGGTGTGTAGGCTCGAGGCGGCCTCTTTCAAACAAACAGCGGGGATAGTAGGCTGGGGCTGACCTCCTGGAGCATCTTAGGCTTGGACATTTTCATTATGGTTTTTGGGGAGCGCCGAAGGCGCGACAGCAAGCATTACTGACTATGCATCATTGCTCAATGTTGCGATTATATTCTCCGCTGACCTGTTACCTTTTTGTCTGTTACCTTTTTGTCTGTTACCTTAATGTCTGGACTTCCGCAAGAAGGAGTGATCTTTGAGTAGAACAGAAGATATACAAGGGCTATATATGGGCTTACCATAAATTGATCTTAGGCTGCTTACGTTCGAAACTTGAAGAGGCAATGTTAGGTGGTCTAAAATTTAGAGGAAATTGGGTGCTGAGTAATGAGAAAACCACGGACTTACTTGCGCTGTTTGATTTTTTGATTGTGAGATAAGGTTTGCGATAAGATAAGGATAAGAGAGATCCATGTGCTGTAGGAGACGAAGAGCGTTTCCTTGTTTGACTGTTTGACAAAAAGCCGTCTGCTGCTGACTTGTCCGTTTGAACCGAATTTCAAAATCTCGACATTTTCGAACTGTTTTCTGCTTTCTGATGTTTCTGATGCATCTCAACATGGGCGTTTTTTAAGAATGACAGGATGTGGTCATGAAACCTGCAAATGGAACTCTTGATCTGCACGTGAATAACCCTATGAAACAGCGAGCTCTAATCCAAGGTTGTGACTAAGGTTGATTACTCGGGTGAGCTGTTAATTCAATATCTGCAATCTTCAATCGTTATTTTAGACAATATTCTAACAATCCGAAATGGTCTGAAAACCGAGATGTACCCCAAGAAATTCGATCACGTCATTGGCACCTCTCCTTTTGGCCATCTCAAGAAGTTCGCCAAGACCATGTTCTCTCCTCAGCTTTCCAACCACAAACTTGCGGCAATTGAGGCTCTTGGCTACGGCAACCTTCTCAAGGTCTTCCTCATCTACGAGAAGCTCTGGTGGCACTACAAAGGAAGCTCCATCGCCGCTCTGAGGGTCAAAGGCTGATCCCTGTCTTCCCCTCTTATGAACTACTTCAGTGCTTTCGAGGAGCTACCATGGGACATCAATGTAGGTGTTATGCACAAAAGCTAAAACTGCTTCATTGTGGAATTCTTTTAGTGTACATACAAAGAGAAAAGAGGCTACAGACTACAGTGCTGCTAACGCCGACACTCCGGGACGAAAAAAGAGGGACAGGATTGACGAGATGAGAAGCACCTCAAGGCGATGCTGGCGGGTGCATCGGAGAATTCGGTGGACAATACAAACGACGAGTGGTCTGATAACCAGGCAAGCGATGGGAATGTAAAGGACGATGAAGAGGGAAAAGGGAAGTTGGGGGACGGCAGAGGAGATTGTAGCAAAGATCCACAGGAGAGCGCATGAGTCGTGACTTGTGCGAAACCGCGAAGAGAACGACGTTGACCGAGCTCGGGGTCGACGTTCTTAACAGAACCTCCCGCACACAGTCGACCGGGAAAATGCTTTTCTCGTCCATTTTGCTATAAAAACGACTGTTGGAATTTGGAATGGGTTGGTTGAGCCATTTGAAGCGGAATAACGTCCAAACTCCGTGAATAATGTCACGACGTCACTGAACACCACCCGAAACCTTGAATATTTTACGGAAACGGTGCTGCGAACTGAAAAAATGATGCCGAATTGCGCAAACCCTTTTCCAGCACGCTGCAAGATACGCTGCAGTCCTAAGTTTTAGAACGCAATTAGCAAGATTTTGGGAGTCTTCTCGGCGTCATTCGCGTTGTTGCTGAGTTAACCTGGTTTTGAGATCACAATACGACTTTTGTTTAAGGTCTTATTAAGAGCGATCACAACGACAAACTCAAAAACAGTTACAAAAGCCACAAATCCTCCTTGAAAATCTTCACTGTGCGCGGAATCCTGGTCCTTGATTCGAATTATTGTTGCTTCCCCGCATTCTTCTTTTTCGACAACCCAATTTTCGCCTTCTACAAATTTGTCTGTGTCAATAGATATTCCAGCGTATGTGCAGAGTGACACCATTTTTCCTGTGGTAACAGCAGTCTTCGGGTAGGTGTTCCAAATGCCAAAAATTGTTTTCATCACTTCAGCGTGCTTATCGGACGGCCCATAATTTTCCAAATCAAGCACAAAAACAGGAGACTCGAGAAAAGCTTCCACAACTTTGCGAAAGTCCTGATCAGTGAAGCTAGTACCCCAAATGTTGACACTGATTGTCCGAAGAAAGCCGCTCTTCATTTCAACATCAAGGACTTGCAGGGAAACTGGACTGTTTAGAACAGTCAAAGTTCCTAGTGGGCGCATGTTTCTCTCGGCTAAGATTTTCAATAGAGCTTGTTCGGACCAGCGGTGGATAAAGCTGCATTCAGGCTAGCAAACGGAGAAATGTTGGGTCATTCCAGGTAACCAGAGGCCACCTATATCGACTATCTTCCGGTCTTACGAAAATGGTGAATGTTCGAAAATATCTTGTACCTTCAACAGCCTCTTCCCAACTTTCGGGATTTGCGTCAAGCGACGAGCATTTTATATACTGGACGCTATACCTCATTTTCTTCAAGTCGTCCACCAAAATAATAATGAATACGCAAAGTTGGTGAGAGTCTGTCATTTGCTTAGAAATGGCTGAATAATATCCGGAAAGGTTTTGCCAGGCGCCTGTTAAGCGCGTGAAAGAAGTTGAGATAAGGTAGATATTCTCAAGGAAGCGGACTGGGAGTTCTTCCATTTTTCCTTAAAAATGAATTTTAGTGAATGAAGACAACTTTGCTTCATATTTGCAAGCGCAAGCCCGAACGTGGTGGGAACAGAAAAGTAGTTTTGCGGCGCACTGAATTGAAAAACTGCAAAAAACCGAAAACCACAACAGATGTGTGAACTACTTTTTTCACATTAATACACCAAATGGCTTGTGGGAAAATGCGCATCCTAACACATTAGAACTCGTCACACCACTCTTTCATTACTCCGTTTCCCACCCTTCCAACCACAAATTTCACTGGAACTCAATTCTATCACAGCAATTTCCGTTAGCAGCAGCCCCCTGAAAGTGCATCACAAGCACGCTCGTCTTTCCTCTCGTCTGATTTACTGTTTTGGTGCCCTTTTGATTGCTCGTTTTGTGATGTCGTCCCACAATTCGAGAAAACTTGGGCAGACTTGGAATCCAAGAAGGAAGTGTGCAGGGGTGGAACAGAAGAGAGCGTCGTTCACGGGTGTTATCAATATTTGAATAAATGGCCAATCGGGCGGAGGAAAGGAGGCTGATTTCTGAGTCAGAGAATGAAATAAGCATAGGGGTTTTGAAGGTGATAATCAATATAAGCATTTTGAAAGGTAGGCCCAATCTTGATCTCGAATGTTCCCTGGAAAAACAGAACTCCAAAGACCAAAACAATTCTTCAGCCCCCACCATCGATCGCTTCTTGCCACTCTTCTTCGCCTCCCTTTCCGTTACATTCAATTACTCCATATCAGCCATCAATAAAGTTTTTGAATACAGAGTTTTACAGCCATGGACCTCTCCTACAACTTTGCCAAAGACGTTTGTCGACTTCTTCGAACCGACAACATCTACTTAAAACAGCTCCAGAAGCTCGCATCTACATGGTCGCTTGTTGCCAAAGACCCAAAAGAGCACATGCAACTTCCGTTTCTATTAAGTTCCAGAAACATCAAATTCAATTTCAGCTTCTTGGTGAATTTTTGGCTTCAAGGATTTTGCGGAATGGAGAGACGTCGATGTGGAAAGTATCTGGCTTAGCGAGCAATACGAGGCTGAGTGCTCTGCCTTAGAAGACAAAAGCTTCAATGTTCTTAGGCAGGTGTTGAGCAGATCCGCGTGTCCTGTCTATGTCAACCTCAGTGGCGTCAAGACGAAGCTGCCAACCAAATTGAGCAGTTTGCTGAGTTTCTCTAGAATCCACACCATGGCTTGTTGTAGATCATAGATTCCGCTCAAAATTCATGTAAAGATTATGTGTCTTCTCTTCTTCAATCGTAGAAGGCACTGTGGGTTTGTTCTGAGCTCGTTGGTTTTTAGCCCACAACAACTTCCTCATTAGAGCCACATCGTAAGGATAATTTCTCAAAGCGTCGGAGAGGAGCTTTAGAGTGTATTCGTGGCCACCGTAGACCTTCTAAAATTGTTAAATTGGTTTATCAACCTAGAAATCTTAAGGAATTTCTACCGTTTCATCAAGAAGATTACCAAGGACCCCATTTACAGCCTTGTTCATATCAGCCATTGAGTCTAGGCAACCTTTGACATTAGGAAAACGGACGGCCTTGTTAGGGGTGCGCGCGAACGTGATTTCAAGGTTATTCTACGTTTGAAAAAACCCGTTTTGATGTGTGTGGTTGTGTCAAAACTGCAACAATTTATGACATTCTTGTAGCTTTGCCTGAAACACATTGAGAATTTTGAAGTTAGAATACGGATTTACCAAAGAGTTGTTGACGAAGCCAATACAAGTCTAAAGACAATGGAAACCGAAACCGCAAAACTCGACGTCGTCAAAAATGGTCACAAGGCACCTTCGAGAGCTTTTGAGATTGCACTGAATCAACGGTAAGCTCTACCTGAGCGCACATTCCTCCTTATCCGTAAAGGGCGAATGTTTCGAAAGCTATTCTATCAGGAAAAGCGATCGCGGAAAAAGCGAAAAGCGGTCAGGAAGAAATTTTGTCGAGCCCCTTTTCGCTTCTCTCCTCTTTTTGGGGGTTGCGAAGAGCTCTTACCAACCAAGACCAAACTAAGTTTCTCACTAGGTGTGGAAGTAAATGGAGAAATTCAGTATCGTTTGACTTTGCGTGACGACTTAAGTGTTACCTTCGATCTTCCTGCCAGTAGGAGGTAGTACAAAATTGCCGAAATTGGAGAGGAATCGGATGATCATCAGATGACTCCTGACCAACACCGAGCTTTGGTAAACTCATTAGCCAATGCAGAAACCCAATCAAGCTGTAGATTTGTTGCGTTTCATCAGAGCTTACAAAATGTGAGAATTTTCGAGTTGGTTCAAAGCATTCCACGAATCACGGGAATCGTTTATCGGACGGTCGTAAGGAAAGAGCCATTCTTGCCTGCTTTCAGTGCTTTTAAAACAAACAATCTGGGTGATCTGAAACTCGACAGTCTTGCCGTTACGCACGAATTTCTCGACGCCCTTCTGAGATTTATCAAAAGGAAAGATTTCAGAGTTTTAGAGTTTACACTTCACAAATCTAGCAAGCTCAAATATGACTACTTAATGAAGACGTTGGAAAAGCAAGCCGAAAGGCACCGACGTCAAGGAAAAAACGTGATGCTTGACACGAATGGTCACTGTTTTTGTGCTCTAAGAATCGTGTAACGTTCGTTCAAGACAAACTTTATAGTTGATTACAACTCCAGAATTCTCTCCGCCTCTCTGATCCCACTTTCATAGGCTCCAACAGTGGTCTGATACATGCTAGAATGCGTCGCCTCTCCAGCAAAGAGCACCTTGAAATCAACGGGTTCAGCCATGACAGGATAGCCTCCGCCTGGCAGATTTGCTGACTCGGTTGATACATAAGAATAAGTGCCACGGAAGAGATCATTGCTGACCCAATGCGCTCGGATGATTTTGTTGGGGAGAGGAATTTGAGAGTTCTGAAGGGTCTCAAGTGGCTGGTGATGAGCTCCATTAGAAGACCGTCTGGGACGCCGTCGACCTGGATTGCGCCTTGGTCCGCAAGCCACGCTTGCAGAATCTCAATAAAAATTGCGTTCTCAAAGATAAGAGAGAGGCTTACGTTGTCTTCCCAGTCCAAAGCCACAAAAGTGTGAAAATGCTCCATATGAGTCGAAGTAGTAGACCTTTTGACTTTAAGTGTCGCCATTGAGCTTCCGTTGTAGTTCCACCAGGGCTGGTCGTAGATTAGAAAAATCTTCAGGAAATTGCCGTATCCAATAGAGTCGATAGCTTCGAGCTTCTTAAGCGGCAGGGCAGGAGTTAACATGGTCTTGGCGTATTTCTTAAGATGACCAAGAGAGGAAGTGACGATGACGTAGTCAAACTGCTTGGGATAGACGCTTGTGCCTCCATCGGTCTCAATTGTGAGGCTCACTTTGTTCCCTGAAATGGATTTCTCAACATTGCACGTCAAGTTACTCTTACCTGTATAATTCACGACCTTAACAAGATGGCCATACTTGATAAGGTCGTCAGGAACAAAGCTCTTAAGATAGTCAGAAATGGCCTGGTATCCAATTTCGTTTAAAGCAAATGACACCGACTCTCCTTCTCCGTCATTCCAAAGCTCGAAATTGGCAAAAGCGTAGTCCTGGAACGCTCCGTACTCACCTTTCCAAAAGCCCATAAAAAACTCGCTGAGAGCGTTGAAGAAATTCAGTTCTCGCTTAGATCTGGGTCTGAGGCTAAGGAAGGCTTGGTAGTCTCTAGCATAAACGGGTCCTAGGCCTACATCCCAGTTTGAAGCTTTTTCTCCCATGGATTTGTATTTGTCTTCTAGGGGAAGGGCGAAGGCATAGAATTCGTCGATAAGGGTTCTGAGCAAGATCAATTCAGAACTGGATAATGAGAATAAATGTTACCTGTTGAGGTCACGGTTTCCAGCGTAAATATCCGCCTCGGCAAAAACGTCGCTGTCCGGTTCTTGTCTAACGATCAAGCCCAAAGCCTTAGCAATCCTGTAGATCTCATTATGACGTCCGTTGACCCATTGAGCGCCTTGTTGTAGACGACCTTTTCCGTAAGGAATTGAGTGGACGCGGCCTCCATAGCGGTTTAAGGCTTCAAAAATAGTGATATCCTCAAATGCAAGTTCACGAAGACGTCCTACGGCTGAGAGACCAGCAAAGCCAGCGCCGATGATGGCGATAGATGCGTTTCTAGGAGCGGCCTACAAAAGGTAAACTTACATTTAGGATTTGGTGCGTAGACTTACATAGGAGAGGACGAATAAAGCACATAAACGTACCAGCCAGGCAAAGTGGCATTTTGCCATTTTGGGAAAAAGTGAGAAGAAGTGGCAGATGGCTCACTTTTGAATGCGCCTGTGAGTGATAAAAAGGGCGAAGGGAAACAATGGGGCGTCTTATCAGTGGTTAGAAAGACGTCTATTGGGTCTTTGGGGGTTCACAGTCGAAACCTGGTGTCGATTTTGCACATTTTAGATGTTGCAAGGCGTGTAATTTTAAAGCTACATCTTCAAACTGGTCGCCTCTCCGGCAAAAAAGACCTTCGAAACGACGGGTTCGGCCACCTCCTCGCAGCCTCCATTGGCCAACCAAACGGACGCGTCTCTTAGGGCATAGGAATGCTGTTGTCGTCCATGACGTCCTGGAGATGCTGGGTTATGAGTCTTCTGAGGTGGGCGTCGGTGACTCCGTTGATCATCTGGGCTCCCAAGGCCAAGATCCAGCCGACTAGGAACTACTTCCACACCTTCAAGTGTCTTGAAGGTGTGGAAGTAGTTCATAAGAGGGGAAGACATGGAACAGCTTTTGACCCTTAGAGCGCCGATGGAGCTTTCTTTGTAGTGCCACCAGGGCTTCTCGTAAATGAGGAAGACCTTTATAAGGTTGCCGTAGCCAAGAGCCTCAACTGCGGCAAGTTTGTGGTTGGAAAGCTGAGGAGAGAACATGGTTTTTTCGAACTTTATTGAGATGGTCAAGAGGAGAGGTGACAATGACGTGGTCGAATTTCTAAACACAGCTGTTGACTCCTTTTTGGACAGTTAGTATAATCTGATTGCCTAAATACGACTTGAGATTTAGGACATTGAATATGGCTCACCTGAGTAGTCCACATTAGTCACAGTATGGTTATACATCATCAGCTCGTCCGAAACCCGACTCTTCAAGAACTTGGCCACTCCCCAAAATCCTTCTTCATTCAGCACGTAAGATTTCGACTCTCCTTCTCCATCATCTCAAAGCTCAAAATTGGACAAAGCGTAGTCCTGGAACGCGCCGTATTCGCCTTCCCAGAATCCCATGTAGAAACGGCTCATCGCGTCCAGAAGGTTTAGTTCTCGCTGGGTTCTTACCTTCATAGCAAGAAACTCCTTGTAGTCCTTGGCGTAGACTTCTCCCATTCCGTAGAACGTCTTGACTTTGCTAGAGGGTCGGTGAAGTTGTAGAATTTGTGGATAAGGCTTCTAACACGTCTTTGAAATAAGACAATTAGGCTGACACTTTTCAGCATGGATCTCAGCTCCTTCATAGACAGCGTTGTCCTCCAGCTCTCCTATGATCAGGTTCAGCTCCTTAGCAATCCTGTAAATCTCGTTCTTCTGGCCGTTGAACCACTGAGCGCCGTGTTAAAGGCGACCTTTTCCAAGGTAAGAAGCACGAGATTGTAACATAGACATGGCATAATGATCTGACTGGCTCATAATTCTACTGACCCTGTTTTAAAGCCATTTAGCGACATAAACAGTAATCACTTTTTTACGCTGACCGTCAACGTGCCATCGGTTCATTTTTCTGTGGAACGTTATGAAAACTGGTTGTTGACGCTTTCAAAGACGAAAGCGAGAAACTGTTTATTGTCGATAAGGACTTTAGAAGTGCAACTGTTACGCGTGGAAAAACAGAGATTTATAGTTGCTTATCAGGTGGTAAGTGAACTGTGGAAGCAAGAGCAAAGGAGAAGAGTTGCACTGGTTATTGATTCTTTGGGTGTTGTTTGCGTCGCTGACGTGGCACAAAACATGGAGACGGAAGTTATCGGTTTGGAGAAGAATCGGAAGAGGGTACAATGGAACAAGGGGAACCAACACAAGATACAAATTTTTGCCAACAGGACGTTTTTGAAGCCCACGTTCCATTTGTCGAACAACGTTTAGGTTACCTTCAATGCCTAAAAGGGCTGCATATTGTTTTGTAACTTAAAACACCCTTTAAATTCAGATGTTTCTGTTTGAAATATTACAAAATTCTTTCAAGGTTCATTAAAATCGTATAAACAGGGAACATTCTCCAATCACAGTTAACTCACACATTTTCAGAGCAAATTTTGCCGTTTAGCGCATTTTGCACGTGAGCAAAGCTCACTCTTACGCTTGTTTTTTACTTTGCTTTTAGGAATCACCTGCGTTTACTTCGAAAATTATATCAACGCATTTCTTTAAATCTGCGTTTTGCAGAAAAGCGTGTTTTCCTTGATCTCAAATTTTTGTTTTCGAGTTGGGTCTCATTTGTTAAGCTAGCAGAAGCTTCTGATGTTGTACTCCTTAAATCAAAATAGTTTGTCGCTTTGCCCCCCACAACGTGAGATCTTCATTTTGTATGTACTGGGAGCGCCTCATTCAAGCGCTTTTTCGGCAAAGTGACTGCATATTTTTGAAATTTTCATAAAAAGCGCGTTTAGTTTTTCAAAATTTTCCCAATCGCTCTTGTAGCGACGTCCAAAACAGTCCCCGTCGCTTGCATCGCGCAAAAATGCGACAAACCACAATCGCTAATCTACCGTATACCACCCTTGACCGTGTCTAGAAATCATATACGGACGCGTCTAGCTCGTTCTCCTTTACTATATACAGGGAATATTTTTGTCACCTTATTTGCTGTGCTTTTTAAGGGTTAAACGTCCCATATTATTTGCCTACATGTACTCGACTATGTTTAGTAAGTCAGAAGGCAAACCACATGTTTAGACTGGATGGGAACGCTCAGAAGAGCGTTGTGGCGCAACTAGACGCTGTCACAACTCGACCCGCCACAACTCGACCCTGCTACAACTCTAAAGTTGACGTTGAGTAGCGTAACTTCCTGCTTTGATTTCAACCAGTTCTAGAGCGGCGTGATTGGAAAATGGCAATGCTGTAGGCTCAGGCTTACGCTAAACATTGCCATTGTGGTTTTTGAAAGCGCCGAAGACGCGACATCTGGCGGCACCAACTTTGCAGATAGGCTGTGTACAACTGACAGGCTTGGACTTGAAGCTTGTATCACTTGTTTTTAAGCCTTGGAGTGAATTAAGTTGGAAACAGGGGGTAGTAATCTTTTTTGGACATTGCTCCCGTGCTTTTATAAGTTCTCTCTAAACGAAATTTGTAGCTCAGTTGATACTTGCTGCCTGGCTGGTCGTAAGCTGATCTGGGTCAAGTTGTATCAGGGTCGAGTTATGGCGGGCTGAGTTGTAGCACAATGCAGATCAGTGAGAATAATAAAACCAAAGGTGAAGAGAGTTATAAACAGCCATGGCCAGAAAAATAGTGAAAAGTGCGTGAGCTGTTTTGTTGATTGTTCGGGTAAACGTCCGTTAGTCAGCCGTATATTTCTTTCACGTGTTTGGTAAAGACCACAGTCCCAAGCGTCTGTCGCTTACTGTTTTCGCCTTGGCTTCTGACGTGTTTTTTGTTTTTCTCTGATTCCTTCTAATATTGAATGAGAGAAACCCTACTCAAACGTCACCTGGGTTAGTCAGACGTCAAAGCAGACGCATGAGAGAGTCAACCAGGTGACTTTTTAAAATATTATGCTTTCGGCGAATCTACACAGGTGAACCTTCCAAAGTGCCATGTTTAGTCACATTTCTCACCAGTTTAACTTGCTAAATTTATTTCATGTACTACAGCTTGAGAATCACTAAAAATTAACTTCACAGACTCCCAGCTTCCTTAAAAGAGTAAGCATGCTCGAATTGAAATTTGCCACCTGAAATCTTTCATCTGAAAGTGCATTTTATTCTAGTCATGCTTTTAACTCTAACACCTTGATAACATAGTTAGTTATTGAATATGGGCTTGTCGCGACAGCCTGTTTGGTTGTAAACTCTATTAACTGATTGTATTGCACAGGTGGACTGACTTTCGCGACAGTTGTTGAAAACAAGTTGTTTTGTATTGAGAAGGAGGTGAAAAACTGAGTTTGTGGGAAGGTTGTGGTTGAGCTTGTGAGGGTGGCTAGGTATTGAAGGGTTCAGGTGGTTTTAGAGGTATATTTAGAGCTGTTATAGCTGAACTTTAGAACTTCTTGTACTGTTCTGCTATATGTGAAATTAGCAAACATGCTCACCCGTTGCTACAGTGCGCTGAATTCTCAAAAAATAAGATTTTTGCGCAAAGCTAGCTTGTTTGCTACGTACGTCAAAAATGAGTTGTCACTTTGGAGAAAACAGGCTTTACTTAATGCCTGACCCACTGAACACTATTCACGCTGCTAGCGGATTTTAGACTCTTTTGAGATGTAGATGTTGATTCATTTTAAGGCGAACAACACTCGTGACCTTATCAAAAAACCGTTTCTCTTTTGAACTGTCAAAAAACAATAAAGACAGATTTGCGGCGAACTCAGATTTCAGCATATTCCGAGACTAAACTCTCTAAAAGTGCTCGAATCGTCTTTATTTCATATTTCAAATTCAATATTTTGTACTTTCAGTAAATCCAAGTATTCTTGGAAAGAAAAGGTCGACCTAAATTTGAGTTCACGCATGATTAGCATTAGCCTTTATGCCTAATTTTTCAAGCACTCGGCAAAATACCAGGAATCAGAAGTGAGAACTTTATCTCCGTCTTTTGTCCTTAGGCTTTGCTTTTTCCTGAGAAAGCCCTCATTTCGAACATGTTTCTCTCCTTATTTTTTTGTACATAATGCCATGCCATCTCGCGTGTCTTACCTTCTTATTAGTCGTAACTTACTCTAATTATCTGCCCTTTGAGGCAAGGCTACACTTGTTCGGCTCGTGGCGCTTTAGGCTCAAACTCTCAATCGGACGTCAATTTCAGATGCTTCCCACCTTCAAACTCCCCTACGTGGAATACGCAGAACTGGCCTTGGACATCATTGCCCCCTTTGTAACCACTTATTTTCTGTTTCTCCTGCAAAGACCAGTTTTTCATAAAAATCTGAGAATCCTACTCGTAAGGCATACCAATCATCCTTACAGTCTCCTAAATCCTGGTTTAGGCCCATTTTAGCATTAGCCTCGGACTTATGACGCTTCTTCGCATTGCCATTCTCGTCGATTCCATGACCAGCCGATTAATGTTAGGTGGCCATGGCACGTTCTGGGTCCATCTCTTTCACAATGGTTTTGTCCTAGCTCTCCTAGACGCTTCTGTCCTTATGGCAGGCGAGAGATTCATAGCAACAATTTTTGTAGATCGATATGAGCTCGTCAGTTTTTGGCCAATTACTGTGGCTATGTGTGCTGTTATGGTAAGTCAGACGCTTTAAAGAAGCCTAAAAGCCAGATTTCAGACCGGCATAAACATGTACATCTCTTACTATACTCTCCTTCGAGGTCAGAACGCTGTTCTGACACCCAGCGGAGAATTCAGCTTGGATCACGCTCAGTATAATATGGATATTATCAACTCACTTATTGTGCTGACTGTTTTGAATGTGATAGGAGTGCTGGTAAGTTCGTTCGCTCAATCACAAGTATGCCTCATTCATTATGATTAAGCTAAAAGCTCAAAATTTTGTAGGCAGCTTCTCCTTAAAGCTTTCCAGGAGGGACCGTCTTTTATGATGACTTGATAAATTTGAGAGGTGAAGATATTTAGAAGGGAGACTAAGAGAACTCGCCGTGACTTCACGAAAACGTAAACTTCGGTGACGCTCAATATATTAAGCCACATTTACCACCCACCTGGAGGTTGGCTTTAACGGCTGACCACATTCGAGAGACGGTCCCGGTCCTTTAACTTTTGAAAGCTGTTTGACCTGCTCTTAGGTCGGAGCCCATAGGCTTCTGTTTCTTAGGATAAGCTGCCCACAAACTGAGATGCACAGGAATTCGCTTTATAACGTGAGCAAAATTGATGCTAACGATGCGGTGGCGTGAGAGACGACAGAGAGCTCAAAGACCACTCGCAGGAGAGTGGTCTTTGGCTTGTCAGCAAGATTAAAAGGACTATGAGAAAGTGAAGGGCAGCTGAAAGAATTCAAAACACGCAAAAATTTTGTGGGCAACTTCTCCTCAGAAACTTTTCAGGTGGGACCGTCTTTAAGAATGGCCTAATTCAAGTTTTGCGACGAATGGAGGGCTGAAGCGAGCTATTTACAAGGAAGGCCTAGAGGAGTCAGCCGAAATTAACAGTTTTTCATCTAACAAGTGACGCTAGCGAATGGGGAACCACATTTGCCACCCACCTGAAGGTTGGCTTTAACGGCATGCCACTTTCGGGAGACCGTCACGTCCTCTTACTCCCGAAAGCTGTTTGACCTTCCCTTAGGTCGGAGCTGAAAGGCTCCAGTTTCATAGGAGACTCTGCCCACGAACTGAGATTTGCAGGAATTCGTTTTGTAGGACGTGACCAACATCGACGCTAACCATACGTTAGTATCAGAGAGCATAGAGAGGTCAGAGAAATCAAGTTAGCGTGGTCTTCGACGTGTCAGAGAGGGAGAGAGGACGACTGATAGGCGGTGAATAAACGATAAATGAGGTAAATAGCCAAAACACCACTTAACCAAAATAAGGCTAGGACATCAGCCTTCAAAGGCCCACCTTAAAAGGAAGCTAGATGTTAGAGACGCTAAAAATTGTGGGCAGTGTTTCCCTAGAAACTCTCCAGGCGGATTTTGGTTCGATGCCTCAACGATGCTGATATAGAGTTGTGTTCCTTTTCCGAACTATCGATTTGGTTCTGTTGTTTTGTGTTGATTTTGCAGCCTCTATCTATGTTCTATCTATATCTATATTCTATGTTTTTAGAGGTTTAGTTCTGAGGATGCCTTGCTAGGCGTAGGTAGATTCTTTTGGTCCTGTAGATCTCTGCAGCATTTGCCACCTACCTGGAATTTGGCCTTAACGGTTGGCCACTTTCGGGAGTCAGGTGACGTACTCTCAATAGCTTCTCGGAGCCGTTGGTTGACTCCCTTTTGATGAACTTTGGTCGTTGGTAGATTGGCCGAGACCTCCCGAAAGCTGTTTGACCTTCCTTTAGGTCAGAGCCGAGAGGCTCCAGTTCGAGGAAACCTCATAGACTTTGAAATTGGTTTTATAGGACGTGGCCAAATCTGACGCTAATCATGCGTTGGTGTTAAAGAGAACAGAGATATAAGAGAAATCAATCCGCCATTTTTAGAGCTTCTTCCTCCTCTACGTCTTCAACCAAAAACGCTGGAAACACGACCGAGATCGAAAACTTGGCCACCGCTATCAAATCGCCGAAAACATGAAAACGTCAAAGCAGCTTCTCATCGTCCTCTTAGCCAATCTTGTCATGTAAGCCAGTCTTATCACTTCGTTTATACGCCAAATTCTTTTTAAGCAGCATCTACCTCTTCTTCGTTCTCTACTACATGTTAGCCGTAAAAAGAAAGACTCGCTTCACTGAAACCTTATCTCAGTTTTTCGACCTTGTCGCGGCTTCTGCTGCAATAATGCTACCAGTACTGTTTATAAAGTAGGCTGAATTTTTAGATTCTTAAAAAAGGTTGGATTTCAGAATGCACCCAAAGCTACAGGACGTGGTAAGGAGCCATCTACTGTTAAGCCGGGTGTCAAATTCCAAGTGTGTGGCTCCAGCAGGGAACGAAGAAGCAAATGTGTATTTTAATGAGTTGGCTAAGAGCTGGAGTGTCAAGGAAAAGCCTTGTATTGTGGTGAGGTGAAAATGCAATAATTAGCATAATTGGCGAAGTTCGTATTTTCTCTTTTTTCAAATTTAGAATTGTGGAGCCACCTCTGTTTATATCTCGTCTACGTTCACCCACATTGTTTTTCTGTGCCATGTTTACCCTTAAAAGACAAGTCACCTATGACTCCTCACGTCATCATCATTATTCACTTTGCAAAAATTTCACTAATTTTTGATAAATTTCTGTGTTCAGGACATCTCAAATGTATCAGAGTTCAATTGACAATCTCTTAGATAAACTCTCCCTTTTGCAAATCATCAAAACACGCGAACAACACCCAAAATTACCCATAATCAACGAAACGCATTTCAAAGGCAAAGTTGTTTGTACACAAGCAAACGCGCGTATTTATAAATATCGTTGTTTTCGGCATTTCCGTGTCGTGTTTTTCTTTGCTCTATTTCAGATACTATTTACCTTACGCGCGCGACCGCATGCAAAAACACCCCTGATTCAGTTCAAACTGTTTTGAATTGTATTCTGGTGGCGGTTTGGGTATTTAGAAAGGACTCGTTATTAGCGCGTAGCGATTATCTTAGACTGGTTTTTAGAATGTCGACGTTACGTGTCCATGAGTTGTTCTGGTCAAGACAAAAAGATCTAAATTACAGCTAGGATTTTAAGCTTGAAAAGTAGTTTGACGCTTTTTATTGTCTTGTTCTAAACTCCTGCTTTCAGAATGGAACTGATCCGTTTTAATCATTTTTGGACTAGTTTCAAGAGTATCGGACGTAGGGGTCTTGGAATGAGAGAAGCTTCAGATGTCCTACTTTTAAATTTTCCGTGTGTTTTTTGTGTTTTTGAGGTGTTCCGAACTGGGAAGTCACAACTAAGATTTCCAGCTTCAAAAGAAATTTAATTTTTGTTTTTGCGTTTTGATTGGAACGCCTAATTCCAGATTATGGAGCTGATCCATCTACCCTGCCGCTCTGTCCCAGGCACGGACTATATTGTCACCAACGAAGGCGGCGTTTTTCGTCTGCACACAGACGTTGTCTGCATCAAGCTCAAATACTACAAATGCATAGAATACAACTGTCCTGCATTTATTAAAATCCAGGCCAATTCTGAAAACGGGTATCTTATTAAAGCTCATTTGCACAGTTCATCTAGAGTAAGAATTAGACTCAAATTTTCAAAGCGTAATTCTGATTTTCAGGCATCGAAGGTGCTAGATCCAAAGAAGGAGACTTACGAGTTTTACAGGATTACGAGTATTTTGGCAAGGGCTTTCTGCTGTTGGAGATAGGAGCTAAGAATTTTCGTAGATTCGTAATAATAAAAGGTGTCTTTCCATTCGTCTGTGCCTGTGTCAAGAAAGCCATTCACCGCCATTTTATGGCTTCCCTTTCCTTATATCCTTTCACATGTATGGGAAACACAGGATGGCGCGTATGTCGCGACAAATATGTCACGTATTAAATTGACAAATTGAACCCTTTATTGTGGCAAAAAGCGCATCTGCAATTCCGCGTTTGCCTGATTTGATTTGCGCCGACGTCTTCGCGGCGGCGGCAAGGTGGTCAAAAGTCGCGGCGGGGCGCTTTACGAGGGAAGAGATAAAAAAAAGCCATTTTTCATTATTCCCAGAGGATTAGTTCGGGGGGTGACCCTGGATGACTCTTTGAATTAGTCTTATTTATGGCGCTTGTTCTTAGGACAGCGATATTATTCTTTGCTTAACTAAACGTTACTTTTTAAAGCCAACATTTGGGGTTTTGGAGCGTGCAATTACCCTGTTTTGCCTCATTCGCTAATAGCTTTTTTTGTAATAGCTTTTTGTCCCCCAGAGACGCAACAAAAGTCACAACTCATTCATTCTTCTTCGCTTCTCGTCACTGCCGTTTTACGACCTTCAGCTTTGTGACGTTCTCTGGGAGCGTGCGCGCGGTCTACCTGTTGGTTTGCCCTTTGCAACCTGACGCCTGCTTCCTTCCCCGCAACAATCAATACATCAATCCAAATAAGCTTTGTGTGTACCCAGGCTAACAATGTAATCAGATCTTCTGATCATCGGCGATTACCAACAATGCGCATTTGTCAGTCTCCCGCGGAGAGAACGCGCAGATGTTTGGATGTTCATTTTCAGGAATTTTTAGGGAGGAGGCAGGAGGAAGGCGGGAGGAGAGCCGTTGCGCAACCTCTTGAACCTTTTGGGATGGTAGCTGAGGCGGTACGACTTTTGAAGCAGAAGGGCTTGTTTGAGTGAGGTGAAGGGCTTGTTTTGGACGATCTGAAAACCTTTTTTAGCACATTTGGATACATCAAATTCTGAAACTTGAAACCTTGCCTAGAGTTGCTACTACTTGATTTATCCAAGTTTGCGCAGCACAATTTTGGTCTATTTTAATTAAGTTCTTAGCCTGCATTTTTGTGTTTCAAGTTCTGTTTCTCAATCTTTACAAGTCTTAAACCTGCACGAAATCACTAGCTTTAACTTTTGTTTAATGTACCCAAAAGGCTGTCATACGTCCCAGTTCCATTGTCCCCCGGGTGTCATAATTACGCCACCTCAGCCGTCCTAATGAAGAGCACTCTTACCGCCACCTGCCCAGCAAAGATTAAGTGCCATGACAACGAACGGTCTGCGCTCCCTCCTGCCATCGGTTCCCGCAATGTCATTAGATATTTCAAGCGTGCAGGCGGTCATTAGGCCGCGCAACTTATAGACTTTCTGCGCGCCCGTTGCTTTGGGAAATGGGACTCATTTCCCGGAGTGCCTCCTTGGCCAAGAGCGAGAAATCATCCGCTGGCCACCTTTCAAATAAAATTACGCGTCAATTTTCTTTTCGCCGCTAGGCGCTATTCAATTTTTGCCCTCCCCGCGAGGAACTTATTGGGTTAGGGAGGAGAATGGCTTATTGACGTTGCTTCTGGCTCTAAACTGGCTTTTTCTTGTTTTAAAGGTTCTGTTTGCCTTTGGAAAGTTTGACTATTCACGTCGCGCGCCATTAGGTGCGAATGACCGAATCTGTTTAAGGGATGAGTCATAAACGGGCGCAGGACAACAATTGTTGCTGTGACCCAAAAGAAGACCTGTAGCCATAAATTTTAGGGCTCAGTCTTGGAGTTTAAACGTCACCCTGTCTTTCCCGTGTTGTCCTTTAAGAATTCGGTCCTGAAAGCCGTTTATCCTCGCTCCACCAAATTCTCACAATGTCTCCATATCAATAATTTATCCAAGCATGTTAATGGCTTCCTTCCTTAAAACCTTCCAGCGAAGCTCTCAAAGAAGCACATTGTAAACGTCACTCAAACCCGAGAAATATTAATCCACTTGTCATCGAAGCGTCATTTCTCTGTTTCACAGCACAATAATCGATTCGGGACATCGATAGCGTGCCGACGATCCTCGGCGCAATCTTGTCCCACCACTCGAGTCTTTTGTTCGTTTGCGCATTGTAGCGGCATTGTTCTTATGATCTTCGAAGGGTGCCAAAGTGAGGAGCGCGCTGAAGAGTGCCTTACGAAAGAGACGCGCAGCAGATACGTGTTGAAAGTGCGAGGGGTGATGGTGGTCGGGGAGAGGGAGGAGGGTTGGTCAGCGATCGGTCAATTTTTTGTTGTTTTGTGGTTTTGGAAAATTATTTATTCAACTTTTCTGGTCAAAAAACGGCATTTCGATGGTTATTTTGGTGTTTAGAGCTTAAGGCTTGTTTTTAGATTTTGCTTAGCTAATTTTACGGTTTTCATTTATGATGAATTGAGATTGAACTGTAAATTTGCTTTATGGCTTTTGAAAGTTGGCTAAAAGACCAACATCGGCATTCTACGGATTTACCTTCATTTTAGATCTAGGTTTGAACTTTTTTGGTATTTGGAGTACGATTTTGTTCAAGTCAATTTGCTTTTTCGCTCTCTAGAAGCCGCCTTCCAAACACTTTGTTTGATCCCAGCTTAAGCCTTATTCCACAAATTCAGCTTAAATTTTGATAATCCAATTTTAAACTGTTTTTGGATTGCAGAGTTTAACTGTTTGTGTCTGTCGCTTTGTTTGAGCCCGTTTTTGACCCAAGCTTCTCTCATGACGCAACCACCACTTGAACCTTTTAGGGCGACTCAAACGCATGACGCCTTTGATGTTGTAAACCGGCTTGTAAAATGACCGGATGCTTTGCTAGGCATGTTCGTATATCTCAGTTTTCAAGGTCATTTAACTGTACTGGACGCATTTGAGCGAGTGACAAAAATGCGCAAAAAATTGTGGCTTAAGATCGTTTGGTTGAAGCTGCGCCCAATTTCGAAATTTCGAGTTTTAGTAGCGTCAACCTTTGCTCCTTATTTTATGACTGCCATGTTTTTATTTCTCTTCTTGTCATAGCGGCTGCACGCGGCTGCCTGTGAGTTTCAAATTTTAGTGTTAGAAGGAAATTCTCGGAACCCTGTTTTACGTTCTTTAAACCATTTTACACCCTTCGCGCTCCAATCAGGCGGCATCTCTTCCCCTCTCTCAACTTGTTAATTACGTTGTCGGCAATCGTAAAAACGCTCTCCTTCCGCGTTTTACCACTTTTCTTTTCGTTCCTGTAGTCACAAAAGTGCTAACCTGTCTTTGGTTACCTTATCCATCAAAGGCGCGGCGTTATCTATCTAATCCAGCGATCTATCTCCCGTCCGCAGGTGGCAACGGTCATCTGCGACGCAAAAATCCGTTCCTCATCGGTCTTTGCTTCGTGCCCAGTTTGTCATACACTGCTCTGCTTCTGGTTTTGGGGTCACTTGGTCATATATCACCCGGGCAGTCCAGAAATTAGGCGATTCTGGTGACAGAGCATGTGGCCAGGTGAGGCCAGATCTCCAGACTTGTATAGCACTGATCAAAGCTTTTCCGATCCACAATGCATAAGTTGTTTGTTATCAAAGTCGCCCTATTCCAACACGTAAGTAATGTAAATAATGACTCGACACTCTAAGCGTCAGCGGCGGGTCTCTGAGGGTCTCTTTTGGCTTACAGCTAGATGGTTGTAGCTGTCAGCTGTATCCTCTTGTCCAAAAAACAGTTCTTAAGGATTGTTGTTAAATTTTGTAAATTTTAGATTGGGCCAGATCAGTTCCACATGGCTAGACTGGCCCAAGCGGTGGCTACGTTGTAATAGCCATTAGGATAATTTGCTATTAACGTTTTTTACGTTTTATGAGGCTTGCCGAGAGCCACGTTTGACTGCATTAGCGGAGGATTTTGCCTTTTCCCACTGGTATTCGTGTACCTAAGACTTTAGCGTCCTTTTTTAAAGCCAATTTTTAAGCTAAAATTTGCTTGTTTGGACCAGTTTCAGGCTTCGATAACACATTTTGAGAGCTTTTAGCTGAAGTCGTTATAATTGAAATGGCTTTCGTGCCTGCTGCTAATCTTAGCTCTTAAGAAGCTTCAAGGTTTATTTTTAAACCTTGCTTGAAGCTAAAATTTGTTTGCCTCAAGCCAGTTTTAGGCATCAATAGTTTTTTAGAGCTTTTTCAGAATTAATTTATAGTATTCGAACTGGTTTCAGGCCGCTCTCTTAGGTTAGCTGTTGCCATTTTTCACCCAATTAAAATCTCCCCTAGCATAACAAATCATATTCCCAGCCTCCGTCCACTCTCATTCACCCTGCTCCCTTCAATCTCAATTCGTCTTCCTCCCATGCCCTGGGTTTATTTGCCTCGCGGATTAGTCCACATATTCAAATTTGCTTCATTGCGCTTGCTTCTCCAACATATCTCTCTTGCGCCGCAAGGATAAATGAGGCAGGCGGCCAGGGAGGCGTGCGCGAAGCCGGTCATCCTCTCGCTCGCGCGCTCGTAAGATAATAGTCCACAAATCATCGGTTGTGTTGTCGACGACGCGATGGATAGGATTCTCTGTCGTGGGTGGTGATCTAGGAGCGCCGTCGCTTTCACAAAAACCGTGCCGAACAAATGGGTTCCAATTTGTCTTTGTGAGGAAAGAAATGTCGTTTTAGGGTCGTTGTGGATTTCAGATGAACCCTTAGCTCTTCTGTGACGTCCTTATTAGGCTAATACGGTCCTAAATATGACCCTAAACCTATTTACCCCTTCCGTCAGCTGCATAAACGACCTAGCTACCTTCCGCTCCCGTCTTACGCTTATCGCCCTTCTCCGTCATATCACTTTGTTTGCCTTTAAGATCGTAAATGACCCACTGCACCCTATCTACGTTCTCCCTAGCACACTTCCGCGCTAATTAGTCGCGATACGTTATGCGTTGTTACTCGTTTACGACCGCTTCTCTTGTTTTAGGTCATGATCTTCAAGTCATTCCATCTCCGAAATCTGAAACGGGCGTTGAAGAATTCCGAACCTGTCGAATCCAATAATTATGACTCGCTTCAAGCTGTGAGCAGAGCCGCTATTTTCAGTAATATTGGCCAAGGGAAGAAGCTGAAAAGAGCTATCAATGTTGAAGATTTCGAAGACGTTCCTGACCATGTTCTGATTCTTATTCTAAAGCTTCTAGATGTGAACAGCCTTTGCACGGTTAGACTGGTTAATAGGAGGCTTAATAATATTGTGCAGGTGAGGATTTAGCTTTTAAAGGCTATCGTTATGTTGAAATGCTGTTTCAGAGACACCACGACAGCTTTGCGAAGACCACCCTGGAATCTCTGGGATTAATTCGTCTTCCGTTCAACAAAGCGAACAAGATTACAATCGCCTCCGAGCGTCACACTTCATTAGACTCAGTGGCCATCGCTCTCACTCCCAAACAGCTAGATTCAGCTCTAAGACACATCCGCGTCACGGAACATCTAAGCGTGGAAAATCTGACTTTCACGCGCTTAAATTGCCACATGCTGCAACGCTCGATTGCTAATCAACTCAGCCGTCTTCAGCTGATCGGATGTAGACTCGAGATCGGGTGAGTCTAATGCGAGTCTGTAATTAAGAGCGCCGCCGCCACCGAGCGACGGAGGTCACCGCCGGATTAGGGATCATCGCCCGGTTCCGTTTGAGAGCAAATCTTTCCGATTGCAGATTATAGCGGTACATTCGCTTTTTGTAGATACGAAGAATTTGCGCGATTCGTCGGACGGTGGCAAGTTAGGAATTTGACGATGAGCGATTGTGAATGGGAGGACGAGAGGACTGTTGGGGACGACTTCTTCCGGTACAACTCGCAGTTGGCCGCTTTTTCGGTGCAGGAGAATAGGAAGACAAAGTGAGTTTAAGCTTAAGACAGAATTATAATTAATCTCAAAACCTTTAAAAACCAATTTTATCATATTAATCTTAAAACTGGCTTCAAAAAAGACGCTAAGGCCTTAGGTTACAGCCACGAATACCAGTGTTAAAAGACAAAATCCTCCGCAAATGCAGTCAAACGTGGCTCTCGGCAAGCCTCAAAAAACGTAAAAAACGTTAATAGCAAATCATCCTAATGGCCATCACAACGTAGCTACCGCTCGATCTGGCATAATCTGAAGTTTGCAAAATTTAACAACAATCCTTAAAAACTGTTTTTGGACAAGAGGATACAGCTGACAGCTACAACCACCCAGCTGTAAGCCAAACGAGACCCTCAGAGATCCACTGTTGATGCTTATAGTGTCGAGTCATTATTTACATTACTTACGTGTTGGAATAGGGCGACTTTGATGACAAACCACTTATGTATTGTGGACTGGAAAGCTTTGATCTGTGCTATACTAGTCTGAAGATCTGGCCTCACCTGGCCACATGCTCTGTCACCAGAATAGCCTAATTTCTGGACTGCTAAAGTGATATATAGCCAAGTAACCCCAAAACCAGAAGAAGAGTAGTGTATGACAAACAGGGCTTTTAAAGCAGAGTTCTAGCCACGTCCAATTATCCGCACAACCTTCTGCTCCCAAATTTAAGTGCGATAATTGCATGTATCGCCCACTACGATTACGCAACGCCACGATTGACCAAATGGCGTTTAATTATTTACCGGCTTCTTGACTGCCCACAACAATCCTAAGAACCCTTGATTTCAGATTTTCGTGCCTCACTGACGCCACCCTCCTACTATGGTCTAGCGTGATAAACAGTCGATTACCGTATTTCCCTCAAAGTTTGAATCTCGGACAGGCGCTATCAAATTTCACTGCTGATGGAGTTGGACAGTTAATTGAGGTAAGCCATAAGCTTCTGGAAATCTTGCCTAAATCTTAAATTTTAGCAATTTATCAAGAAGCCTCCCAACATGCTGAGTCCTGTAATCTGGAATTTTGGAGTTGTGAGAGGACAAAGACATACGCTGTCGAATTTCCTATCGGCTTTTCCTGCGACTCTCATCAATTCAGGCTCAAGCGAGCTCTGGGTGATCTTCAATGGAAAGAGCACGCTTCATGTACGGGTCGCTTTTGAATCTCCTTAGAATTGGCGTTGTGGGATCTCTTGCTAGTCTAGTCCTAGAAAATCTATCATTGTACATAAGAGTCAGGTCTATCAAAATGTGAAATTGTAATAAAACTAGAAAAACTTATGGGCAACGTTTCTTCCAGGTGGGATGGTCTCACGTAAAATCTATGATCGTTGTGAGACGAAAAGAAAGTGTCGGGTGTCTGCCTGGAAGAAAGGGTTCTAAGGCTTGTACGACTGTGTTCAGTTTTGTCATGAGGTGTGTGACCGTATAAAAAATTTCTCTATTATCTCTGAAATCTCTCCTATGACACCAATGCTTTCCTAGCATCGATTTTGACGTCGTCCAATAAAACCTATTTCTGTGCATATCAAATCGTGGGCAGCGGATTCTTAAAAACTGGATCCTCTTGGTTCCGACCTAAAGGTAGGCCAAACAGCTTTCGGAAGGTCTCGGCATTAACCTATGACAAAAGCAAACTGACGGCTCAACTGGCAAACATTGGCACCAATGCCGTAATGGTCTTCTAGAAACGTCGCCTGCCTTCCGAAAGTGGCCAGCCGTTAAGGCCAACGTCCAGGTGGGTGGCAAATGCTACCAGAAATTTACAAATCCAGCAGAAATCAATTTAAACAGCTACAGAATCAAATCGACAGTTTAGAAGAGTTCTATAAGGAGGGAAGAAGTGAAAATCTACAGGAAACCAGGGTCAAAACCGCACCAGCATCGTTGACGTGTTCTACAGTTCAGCGTGTCTCTGTTGTACCAAAACGGTCCCACCTGGAGAGTTTCTAAGGAAAAGCTACCCACAAATTTTTTAACACCTATCTGCCCTTTAAGGTCCACATTTGAAGACTAATGACACGTCGCGTCTTAGCCTCATTTTTGTTGTGTACACAAATCCTCTCTTGTCTCTTTCGCTTCGCTGACGTGTCAAAGGCCGCGCGCTCGCGACAAGTCAGATCTGACAACCCGTCTTCAATCTTTTTTCCATTATCTTCAGCCTCAATAAAAGCCTCTCCGGCTTCTCCTCCAACATGATTTCTTCCATCTTTGCTCCGATTCGCACGTCGTCCCTTACAATGGCTTTCAATAAAGCAGCTCTTCTTGTTGTTGCCATTGTTTCACTTCAATCATTTCTTGTTACGGTAAGAAAACGGTTTTCGAGGATAGGAATTAAGGAAAGCATTTCAGGCACTACCTGCTGGTTTCAGAGATGAGACGACGGCGATCGTGACGCGAGAAAAGCGACAAATGGGCTGCGGAGGAGGTTGTGGCTGTGGATGTGGCCCAAGGTAAGATCGTAAAAATCAACTTTGGGCAAATTTAAGCCAAGTATTTTAAGAAGCTGGTAGTGTTCTAATGACCAAAACTCTACAACGTGCGCCTGCGTTTACAAATCTTTTTGAGCTAGAACGAGTCCTAAGGAGTAAATCTAAAATTCCTTTTGGCAAAGTCAGGCTAAGAATTTTGAGAACATTTTAGTGTTCTAGTATGAATGCTCTAGCAAGGAGCCTGCAAAAGTTTCAAAATGCAGCCAGGGATGAGCTATAGAAAGTTCCTGGCGTCTTTACAATCCCGTGAAGTCCGTTTGAATTGTAGTTGCTCTTGATGACTTTTGGCAGTTTAAGGATCCGAATTTTAAGAAGATTCTAATGTTTCAATTTTAATGCTCCAAACTCTGAAGATTCATTTTGCTATTTGAGTCTTTTCAAACTAGAACGAGCTCCTATAGCTATACCTGAAACTCCCGTTGGCGTTTAAGGATAAGGAATTTTGATAAGATACTAGTGTCCTTGCTTAAATGCTCTAAACTCTAAAATCTAAATTTAGTTCTAAGCTTTTTTAAGCTGCAAAAAGTGCTCAAGATTACTTTTGGCAAATAGAGGATAAGGGCTATGCTAAGATCCTAAGCGTCCTTGTTTAGATGTACAATGTGCATGTCGGTACGAGTCAGTTGCTGTGCGCAACGCCGCTGTGGAGGCTGCTGCGGAGGCTGCGGAGGATGCGGAGGAGGGTGCGGAGGTCGTTGCGGAGGATACGGCTGTGGAGGCGCTTGTGGCATGGCCGTCCAAGCTTCCGCTATAGCCATGGGACATGGCTGTGGAGGTTGCGGAGGAGGTTGTGGTGGCTGTGGAGGCTGTGGAAACCGTTGTGGAGGTTGTGGTTGTGGAGGACCCTGTTCCATGGCTGCCCAAGCCGCTGCAATAGCCGTAGGAGGCTGTGGAGGATGTGGTGGATGCGGAGGAGGCTGCGGAAACCGCTGTGGAGGATGCGGCTGTGGACCTCGTTGTGGCTGCGCTATGGCTGTCGCCTGCAGCACCTGCAGGACTCGTTGTGGAGGCTGTGGATGTGGCTGTGGAACCCGCTGCACGACTACCATATGCACCCAAGGCTCTGCCGGAGGATGCTGTGGAAGAAATTGCGCCGCTCAGCAAGCCGCTGCCGCTGCTGCCATGGCCATGAACAACATGAACATGAATACGTTTATGGGAGGCATAGGAGGCAGCGACTACGGTGACTACGACGGTGACATGATGGCGCGTAAGAAGAGGGACGTCGACGCTGTTCAGAAGGCCGAGAATAATGACAGTAAGCCTCTTATAATACAAAAAATTGTTTAATTTCAATTTCCAGAATTTGCAATCCTTAAAGAGACGTTCTCTTCTTAAACGCCGAAAGAGAAAACTGTACATACGACAAGATAAGATAGTCACAAAGTAGTAATTTATTGCGCTAGATTATTTATTTTCACATGACATTTGAAGAGTTCTAATAAATGTTTATGATTGAATCTAAAAGTCGATGACCGGACCGATTGTATTTTCACAACACGTTTGACGATTCACGGAATTAACAATTAGTGCGGAATTCTTAATTTCTGATTTTTGGTTAACATCAGCCTCAATTTCAACTTTCTTGATTTGTTGAGCAGAATCAATTTGATTTATCTGTTTTACATTACACCAACGCATTCCTAGCATTGATTTTGTCCACATCCTACAACACCAATTCGCATGCATATCAAAATGTGGACAGCTTATTACAACCTTCAAATCAAACCGGACTGGTCCGTCTGTACGCGTGGGCCGCGGTGGTGGTACCGGCGAGGACCGGTCAGTCATTTGGTTAAGCGAAGGGAAGGGGAGCGGTCCAGGTTGTGTTGCAGGCAAAGTGCAAATGTCTGACAGACGAAGTGAGGGTCTGCGACAAAGGTTTTGTTTGGAGTGGTCCTTAAAACGAGGACTCCTGGAGTCGTCCTTCTCGCCGCTCCTTTTCCTCCCGGCTTCGCCTCTCCACTGGAGCTTCTGGACGCTGCTCCACCTTAAACGTCCCGACCAGCCTGCTCCAGCTCCGGCGGCTTCTGCGTCACCGCATCCAGCAGGTCCAGGAGCCGAGCCGTCTTTGAGCCGTCTTTGAGGACAAAGACGCTCTTGTTCAAAATGAACTTTTACGAAAACGAACTATGCAAGTGGCACAAAGGGCACGACGCGAAGACGAAGCTCTCTGCCTTGACGCATCAAGACGCGTCAAGGTGGTTGAGGGTCATAATATTGGCTCCCTCAATGTGAAATGACTGTGTTTTGCGTGCAAAAGGCGTGCAAGAGTGTTGGGACACCAACGGTGTTGTTTGCTGCGGTTTGAGGTGGTTTTAAAGCGACAGGAGTAAGATTGCATTTGTTTTCAGAATTTTTTCTGAGCTTCAAAAACAACAAAGTGGTTAACACTTAGAGAACCGCTCTGCATGGTGTGTGGTATTGACGGGTAATTACAAAAAGAGAATCGTAGACAAGAGCATCAAAGACAAGAAGAAAGAATCACTGAGAAGAGAATCAAAGACACAGGAAAATAATACCAGTAAAATTGCAAACAATTTACAAAATCAAAATTGGGCTTTCCCGTAAACGTCAACAAGCCTTAAAGCACAGCTTCAGTTAGCTTTACAATGTTTAGCGACAGTAGTTGTGAAGTTCTTTTTTCCAACTGCAGTTTCGACATGACGCCGCAATTGTGTTTGATCGACCATAAGACTCAGTCCGCTTTTCGCAACGCGAGAAGCGACGTTCAGCAGACTGTAAACCTTAAAAGCCTCTTAGCTCAAGCTAAGGGCAGGCCAAGGAGTCAGAGGACCGTGGCGGTCGACCCAGCCCACTCCTCTAGGCTCGTATTTAGTATCTTATCTCTTGTCTTTGCAAGTATCTCAGCATTCGATAGTCCCATTTGAAAACTTAGATTTGATGCCCAAAATGTTTCCAATAGAACGAAATTTATTAAGAGTCACACTACTTCTCAGTCTTAATCTGGCCATCAATATTGACCTGGTTGGGTTGTCTTCGAAAAGGGTTGAAATTGAGGCTTTGTCCAAATCCAGGATTCTGCAAGCCGCCTCCATAAGCGCTGCTGAATCCGACGTTGTTCAACCCAAGCATGGCGTTTCCATATCCTCCTTGATTACCGTATCCATTGAAGCCAATTCCATTGTTACCATATCTGTTCAGACCACCTCGGTATCCACTGAATCCGTAAGGGAGTCCATCATTGCCGTAATAAGGAAAAGAGAGATACGGATTGTTGGAAGGGTCGTTGTTGAGGTCACCAGTGAGGTGAGGATTGAAGCCATGCTGAGATCCAGCGCCATAAGGCATAGGATAAGGATAAAAAGGGTTGAATTTGGGTCGCTGACAGCGACAGTCTGGCTGGCTCAAGCTTCCCTGATTGATGCAAACTCCAGGACAAGTTCTAGCCACGTCGATACAGTTATTCACAATCGAACTGTAGCCACATCCAGCATGAGGCAGCGGGGAGCCGAGGATGAAGTTGTCAGGAACTCGGGATTGGACAAAAGAGGCAAATATGAGAGCAAGGGAAACATGAGCTAGGAGAACAGAAGACATTTCCGAACAGGATCTGGCGTGAATGGCTAGGAAGGAGCGTTTATATCTTTGCGTAATCGCACGAAAACAAGTTTTAGTGCGGTGCAGGACAAACAATTTGGATGGAATGTGAGGGGATGACGCGGCCATTTACATAGGTAAACGAAGGTTTGGAGGTGACCGGGGAAGGTATTGTGTAAACCGCAAATTACAGAAAAGCTTTTTAAGATCCAATTTGAAAGTTATAACTTTGAACGAAAAGATGAGGAGTCATTGCAAATTTCCAAAAAGTGACATATGTACTCTATCTCGCAGAGCAGTTTTTATAAAAGGCAGTGATTGCGTAGAATCCACTTCAGTGACAAATTGGGTCTTCGCCACATCGCCTGAAATTCGTTAACATGATACGGAATTGGTTTTTCTGTGTCTGGAGGACCACATGAAGACCTTAATACTTGCCTCGTGGTTGTTGTAAAGCAGCGATCCGCCCGTTTCACCCGGTGCTCGCCAATAGGAACAGCTTCGCAAGGGGAGGTTGTCGTTGTCGTTCCAAAACAATAATACTTCGATGGTAGCAGGACATTTCAGTACCTTATTTTTCAGTTCTGAACATCTCAGTCCCGTCATATCAGTTCGAGCGTTTCCGTCCCAGCGTTATTGAAATGTCCGGAACTGATATGCCAGGACTGAAATGTCGCAACTCCACTTCGAGGAGGGGCTTAGCAACTTCCAAACGACCCCAACTCGTTGACAGTTCTTGAAATTGCAAACAAAGGAGAATTCGATCATGCAACTTTAGAAGAGCTAGGAGAATTTGGGTGTTGGAGAAGAAGCAGAGGTCCTAAGAAGCCCTGCTCCTTCTAAGGAGCTCTGAGTAGACTTCAAGTTCTAGTGACGCAAAAAACCTCACTTCTTCGTTCCATTTTTCAATCCTGCCTTTATTCAAACGAGTAAGTTGCTTAGATTTATTGCTTACATAAGATTCTAGCATAAATTAAACGTACATTCGAGCATAAGCATACATAAGGATTAAGAAGCATAAGCATAGATGAGACTTCAACACAACATTCAATTCCCATAGAGCCCTTCTCTACGCCAGTTTTCAAGGATCCGGCTGCACGTCGTGCGTTTCAGAGATTTAAAGGACGCCAAGTGGATCGCCATGTCCAAGTTCACTACTACGGGCCATTTGAAGAAGGTGCGGAGGTCGTCGATTTCGCCATATTTGTCCAAGAGAAGTGAAGTGTTGAAATGTTTTTCCAACGGCAGATCGTATTGCACGTTCCAGCACGTCCCGTTGTGCAGGTCGTAGTCCTCCGGGTCCTCCACTCCACACATGTGCGTAATATTCAGGTACGGCTGAATCGGGAAGGTTTCCTTCTGACCTCCTCTCAGAACAAAGTTCGGCACGATCTCGTAAGTTTTTCCATCGTTGTCTTCAAGCTGGTCATCGGCATCAAGTTGAAAATAGCCAGCATATGGGAGCCAAAGGTCTGTAAAACATCGATATGCACTAAAAACGCACAAACGTTAACTTACAACGCCCAACGTCTCGCTCGCTCAGTTCGACGGTGATTGGTCCGAAGTAGGGTTTTCCATTGCAGGTGATAGCTCCTTCGACCCATATCTCTTGGTACCAACGACACAAATATTTTCTATCGCAAATTTTTTTCCCCGTATCCGTCGCCCATCTAACGATGATGTTCCCAACGTTCTTCACCTGTTCGAAGGTATCTTCAAAAATCAGAACGCAAGGCGTCGGGAAATAGAGAAGTGTGAGAATCAACAAGACTTTCATCCTGAAATGCGAAGGGAGTTAAAGTCGTTTGTGAAAGCTTCGAACGACGCGAAAAGGCAGAACGCAGTAGGGGAGATCGAGGGTGCTGCTACGACACTGTCGGGAATCCGGATCATCGAGAAGGTTGTCAGCTATCTCTAAAACTAGGGATTGTCGTTTAATGTCCAACTCCAGAGGTTGATTTCAAGGACTGCCACGCTTCCGCGGACAGTCGAAAGATCAACTGAGAGGAGTCGAGAGTGCTGCCAGGTATCTAAAGAACACCGCAAAGAATTCACTTGAGTCGTAGCCGGAGGGAGCACTGTGACTCTGTTGCGGATCCGTTCTTTTGAAAGACAGAATATGCGTTGGTTTCGGGTCGTCTCTCACGTCCCTCTGAGAAGCACTGTGTGATCAGCGATGTGATTAACGTGAGAACTGGGAGGACTTTAGAGCGCTGAAAGATTCGAGAGAGTCATGGGTTTCATGACTCACGAACTGCAGAGGATTCTGCTCTGCGGAATGGGGATGACAGAGCCATGAGGAATCCAAAAATGAGTAACACTCTCGAACTTTCGGACTTTGCAACCGTTATCATTAGTCAACAGCAATCTTAGAGTCTGTAAAATTCTGCTTAAATTTAGCTAACACAAGAGAATTTCAGATTCAGCGGTAAAAGTTAGTGATTTCACAGTAAAAGTCATAATTTGGCATACGAAAACGAAGTGAAAACCAAACTTTCAATTTTCACTGCACTCGATAGTCACTCTAATCGCCAAATGTTTTGATTATCGCCACTCTGCAAAAGAGTTGACTCGGTAGGTTCGGACAGCGGCGCATCGAAAAGTGATGCAATAGTTCGTTTGTGAATTTCTTTAGCTTGACACCCTATCAAGCAAAAATTCGTTAAAGCACGAGATTTCGGAATCATTAAAAGGACACTGTCATTGCCTTTTCGCCGATTTAGGGGTCTTTGAACCGTGCTCATTTTAACTGGAAAACGGTCTTTAAGGGCGCAGAAAATTTTTAAAGAATTAAAAAAAGCGGCGTCAGAAGTGCGAAAATCACCAAAATTGAGATGAGGAAAAAAGAGCCAAGAGCGAGATAGAGTACGTCACCCTTCTAGACTCTGTGTTCAAAAAAGCAGTAAGTCTTTTGCAGCAAGGCGCGGAACTCTCATTCGGAATGAATCTTAAATACAGGGACATGTGGCATCCCATTTTTGAAAACTACAGGGGTCAAGTGAAGTATGTCAAATGTAAGGAAAGCAACATTTACTTGAAAATTAAAGGTTAAGCATTTGCAAACGCTTGGAAGTTAATGATTTGATGGTTGTTCTAAGCTTGAATAAACCAATAAATCTCTTTATTAGCATTTTTCCTGCTAGTAGTTGCGTAACGAAGAAGGCCGCCTCAAATCGATATGGACAGTGTGGATTTTTTCAAGTACCATGTCCGCCACATGTGACCACGTCCAATATCTCTACTGATATGATATTGATAGTCCAGTCTTCAAAGCCTGATGCCCGCTTCCCATTCTAACACCTTCCAAAAAATCTCCCGAACTCCTTATCTCAACACCTTACCACCCCTCTTCACACGCTTTCTTGCCCGACGCCGCATAAAGGTGGGAAGTTGCACTTCGTTCCCGACGAAGATCGCAGCGGGAAAAGCAATTTGTCGGCCTCCCCAGGGAGGCGGCAAGGGCAATTATTCGTAGATAATCCCCTATGTAAATTCAAAGCCTATTTGCTCATTTATTCCTTCTCAACAATCGCTATCCGAATTGCCATTCCACGGCTCGTATCTAAGTTTAAGACTGACTGGGATGATGTCGTCGGTGAAAAGCAGGAGTTCGGTTTCTGACTCCAGGATTGTGAAAGTGTCCTGGAAAGAGGTTTTGACTAGGGAGACCATGTCGCTGAGGCTGTCGTGCAAGATGCCGAAATCCCAAAGAATGGGTTCTGAGTGGATGAAAGAGGCTCCGGCTTTTAAGGCGTTTGCTCTGCAGCAGTACATCAAACCCTGAACACAGTAAATTAACACACATCTAAAAATAGTATTGAGTACCTTGAGAAGCTTAAAAACTCCTGAGTTTGAAAACCTTGTCTTGCAATTCTTAAACAACGCTGTTGTTGGCCAATTCCCATTCAAAGACCACTTCTCCAAGGTCGCATCTGTTAGGGATATAAACCTAAATTAAGGAACAATTAGTCTTCGCTTACGAGGAGGTGTCGGATTACTCACATTTGCTTATCCGAACAATCCGCGCGGAAATGACGCAATTGCCGATTGACCCGAAAGAAGCGGTCGTTAATCAGCTGCGGAGATGACAGACTTGGGTCCACGAGCGAGAGGGAGACTGTGTTCCAACGGTGGATCAGCGAGGTAAATGTGGGTGGGCTGAAATGGGCTTTCAATTAACACTTTAACTCTAAATTTAGATTTTCTCAGTTTTGATCAGAATTCAATAGAGAATTCTTTCGAAGAGAAAGAATCGAGTTGAGTCTAAAATGAAACCAGCTAGGCCGCTCCTGGACGAATGCTCTCCTAACCCCTAAGGACACCCTTAATGGTCCTCAGCTTAACCTAATCTGTTTATAAAATGCCCCGCTAGATAAAGACCGTCTATTTATGGGTCCAAGTTTAATGGATGTTTCTTAGTGTCGGAAATGGGCCAATTAGTCGTCGCCTGCATCTGTTGGGCTTAGCCAGCTGGTGGGAGGTTAACGGCTCATTGTCGGCGGGGCTACGTTAAAATAAACTTTAAAACTCACTCTACATCGATGCTGCCACCGAAAACCTCAAATTTAGGCACGTGACACCTAAGCGACCTCAACAGCATCTGGATACTGCTATGGTCAAGCGTGATCTCCTCGACACTCAAAGCGTCCCTCAACTGTACATGCCTCAACCCTTGGTCGATCTGCCTCACACTCAACGCGACATCTTCCGGCGCGTAATTGTCGCCGAGGAACGAAATCGACGCACCAGGAAGACCAATCAAGGAAATCCCAAATCTGGCGACCTTGGGTAATTGCTCTGAATGGCGCTAAAACAGATTTCGTTAATTAGTTCCTAAAAATTAGCCCTCACCTGGATTATGTTGTTAAGACGCTTTGAAACCAGTCTCAAAGTGGCGAGTTCTTGGAAAGAGAGATACTGTAGAACCTTAAGAATTACGAAATCTGAGACAAAATCCAAGTCATCCGCTGTAGAAGTCGTCGGAAGTTTGTCATAAACGTTGAGATCCACAGAGCATTTTTCAAGCTTTAAAGCCCGGCGGATACTCCAAAGACGGAGAGATCGAAAAGTCATCTGTAAACAAAATAAAGTTGTAGTAAGACGCATTAGAACTCTAGGATCAAAGGCCACCCGCGACTATTACTGCCTTTGACGCGCAGTTGACGACATTATTAGCTTCGACGACCCCATTCGCAGCGCGGGAAAGGGTCTCGGGCGACTCCGCCTCACACAAAACACTCGCACATTGTAAATGCCTCAGTCGATACCCGTCGTGGTACAACGGATTTGGGTGGGAAGAGAGAGAGTGGCAAACTTGACAGGTTTATGTGCGAACGGAGCTTTGTGAAGAGAGGATGTTTATGGTCTCGAGCGATGCGGATTCGTGCATTGTTTTGGATCTCGCGCATAAGCATCGCGTAACACAAAATTAGAATTAAGCAAAACAGTTCAAATTGGACAAATGAGACAATAGCCTCATGGCTTATGTCAGAAAATCAAGATTTTGGGCAAAGCGTCAAAAAAGTTAATTTGACAGTCAGTTTTAGAGCAAGGAAACATAGCCAAACCAATCTTGAAAAGCCAGAAATTTGTCCGAAACTTGATTACGGTAAAAAAAACAACGTCCAAGTTGGATTGGACATCTGAGCAAATGGGGTAACAGCCAAATAGCCTAAAAGTCGGGAAATCACAAATTTTCTCAAAAGCGTTAGAGACATTAATCTAAAGACAAATTAGCAGAGGTGTTGCTTGAGAGAACAGTGCCAATTCGATCTAGAAAAGCTCCAAATTAAGCAGAAACTTAAATTGCGGCAAAACTCTCGAAAACACTCAATTTCGCGCGCGACCTCGGCTGACCGAGATTGGCAGTTTAGATCAGATAAGAGTCGAATTTTTCAAACCGCTGCGAGGCTTATCTCATAGGACAATCCAAGGTCATCTAAAATGAAGTGTGCGAACCAATTTGGCGCTTAAAACTTATTCGCGGATTGCAATTAGGTAATTTCAGTGTTCAAAAGCATGTGTCCTAAAGTACACTTTTAGTCATGAGCTAAAGTTCCAGCTTAAAACCAGTAAAAAGTTGTTTACGTGTTCTTACAATCGAAGGACATCAGATTCGCCGCGTAAGCGGAAACTTAAGCTTAACCGTGCGCATCTGACGTTGTACATGCGCCGTTGCTTTTTTAGTGACGACGAAGTGGCATTACTGTTGGAAACGTAAAAACAACGTCGCTGAAAAATTACGTTTTCAGCTGGCTGAACTTATAATTCTGTTTTCAAGTCTCTAAATTCACAATTAAGTGGTCTTCAATTCTCGATTCAGGTAGTTATAAACTATTAAATGCCAAGGAACAGAATTACTTCCTGATGTTGCTCGCGTAGTTCAGGCAACTAGTAGTAAAACGCGAATACGTTTTACACTTACACATGAAGCACATTTTACAGCGTCGTGTATGCTGCTCTTTATAAATTTTGCTTTTTACAGTCGTTTTCGCCGTAGTTTCTCTCTAGGCAAACACCATGTTTCAGTTCACTTCGAACTTTTACGCAATCGATTTGTTTTACCGGGGTTTTTTTTGTTTTTCAGCTTTGTTTTTTCACCTTCTCACATTATAAAGCCAGTGCTGGATTGAAAAAGGATGTATATCGCGATGTGTTTCTTTGAAATGCATTTTTTGCGTTTTTTAGGCTCTTGCATTTTGATACCTGTAACTCTCAGAAATTGATAACAAAGAGTCCCGGACCAAAACAACATTATAAAGCCAGCGCTATTTTATGCATTAAATAGCGTGGTCCCATGAGTCCGTCCGCCTGATGAGACGCATTTTGTGGATTGTGGCACTTATTGGTTTAGAGAGAATAGACGAAAACCTTCCAAAGTAGCCCTTTTTGCCTTTTGTGTGGCATGGTTTCCTTTTGGGTCATGACTACACAAATGACCTCTCAGGTTTTTCTCTTTCAATTTTTCAAACTGCTTTTAATCTACAGTGTTTTAGCCAGTGTTGTGACGCTTGTTCCGTCGTTTATTGAAGTGTCAGTTGCTGAAACTTGGTGAAAATGAGTGATACCAGGGCTGACCCTAAGCCTGTCAGCAGTGCGAAGCTTATCTGCAAAGTCGGTGCGGCCAGCTGTCGCGTCTTCGGCGCCTCCAAAAAACCATAATAAAAATGTTCATGCTAAATCTATTGCAACCTGGCAGCCTGCAGTACTATCCCCGCTGTTTTAAAGTAGCCTTCTAAAGGACTACCTGTTTAACGCTCTCTTAGGTCTCTCAAAATGCTTTGAAAACGCGACGCTTTTATTGCTAAGAATATGCGCTTCGCCTGATTTCGTGAGTCTTAACAACGACGGTCGATTCTTCGGCGTAAGAGTTCTGAAAAATACGCTGAAAATCAACGGTAAGTTTGTCTTACGAGTTAGGGCACAAAAGCCATCACGCACTGGTTTCCACCAAGTTTCAGCAACTGCACTTCAATTTCGAACTATTTTTGTTCTTCTAAAAGACAAAAGTGTTATCGCAATTTTTTCCACACGTACTTCATGTAAACTTTTCGCACTTGATTCCAAACGTTGAATACTTTTAACTACGCTTGACTTACAGCAGAAAAGTGTAAAACGCTCTCGTTCTATTCACTCCTTTTTGGAGTGCACAGCTACAAACTTTGAAGTTCATAATAATCTAAACACCGTCGACTGCTACGCTTGATACCCTCTTCTTCACTCATACTTGTTTTTGAGGATTAGAAAACATGGGTTACTATTCTAGCCGTGAAACCGTTCAAAAACCTGTTATTGTTTAGCGGGTTTTTAGGTTGACAAACGAGGGTTGCTGTTGTGTTAATTGTTATCGGGTCGTGGATAACAGGTCTTCTTAGAACGGAGATCGAGTACATCGGGGTGAGTGGAACAGAAATCCGTGCTAATGTCGTGGTGCCCTTAAATTGTTCTAACTCGTTGCTTGTTTAAATTGTAGTGCTTGTCTAACAAGGGAACATTCCCAAGTGTCATTTTCAAATCAAGCTGAAATATTGTGAGCAGATAGATCTCGACGCGCTAATTCGAAAAATATGGGTTTTGTCGGCTAATGCGAGATCTAAAGTGCCTAAAGGAGCATGTCTAAAACGGGGAAACCGACCGCTCAGCAGCCGTTCACCAGGTTGAAATGGCTCCAGCCTGAGACTGAAATGGCTCCTGTTGGCGCTGCAAGTTCCGTCTCGTCTCGTCTCGTTCGTTCACCTCTCCTCTTCTTTCGGCTGGAAGAAGAGGAGAGGTGAACTTTTTCCGGATTGTGGCCAAGTTGCGCTTGCGCACAAACATCTTCAAGATAATCTACAAAAATGTGCAATTTACGCCGCAAAACGCTTTAAATCTTACCTAATATCCCGTTGGCAATCTCCTCTTCGAAATTTGAGTAGTCCTCCGTGCTCTGATGTTCAGGAAATTGCATGGCAAGGAGCTTCAGCACATTTGTCGGATTGATGGCCATGTTTCACCCCGAACAACCGACTCTTCCAGCCGAAATGAGGCGAACTGAGCGAACGAGATGGAACTTGCAGCGCCAGACAGGAGTCATTTCAGTCCCAGACGGGGGCTATTTCAACCTGGTGTACGGCTGCTGAGCGGTCGGTTTTCCCGTTTTAGACCTGCCCTTTTAGGCACTTTAGATCTCGCGTTGGCAGGCGAAATCCATATTTCTTGGAATCAGCGCGTCAAGATCTATCTACTCACCAATTTTCAGCTTGATTTGAGATTGACACTTCGAGAGGTTCCCTTGTTAGCGGATTAGCCTTAGACGGAGGATTATACATGTTTAAAGCAGCAGACAAACAAGCATCAGACATTCCAAATTTCATTCCGACTTATTTACATTCCACTGGACACCAAAGCCATCACTTACTTTTGCTTGAACTGCTTTTAACCACGCTCTTTCATCCATTTCAAAGATGTTTTCTGTTCTCGACTTCTTCGTGTTTGTCAACTTGTTATTTGCCTGATTCGCAAGAATAATGGGTGTTTAGTGTACGTAAATAAACAGGACTTGTGTATTGTAGCAGCTCATTTTCGTGTGAGCCATGCTTCTAGCACATGTTGTTCGCTTCAATCGCCTGTTGCTAGACTGTTGTTCAATTTAAGTCTCAAACATTAGATCATTACTTTATTCACTTTTCAAAGTGTACAAATTTTAGTCTTCAAGTTAGGGTGATATACCGTTAAAGCTCATTATCCTGCAATTTTGAGCAGTTTCGCATGCCGTCCCAAATCAGAAAACCGCATAAAACCAAAAAAGAGAAAATTGGCGACAAAAATGTTAAGAAAACTGACTGAGAGCAAGAATCCAATAACCAGCTTTTCGCACTTGTTAGCTTGTTATTTTTATTTTGCATTCGGCGTAAAAGGCCATTTGAGACACACTCAGCAGATGTTATTGCATTCAGTTGGTCCGCAACTGAGTGGATTTGGACTGGTCTTTGTTTAAATGAGTTGGTCTTCGAGATTCCCCAGGCTCTCACGAGTCAAGAGTTGGTGATTATTGGCAATTTTCATTACAATTAGCACTTGAGACACGCTAACTTTAAGCGTTCTACGCGTTAAGTCTACGTTTCAGTCTTATAAAAACTGCTTATTGTGAATTTTCCATTTAATTAAACTTGGGTCTTTCATTTTAACAGCACTACGTGAACTAAGGTGGACTTCTAGAGTCCGACCTACAGTTCACACTGGTTTTAACTTTGCAATTTTCCCAGACCTTCGCATTAGAGGGCAGTCGGAGCGAACTTGAACTAAAATTTATAAGCTGTTCATTTGGGTTCGTGTATTTTTTCGCCCTAAAGATAGGTGTTGACGTTTCCTCCGGTGTTTTTGTCTGTGTGGATAATTTCACGCAGACGCGTTTTAACGTTTGACATTGAAACTAATCCGTTTATTAGGCAAAACTCTGTATTTACACGTTAAGAATTCAGGCAAAGTTAATCTCCCGTTCTCTGACTTCTTGATCTCAAATCACGCAACTTGCATCCACCGCTCACTTTTGAACCACCTGCACATGTCGTAAATTATACGTATCTTAAATCAGCATTTAGATTAACCTACTGCAGCTGCATTGATTCTAACCTTATTCCCTATTTTCAGAAATGTCTCTTCTTGTGCAGAAGGTCCCCTACGTGGAATACGTCGAACTCCTCTTTGACCTCATTGCTCCCTTCGTTTCTGCCTATTTTTTGTATCTTCTAAGAAGACCCGTCTTTCATCTCAATTTGAGAATACTGCTCGTAACTTCTTAGCCATTTACGTATTTCATTGAATTTGACCATTTTCAGGCCAATTTCTCCATAGCCATGTCCGGAATCACTCTCTGCCGAGCAGCTATTCTAATCCACACTAACGTGACTTTCTCCCCGACACCATTTTGGCTTCAAGTCACCCATGACACGTTTGCCCACGTTCTGATAACGGCTTCTATTCTTATGGCTGGAGAAAGGGTCATTGCTACTCTCTACGTAGGAATCTATGAAAAAGTTAAAGGAGCTGGGATCACTGTGCTCGTGTGCCTCATTCATGTAGGCTGAAATTGCTTTTATCTTCCTAGAATTGGTTTTTAGGTGTTCTTAATGTTCCTGCTAGCCTATTTTTGCATGGTGTGGCGCACAGATGTCCGCGTCCACGAAGAAGTCTACATCAAATTCAGTAATCCTCAGCATAGGAATTATCTGCTAGCGTCGATTTTGACTATGTCGAGTTTGAACGTGGTTGGCTTTTTCGTAAGTCTTACCTTTTAGGACAGACTTAAATGAGTGGTTTTAGATGTTCATATGTATCTACCGCTACAACAGAAGTCGTTGGACCATAGACCTCTCTAAGAAGCTCACCCACAGATACCAGATTGCTGAAAATATGAGGACTTCAAAGCAGCTTTTTGCAGTTTTGATTGGCGATTTTGTGATGTAAGGATAGATGAAAGCTCTGCATAGCCCTCAATTTCCTAATTCTTAAGATCCACCTACTTCTGCTTCGTGTGTCTCTACATCTTCGTGTTCCAACGCAATGACGTCGTCGCTGTCATCATCGCCCAACTCCTGGATTTGGCCATGGCCACAGCCACCATTGTCATGCCTATGGTTTTCATACTTTAAGAATTCCTCGTTTTGTTATTCCTGAAAAAGGCACTTTCAGGTCAAACCAAAAGCTAAGACGAAGACTACTCACCCAACTTCGAATTAAGAAAAACACGAATAACTGGACTCAGATGACAATTACGAACAAGCCCATGGTTTTCACCTTGGCTTCAGAAGGAAACGTCTATTTCAATGAGTTGCAGAAGAGTTGGATCATCGAAAAACATCGAAAGCATCGGAAGTTTTAAGTCGAGACTAAGGAGCTTATTTTGATAGCGAATAAATTTTATTTGGGATTACAAAACGTAATAGCTCACCCACAGATACTGTGTGTTATGAGGCCAATCACTCGATACGGTTGTGGGAGAAAAAAACCCGCGGAGAAAAAAACCCGCATACGATCAAACACGTAGGGGTAAGTCCTGCCACGCGAGCCTTCAATAAACGCGGACTTTATTATGTCCTAATATAACTACAAAAGGGGACCACTGGGGTCGTAGACACGCGGTCGACAACTTCTTCTCGGTCACTTGTCGGCCAGAGTGCTGCTGCTCACGGGAAGATACAGCCTGCTACAATGGTTACCTGGATCCAGAGGTGTCATCATTGCTTGAAGCGATGCGTGGGGCATCACTGACTTCAGAGTGAGCGACGGCTGAAGTAGATGCGCGGCTGCGGCGATAGAAGGCACGTGGCCTTCTGATAAACAAAGCCAGAGGGCCGTACAACGACAGGTCGAAGCCTGGAGACGACCAACGGGTTCCGATCCTAGACTCAAGGCCTCTGATGTGGCCCGGTAAAGTCCCGATCACTGGTGAGCGGGTCGGGGACCTTGGAGTACACGACAGATACCAGATAGCTGAAGCAGGGGGACTTCTTAACAACTTTTTACGTTTTTAAACAACAACTTTAAACAACTGTTCGTATAGACGATTTTGTAATGTGAGGAAAGCTGACCCTTAAATTCCTAATTCTTAAGATCCAAGAAGATATCAAAAATGTGAAGCCCAAATTACAGTGTTGCAATAAGACTACATTTATGATCCCCTCTATTAAATAAAGGAGAACGATTTAGACGTGCAAGTCCGTTTGTCTGTCACGCCCTCGAAACGATGTCCTTGATTGGACATTGTTACGAAACCCGTTAGAGAGAATTATCTCGTGTTCTGTTCGTAGAACAATATCCACAGGCCTTTTCAAGCTTCAAAGTAGCTTGCATGATTAGTTTCAGCTAGTTCAACGGTTGGACCACGTACAAAATCACGCAAACGTCAAAAATGAGTAAAGAACTGGGGTTCGGGTGTGAAAGATTCCTTTTTATCAACACTTCAGCGGCACCCTGGGACATTGGGACAATCAATAAATCATAAGCAGCCTTCCTCGAGGAGCTTCTTAGCCTAAAAACTGCAAAGAGGCTTAAAGAAACTGATTAAAACTTGGAAGTTTTGTTTCGAGTACTTTACCAGAAGACGGAAATCCAGAGGACGACCAATGCGAGCGTCCAGGGAGCAAAGGAACGCAAAGAGGAGAAGCGCGCCAATGGAAAGAAGACCTCCTGGTGCCGTATGACGCATATGCTGCTTCAAGAGAACCAAGCGGACCGTTCTGGAATCCAGGAATTTACGGCAAAGCCTAAGCCTATAAAACACCACCCAGACATATTGGTTCAGCAAAAGGAGATGGTAATTGCGAATTCAGGTATTCTAAAATACATACGTCATGCAAAACGCTAGACTAACAAGTTTCCCATCTCTAGTACATTGTCTCTTTGGACCTGGAACTGAGGAACCGTCAAACCATGCTGTATTGCGTCATTTCATTTGCACAGCAGTGTGCAGGAAAACAGACACTGGATGTCTTATCGGAAGCGCGTACGCCTGAGCATTGATGCACATGCCGAAAGAATGGAAAAGAATCGCACTTTTATGACCGACTTCGAACTTCAAATGGCTGCCCTTGCCTTAAACACAACCATCTATGTCTACAGTCCAAACCTCACGACCAAGTGGTTGCAGTACTCTCCCAAAAGGGCCCAATCAAACCGTCTCCGACAGACTCCACCATATCCCGATCGCCCAACGTGCCTTATGCAACTCCAAAATGTCCATTTCGATCCTATTTATGGAGTGCATGACGAAGAAATGACTTACTTTGACGTAAAGCGACTATCCGCAAGATTGGCACGCACACGCACCAAAACAGACTATCATAAACGGATTCGCCGCGCGACAGATCGGTAAATCCCTGCGTCAAATCGCGGCAAACCGATTGGGAATATCAGTGGGTCTCGCCACAATCTGATTGCGTCAAATCTGCGTCAAATCGCCGATAGAAGTGCTACACCAAAGCCATTTGCGTTTGCACGCGTTTCGCAGTCGCCGCGGACCGGTCGGTTTTAAAGAAATTAAGATTAAGAAACAAAAACTGGAAGCATTCAATGTCTCACTTACAAGGGAAGTGTCAAAGGTGACACATTCAGATCGGCCTTTTAGGCCTTTTTTGCTCATTTTGCACCGTAAGTATGGGGGTCCACGTTGATCTGCGCCTCAATTCTACCAGTATACAAATTTTCAGCCCGATCTGAATGTGTCACCTTTGACACTTCCCTTGTGGGCGCCTTCGAACTTAGGATAAGTGCATGCGGCTCGTTGGGAGATTGCTTTTAGATTTCAATAAGCACTTTTCCTAATTTTGAAGACGCCTGAAATACTCGCTAGGCTGTCTCACTTGTCCATTTACTCAGACGTCGGCCACGGGGCCGGCCACACACGAAGAACACGGCCACGCCACAGTTTATTTTCCGCAATTTGTTTTTAGTTTCTTAACCAATTTTAAAACAGCGAAGTTTACGAACGAAAGTGTGAGATCAAAATTAAGAAGCTTATTTGAATGTTTTAAATGTGTTTTTGGCTTTACGTCGGCGACAGCAAGTCTAAGGGTGTTATTTTAACACGAGATAGCTGTTTTTGAGTCTTTGACGGTTTATCCCTTAAGATCCTTTCCCTAACTCTTACTTATGCCGCTGCCCCAATCTTCAGATCTCTTTTTTCCCATTTGGCGTTGATTGCTTCCATTACTTAGCAGTCTTATCCGAGATGCGTTGGGTCTTTTTTCTGTCGGTTCTCCTACTGCTTTTACCGCTTGTCGAAGTTCGATTCTACTCTTGGGGGCGACATGCCCTTCGCCATCGGAGATGTAAGTTTTCAGCAGTTTTGTGCTTCAATTTAAAGTTAGATAAGCATAACTCGACCTCAAGACTCATCATCTCCTACAAACTAAAAGCGACCGTAGAAGTTGTGACGACCACTCCTAAGCCCACAAAGAAAACTTCGAAACCACTTTATTCGTATCTTCTAAAGCAGCCTATATTCGGCTTCAAACTGCCGAAGTCGGAAAGTTAGAAACTTCAAAGATTTTAAGCTACTAGCTTATGTGAATTTTCAGTGAAACGTTGATAAAATTTTATTTTCCAGAGAGGATAAGACGGTTTAAGCGGTGGATTATGGGATAGCAACATCAAAACTGAGGGCTCAAACAGCGGAGTCATGTATCTCTTCTTGTAAGACAACATTTTTCACTTGTTTACTCTGCAGTTCTCTGCTCCAGGACTTATGTGTCACTGTTCCTAAAAGTGGTAAAAAAGTGGTTTAAGGCAGTTAAACCGATTTGCAAGAGAACAAAACAAGCGGTGGTCATAGGCTGGGTTTTCGTGGGCTGCTTCGGTTTAAGATACGTAGCGACCAATGTCACAACTGACCGAAAATCCGACAATTTAACTTGCCTAGACCTTCTAAGCGTCTGGGAGCAACTCAATTCATTCCGCCTAGCTAATTTTGAGCTTCAGAGATCGACCGGTGCGGTCATGCCTTTTTCGAGCTCTCCAGCTGTCTAATATCAGACAGCTCAGATCCCTCTTTTGCTTCATTTAAAGCTTCAGCGCTTGAAGGGTGCGGTTATCGGCCTGCGGCCTCTCTTGGCTTCTTTTTTAAAACCAAATCTACCCATTTTCCCGTTTGGGTGGAAAAAAACAATTCTACTGATTGAAATTAGTGTCACAACCAAGATCTGGAGACTTGAATAGTTGCAGAATTGAGAAGAGGATGCGACAATCTAAGCAGGTTACTCACGACATGGTGTCATCACAACAATGGTGTCATCGCATTTTTCCCAGAAAACCACAATTTTCTTTTTTTGCTTTCGTGGGTGATGCTAGCATGACTTATGTGTCACTGTGGACGGCAAAGAAGCGGTTTTAGTAAAGCGATCAGCAGGGGTCGCAGAACGCCTTTCCGCATACAGCTCACCTCCTAAATGACGATTTGAAGAGGAAGCACGGCTGTACAGAGCTGAAGAGAACAGGACCGCTCACTACCCGTCAAACGGTCACAGCTGACCATAAAACAGACATTTGAGCGTCTAAAAACAGTTCGAATCCTCAGCTCTCGGACTTATTTCAAACCTCAGCGAGTGACCGGCGTGGTCGTGCCCCTAGCAGGTCTCCGGTTGTCTAGCAGACACTCAAGTTCCCTTCCCTCTGCTTCTTTTAAGCTTCTGAGCTAGAAAGTAGGCTCTCTTGATTCTGTAAAAATTTACGCACTCCTTTATTATGACTAAAATAATAAAATAAGACTCTACATCATAAATACGTACCCATAAATCGTATCTCACCTCTTAACATCTTCTACTATACACAGGGCTTCAAATGGCAGCTGGGAGATATAGTACAACAATCACTTCAAACCGAAGAACGTCCTCAACAGGGACTCCGCTGCAAAGCCAGGCGTGATCTCCCCCGTCCTCACTTGCTTCTCCATCTTCGGCGCCTTGGTGATGATCATCGGATGACGCTGGAAGAGGTTCATGATCTCGTCCCGCACGTGGTTCCACATCCATGTCGTCATCTGCACGTTTCGCTTCGAAATAAGGTTTCCGGTCGAGTAGGACTTGTCCCAGAATTTGTACATTTGGTTGCAGACTTCGGTTACCGTTTCGGGTTTATAGATTGAGGCGCGCATGACCTAAAGGGGTAGGTTTAGGTTAGGAGAGTTGAGAATACAGGGTGGCGCAAAAAAATCCTTCCGCCAAACAACCCCAGCTCCTGCTCACTGGCCAGACAGCGGAGTCATTTCCAGCTCCCGCGGGTGGCGAACGACCCATCGGTTTCGCAAACAAATAACATGATACCGCCGCACGACCACAACGAATGAACAGTTTCAGACAATGAATAGGGTTTCAAACGAACGCCGGCGTGGGTGTCTGGCAAGAGAATTTTTTTTCGCGCCACCCTGTACAGAGTTATGAACATACCGCTCACGACCGGTCGACATGCCTCAAATGGCTGAAATTCAGACATTTCGACTTGCCTAGACAAGCGAAGCGACTGGGAACACCTCTAACCCTCAGCTGCTTGGCCTCATTTTAAGCTTCACCGACTGACAGGTCCGCGGAAGGCAACCTTGGCCCCACAGTCTTTGGAGAGGCGAATTCTGCCTCCCGAGGGTTACGGTAGCCTCGCGACCATCGGAAAAGCGAATTCGGTCCCGCAGCCCTCGGAGAAGCGCTTTCGGCCTCCAAATGGTTACGGTAGCTTTAGCCGGCTTCGGAGAGACGAACTTGACCCCGCAGCCTTTGGAGAGGCGAATTCTGCCTCCCTAGAATTACGGTAACCTCGCGATAATCGGAAAGGCGTATTCGGTCCCGCAACTTTTGGAGAGGCGAATCCGACCTCCCGAGGGTTACGGTAATCCCGCGACCATCGGACCGTAGCATCTGAGAACGTCGCAAACCCTCAGCCATCAAGCTCAGTTTGAGCTCCCGCGATTGACCGATGCGATCGCGTCCTCAACGAGCTCTAGGACCCCTAACCCAAGCTCCCCACCGTCGCTTCATTTTAAACTTCAGCGATCCTCCGAAGCGGTCGTGGTTACCTTTGGCCTCCAAAACTCGGATTTCGGCCTCATGAACTTCAGAGCGGAGATATACTCGGCGGCGGTCATCTTGGCCTTCGATTCAAGCTCACCGTCGCTCTTCGTCACCACCAGAAGGTCGCTTTGTTCCATGATTCCACGCTTCACTCCCTGAAACCACAAAAAATGGCTTACCGATCCACAAGAAACGAGAGAGCCAAAATGAAAAACGCGAGTCTAGACGTACCTGCAATTCGTCGCCATGCGCCGGCGACAAAAGCAGACAGAACATGTCGCACATGTCGTTCACGCTCACTTCAGACTGTCCGACTCCTAAAAGAGCTAATTAGACACCCGAAACATCCACCCACCGACAGTCTCAATCAGGACAACATCGTATCCGGCGCCTTCACACAGAATTATCGATTCGTGGATTCCTCTCGTCACTCCTCCGAGGGATCCACTAGTGGGCGACTGGCGGATGTAGGCCATAGGGTTTCGGGAGAGATTCTGCATGCGGGTGAGATCTCCGAGGAGAGATCCGCCGGTGGTCGCGGAGCTCGGGTCGACAGTGAGAACGGCGACCTTTTTGCCTTGGTTGACCGTCAGCTCATGGCCAAGGGCTTCGATAAAGGAAGATTTTCCTACGCCTGGGCTGCCGGAGATTCCTGAAATTGGAGTAGAGATAAAGGCCCTTGGCCACGAGCTGACGGTCTCTAGATAAAGGAATAAGCGTGAGATGCCTGGATCACCCACCCATTCGTGCTCATTAAAACGCACAATGAGACCAAACAAGCCTTATCGTGTCCAGCTAGCCCTTACTCAAGTTACGTGCTCGAATTTTGAGCTTTCCCTTCCCAATTAGCGACCGGTCGGTCGGCTCCTCTGGCTTCATTTCGAGCTCTTCCTCCATATCGAATCAGTCGTGTTTCGTCCCATGGCAAAACGAGACACATACCTGATCATCTTCAAGCCTCATTTGAGCCTCCACCCCACCCGCAATCGGTCGGTCCTCTCCCTTTGCTTTTTTACTCTCCGACTCACCAATTCGGAAGATAAGCGAACTGGGCCCCATCTCATGGTACCTCTTCCTCTCCTCGGCCATAATCTCCGACAGCAAATAATTTCCTCTCGCCCGTTTCGTTGGATTCTTCGACTCCACCAACGTGATTCCGGCTGCCAATCCTGCTCGCGATCCGCTGAGGATATCCCGCTTCAAACGCTGGACTTCGGGATCATTCCGCGTTACGGTATCGTCGAAGTGGACCCTGCTGTAGGCGGCCAGTGCGGTGTCGTCGAACGGCGTTTGGGGAACGGTTTTAATGACATGCTCGAGACGCTTCATGCCTACTGGTTGCCTGAAATTGGGGTTGCGAGAGAATGAGATTTGGAAATAAACGTACGCAGCAAAGGCCCGGATTTGGTATGAAGCCTTAACTCTTCTGTGCCAGGGAAGTAATCGGAACATTGGGGCCTAAAAGTATTGGTTTTAGAGTCAAATTGAAGCTTTTCGGGTCAAAGTTCGTGGCTTCAGCGATAAAGCCAGCATGTACGTTCCAAAAAGAGCGAAATCATTGGCGCGAAGTGCTTAAAACTGCAATTTCCTTACCGAGTAATTACCAGATGTTTGGCGACTCTTGGGGTCCTAGGAAGCGATGATTGGAGATCTGAAAATGAGAAAAATTAGGATAAAACGGTCAAAATCTAGGGTCAAATTACGCGCTAGCTAAATCGCTAAATCCACCATTTTCAGTCATTCTGACCAATTTTGGAATTGAAAATGCGCTGTAAACCTAAAATTACCAAATTCAAATCGCTCCGAAGCCTACGACCGACCAAAATCGAATATTTTTCAAACGGAATTCCCCCAATTCACTCGCAACATCAAATTGAAGCCAAAAACGCTAAAATCCCGCCGCACCAGTTTCAACCGGCGATCAATAACGTTCCGTGCGGCAAGAAAAGAAGGACAAAAAAAAAAGAGATCACCTGCTCTCCTCTCACGTCGCCTGAAGTTTGACCAACGAGCACTCAAGGTGCAATGTGCGATTGGAAAGACGTTCGAGACAGATGATCGAAACGACCGTGTGCGGGGCAGTGGCCAGGCAGATCTTCGTGGGAGCCTAACGCTAGGCCGAGCGCTCTCAAGAACTGCTCAATTATGCTAGCACTTCAAAACCTCAGAAATTCAAAAATTTGTTGTTTTTGAATGGTTCCGCCACGCTTCGATTGATCTTAAACAATGGTTACGGTAGTTTTGCAGACTTGCAAAACCAGACGCGAATTTTCTGTTTTTTGCGGCGCTCAAATCATCGACCGGTCGGTTTTCCGACCGCTCTTCAAGCTTCAAGTCGCCGAAAATGAAAGCCAAGACCGGAAGAGACGCATTTCGATGTGTAGTCACGAAATGCACGTCTGGAAGCCTAACCTGTAAGAGCCGAGGCACAGTTTCCAGCTCATTCGTGTTCAGGGTCGGTCGGTGGGTTCTTCGCCTCTCTCGCTCGGACTCATCGACTTCCTCCGATCCAGATAATGCGAAGGATGTTTCCAGGACAAAGGGCACATCAAGGAAGCACTTGGCAACTTTATCGATACATTCGATCCTTTGCACAGCGTTCCTACGGCAAACAAGGCCTCCCCATCGCCGCGTTCCCCTCATTCGTCCCATATTTGTGCTTCGTCGTGATGTACCGCACGGATAGGATAATTCTGATATTTTTCATATCCGCTTGTGCCGTTTTTGTGGTTCTCCACAATTTCCTGACATGTCCGAGTCCAGCGATCAAGAAGATGGTTGAGGGTGTCGAGGTGCTGGACACAATGTGCTCAAAAATGGCCAGCGATTGCTATATAGTGAAGCAGAGCGTTTATAAGTGAGTAGTGGCTTAAAAATGTTTTGTAAAATGCGATTTTAGGAATTTCCAGATAAACAGATTTGTGGTTTCGCAGAAACACTCCCATGGAGGCCGATATACAATCTCGAAGACTCCAATGAAGGTGAGATCTATTTGCTTTTTGGGTTTACAGTCCACATTTAGATCAATTCACAGGGCAAACTGACCTTCAACCGGAGCACCATTGCCTTCGAATGCCTGATTGTCGGAGCTGTAGCTCCATTCGCCCTTAACCCTAGTCTTTTTGACAAAAAAGGCTACGTTCTGAGCATAGGGTTAGGTGGTGCCAGCTATGACATGTTCTTCTACTCCAATTTCCCCAAACTCGACGTTACGGTAGTCGAACTCGACCCTACCATCGCCACCATGGCCAAAAATGGTTTGGCGCTGTGGAATCCGACCGTCGTAGAACAGTGGTAACCGATGGAGTCAAATTTCTGGAAAAGGCAGCGAGAGAAACACCGAAATACGATATTATTGCGTTGGACGCTTGTCAGAACTCTGATGAAGAGTTCAACTGTCCTGCGAAGCCTTTTTACGACCTGAAAGTGTTTCCTAACATCTACAATGCGTTGAGTGATAATGGAACCGTTGTGGTCAACGTTCTGGCCTCAAACACCTCAATCGTAGGCTTAGGAATCGTTTTGAAGAGTTAAACAAGATTTCAGATCCAAGAAATAGGAAAGAAGTACTTTCCAACATGCTTCATCTCGGAAATGAGCACGTTGAATCGAGTTTTGACATGTTCTAAGCAGATCTTGCGTAATACAAGTCGTGATGCCGTTCTGGAGAGCTTCAGAGGGGCTGCGAAGAAGCTGGGATTGGAGGAGAGAATCAAATCTGTCACTTTTGAAATGATTTAGACGTTTTAATAAATTATTTTGCTTTGAGTCGATTTTAAACGTTTTCATAAGCCCTACAGGGTGATTTCAAAAAAGCCCTGGCCAGACAGCTCCGGCTCGCCGCTCGCTGGCCAGACATAAGAGCCCCATTCCGCGGGTGCACTGGGCAGACGACCGGTCGGTTTCACGTTATTTGTTAGCGAAACCGACCGGTCGTTTGCGACGAGTCAGCTTGAACTGACTCGGCTTTGTCTGACCAGTGAGCGGCGAGCCGGAGGTCTGGTCAGGGCTTTTTTGAATCACCCTGTAGAAGCTTCAATTCGGTGATCTGAAACGTTTCAGAGAGCACGAAAGCCATTTCGCTTTTTCGTGAAACTTTGCAGATACTCTGCAACTTTTCTGGAACCGTAGGCAGCTTTGCGGCCGCCATTGCGCTTTTGAAACATTTCCAAGGTTGTGCAACTTTTCTCAAACCATCGAAAGGTCATTTCGCTGTTGCCCTGAAACGTTCGTTCGTCCGTGCGGCCACCCACAACGAAATTCGAATTGCAGTTTGCATTTTCCGCTCTTCTCCCTCGCCCTTGCATCACCTTGTTTTCGCTTCGTTTTGCTAGCAAACGAGATTCCCAGAGGCTTCATTTCCGCCGATTTACAGCACCATAGATGCCCATATCCATGAGCGATGCAACGTTCCCGATTCCTCGTTTCTCCGCTGCTTCGCCTGCAGCATCTCCGTAGGCCGACGACGCTGCCAGCGGCCATTTCCGCGCTCCACACGACGCCGGCGGTGTATGGAAAGCGGCAGCGGAAACGCACGTCCCTCGTGGAAGCGATCGAGCTGAAAACGAAGACCAAGAAACGGATTGTGGATATCTACACCGATACGACCATTGGGTGAGTCGAGAATCCTTATTTTTAGCGTTAATTTGGCGATTTTCCAGGGAATTGGCGATGGCTTTGGAGGCAAGCACGGATGAAATCGCCGACCAACTTCTGGAGATGGATCCGAAGCTCCTCGATAAAGTTGGCCAGGGCAAGAAGCTCGAGAATTTGGGTAAATTTGAGGTGTTTTTCTCTGCTTCTTAAGGTTGTTTCTAGTTTAGCTCTCGACTTGAAAGAAGTCGTCCAAATCGTGGCCAGTTATGACTGCAAACCGAGGACAGTTTCGAGGCCGAGAGTCATCGAAGAGGAGGACGACGCCGAGCTGGAACCTCTGTACGTAGAGGACTTATTTTAGCTCGTCTGATGCTAGTTTTAGGCCTGATCTAAGCACCCTGAAATGCGAGCCAAGGCCACCCTGTGTCACCATTATGGGCCACGTCGACCACGGCAAAACTACGCTCCTCGACTGCCTAAGGAGTTCCAGGATTGTGGAAGGAGAATTCGGAGGAATCACGCAACATATCGGAGCCTTTTCAGGTGGGATAAACGTTCTGGAATTGATTTGAACGTGCATTTTAGTGAGCCTAAAGAAGAGCAAAAAGCAAGTGACGTTTTTGGACACTCCAGGGCACGCCGCCTTTGGCCAGATGAGGTCAAGAGGCGCCCAGGTCACGGATATCGTGGTCCTCGTCGTGGCCGCGGACGATGGAGTAAAGGAGCAAACTGTCGAATCTATAAAGTAGGGTAAAAACTCGATTTTGAGTCTCAAATCGCGATTTCCAGGTATGCGAGAGAAGCGGGTGTGGCGATTGTCGTAGCAATCAACAAATGCGATCGTCCTAATGCAGATCCTGTGCGTTTCAAGCGTTTTATGAGTTCTTATTTGCTTCATTTCAGGCCAGAGCAAAACGATCTCTGCTGGCACACGATATCGTTCCGGAAGAGTTGGGCGGCGATATCCAAACGATCGAGATCTCAGCGCTTCATGGGAAGAACGTAGATGCTCTCCAGGAAGCGCTCCTCCTGCAAGCCGATCTTCTGGACCTGAAATCTACGCCGAAAGGACCAGTGGAAGGCGTTGTCGTCGAATCTACACATGTTCAAGGTAGGGAAATGTTGAACAAATGTGAAACGTTGCAGAACATCTGAAACGTTTCTTGACAGAAGCAAAATAGCGGCCCAAAAGGAGTCTACGGTTAGGGAAACGTTACAGAGCAAAAGCGAAATGGCGGCCGATAGTTGCCTACGGTTGGAGAAACGTTGCAGAGCGTCAGAAACGTTTCTTAACAACAGCGAAATGGCGCTTGAAAGCTACCTACGGTGCGACATTGCAGGGTTTTATGAAACGTTGCTGAGCAAAAGCGAAATGGCAACTATGGTTTAAGAAACGTTACACAGCGTCTGAAATGTTTATAAAACCGTAGGCAGCTTTCAGCCACCATTTCGCTTCTGCTCTGAAACGTTGCTTGACCTGTTTCAGCCCTTTCAAACTCCTTTAACCTTGCTCAAATCACCAATTCCTCCAATTTCAGGAATCGGCAACGTTTGCACCATGATAGTCCAGCGCGGAACGCTAAAAAAAGGCTCCATCGTGGTCGCCGGCGACTGCTGGGGTCGCGTAAAATCCATGACGGACGAGTTCGGCAAACCCCTGAAACAAGCGGGTCCCAGCTGCCCTGTAAGAATAGCCGGTTGGAGAGACGACCTCCCATCGCCAGGAGACCAAATCCGGCAAGTGGATTCCGAGCAAATCGCCCAGAAGATCACTGCGGCAAGGAAACGCCGCCAAATGGAGGAGAAGGCAGAAAACGACTGGAGCGCAATCGAGGCGAAGAGGGAGGCGGAACGCGAAGTTTACGTCGAGAACCGCATGAAGAAGCTGGGCAGAGGATTTCTCTACGGATCAACGCTTCGGATGCTGGTGCACAAGGAGAAGCAGTTCCAGAAGGAGGGCGAGCGGACGCATCCGTTGCTAAGGATCATGATCCGAAGCGACGTCGATGGGACCCTCGAGGCGATTTTAAATGTCATCGAAACTTATGACAGCGACGACCAATGCGAGCTTCAGCTGGTGGACTTCGACGTTGGCGCCCCCGACGCGAAAGTCGTGGAAATGGCCGCGGAAACGAACGCGATCATCTATTGCTTCAACACAAAGATTCCGCCGGCGGTGAAGCAGCTGGCGAACGAGAAGGGCGTTAGGATCGAGCCCCACAACATTATCTACCGCCTCGTCGAGAGCGTGAAGAACGAGTTGTCGGCGTTGATTCCAGATAGGGAGGAGTTGAAGCAGGTCGGCGAAGGCCACGTCCTCAAGGAATTTATGATCACGGACCGCGCAAGGAAGAAGCAGCCGGTCGCTGGAGTTTTGGTCGATTGGGGCGTGTTTAACAAGTGAGTTCAGAAATCTAAGCAGTATATCACTTTACCTCTTCCAGGGATCACATATTCCGGATCATCCGAGGCTCAACGACGCTCTATGAAGGCGGAATTGAGTCGATGAAGGCCGGAACCGAGGTCGTCACCTCAGCGAAAACGAACACCGAAGTCGGACTGGCGCTGCAAAACAAGGACGTTAGGTTCGAGGAGGACGATGTTGTGGAGGTCTTGGAAAAGGTCCAAGTTCCTCAGTTTGTTAATTGGAGCCCGAGAGGCTTTTAGGATTTGTTGTTGCATATTGTTGTTTAGTTATGCGAGAAAACATGGAAAATCCGGCGAATTTACTGCCACAGGGACATGTTTAATCCTCGTCTTCTTCGGACTCCTGGTCACGTGCTTGGCGAGAGCTACGAGCAGCTGCGGGGGACTTCTTGGTCACGAAGACGACGACGGTGAGCGCGATGATGGCGACGAACGCGATGGCAAGCATGATGGCGAGTACGATGATCACGATTGTGGCGGTGTTCGACGCCTTCGCTTCCTTCTTCTCCGCTTCTTCGCGTTCACCGGGAGAGGCATAGAGTCCTTCTAAAAGCAGAAAACATGAATGTCTGAGAAAGGTGGAAACTGACTCTTCTTGCGCTCGTAGCATTTGTGGTCTTTCATTTTCTGCTCGAATCCCGCCTTTTCGGTCGATTCCCAAGCTGAAATTTCAGGTTTTCAGAAATTTCAGTAGAAGATAGTCGCTTACAATCATCGATAGCGTTCTCCTTGAGCATGTGTCCAAATCCACACCAGTCGACGTGCTCCGCAATGAGCTTCTCGATCTCGTCTAGGACCGCGTCGTAGCGATGAAAAAAGCCTGTCCCTTCTATTTCGACGCCTGCGGAATTGTCGTAGAACGTGTAGTTAATGTTTTCTGAAATGAACCCCTAAAAGAGAAAATACGGGCGGAAAACGTACCATTTTTGCGGCGAATAATGTCCGGAGTTCTGTCTTTGGAAGGGAGCGACTGGCCGTCGTCGAGAGCCGTTCCCAGGACGGAGAAGGAAGAGATGAAGGCGGACAGAAGAACGGCCGCGAGAAGATCTCGGAAAAGTCGACGTTGCGGAAGCATCTTCGGGAGCAGCCTCTTCTTCGGAGGGGCGATCGACTAGCGAATGAGGCCGGTGGGAGGAGGACTGTCTGGAATCCGGTTTGCGACGTCCTGCAGACGGTTTCGGAGAGGTTTGAGACAGGCTGGGGTGCGAGAACCGAGGAAAGCTCATTTTGAAACGGCCGACCGGTTGTTAGTCCACAAGGGGAGCTCAAGCGGAAGCAGCCGCTTTGGAGTGACGATCGACTGACGAATGAAGCCGCTCGAAAATGGGCTGGTCATGTGTCTAGGCTTCATCTAGACAAAAGTTGAGGTTGCAAGGAGCCTCATTTTCAACTTGTGCCGGTCGAAGGATCGAAGGTCGTTGAAGGGTCGATCGAAAACGAACCGGCCCGAGGAAAGAACGCTAAATGAAATGAATCCCATTCGAAACTCAGATTAACTGAATTGTGTCTGTTTAAAGGGTTCAGTGTGCTGATGTGTACGGTGATCTTTGACAGCTTTTAATTGAAATTTTCGATCAAAATCCTATCGTTTGTAGCCTTATGTTCCCCATAAATCCTTGTAAACGCGTCCCTTTTATGCTCTGGAACCCCTTGCCCTCCATAACTCACCCCCACAAAGCCTTCGCCGGTCTCATTCTCGGAATCATAAATATAATCTGCTAATTGCGGAATCAGTCACACTCGAGTTCTCGTTCTTTGTTCACTTCACCCACGCGACTTCGTCGGCGGCGGACACACATAAACGTCGTCCTCGAGCACTCGTCCTTGTGGCGCCGCCTATTGCACAATGTTGGCTTGAAGAGGACCTCCGATGTTCCTTATCATCCAGACGCGGCAGACGGAGGCATCGCATTAAAGTGCATTAGCTCTTTTTGTTTAGTTGCGACTTCTGATGATGCGTTTAGCCCTATTTAGGCCCTTTATTGTGAATCAAATATGCTCGTGATTCTGGGCGTTTAAAAGCTCATATCAACGTTAAGGGTTTAACGCTAGCAATTCGTTTTTTTAGATTTGACATACTTGTCCTCATTTAAGCCCATTAAATTAGCCTTAAAGCCAGTTTTGACCATTTTTTGAAGCATTAGATGCTTTTCCTTCTGTACTCCAAGCGCTTTAACCATTTTATCCTTGTTAATGAGCCTCTAAGCGTTTTTTTACTTTTTAGCTATCAGCCCTGCCTTTCATAAAGTTTCAACCCTAAAATTTCATTTTTTAAAGCTTGGTATGCTTGTCCTTCTGCAATTACCTTTGAAACTCTACCCTCCACTTCCCCATCCTCCCTTAAGACCTCAAAAAGCACTTTTTTCTGCCATCTATAAGCCATCCATCCGCCCTTCTTCCGCTTTATGTCCTCTCTCCCAGGGCCACATGTCCCTCGCTTCCCCCTCAATGCCGCCCTTTAACCACCAGCCCAAAGTCCAGCCTAGGTGCGTGCGCACTCAAACGTTTCTCCTCTCCATCGATCGTCGTTTCGCGTCGTCCTTCCGCCTTGCGACGTGCGGCGACCGCCGCCTCTCGCTGTTTCTTCGCTGCGCTCGATGATCTCTTCGCAGTTTGTTTTCCCTTTCCCGTTTTTCAACACCCTCGAAAGCGCGGTTCCCACGTGCCTGGCACGTTCGCTGATGACCCCTGAGGCTATTTGGATTTTTGGGTTTTGAGGGGTGAGGGACACTCGAGTGTTTTTCTCTTTTGTCACTTGGACTGTCACTATTTTACCCCGGTTGGAAGAGATAAGGGTACTTTGGTCCCTGGCCTTTGGGTGTTTTTCCGTTTTCTTACTCAGAATCGAAATGTTGTCACGCTATGAGTCATTTTCTGGTCTCGAAACCTATTCTAGTTTTATGCTTTTGGCTTAGTCATCAATGCTGCTTTTGAAACAGAGGCTTCAAATCTCCTTTCGTTCCAGTCACTGCCACTCTTTCCATATTATGATAACAAGGATACGAAGCTTAATCGTCTTGCTATCATTCCTATTCGTCAACATGCCGGAAATCTCAGCTGTAAGCTTTTAAAAATTTCTTAAATATGATCTCTTTTTTGCAGAACTCGTCAAAAAACGTCTCGATTGCTGTCATCGGCGCCGGTTTCGCAGGCCTCGCAGCCGTAGGACATCTTCGAGAGCTTGGATTTGAGGATATCACGGTTTTTGAAGGGTCAAACCGTTTTGGAGGCCGTGTTTACTCGATCCCTTATGGCAAAGGAAGGATTCAAATGGGCGCTCAGTGGGTGAATGGCAAGAACAACGCAATTTATAAAATTGCGGAGAAGATGGGTCTGGTCGTGGGAGAGTTGGCTGATGACGACGTTTTTGAGTCGGCCAACATTTTTGCTGGAAAGTGTGGAATTTCTGAGTGAGTCCTTACTTCCTCTAAGAACCCTTAAGAATCAAAGCAGCTTTTGGTCCCTAAATCCTCATTTTTCGCCTCTCCAATGTCACGCAAGATCACTTTCTAAAAACTTTAAAAATGTAGCCAGATATTGAACTCACAGGTCAGCTTTTCGATCTCTATTTACTCATTTTTTCGCCTTCTCGCTGACGTCAACTCGCGCATCCTCCGTTGGATAAGCGGTTTACTCAGCGGTTCGGATAATTAGCCGTTTTGGTGACCTATTTTAGCCAAAACCCATGCACTTTGATGCGCAAAACGTCACTTTGAATTAATGATTCAGGGTTTAACTGTTTTTGCGCTTTTAGTCAAAACCAAGGGAGCAAAGAACAAAACCCTCTCCGGTCAAGCGGCACTTAAATTGTTTACGTTCTATTTTGTAGCTTGATTAGAGCAACATTTCAATCTTCTGACTAAACCACAAAACAAGTCAAAACGGTGCTTAAAAAAGCAATTTCAGCCACGAACTTTAGCTAAGAAATCTTAATGTTTTGATCTTGAATTTGACCTTAAAATTTTCAGCTAAAAGTTCCGTTTTAGAACCCTTGTGAACGAATTCTATGACTTCGCAATTCCCCTCGAAGAGAAGTACACCTCATTCGCAGATGCCAGCAAAGGGAGCTACAACATCAGCATTGCCGACCTCTACGAAGACGACTTCCAAGCCTTCCTAAACAAGAAATGGCGTTCCAGAAAAGAACTCGGTCATCTGGACGCTCTAAGTCGATTCTACAAAGGCTATTTTGAAGGCGAATGGGGAGCGTTCAAAGACCTCGCTTTGGCCAATTTCGACCAATGGGATGACGACGAAAATGAGCTCAAGGCTTACGTCCTGGATTCTACTGGATATTGGGGTGTGGCCAAGTACCTGAAGCAGCGTGTCCCGGATGAGATGATTGAGTATAACCATGTGGTTAGAAAGATCAATTATTCAGGTCAGAATCAGCTTCAAGAGCATTTCTAAAAGCTGATTTTAGGCGAGAAGACTACAATAATGATTGAAAACGGCTCAAACCTTAAATTCTACCCTAAGAAATTTGACTACGTTATTGTCACCACCTCCCTAGGACATCTTAAGAAGCACGCCAGATCCATGTTCAAGCCTCAGCTGCCAAAAAAGAAGCTTGAAGCAATAGATCGACTTGGATTTGGAAATCTCCTTAAAGTCGACTTGGTCTACGACGAGCCCTGGTGGAACGAGAACAGCAGCACTTTGGCTACGTTGAGAGTCAAAGGATGCTCGGAATCTCATCCTTTGATGAGTCATTTCCACTCTTTTGATGCTCTGGAATGGGCTGACAACGTAAGTCAGCAGAACACTTGACAAATCTTAAAACCGAAAAGAACTCTTCAAAACGAAGATTGTTATGATCTTCCGCATTTGGTCTCAGCAGATCGAAAGTTAGAAATTCTTGCATTTTTATGTTGTTGCTTTTGGCCAGACTGATTATAATCTTCCTTCTTGCAGGTAATGGTAGCCTGGGTCGGCGGCGACGGTCCCAAGATGATCGATGAGGTCTCCGACGACCAACTCGCCTCCATGATCACTTTCCACCTTCGCGAAACACTCCAAAAAGAAAACATTCCTTTGCCCAAACGAATCCTCCGCGCCCACTGGGTCTCCAACGATCTCTTCCTTGGAGCCTACTCCTACATCACTCCCCAAGCAGCTTCTCTGCCCGACGACGCCTATGCTCGTATGTCCAGACCCGTGTACTCCCACGGAAAACCCAGAATTCTGTTCGCTGGAGAGGCGACGCACTCCGAGATGTATCAGACTACGGTGGGAGCGTATGAGAGTGGAAGGAGGGAGGCGGGAGGATCCATGCTGATGTGATGAAGCGTCACTTGTAAGATGTCACTTAAGAATGCAAATAGTGCCTTAATAAAAATTTATACGTATCAAAACCAGGGCTAAAAGATGAGGTGGATCAGAGACGTGTAATAGCAAACAGTAAACTGTCTTTGGCTCTCTAGTTCAAACACTTTCTTCTCATACGCCTTCAGACCCAAATCCTCAATTATGTCTCCAAACCGCTGATTTGACCAAATGGTTCCTTTGTTAAACGTGATCTTCTTAAGATTCAAGCTCTCGTTCAGCCACAAATCAACGATTTTCCTAATTTGATCAACACTGAAGGTTTCTGGTGTTTCTGTGCCACTGATTTGCACTTTATTCAGAGTGCCACTGTCGATTAAACTGCAAATTAGATCCAAGGTAGCTTCAGATACGTCTGAATTATGGATTGCCACTTTTGTCACGTAAGAATACTCCAACTGTCGTTTTAAAAGGTCTTCCAAAGGCTTCTCGTATCCTTTCACATTCCAAAGTTGTAGGGAACTCAGAGGAGAACTCAGTAGGCTTAAATATGATACTACATTCATCTCCGGACTGTAAGTGATATCTAAAAGGCTGAGATCCGTGGTAAACCTAGATTTTCCGGCCAGAGACGCAAGATAGTTGTTTTCACCGTCCATGGAATGAAGCTGAGGTCCAGTGATATGACACTCAAACAGAGCGAGGCGTTTGGTAGGAGTTGGATAAATGTTGTTATCCTCATTCCCCGATTTGGTGAAAAAGATATTGATGACCTCATGAGGATCATCATTTCCGAGCCAATATTCAGCCTGAAGACGGTCGAATTGACGAAGCTTCGGACGACCCCACCAGCCGCGTAGATTATGTGTTTGTAGTGGGTGGACCTTCCCCATTTTTAGGTAACTCAGAACGTTTTCAACGAAGTCGTACGGTGCTTGGTCCATGATGAGATAACAGTAAATGGCAAATTGATCAGATTGATTTTCTAATATGCATTATGTGAAGAAAATAAGCGATGCTTTGTTTTCGAACTTGTGGGGCCTACAAAAAGTGATAGTTTACATGATTCTGACGTAGAACAGTCCCATTTTCTCATTTTAAAGGTGTACTAATTAGGGTCGTGCAAGTTTTGAGTTTTCAAGTTTTGACAAAAAAGTTTCGTCTGGGCCTGCTCCTTATCCTATTTAGAATTCACCTCTTCAAGGCTTACAGGAAATAGTTTGAGGTAAAGGTTACCAATTTTAGAGGTTTGGCACAACGTCCGTCCTGTTGGTCTTTGTTATTAGCTTCAGAACAGCTTCAAAAATGAAGTAAATTTTTGACGAGTTTTCGTCCACAGTCCTTTGCTGTTTTGGGTCAGACACCAAATAGATGTCCACCTCAAGTCCTAAATTATCCATTAAACTCTCAAAATTTTTCAAACGACCCATCGCCACCTTGGTTGAACGTAATCGTTAACAGACTCAAATTTCCCTTGATCTACAAATCAACAATTTTGCCAATTTGATTCATATCAAAGGTTTCTGGTGTTTCTTCGTCATCAGTGTCAACATCTTTCAAAGCTCCTTTTTCAATTATCTGCAAAATTGTATCCAAGGTAGCTTTAGTTAGGTCCGTGTTATCAATTTTCAGCCGGATGTTCTAATTGTCGTTTCAAGAAGTCTTCCAATGGCTTCTTGTAACCTTTCACGTAGCTTAACACTAATGAGCTTAGAGGAGAGATCAGCTGGCTTAAAAAGAGTACAATATTTATGTCCGGACTGTAAGTGAGGTCTGAAAGACGTAGATTTGTAGAGAACCTTGATTTTCGGGTAAGAGACGCAATATAGTTGCTTTCACCATATATTGAATGCAGTTGGGGTTCATGAAGCCCTGAAACAAGGAGAGCGGTTGGTGGGGGTTAAGAGAATCCAGAGCTTCTCAGGTAGATCTAAAGTAGAACTGTCTCATTTTCGCATTTCAAAAGTGTCTCCCGAATCTGTCCAGGATCTTCTGCTCCAAGGTCGTATTCAGTTCAAATACAATAGAATTCGTGTAGCTTCGGGTGACGCCACCAGCCATGTAGATCTTGCGTAGAGAGAAGGTTCTTGTGTCCCATTCTCAGAATGCTAAGAATGTTGTTCACGAACTTGTTCTTGATCCATGGCGGGTTGGGAGAGAACTACAAAAAGTGACATCAATACTTTTATAAGGCTTATAGTGATGCGTAAAAATGCACTGTTCAAAGTGATGCGTAAAAATGCACTGCCTTTGATTTGTTAAGACAAGAACTAAATTGTATATACAGCTAATTAAATAGGTGAACAATTACACGCTGCCAAACAAAGGTCGACCGAGTCTCCTTCAGCGCTTTTTCGACGTTGAGTTCTGAACCAGTGAGAGACTTGGAATTTGGTTAGACCGGTGATCTCAGCGATATGGTTTCTCTGTTCCTCGTAACAACGGATGACCGACTAAAGATTTGCCGCTTTTTTGTGCCGTTGAGCTTCAAACCACTTGCCCACTTGTAAATCTGTCAATCCTGTCTTCTCGCTGAATTTTAGAATTGTCGTCCTACAAGGATATTTGTCGGTCTTGAAGACGTTTTCGAGAATTCCTATTTGCTTTTTGGGAAATTTCGAACGTTTTCGAAGACCTTGTTGAGTTAAGTCAGGGTTTTTCAGTTCATTTTTGGTGACGTGAAGGATTCCTTCGGCTTCTTCGCGTTGACGTTGAGTGTTAAACCAGCTATAGATTTGTAATTCTGTGCGACCAGTGAGTTCGGCGATTGATCTTTTCAAGTTGATCTTTTCAGTTGAAGGCTGGGTGGAAGATGGCCCGTTTCCGCTCGTTGACGGCACGCGGAAGACAGGCTGGTTGAGCCATTTGTTATAAATGAAAAGATCGTAATATTTCAGCCATCTGAAAAAAATGAAACGGGTTAGAATTGTTTCAAGGCAAATAACTGTATATAACTGCTGGTCACAGCCACGCACAACGGCTGCACCCAATCAAATTGATAATGACTAATCAGTGGTCAAGACTATTTGCGAAAGTAAGCGCCAATTCAAAAAACAGTTTATCTATCCAAAATATCGGCATGAGTGCGACCTTTGACGATTGAACCATTGTACCACTCCAAAGAACTTCAATCCGGTCTGTTTGCTAATCTCCTGAATCTTGTTCTTCTTAGGATAGCGTCCTTCTTTAAAGGCTTCTTGAAGAATCTTTTTTTGGTCGTCGGTGAACTTGGGAGTCATTTTGGGAACTGGCTTCTGAGGATTGAAGTTCGTAGCTTTTTTGAGGAGGTTCGCGGAGTCTCCTTTAGCGTTTTTCCGACGTTGAGTTCTGAACCAGTGAGAGACTTGGAATTTGGTTAGACCGGTGATCTCAGCGATATAGTTTCTCTCTTCCTCGTTGATATATTGAAGGGTGGCGAACCACTCGTTAAGGACAGAGAGTTGGTCTTCGGCGAGGTTTTGGAGATCTTGAAATTTGCGGGTCAAACAGAATTTGACCTCAGGCTTTTCTTCGCTTATTTGGCTGAGTTGATACATTTCTTGAGATACAGATGAGGTGCTTGGTTTAGAATCCATCAGTTCCACTTTTATCTGAAAAGCAACTTTAGACATCCATGAATTGAGCCGCTAAAATACCTCATTTACAGGAATAGGACTGGAATCAATTTGAGAAGTGGGTCGTTCTTGAGATTGATTGGCTGCTAGACGTGCTTCGTTCTCAAACTCCTCTGATTCCTTTACCTAAAAACGGTTTAAAGTTTTACAATCGAGATGAGTTTGCACATACCCCGGAGAGTTCCAAAACAATATCAGATTCAAGTTCTTCTTCAAGCGTATCCTGGTTTATCTAGAAACACAAAATCATTTTGCAAATCTCATTTTAGTGTTTTGTACATGATCTGCATGCGCCTTTTCAGAATCTATTTGAGGGCCGAAAGGTTCTTGAAATTCTTGAGATTCGTCCTTAGATTCTCTGACCTCGCCTGCCTAAGTATCAGCTTAAAACTTTAACTTCAATCTCGGTTGAACATGCCTCTTTTTCTGACCTTATTTCCGTTGAAGCAACGTCAGATTCAGGTTCTTCTTCAATCATATCTGGAGCAGTCTGTGAGCAGTTATCTTTTTTCAAGTTTAATATGGTGTTACGTACCTGATCCTCCCGCATCCGTCGATTCCTAAACCATCTGCTCACATGCATCTCTGACAATCCAGTCTTTTCGCTAAGCTTCCCAATAGTCTTCTTTACAGCATACTTGTTTTCCTTATAAGCCTTATCCAAAATCCAAGTATTCTCGACTGTCATCTGATCACAATTGCTTGATCTTTGAGACGTTCTCAGACAACGTTGTCGATGAAGCCAGCTATCAACCTGGTACTCTGTTAAACCCGTTGTTTCAGCAATAAAATGACGTTCTTCTGGAATAATGGAGTCTATAGCCAACCAGTCATTCAGGATAGCAAGTTGGAATTTGCTTAATTCGCCTTTAGATGGCTGATCCATCTAAATTGGGTCACATAAGCAATGCAGTAATCACAATAAGATTGAAAGACATGTAAGAAACGCGATTCAAATAGAGTTAGAGCAAAGTGCAAACTGTAAACATAGCAAAAACGGCAAACGTGCAATGCGATAGCTCAATCCAGCAGATTAATCCGATTAGTTCAGAAGAGAGAAGCGACGATCGCAAAGCGTCGCTTCTGTCAGAAAGTGCGATTTGCTCGCATTTGTGCAAAACCACAACGTCGCACAATCCAAGCGCGGATCAATTTTGCTAGTTCCGAAGAGCACAACGTGAGGAATATTTTGTCACATTTGTCACTTCTCTCCACCGGCTGTCATCAACTTGTCGCAGTGGCGACCCAACCAAAAAAGTTGGTTTCGGCGATGTCTCTTGTGTCAGCAGAGGTCATAAACCATTCGTTGAGGACGGAGAGTTGGTCCCGTAACGCGCTGACAGTCTTGTTTCTTGTTCATCTTAACAAAGTCAAAAGATAAATTAAATTGAACAATTTACTTTGAACTCAAAGCAGCACTACTCAATTTTTCACAAGCACGCGAAAACCGCAGTTTCAATTTTCTATTTTCAATTCACCGGCGCGTAGGTAAATTTTCCAACGCGGTGACACCAGAGAATAAGGCACGAAACGGAATAAGGCAAAAAGCACAAAGCATGTGTGTGAAGGCGTTGCCACATTTGGAGTAGATAGGTGCTGAAATGCAATGCTGTCTTTCGGCACTTCTGCAGAGATATGCGCGGCAAATACAGGAAAAAAAGTAAGTTGCATCGTCGAATCCACTGGGCCCACGAAAAAGCAAATCAATCAATGGTTTAGTATCCAGCGTCACAGTGATAAGCGCAACGTGTAAGATTTGTAGGCGTGTAAGATTATTGTGTAAGATTAATATTCGTGTAAGATTCGTAGGCGCAAACTAAAATAAACCGCAAAAAATTGTTTTAGATGGAAAGACCCAGGATACAAACGTATACAGAAGGCCAACTCTCAGTCCTCAACGAGTGATTTACTGTTGTCAAAAAACGTCAACGAAGAGGAGCAACGCTACGTCGCTGATCTCACCGGACTCACAGAGTCGCAAGTTTATACAGTGCGGGACATAATGATAAGGGCACCCATGTTTTTTCTCATATTGAGCTTCGGACAAACTATCGCGCGAAATGGGTTTTACCGTTCGAAAGAGCGCGCCAAACAACGGCGGAGCGCATGCAACGCCCACGATCAGAAATGATTTTTGAAATTTCCGAACGACTTTTTCGAAAATGGTCGAATTTCGCCGGGACATAATGATAAAGGCAGTCATTCCAAACTTGTTTTTTAATGCATTTTAACCGTTTAACAATATGTTTTTGCGTTTGAATTGTGTTAACTGCAAAAATACGACCTACGTTTTGCTAAAGCGGACCGAAAAAGAAGATTTGAGCCCAAAATTAGGGAATTTTGTCGGTTTTGACTTTTTACACCTGAACTTAGAGTATTTCCTGGTTTTGTGACGGTTTTCGGACTTATTACTGTCAAATATGTTAAAAAACGTGCGGAAAAACCATATTGAGCAGCAATTTGCCCACGATCAATTGGGAAAGGCAAAAAATGGCGTCAAAATGGTCGTCTCTGACTCAGATTCTGTGGACCCGGCTCAAAACTCCCTTTTAAATCGCACCGAAGTGATTGTTTTCGGTTGTTTTTAAGTTAAATAGTTTTGTAGAGCGTAGTTAAAAACCTATGTGCCTCTTTTATTGCAACATTTGCTTCAAGAAGCTCAAAATAACGATATTCCTTGTCGGAGGGTCTAAAATGCTTGATTTCCATACTAAAATTGGACTTTTTCAGCTGATTTGTGCAAATCAATGTCTCCGGCAGAGTGATTCAACTCGAATTCCATTAAAATTGTACAGACATTTTCAACTACGCTCTACAAAACTATTTAACTCAAAAACAACCGAAAACAATCACTTCGGTGCGATTTAAAAGGGTGTTTTGAGCCGGGTCCACAGAATCTGAGTCAGAGACGACCATTTTGACGCCATTTTTTGCCTTTTCCAATTGATCGTGGGCAAATTGCTGCTCAATATGGTTTTCCGCACGTTTTTTAACATATTTGACAGTAATAAGTCCGCTTGACAGTCCGCTTTAGCAAAACGTAGGTCGTATTTTTGCAGTTAACACAATTCAAACGCAAAAACATATTGTTAAACGGTTAAAATGCATTAAAAAACAAGTTTGGAATGACTGCCTTTATCATTATGTCCCGGCGAAATTCGACCATTTTCGAAAAAGTCGTTCGGAAATTTCAAAAATCATTTCTGATCGTGGGCGTTGCATGCGCTCCGCCGTTGTTTGGCGCGCTCTTCCGAACGGTAAAACCCATTTTGCGCGATAGTTTGTCCGAAGCTCAATATGAGAAAAAACATGGGTGCCCTTATCATTATGTCCCGCACTGTAGCTGGTTCAACATTCAACGTCAACGTGAAAAAGCCGAAGGAGTCATCCACATTACTGAAAACGAGCTGTTCAATCCGAGTCTTACAAAGCCTAAGTTTCGCAGAAAGCAGACCACCCAAGAACAGCTGGAAATCCTGGAAGCAGTCTTTGACCGTAGCCGTTATCCGACAAAACAGAAATTCTTGAGATTAGCAAACAAACTGGATTGTCGGAAATGAAGACGCGAGGGTGGTTCGCTTACAAGCTAAGAGGAATGAAAAAACAAAAAAGAGAAGAATCTGCTGATTTTGACGAGAACTGAGAAGTGAGGCGCGAGAACTGTAACTCAAAGTTCAACTGATATAAATTTGTCATTTTTGGCATTTTTGTAAGGCATGGGGTTGTAGCGATTTACTCCAATGGGACACTTCGACACCAACAACACTTTAATTAATGTTTTTCATTGTAGCATGGAACAAAACACTGAAATTTGAGCGATCAATTCAATTCGCCTTCCTCTCCTTAACTCGTCTGTTTCTAAACCAGCCGCTCGTCTTCACTTCCGACATTCCAGCTTTCTCGCTAATCTCAAGAATCATCTTCTTTGTAGGATAACAGTCGCTCTCAAAGGCTTCTTCAAGAATGCGTAACTGCTCTTTAGTCGGCTGATTAAGTTTCCTGGAACGTTTAGAGCTCGAAAGTTCGTTTTCAGGAACGTGTACAATTCCTTCTGCTTTTTCGCGACTACGCTGATGTCGGAACCAATCATATACTTGCATTTCCGTAAGGCCGATGGTTTCGGCGATGTAGCGCTGCTCTTCTTCGTTGATGAATTTGACGGTTCTGAACCACTCGTTGAGGACGGAGAGCTGGTCTTTGGAGAATAGTTTGCTTTTGCGTTTTTGGCGGCTTTGGGAACTGTGGCCATTCAGCCCGTGACTCGCAGGTTTGGTGGAGGAAAGGAATGTTTCCATTTTGAAGCAGCAAATCCAACTTGTGATTTATCTCTGGTAAGAGAAACCTTTTATATACACAGAACAAAAGCGATGCTAGTGGAAACTGCTATTGTCGCGCGCCGGGCGAAATTGAAGTTAAGGAATTCGATCTCGTCAAAGAGCAAACGGAGCTTCTCAAGAAAGCTTTCGAAAAGAACACATATCTTTCAGCGTCGGTCGTTCAAGATCTCTGCGAGAAGACCGGGTTGGAAAAAACGAATGTGAAAATTTGGTTTAGAGTTCAACGCTATAAGCGCAAGGAGATGCAGCCAAAAGGAGAGCCGATGGAAATGGAGGAAGATGAGATGGTCGGTGATCAATGATATTTGTTGAAACAAACGCTGAAATAAGAAATTGTCTAAGCTTTTTTGTAGCTCTAAAGTGTTGAGTCACCATTCTTAGCGTGATATTTGAGCGCCAACGCGAAAAAACTATGAACACGTGCAGGTAAGATTTTCTGAAAAAGGGGAACATTTTTAGGTAGGCGGGAAACGCAAGAAAATTCAAATTTCTGAAGACCAACTTTTTGTCCTTAATGAGTGGTTCACTGAGGTGAGGTATCCCAACAAAGACGAGCTAAGCTTTATTTTTGGTTTCACTGGTCTAACGGAAAAACAAGTTTACACGTGGTTTGGCAATCAGCGTCGACTAGACGGAAACGTGCTGGTGAGTCCTCAACTAAGATCAACGACGTCAGATTGTGGATTTCACTGGTCTTTTTTCATCGGTACAAATGAAGTCACATCTAGATGTCCCTTGAAGCGCTAAAAAGTCAAAAGAAATCCGCAGGAAGAAAACGCCCTAAATTTAAAAAACCGTTTTTACGACTGACCAACTCTCCATCCTTTACACGTGGTTCTCCACTACAAAATACCCCGACTGGAACCAGCGAGATTTTATCGCTGACTCCACCGGCCTCACGGAAACGCAGATTACAAATTGGTTCGGTAATGAGCGCCGATGCCAAAAAATCGAAAGAGTCCCTCAAGAGGTGAGATTTTGTTTCAAAATTGACCAATTTCAAAAAATCTTTTAGATAAGCAAAGAAAGCGAGTGCGAGTCACCGTCAGGAAACCAACTCCCGGTACTTAACGAGTGGTTCACATCTCTGAAACACATCAACGAAGTCGAGCGCCGCTACATCGCCAAATCCACCGGCCTCACAGAGCGTCAATGGTTCGAAAATCAACGTCAACGCGAAAAGGATGAAAGAGTAATCCACATTTCCGAAAACGAGCTGATGAAACCGAATCCCACAGGCCCTAAACGCGGTAAATACAAAAGAATCACTCTAGGATAGCAGCAAATTCTTGAGGTAGCCTATGACCGTAACTGTTACCCTATTAGAGAGAAGATTCTCGACATTAGCAAGGAAATCGGGTTGTCGGAAGTCAAGACGCGTATGTGGTTTGGAAGCAAACGAAAGCAGATGAGATAGCAGAGGACAACTAGAGTTAGATAGAGATTTTGAAGGCTGATATGTTGAATAAATGTGGCTTAAGAAAATCCATTTATTGGCGCAATCTATTTCTTAATAGAAGGGCGATTTTCTAACCGCTCGTCCAGCTGAAAAACGGGAGTCTTGGTTTGTTTGCTCAGATTTTGAAGCTCTATGTTAGATGGAGAAGGGTTCTCGTGAAAGGCTTTCTTAAGGACGCAGAGCTGTAGACTCGTTAAGCGCTTCTGGTTTGGTGATTCAGGGGCTTTAGAGGTTGATTCCTTATTCTGCCGCTCGCACTCAGGAACCAGGATAATTCCTAAGCGCTTCTCGGCGAGTCGCTCGCGTTGGAACCACTGGAAAACACGCGTTTCCGACAGGCCCGTGGATTTGGCGATGAAGCGACGCTCCTCGGGGGTCACGAATTTGACAGTCGAAAACCACTCGTTGAGGACGAAGAGTTGGTCTTCGGAGAGGAGGTTCGTTTGCTTAGAAATGCCCTTGGAAGGCACGCTTTGGGAGCGGGTGACGGGCTTGGTGGGGCGCATGGTGAGAAGAGATGCTTTGTGAAAATTAGGGGATCGAACAGAAGGTTTATATGCAGGTGGTTAGCATCGGTTTGAGACGCATTAGCATTGGTGAAGCCTCTCCTGACTCAATCAATGCATATACGCGTTTTGAGAGCAGCGTGGACGTGCACTCACAAACCAAAAAATGAACGTGCGACGTTTCCATGTCATTCGATTCGAATTTTATCTCGAACGGAATTCGCCTGACCTGATTTGAAACGACAGCGACAGTTCTCATTTTCGAATTTCAGTCGGTGAGGAGCGGTTGGTCGTGGTGCCGCTGCCTGTGTTGGTCTCGTGCTTCGCGTGCCTCATTTTATTGTGAGCGGTCGGTCGTGTTTTCGCCTCCTGAAGGCCTTTATTTTTTGTTCCAGGGCACAATGATAACCAAAGCAGAAATGGTGGTCCAAAATGGACAACTCGTACAGCAGATTAAGGGAAGTCATTTCCTCTCTCTTTCGTGTCCTTAATTTTGCTCATTTCAGGGTTACGAAGGCGATCAGATACCACTCGCGAATCAGTGCGAACCCAACCCAGTCATTTCCGCGCGCATCTGGGATCCCGGCGTCGTTCCATGGCAGTCCAAATCCGGAGATGTTCATCGGCGACTACAAACAGAACTCGGCTAGGATACTGAGGTAAGTGCAATTTGCTGTGCAATGCAAGCTGTATTTGATTCCATTTCAGGAAATCTTCTTGGCCGTTCAGGAAACCTGTTGACCATCTTGATTGTTATTATTTGTGGCTTTAGATTTTAAAAAATGATGTGGACAACGACGTACTCGATGGGCCTGTCTTCCGACGAAGCCGTGTTTTGGTTAGGGGCAGCACGTGTTTCCCAAGCCATGTTTGGATGACCTGTGGGTCAAGGCTGGTCGAGCCTTGCGGGGGATCCGCCGTTGATTGGTCGACTTTGCCACCCATCGAGAGATCGGCTTTTTTGGCTGGCCGCTTTTTGGAGACGGGCGGAAACTCGGACTCCTCGACAGCTCTTCGAAGATTTGCCTCATTGACCTCGAAACGGAGTCAATGAACAGTCGATCGGAGAGCTTCGTCACACGTTCATTTGGTATCTTCGAGTACTACTCCAGGTTTGATTTTGAGTGTTGGAATTGCGAGCAAACGAGGCGACACCTTCAAGCGGACTGATCTTCTAGTGCGGAACGAGCGATTCTAGCTGTACGTAGAAGAACCTTTTGATTGTTTTAACACTGCACGTTGTGTGACCCAAGAGGACAATTTCAGCAAGATTCTTGACGCTTTCAGGAAGGCTGGGAACGCGTATTTGGGAGAGAATTCTGGAGCGTCGACGTTAGAAGACATCGGAATTTGACCAGGAAATGCTGTTGCAATAAAATAGGCCCAATATCACAGGCAAATAATTTATCGACCGAAGTCTGGGGCTGTTTAGGCGGCCACGCCCCCTTGCTGTGATCGATCCTTCAGCTCCTTGAGAGTTCGGTGGATCTTCGCGAAATCTGGACGCTTGGCTGGCTCCTTGTCCCAACACGTCAATAGCAGAGCGGCGATCTGTTTCGGGCATTCCTTCGGTATCTCCATGCGGTAATTCTGGCACACGATCTTCGCTCTTGTCTGAACGTTGGTGAGGCCAGGATACCTAAACACACTTGTAATCAAGCCAAAAGACGATTCTTACGGTTCAGAGCCATCAGAGTAGATCTCCCACGCGAGGACTCCGTAAGACCAAACGTCTGTTTTGCTTGAGTAGACCTTCTGTTGAAGTGTTTCCGGCGCGAGCCATTTCACGGGTACCTAAACTTAACAATTTAGCTAAGAACCGACTGAAGCGACCCACCTTATCAAGCTTGTCGTCCTGCATGAACACCTTGTCATCGGACATTCCAAAATCCGAAATTTTGACTTCGGTCTTGGCACTGAGCAGGCAGTTTCTTGCGGCGATGTCACGATGGATGCATTTCTGGCGCTCCAAATACATTAGACCAGAAGCGGCTTCAAGGACGAATCGATGCTTCGTGGAATTGGACGATTTGCCCTTTTCCTTGCGAAGGTAGGAGAGAAGCGAGCCTCCTGAGGACTCAAATTTAGACCACAACATGAACTTTCATCCTTACCAGGACAGAACTCCATCACGATCATGAGCGGGTGCTCATGGACGGCTACTCCCAGGAACTGGACGACGTTCTTGTGCTTGTATTTCCGCATCAAACGAGCTTCTTTCATAAATTTGAGCCGCGCTTCTCGGGTCGCTTGTTCACGCATCGTTTTCGCGGCCACTTCTTTCTTCTCCTTTCCTCCAAACTCGGTGTACTCGGCTAGGTACACCTGAAAACTTAGATCACATTTCGAGGCTTCTACAGCTTGACACTCACTTCTCCAAAGGCACCTTCTCCGAGTTTCTTCCCTAGCTTGATGCAGTCGTGGTTGAGAATCCAAGGCGGACGTTCCACGGGCCTTCGAAGCACCGCCTGGCTGGCCGCGGAGAGTGGCTCCTTGGTCGCCCTGTGCCAGCTGATCAATTCCGCAATCGTCTTTTCACGATGCGACTCCAAGTAGAATCCTTCGTTGGGGTCCTGGTTGATCATGAAGTGGCGCGTCTTGCCTTCATGACGCACTGATAGAGCGAGGACGATTTGACCTGAAACGCTAAAATCACCCAAAGTTCGAAAAGCTGCCACTCTCCGTTGGTTTCGGTCTTGCGAAGGAGAAAATCGCCGTCGTTCTTCATCAACGGCTCGACGTCCGCCTTGGGCACGAGTCCGTGGTAATACTCAGCACCGCGGACGTCTTCGGTGATCGACACTTCGTCGTCTTCGACAGTTTTGCGTTCTTCAGTGGTGCCGCCGCCTCCGCCTTCCTTGTCCTTGAGTTTCCGCTTCGGACCTCCGAGCTGACTTTTCATCACGGAAATTGTTGACCGCTGGACGCTGAAACGTTCGACCGACCGCTCCTCAGGTGACACGAGCGACAGAGTGGCACTCCGACCGCCGGACGCCCCTTTTATGAGCTTCAACGTTTGGTAGACGCTTCGGTAGATGAAGTGCAGACAAGCACAGTTCGCGTCTAGATAACATTTTACACTTTTCAAAGAGATGAGATCGGTTGGACGAGTGAACAGCGAGTTCTGCTTCTGGATTCTCGAGGTACTCTGCACAGCGTTGGAGGACGTATTCGCATTGGTATTCGTCTGCTAGCTTGAGGAGGTAGATTATCGTGGTTTCTAAAGTAGAAATTTGCTAAAATCACAGTAAAATTGGTCCTACTGTCAGTTCTTGTGTCCAATTGGTAAACGAGCGTCAGGAAATGCAGCAACTCGTCGATGTTGACTTCCAAGCAGGGTATTTTCGCGTTTTCGGCCTTAAAAAGCTAGTGGAAGTAGTCGGAATGGCAGCCGAGGACCTGGCAAACATGAATCTTAGAATTTTGGGTTTTTGTAGTCCTTACCTGCTTGGATAGCCACATTGCCTGTCCTTCGACAATGACCTTGAAGCCGTCATTGATTCCCCGAAGAAGTTTGTTCCTTGGGGACAAGAGGTCGGCGATTTTGGACCTGACGATGTCGGGATAGGACATTTCAGTCCCGGCGTTTCAGTCCCGGTCATTACAGTCCCGGCAACTCAGTCCCATTTTTTACAGTCCCGAATTTTTCAATCCCGTCATTTCAGTCCCGGTTAAACCGTTTCAGTCCTAGGTTTTTAGCACGTGTTGGTGTTGTCAGTTTTCGCTCAGTTTATCCGTGTAAACTAAATGCAAGGAAGATCATCATTGCGATAGCCCTAAATAGGGCTTTTGGAATAGCCCTAAAGAGGACTGGTGGGTAGTTCCAAAGAGAATTGTTGGATTGATCATCCTAAAGAGGACTTTTGGAAGCTAAAAGTACGCGTGCTCTTCATCGCTAAGCGACCAACCCAACCGCTCCTCCGGTTGCGGCGTCCTCAAAATGAAGAATCCGTCCAGAATCCAGAACCACGTGGCATCTCGTCTCTACCCTGTCTAGACACCCCTGCAAAGGCCATGAAAGGAGCCCCGCGCAGCCGGTCGCCTCATTTGGTCAAACTGCGAGCCGCGTGCGGTCGTGTGCTCTCGTCGCTCTCCCAGTATTCCGTGGCCATTTCCATCGCGTTGTTAAAGTGCTTCAGCCCCCGTTCCACGTAATACTAACCAGCTTTTCCGTTTCAGGATGAAACTGCTTTTCATCGCTCTTATTCTCCTCTTCAGTCTTCTCCCCATCGCGGACAGCGAGTCGCTCTCAAGACGACGTCGTCGCAATAAGAATTGGGTGCGCAATCTTCGAGGCCTTGTTATTCCACCCTTCTTCGTCACCCAGAGCATCAAGGCAATAGGACACCTTCACTGCAACAAGCGATTCCTGCCGAACGTCGAAGTGAGGCTCTGTGACCAGGATCCAACAAGTGCATAGCATTCAAGACGCATTTCAAACCTTTCATTGATTTCAGTGAACGAAATGATTATTAATGTCAGTACCACTCAGAACGGAAGCTTCAACCTTTTCGGAGAACAAAACAACATTTTCGGCGGCTTCAATCCCTTCCTCCGCATCGTCCACCAGTGTGACGTTTATGAAGTAGCGCAGAAGCATGGCAGCTGCACTCAATGCCACGACACTTGCTTCTTGTATTCCGACATCTGGCTCGACTACAACGGAGGACGAGAAGAAGAAGTGAACCTGGGATTCGTCAACATGAACATCAAGATTGTGAACGAAACCATGAGGTGCGCGACTCAGATTCACAGGGAGCATTACGAGTGCGAGCAAACGCCGCTCCCTAGGGGAGCGTGTGATGAGAAGCAAGAAGACAAGGACGCAACTACTCTCGATAAACTTTTCTGTTGATTTTGTGTTAAATGTCATTAATTGACCGACAGCCTCTTACAGTTTTTGGAATGAGGGGTTCATTGTTGTCGACTAACGCACGCCTAGCGGTCGGTCCTTTCGATTTCGGCTTACGATGGATTCCAATGTTCTCAGCGTCAATTTGAAGCAAGCGAAGTGGTCCGAATCCACGGAAATCGGAGGTTTCAGATGGTTGGTTTATTTTCCTCGTTGCCTTTAAAGATTTTGTATTTGAGGACCGCGATCAGCAACAATTCTTGTCGAAGTCACCAGAAGAAGCGCCGATGCATCCTGGTTTCCTGTCGACCGACCTCCGAAAGCCACACGCAGCTCTGGAACTGCCTCATTCAGGGATTACTCGCCGTGGAGGTGGGCTCAGAAGGAGAACGGATAACGCTTTGTGTGGTGGGAGATTTTGGATCTTTTTTGTGATTTTATTTGCTTTGTTTCAGTGGAACGGCGCTTTCAGCAGCCTCAGAACCACCGCCCACGTCCACTACTTCGACTTCCGAGGCCAGAATTCCGAAGAGGAGGGTTGTTTAAAGATCGACATCATCAGGTCCAAAATCGCCGACCTCTCGTCCCCAAGGAACAAACTTCTTCGGGGAATCAATGACGGCTTCAAGGTCATTGTCGAAGGACAGGCAATGTGGCTATCCAAGCAGGTAAGGACTACAAAAACCCAAAATTCTAAGATTCATGTTTGCCAGGTCCTCGGCTGCCATTCCGACTACTTCCACTCGCTTTTTAAGGCCGAAAACGCGAAAATACCCCGCTTGGAAGTCAACATCGACGAGTTGCTGCATTTCCTGACGCTCGTTTACCAATTGGACACAAGAACTGACAGTAGGACCAATTTTACTGTGATTTTAGCAAATTTCTACTTTAGAAACCACGATAATCTACCTCCTCAAGCTAGCAGACGAATACCAATGCGAATACGTCCTCCAACGCTGTGCAGAGTACCTCGAGAATCCAGAAGCAGAACTCACAAGGATCGAGAAGATTTGCTTTGCTGACCGATACAAGCTTCATCGAACGGTCATGGAAATCGTGAAGAAGGCGACGTATTCTCAACGGCGTCAGCTTGTGGAAGCGCATAGAACGGAGCTTTCGAATTTCACGCTAGATTTTTTGTTCGAGGTGATGAGCTTCAAGCTGACATAAAGGATGATTCCGAGCGATCGGTCTCCTTGAATTTGTTAGGGAGCGACCGCGCCGATCGAACGGTCATGAAAATCGTGAAGAAGGCGACGTATTCTCAACGGCGTCAGCTTGTGGAAGCGCATAGAACGGAGCTTTCGAATTTCACGCTAGATTTTTTGTTCGAGGTGATGAGCTGCGATTTCGATCGCGTGAGCGACGTCAAGGACGCCTTTTTGATGACCACTTTCATAAGAGGCATCCGCTCGAACCAGGTCAGAGCCAAGCTGATGAAGAAGACCGCGATTCACGCGTCATCCCGGAAGCTCCTCGCCGAAGCGAGAGCGATAGAGCAAGCCGAAAATGGTGCGCGCAAGATGGCGCACGGAGTTCCCAAGACCGGCACGGCGGGGGTGTTTCAAGTTCAGGATAAAAGTGCGAAAGATCAAGCGCGGAAAAATGGGGCGCCACATGGTCAAGGACTGTTGGTATAACGACAGAAACGCGGGACACCGTGAGGATCAAAAGAGCCAGAAACGGAGGCACGTGAAGGTGGTCATGACTCTTAAGGAAGAAGTCGATCCGTGTTACGTTTCGTTGAAGCTCAAGGACACGACGAAGCAATTCCTGATTGATACGGGAGCCTCGGTGTCGGTGATTGACAAAGAGACATGGAAAGAGCTGGATGAGCCGGCACTGACGCCTGTGGAAGGTGAAATCACGGCGTTTGGTGACCAGGCACTTCAATTCCTGGGAAAATGCAAGATCCCTGTCGCCTGGAAGGGAAATTCCGCTTTATCGGAGCTGCTTGTGTACGAGAAATGCAGCAGTTTGATTCTGGGTCGGGACATAATGAAAGCACTGCACATGAAAGTGCGCGTGGGAGACGCGACCTATCCACTGGAAGGCGCAAAAAGCCACACCCTCAACGCAATCTCCCAAGAGAACGTTGAAGCGATGTTGGTCAACTACGAATCTGTGTTTTTGCCCGGGATAGGGAAATGCACGAAAGCGAAAGCTTCCCTGAAGTTTAAGGAGACACCTGAGCCGAAATTCTTCAAGCCCAGGACGGTCCCTTTTGCCGTTAAGGCGAAAGTAGAGGAAAATCTTCAGAGTTTGGTCGATGAGGGGATTTTGAAACCCGTCGACCACTCTGAATGGGCCACGCCCCTGGTTATTGTACCCAAGAAAGATGGGCGTGTGCGAATCTGTGCCGATTTGAAGATGACAGTGAACCCTCAACTAGCTATCGATCAATATCCTTTGCCTAAGCCGGATGAGCGGTTTCACGAACTAAATGGAGGGAAACAGTTCTGGAAGTTAGATCTGAAGGACGCGTATTTGCAGTTGCCGCTGGACGAAGAGTCTAAGCCGTATCTGACAATTAACGCGCACAAAGGACTTTTCCAGTACCAGAGACTTCCGTTTGGAGTGGCTTCGGCCCCAGCGATTTTCCAACGAACTATGGGACAGATGCTGGCCGGCCTCGAAGGAGTGATTGTCTACTTGGGTGACATCACCCTGACGGCTCCGACGGTTGAAGAGCATCTCAGGCGCCTGGAAGAGGTCCTAAAACGGCTCAAGGACTACGGACTTCGTGTTAAAAAGGAGAAATGCGAATTTTTACGCGATAACATTGAGTTCTTGGGTCATGTAGTGAGCGCTGAAGGCAGTAGCACATTGCCGGAAAAGGTCGAAGCGATGCTAAAGATGCCGGCGCCCCAAAACCTCAAAGAAGTCGATTCGTTTTTGGGCATGGTCCAGTACTATGGGAAATTTATTCCCCAGCTTGCGGCGATGTCAGCCCCACTCAATGCACTCAAAGGACGTGAAGTTTGAGTGGACAAGCGAGCAAAACGCTGCGTTTCAGGCCATTCGCAGCAAGCTGGGCGGAGTTGAGACCCTGGCCCATTACGACCCGAAAGAAACAGTCGTGTTAGCTACAGGTTTTGGCTACAGCTTCCGACTGGCTTGGGTGCAGTCCTGTTCCACCGCTACGCCGACGGAACCGAAAAGGTCATCGCGTACGTGTCTCGTTCACTGACCCAAGCGGAGAAAAACTACGCGCAAATTGACAAAGAAGCGTTGGGGATAATTTTCGGAGTTGAGAAATTTAAACAGTACCTATATGGTCACAAGTTTCTGCTTCTCACAGACCACAAACCCCTCGTGAGCATTTTCGGTCCGAAAACTGGAATTCCGGTGATCGCGGCTCGCCGTCTGCATCGTTGGGCCATTATCTTGATGCAGTACACGTATGACATTGAATACCGCGAGACCAGCAAGTTCGGCAACGCCGATGGACTGTTCCGGCTGCCGAACCCGGAAACAATGCCTCGAACCGAGGAAATTCGCATGGCAGAAACGATCTCGGCGCTGTGCGCAGAGCTGCGAGCGAAAATCCCCATTCCCACCACTGCGATTGCTCAAGAGGTCGACTCAGATTCAAAGTTATCGCAGGTCAAAGAGTGGATTAGGGATGGATTCCCTGTCAAAGTCAGAGACCCGGATTTGAAAATGTTCGCGCAGATGATGACAAACCTGACTGTGCACCAAGGATGCATCTGGAAAGACGAACGGATCTACATTCCGGAGAAATTTCACAACAGAATCTTGGATCTGCTCCATGAAAGCCATTTCGGCTGGACCAAGATGAAAGCGTTGGCTCGAGGAGTCGTTTGGTTTCCTGGAATGGACCGTAAAATTGAGGACAAAGCCCAACAATGCGAACAATGCGCCACGACAGGCGCAGAAACCACAAAAGTGCCTCTGCACCAGTGGGAAACGCCTGGAAACGTGTGGCAGCGTTATCGTAGACGCCAAAAGCAAATGGCCTGAAGTCGTTCGAATGAAATCGACGACCACCAGATGCACCATAAAAGCACTGCAGGACGTGTTCCGGACGTTTGGAATCCCTGAACAAATAGTCTCGGACAATGGGCCACAGTTCATGAGCTCTGAGTTCTTGGATTTCTGCTCTTTGAACGGAATTAAGCAGCTGCGAACTGCGCCCTATCACCCACAATCTAACGGTGAAGCGGAGCGGTTTGTCCAAACGTTCAAAAAGGCGCTAGCCAAAAACGTAAAGGACCACTCCGTCGATGACTCTGTTCACCAGTTGCTCGTCGACTACCGTTCCATGCCGCACGCCGCAATCCAGAAATCGCCAGCGGAGGCCATGTTCGGCCGACGATTGCGTACCAAGGTCACAATGAATGGAAATCTAACGGTTGTCACTTATCGAGACCGGATGCAGGCCCAGTTTGACCAACACACAAAGGAAAAGTCGTTCCAAGCAGGCGACGATGTGTGGCTTCGAAGCTACGTTCCGAGTGATGAGAAGTGGATTGCCGGAAGAGTGATCCACCTCCTCGGAAACGTCATGTGTGCGATCCAAACGGTCCACGGAACACTGCGACGTCATTTCAACCAAATGAAACACAGAGTGCATTCCAAATACTCGAGTGCAGAGGCAGGAAGTCACGGCCAGGCAGAGAACACTCGCCAAGAGCCGAATTCCGTTCCACAACCTGCCCGAGTTCCGAGAATCACTACTCCAGTTCCACAAGTGAGAGAGCGTCCTCAGAGGAAGCGGAAAGCTCCCGAGAGATATTCCCCAACACCACCGCTTCGCAAGACCCGTACCGTCCGAATGATCGGGACGATCGAGGCGGGGGAGAAGTTATTTCGAGACGGGCGACGGGTGGTCTTGTCTCAGACGCGTACAAATCAGACTCAGACGTCCCATACAGCTAATAAGCCAAAGTCCAAAATCCATAAAAGGGGGAGCAGTGAGGCGACCGGCGGAACGATGTATCCACCGAGTGTGATCGTGATCGTCTACGCCGGAGGACCCCAACGACGCGGTCAACGCCGAAAGAATCGTCGCCGCAGAAGACATGCTGGAATCGTCGCCGCGCTGGAAGCGCAATTCGCCGTCCTGAAGCTAGTGGCCGATACGCTGGACCTACTCCGTCAAGCGCCCGCTACAGCGGGCGCTCCTTCCGTCGGACCAGTTGGTCGCTGCTCTGAATTAGGGCCTTGGCCCAATGTGTTAATAAATATTTCTCCCTTATTGTTGTACGCATTGGTTGGAACCTAGCCTTCGGGCTCCTCTGACGGAGGAGGGAGATGAGAGAACGAGAAGTAGCCGAGTCAACTCAGCGAAAGCTCGAAATTTTGAGGTAGAGTCCACTTCGGTGGCTCTCATAAAAAACGGAGGTTGGGAGACGTACTCGGACAAACGAAACTGGGGAACTCCACCCTTCGGAGGTAAAAAGAATTTTTAGGGAAGTTACGATTTGGGGGAGATGTTAGGGAGCGACCGCGCCGACCGATCCGGGCTGCTGAGAATGAAGCCTACGTGAGAAGGCCGCCAGCCGCGTCTACGAGACACCACGGATGTCTGAGGAAGGTCGGCCGGGCTCCATATAAGGCCACCACGAGTGTCACTAGTCGATCCCTACGGGACGTGTTCGGTTGTGTCAATAAATCGTACTTTCTGTGATCTGCTAGTGTGCCACGACTCAACAGCATTGTAAAGCTACTACGAATGAAGCCAGAGGCCGACCCAAGTGGTCCATCTGTCCATGAGACTGTTGGGGTCTAAAGTCTAGTCTCGTCCTCCCCTCACCCGGCTTCACTCTTCCGAGATGTCCTTGCGCCAACCGGTCGGTCGCTCGAAGATCCTCTCGTTCGTCTTCGTTTTCGCCGTCCTCTGCGCCACCTCCGCCGTCGCCCAGAACGACGTCGCCGTAACCGACAGCAACATCTGCCGCAATAAGACTGACGTTTGCCACCATGGACGATGTATTTCGGCTCCTTTGGAAGCGGAGCAGTACGTTTGTAAGTGTGAAACGTGTTTCGGAGGTAAGCGTCCATATTTAGATGCTTCAAAAGCCTAATTTATCTTTATTGTAGGTCCCAAATGCGATGAGAACATCTGCGACAAGCACAAGAAACAAGAGTTCGAAATAACCCCGGTGACGACGTTCAACAAAGTCGTTAGGATCCTCCTGGTCATCTTCACGATCCTCGATGCGATTTTGGCTCTCTGCTACTTTATGAACGAGCGGCATAGGCAGAATTGGGAGAAAAAGCACATTCGCAAATACATTTCGGTGGATTCGAGCGAGATTTCTCACGTTTCCACGCATAGAGAGGTGAGTTCCGCCACTTGTAGCTTTCCTAAAACCGTTTTTAGGCGCCCAATAAGAACTCCTACTGTGAAAACCTCTACTCCACTGCCACGGGACGCCTGATTTCCTTCAAGGACGAAACTGCGATCCAAGCCACTCCTTCGATGACCACCTTCAACGTCGTTTCCTTGGTAAGCTTGATCTTGAAGCTCCTTAAAACGGATTTAATTTCAGAACCGTGGTCAAGCGCCCGCTGGCAAAACCGCTTGGGACGAAGTCGAAATGCGTCGCCACGGGCTCGTCGATCGCTACTGCTACCGCCCGGACGACGTCGCTCCGAAGTCAATCGACGTCAGCGTTTACGAGCGTCCTTTGCCGACGTCGTCCAGAAGATCGACGATCGGAGTCGACTCGAAGACGTTGTCCAAATTCAAGACGACCTCTTGTTCCACCGCTAAGAATTGATTCATATTTGTTGATTTCGTGATAAGGGTTCATAAGAACTCTAAACTCCTGAGTTCGTTTTTTGGATCGACGCAAAGACGCTGAAATCAGCAAAGCGACCCAACCGAACGGGCGACATATCCGGCGCTTTCAAATCTACAGTGCTTGGAATTCTCTTTAGGACCATTCCTAACGTCGTTTCGCAGCCTCGCTTGTGAATTTGCGTGAGAATTCTTGATTATGCCGATTTCCTCGCTTTTAGGTTCCTTACTGCTGATGCAACGTTATTCGTGGCTTTATTAACCGTGCGTCCTATGATGGATCGTTCCTAACGTCGCTTCGCTTCTTTGCTTTTGATTTCGCTAGTCGCACTGAGCGAATTTTCGATTTCTTCCGTTTTAGATTATTGCAGGCGATTCTTGGCTGTTTCTTGTTTGATTTCGAGATTTTAACTCGTATCTCCTGTAATCTGACCTATCCTAGCTTCGTGATTTCGCTTCGCAAATTGCGTTTTGCTTAGGCCTGTTTATTCGTGGTTGTACATTCGTTTCCGTGCTCTTAACTCGCGTCTAACATTCACGTTTCCGCGCCCTTCTGTGATCTACGACTACTAACGCTACTTTTCCATTTTCAGATGCAGTCCGACGCCGGAAACGAAAATGGGCGCCAGAGCCCCATCCGTTGCACGACGCCGGACCACACGCTGAACCTGCCGCCGGCGGACCCCAACTTCGGTAAGGCGCCGCTCGAAGACTACAAGGGCAACGGCCCAAACTGGGAACAGATCGAGCGCCAAGGCGGACGTGGACGCGGCAACTGCCGTGGCGGCCCGCGCGGATTCCGCGGAGGGGAACGCCGCCGCCACTACGAGGACGACCGGGACCGCCGCCGCCACCACGAGGACGACCGGGACCGCCGCCGCCACTACGAGGACGACCGGAACCGCCGCCGCCACCACGAGGACGACCGGGATCGCCGCCGCCACCACGAGGATGACCGCGGCGACCGGGACCGCCGCCGCCACCACGAGGACGACCACGCCCACGAGAAGCGTCGGAAGCTCAGCTGACGGAGAAAACGATGTCTAGCGGCAGCGTCACCGCCCAAGAAAGCTGCTCGGAATGGAGTGATATCTACCCTTGAATAAAACGATGATCTGACTCGTTCATTGGTTATTGAATGCTGCCCTTATCCTTTAATATTTTAAGCAGAACGCCGCTGTAAACAGTCGTATATTCTACCAATCGCAAATTTAAACGCAAATACTCCAAAACCATGAGTCGATTGAGAGTTGATGGAAGGCGGCTTGGACCTCGTGCGTCAAATGACTAGAGATGTCGGGTTCGGGTTTTCGGGTTTCGGGTTCGAGTTCGGGTTCGGATACCCGAAAATCGAAAACCCGCCATACAAAAAAACCCGAAACTTTTTTCGGGTTTTTCGGATTTTTTCGGGTTTCGGGTTCGGGTACCCGAAAGAGTTCCAGCCGAAGGATATCATTTCAAATGACATCCTTCGGCTGGAACTGAAATCCTATTCGTCTGCTCACGTCTTCAAATGGAAAAAAACAAAACTGATATACTGGATGTGGCCATTTTCTGAGCTTCAGCTTTCGTCAAAGCTGTAAAGAGCGTCTTGGCTCCCACCTCTTTTATCCGCTGCCAGATTCAGATTTCTGACTCAGAGCTCTTCGCGGAGTTTTTTCCGCCGTCTTTCGTCTTTGCGCTTCACAAGATCAGATTCGGCGTAATACAGTTGATGTTTTCGGGCTGTTCAATGCGTCTTTTGATCTTTGAGTAGGGCACTTTGTAGGAGTCGTTCATGCCAGGAACCGTGAACCGAACTGGTACTTTTTCGGCTTCTTCGACCATCTTTTCATTCGGCATCATTTCTGGCTCATTAGAGTAGAAGTTTGAGTTGTTTAAGGTTGCAGTTTGTTGGGTAAACATCTAGAAAATCACAGTTAGAATTAACGTTATAAAGATGACAGTCTTACCTCTCCAGTTATCGGCGCTCCGAGCATCATTCCATACATCCCAGGACCGTGATTGTAGGCGTCGCTAAAGATCTGCACGATGACTACAAGAATCTTTAGCGCTTCGACTCCAAAAAGTATGGGTCATGCAGAAGAAGTTGTAGAAGAGGACTCTTCTTGCTTGGAAGCGTTTTGGGAGGAAATTGCCTCAGAAGTAGACTCACGAAGAGTTGGGAATGGTAGGAGAATTCCCGGGAAAATCCAAATTGGCACCGTGAGGTCAAGAGAGAACCGAGGGGTTTCGACATCTGAACCTCTGTGGGAATAGCCATGTAATCCTTGGCGAATTCGATTCTGCCTTCTATCAGTGCAGAGAAACATGTGTTCGAAACGGAGCACTGCGAATCATAGTGGCTTGATCCTGGGTTCATCTGTGGCGCAGGAATTGTCTGGGAGGCGGCAGGCGTCTGGAAACCGGTGTCCGCATACACAAAAGCTGGGAAGCGCTTCCCACCTTCCCAATCGCCTCCCAAGGTTCCCAGGTTCCCAGGTGCAATCCACAAAACTGGGAAGTCTTCCCGGTCGCTTCCCAGTTTTTTCAAAACCCTCCCCCAGTCCTCCCAGTCGCTTTGTGAGGCATTTTTGGCCGAAATTCGCTTCTGAAACAAAAGTTCCGTTTATGTGCGTGAACCAAACCAGACCGGCCCGTTGCTCCAGCACACACGAAATGATTCACCCTGCCTGGAGCATGCTCCGGAGCACCAAGCACACTACAAGAGCGGTTGTGCTTGAAACACAACCCTACCGTCCCCTACCGTTCATTTGTCCCGTTTCTCATGGAGCTGCTCGGTCGTGCCAGTTCCCGCTGGGTCCAAGCGAAGACGTCCCTTCCCAATGAAGAATTCCTCGACTTTTTGAGAGATATAGGACTGCTACGTAAACGCAATTTCGCGTACTTTTGCCCCAGATGCTCCAACCAGCTTTTTCGCCGCGAACCGAAGGGAAGAGCAGCTCAATACGCCTGCAAGGCTGGGGACAGCCTATTTCAAACAGCGGGGATAGTAGGCTGGGGCTGGCCACCTGGAGCATCTTAGGCTTAGGCTTGGACATTTTTCATTATGGTTTTTGCTCCGGAGGCGCCTGGCAGCGGGGATAGTAGGGTGGGGGCGACAGTATCACGGACAGCGGCAACTTCACATTGTTCACACCGACCGGTTCACACAATTCGCGGCACGAAAAATGAGAATTCGATCGGTTGCAGACTTCAAAGGTGAGTGTCTGATAACGCAGACCCGTTTGTGCACTTTTATATGGTGGAAATGAGAGTTCAGATGGAGCAGACCTTATGTCTAGTCCTAAAAGGTCAGCGTCTAGGAAGCTCTATATAAAGCCAGTTCTCTCAACCACTCGAGCGGTCGGTCGGCCGCCGCAGAGCGGCGCCATCGGATCGAGGAGGAGCGACGCCACCTGGGCGAGGAGCAGCGGCACCATTCTGCCATGATTCGTGGCAACCGCTTCGGCGCTGCTCCAGCCAAAAAAAAAAACGAAAAGTGGTCACGCACATAAACGGAACTAGTTCCGTTTATGTGCGTGACCACTGCGAATCATAGTGGCTTGATCCTGGGTTCATCTGTGGCGCAGGAATTGTCTGGGAGGCGGCAGGCGTCTGGAAACCGGTGTCCGCATACACAAAAGCTGGGAAGCGCTTCTCAGCTTCCCAATCGCCTCCCAAGGTTCCCAGGTTCCCAGGTGCAATCCACAAAACTGGGAAGTCTTCCCCGTCGCTTCCCAGTTTTTTCAAAACCCTCCCCCAGTCCTCCCAGTCGCTTTGTGAGGCATTTTTGGCCGAAATTCGCTTCTGAAACAAAATACACTCAAAATTTGCAAAATCTGAACGCAATCACCAACCGCATCAAAAACGCGCATAAATTCACGAGATTTTGCTCAAAATCGGGTTTGAAACACCGAAACCTGTCGCCAATAATTCAATCCATCACCGAAACCCGCTGCTCCACCCTGCTTAGGCTGCTTCCCAGTCGCTTCCCAGCCTTCTCAGTTTGGGAAGGCTAAGAAGCGACTGAGAAGACGTTCCCACTGGGAGGGTTGCCAGTTCTTTGTGGATAGTCATCTGGCACGGGCACGGGAGTGATCTGGTTCATGTAGAAGTTCTGCATCTGGCTGGGCATCGGATAGTATTTAGCCGTGCCCGTAGGCTCCATTTAAGGCATCTGAGGCATCCCCATCGTGTTCATCTAGCTGAACATCTGCTGCCAGTAATTGCGAGGGCCCAACATCATCGGGTTACTGTAGCAACTCCGGGAGCGGGGGCAAAGTCACCGGAAGAAGAATTGTTGCCGGACGGATTCATTGCAAGATTTCGGACGACGTTCCCATGAGTGGACGAAGACGAGGAATGCGCTGGTTGCGTACGGCTACCGACACTTCTGCGCGGAGACCTGGCGACCATATGCCACAGGAAAGACCTCTTATGCCGTGTGAACAGTGTCAGCATCGGATTGAAGTTGGGGATTCGAAGGTGTGAACAGCGTTACAGCGCTCTTCGGATGCGCACATATCGAATTTCGGAAGCCCGTGGTTGGAAAATAATTAATTCTAGATAATCACTACAACGAAAAATCAGAATTCAGCCGAGGAATATCGTCCGGCCTTGGTTCCTCCGGTCGTTTGGGAGTCGAAAGCAACAGTCGATCCGCGAGAAGCCGTCAGCGGGGGGCGCTCATAGACGCTCACGTCGACCGACTTCGGCTCCGCGTCGTCCGGTCGGTGGCAGAAGCGGTCGACGAGCCCGTGGCGACGCATTTCCACTTCGTCCCAGGCGAGGCGACGAGAACGGCCTGCGGGAGGAGCTGCCGGTGCCTGGTAAGGGTTCAGGAACAGAGAAGTAAGCGAGCTTAAAACAGGCGTTTCTTACCATAGAAACGATGCTGAAGCTCGAGAGCGAAGGAGGTTTCACTTTCGGACGACGCTTGGGAGCGCTGACAGCGGTGCGGATCTTATCGCAATACGACGTTTTCAAGCCACCGGACGTCTTAAGGGGGGAATTAGAAAGGGATTCAAAAGGTCAAAACTCACGGAGTAGCGTGTGGTCATGCGGGAGATATCGCTGGAATCGGCGGCCAGAAGCTCGCGGACCTTTCTCGTTTCCTTTTTTTGCCTGGCGTATTCGAGGAAGAAACTGACGAGGGCGGCGAGCCCTAAAACGGCGACGACCACCACGAGGAAGATGCGCGCGAGTTGCTGAGCGAGGCCCAACCGGTAGACTTCTTTCTTGTTCGGGCAGATGTTGACTTGGCAGTTCGGACCTAAAAGCAACTCTTGAATTCACATTAAAACTTCCCCAATGCACCTCCGAAGCAATCTTTGCACAAGCAAACGAATTTCTCCGCTTCGAAGGGCGCCGCGACACAGTGGCCACCGTTCCTGCAGGCATCCTTTTTCGCTCCTCCGCAGACGTCGTTTTGGTCCGCGAGGAGCGCCGGCGGCTTGGCGAAGGCGGCGGCGGCGAGAAGGACGACGGCGAAACACGCGTGAATCGAGCGCATCTCGAGAAGGCGACCGACCGACTCTGACGGCGACAGGGGAAGAGTGAGGGGAGGGGAGAAGCTATCTGGAAGAATACAGGGACGTCTGGCAGACCCAAGCAGACCCTGACACCAGACAAACCAGACAACTTTGAAGCGCACCCTCATTCCAACCGTTACAAAACCTGTTGACCGATCGTGCTGTTGCCTAACTAAAGCTTAAACTTAACATAAGACAAACATCAAATTCTTAACAACAATACGTTTATATCTTAAAGCGAATGAGTAAACGATAACTTGATGTGAGGAAGTCCTAATCGTGGTCCCCGTAGCCGCCCTTGTCCACGACGTCGATGAGGAATTCCGGTATTTCCTGGTGAGTTTCCGACGCTGCCTACATAGCCATTAAATCAACGCTGACTCAAAAACCTTAATCCGCTCACCTCAACAAGGACACCGGCCATCTGCTGATCCTCTGCCGACTCCGGGTCCACGAACGACGTCGCTATTCCCTCGCGTCCTCTTCCTGTGCGTCCGATGCGGTGGATGTAGGTGGTCTTGTCCGGCGGCAGATCGTAGTTGATGACGTGGTCGAGATCCGGGATGTCCAAGCCTCGGGCACACACATCCGTAGCGATGAGGACGCGGACGCCGTTGCGGAAGTCGCGAAGCGCTTCTTCACGGAGCTGCTGCGTGCGGCCGCTAGAATCCACAATTAAGGGTTCGCTATTTCAGATGAACTCCGTACCTGTGGACGGTCGTAGCAGCCACGCCACTGCCGCAGAGGAACGAGGAGATCACGTCAGTCTGGCGCTTCAGCTTCACGAAGACCAGCGTTCTCCGCAAGTTTCCAGCCACCTGTTCCTGCCTCAGGATTTCCAGCAGCCTGTCCGTCTTCTCCTTTCCAGCCACCTTCTCGAAGTGCTGCGCAATCTTTGAACTGGCGCACGTCTTCCGATTGTTGGAGATGATGACCATCTGATCTTCTCTGAGGATCTTGCTAGCGATCTCTTCGATTTGTTCAGAAAACGTAGCGCTGAAGAGCAGTGTTTGACGGTTCCCTTTCTGAAGCAAACCTTAGAAATTCGTTCAATGCGTGAATCTTGCCTTAGGGAAGTTCGGGTGCCTGATAATGTCGAGAATGGCGTCATAGTGGTTGGTCTCGATGAGGTCGTCCGCTTCATCCATCACGAAGCAACGGAGATTCTGGAACTTGATGACCCCTTTGTCCACAAAATGCTTCAACCGTCCGATCGTGCCGATGAGGATATCGCAGCCTCGGCGAATGTCCTTCTCGTTCTCGGAGACCTTGTATTCTCCGTAGGCACGACATACTTTGACACGACTTCCTGAACCGATAAATGATAAGTTAACAAGAGAGAGAGATTCCGTGGTTACCAGCGGCGAACTTGCGAGCCTGATCGTAGAGCTGACAAACAAGCTCTCGAGTTGGACAAATGATGAGGGCGACAGGAGCGCCAGCCAAGAGATCGTCAGCCTTGGGATTGAAATGGCGTTCTTGATGATGGGCAACAAGAAGGCGCCGCTTTTGCCAGACCCAGTTTCAGCCTGGCCCAGGATGTCGTAGCCGCCATCGACGAGGGGAATCGCGAACTGCTGGATCTTCCTCGGAGCCCTGTAGCCGCTGTTGGCGATGGCGTTCTTGATGGAGTCGGGGAATGCGCAGTCGGACCACTCCCTGAACATGAAGCTGTTCAATACGCTCTCAGAAAGGTGTGATCTCACGTGTAAGGCTCGAAGTTCGGCGGCTCCGTTCCATTCTCGAACTGGATCTCATCGTCGTCGTGTATGTTGACAGCATTTTGTCGATCGCTGGCGTACATTTCCCGGAGATCTCGCTCAGGCGGAACGTAGCTCGACGGAGGCCTGTACGGTGTTCCGACGCTCCCGAACTGGCAACGGTCTCTCTCAGCGTTCTGGAACGCCTTGAATTTGGCGTCGTATCGGTCCCTCGCAGGCGAGAGTTCCTTCTGCTGAGAAGGTGGAGGTCTTGCGTACGTCGCGCCTGGTCCGTTGCGTCCACGTGGGGCAAAGTTTTGGAATCCGTTGGACTGCTGGGAGGTGTACTGCCCAAACTGCGCGCGAGGCCTCGGAGCAGCGTGGAAACCAGGACCCGGACGGAGATTCTGAACGCGGTGTCCCCCGTTCATGTCCCGTGGAGGGCCGTCGAAGCCTCCGCCTTCGTTGGCGTAGGGACGAGGAGGAGGACCACGGGCTTCCATGCGAGGGGCGCCACGGGGATCTTGATATCCTCGGCCCATGTCGCGGTTGTAGGAGTCACGTGGAGGAGGTCTGGGGCCACCAAATCCATCGCCGCGGCCTCCACGGTAGTCGTAGCCGTTGAATCTTCCTGGTCCTCCGTTGTCATACTGATAGCCATCGTTTGGAGGCGATCGGATGTTGCCGCGATCGTAGCCGGGCCCGCCGTTTCTTGCGTATTCCTGAGGTAAAGGTCCGTTGTCGAAGCCTCTGTAGTTTATATTGCGGCCGTTGACGTTGTTCGAGAATCCGTAGCCGTTTGGTCTTCGGTTGGGACCGTTGTCGTAGCCTGACCCTGTCAAAAATAGTGCAAAGCGATGCGAATTTAAAAAGTACCCGAATAATTCTGCGGCGGTCCTCCTGGAGGCGGGGGTCCGTTGTCCCGAGAAGGAGCATCGTATCTTCGAGGACCTTGAGGAGGGCCGCTGTTCCAGCTGGCGTTCTGGCGAGCACCTAAAACTGACGAAAATCAGAATGCGATATTCGAACACTCAAATTTACCTTCGTCCCCGATTTCATCGGGGATTTGCTGCCATTCGTTCCCGGCAGTGTCTTCTCCCCACTCGTCTTTGACCATTTCTACTGCAAAAAAAACGCAATTTAGTTCACTGAAAGCCACGGAAAATCAAAAAACGTGATTAAATTTCAAAAATCAAGCGGCGAAGGTAAAAGGAAAAAAGCGAAATCGGGGTGAGCGTGAGGACTACTTTTGATGCTAGAAGCGTTGCGAGAGCCAGCGGCGCTTTGATTTTGATTATAAACGCGCGACGATTTCGATTTCGAGTTCTATTTCCGAGGTTTTGCTCACCATTCTTGTGTCGACCGTCGTGTTGGGTGTCAAAGCGTGGTTTGAAGCGGCGATTTTTCATTTCTGATGCTAAAATTCATGAATTCAGGTCAATAACGGCAACTTTCGGACCGACCGCTCTTCTTTTAGGCGCAAAGTTGAAAATGAAACGAGCTTTTGTCTAGACCAGACCTAGACACATGACCAGCCCATTTTCGTGCGGCTTCATTCGTCAGTCGATTGTCCCTCCGAAATGGTTGCTCCTGCTGGAGCTCCCAGGACCCTAGCGACCGCTCACTTCCGGTCGACCACTTCAAAATGATCTTTTCTCAGTTCTCGCACCCCAGCCTGTCTCAAACCTCCCCGGAACCGTCGGCAAGACGTCTCAAACCGGATTCTAGACAGTCCTCCTCTTTCCACCAGCCTCATTCGCCAGTCGATCGTCCCTCCGAAACGACTGCTCCCAAATATGCTTCCGCAACGACGACTTCTTCGAGATCTTCTCGTGGCCGTTCTTCTGTCCGCCCTCCTCACGCCCCGCTCCGTCCTCGGAACGGCTCTGGACGACGCCCAGTCGCTCCATTCCAACGAAGTGGCTGATGAAGAGGCTTACCGCAAGAAGAATGGCAAGTGTTTAGCTTTTTTCTCTCATTTTAACTCAGAATTTTCCGAGATGCTGAACTACACCTTCTTCGACCATTCACGCAAGCCGGACTCCTACGAAATCGCAGTGCAAGGCGTGTTCCGGTACTACCATGCGGTCGAAGACGCGATCGAGAAGATCAACCGCAAGCACGCGGACTGGTGCGGTTTTGGAATCAAGCTGAAGGAGGATGGCATCGATGAAGGTGGGCTGAGGCTTTGTTTTGCACGTAATTTCGGATTTTAAGCTTGGGAATCGACGGAGAGGGATGAATTCGAGAAGATGTTCATCGAATATAACTGCTACGAGCGCAAGAAGAGTCAGTTTCAAATTTTTAAAGTTGTATTCACATTTGCTCCATTTTAGAGGGATTCTACGCGAAACCTGGCGAGGAAACAGAGGAAGAGAAGCGTGCATCCACAAATACCGCCATCATCGTTATCATCGTCCTCGCCTGCTTTATCGGCGTGGCTATCGTCGTCCTCATCACTCTCGTCCTCTGCAAATTCTGCGGCAAAGAGTCCGAAAATGACGTTGAAGCTGGTCTTGAGAGGTCGAAGAAAAAGCGAGGTGGCCAAGCAACCCGAAGCTCGAAGAAGTCAAGTCGCCGAAGCGTTTTGGAGAATACGGAAAGGACGACGAGTGGAAGCGCCTTGAAGGAAGACAACAAAAGCGGCAGTGAAGAGTCGAGCCGCTTGTGATCCTGTAGTTTTTTGGGCACTAGTCCAGATGATGTGTCCGCTTTTCATTCACGGTGAAACACGACCGGTTGACCGGTCTACTGCTGCTCCGATGTTGGAGCAAGCTGGAGCACGCCGGAGTATGTGCGACACACATTTCATTTTCACTTAGCAACGACCGGTCGACCGGTCGGAAACAGCGGGGATAGAAGTCCTGGGACCTAGTCATATGCAACAGATGGGACCCATTGCAAGGCGCTTTGGAGATCAGCCGTTCTACCATTTTTGGAAGTGCGTTTCTCAACTCTACTACATCTCTACTTTCCCTAAAAATGAAGAATAAACCCTGTCTCTAGCATTTTAGCTTAGGCTTGGACATTTTTATTATGGTTTTTGCGCCGGAGGCGCCTGGCAGCGGGGATAGTAGGCTGGGGCTGCCTATTTCAAACAGCGGGGATAGTAGGCTGGGGCTGACCTCCTGGAGCATCTTAGGCTTAGGCTTGGACATTTTTATTATGGTTTTTGCGCCGGAGGCGCCTGGCAGCGGGGATAGTAGGCTTGGGGCGACACAATGCAATCCTCATCATTTCCCGGTCCGTACGACCGGTCCGTGAGCTTGAAATCGTTGGAAATGACGTGCACGTGTCTGCACTTGTCTGCTGCCTGTCTAGAAGCGGCTGTTTGTGTCTACTAGCCGATTTCTGTGTCTGCGAGACACTCTGTCTGGCCAAGCGCATAAAAAGAGGTTTGCGTTCACTCTCGAGTCCAGTCGACCGCCCAGCACGCCCATGTGCGGTGGGTCCATCTTCACTCTCTCTCGGATGACATCGGAGCAGCCCAGGAGCCCAGGAGACTTCACCCTAGGGAGCTGGCCCAATGGTTAGCTCCCAAAAAAAGCTTACTTGGAGCGGACACATCATCTGGACTAGTACCGTTTTTTGTAGTGTTCCTGCATTGTTTCAGCTCCATATAAGCTCGCCACATCCTGATATTTCACTGTTCTCCACATTCCGGAAATGTCATCAAGCTTTGACCGCTTCCTTTCTTCAATCTGCCGAGACTTGTCAGACCAAAAAGTGGAGAAGGTCAAGCAACGAGCGCTTAACGATCTCGAGCGGCTGAACCCAACGCCGAAGGAAATATCCAAGCATGGGTTGATCGGTATTTTAGAACCCTTGAAGAGGGATAGAAAGCTGGGAAGGATGGCTAACAAGCTGGAAAGAGAGTTCAGAAGCCGGATTCAACCAAGAGAGGAACGGTATGAAGATAGAGCGATGGAAGAAGACATGGACATTGAGCTTCCTGAAATCACCCCTCCTCCGTTTCCAGCCGTGGGCTACCTGCCGCTTCCTCCAGCCTATCCTCCGATCCTTAATCCTCAGCGTCCTTCCCTCCTCCCACCTTTCATCGGCTTCGTCTCTTTCCCACCTTCTCCAGTCCGCATTTCTCCTCAAATCCCAACGCCACCGCCCGCTAATCACAGAAGGTACGGCAAGTGGGAGACGCTGGACGAGCGGATCGACGAATTCTTGCTGGAGAATCCTCACATCGCCGCCATGATGCGTCTGCCTGCTAAGAAGGACGCTTCCGACTCCGGAATTTCCTCTCCGGAGTCGCTTTGACCTCTTACTTCTGATAAATTCTCTTGTTCACACTTCCGTATTGATTATGCAAGACAGGTGCAGATGTAACAGCACAAGAGAACACTCTTTCGCTCCGCCCTCGCGCGCATGAGACAAAAGCGATCGCATCCTTGCTGCGAACGGTCCTTAGTTCATCAAACTCGCGTTGTTTTTGTTTGCAAAATATTGCTTCAGACCGCTCTATGTATAAGCTACAAAGCGTATGCCCTCTTATCAGCGAGTGGCGACCTTATCTTCACCCGAATTTTCAATCGATTTGCTGAACGCAAGTCAAAATTATGAATCTCCCACGTTCAAAATGCTCCTCTGCCATAACCTGCATCTCCCGCAACCTGTAAGCTCCCGTTGCGAAGACGTTGGCAACGTGCCAAAGTCCGGATGGCGGATGTTCGGAACGCTTTGGCGCCGAGGGAGGGCGCACTTCCCTTTGGCAAGCCAGTGTCGCAACAGTCAGGTGGCGGTGCGCTGCGAGTGCTTTCGCGAATCGTTTTTTTTATCGATGCACGTTTTCCACGTTTGATTAGCGGCGCGTCTTATACCCCGCGAGCGATCAAAATCGATTTATGCTTTTTTAGGTTGCCAGCGAGCAAATGGTCAGTTTGGAGCTGCGAAGTGGAGGAGCGTTTGGGAGAGAAGCGACTTTTCTGTTCTCACAGAGAAAGCCAAAGAGAGGAGTGACCGCACAGTTCAAACTTTGAAGGGCAAAACGAGGCTGTCTGTCTGGCCCAATCTGTCTGTTTTTGGGCCGAAACCAGACGATTCTGTGTCAAGAAGACGAATTAAAAGGTCAACTTGAGACTCAGACAGATCGGGTCAGTTTGGCGCCATTTGTGGGTGATTCGATCGCTTCGAGCGGTCGTGCCTCGATTCTCTGCTGCCCTTTGCTCGCGTATTCGGTATTTATCTTCTCGCCTGCACGTGATTTGTCGTTTTGTGGCGCGAGCAGGCGGGACGCAATCTTTCAACCAAAACGTTTCGAACGCTTTCCCTTTCAAAACCTATCGCGCGTTGCTCAGGATAATTCTCTCGTAATTTTATAGCGTGTGAACCCTTCGCGCGCCGTGCGGTCGTGCATATTTCCGTGCTTCTTAATCGCTATTTTCCGGTGTGGCAGCCGCCGAAATGTCCAACGTCGGCCAGCGGTTACAGCGCAAATTTGAAGGATCGCGGAACTCGAATTGGCCGGAAAGAGATGAATGTGGGTTCGAAAGTTGCCGTTTTTGATCTGAAATACGAATTTTAGCTCCTGAAGTCGACGAACGTCGCTCGAACCACGCTTCGGATTCCCGCAGCAACGACGGACGACGCTCGAATGGTGAGGAAAACACGGAAAAAACGAATAAGGCTGCGAATAAAGTTCTTGCACGCGGCTTGTTTTTCGAAATTCTTTTGTTTTTGTCTTTTTCGTGGACTAAAATGCGTTTTTTACAGCTGAATTTAATCAAGAAGAATGGGGAGCGGCTTCTGTGGGGGACGAATGGAGCCAGATCCCCGATAGAGTTCTAAATGGAGGTAAATTTTTAGCTTTTTTGAATTTTGTATTCTGATTTTCGTCAGTTTTAGGTGCTCGCCAGAACGCCAGCTGGAACAGCGGCCCTCCTCAAGGTCCTCGAAGATACGATGCTCCTTCTCGGGACAACAGACCCCCGCCTCCAGGAGGACCGCCGCAGAATTATTCGGGTACTTTTTAAATTCGCATCGCTTTGCACTATTTTTGACAGGGTTAGGCTACGACAACGGTCCCAACCGAAGACCAAACGGCCCAGATTCTCTAGCAACTTCAACAGCCGCAATATAAACGACAGAGGCTTCGACAACGGACCTTTACCTCAGGAATACGCAAGAAACGGCGGGCCCGGCTTCGATCGCGGTAACATCCAATCGCCTCCAAACGATGGCTATCTGTATGACAACGGAGGACCAGGAGAATTCAACGGCTACGACGACCGTGGAGGCCGCGGCGATGGATTTGGCGGCCACAGACCTCCTCCACGTGACTACAACCGCGACATGGGCCGAGGATATCAAGATCCCCGCGGCGCCCCTCGCATGGAAGCCCGTGATCCTCCTCCTCATCCCTACGCCAACGAAGGCGGAGGCTTCGACGGCCCTCCGCGGGCATGAACGGGGGACACCGCGTTCAAAACCCCGTCCGGGTCCTGGTTTCCACGCTGCTCCGAGGCCTCGCGCGCAGTTTGGGCAGCACACCTCCCAGCATTCCAACCAAAACTTCGCCCCACGTGGACCCAGCGGACCAGGCGCGACGTACGCAAGACCTCCGCCTTCTCAGCAGAAGGAACTCTCGTTTGCGAGGGACCGATACGACGCCAAATTCAAGGCGTTCCAGAACGCTGAGGCAGGCCATTGCCAGTTCGGGAGCCACGGAACACCGTACAGGCCTCCGTCGAACTACGTTCCGCCTGAGCGAGATCTCCGGGAAATCTACGCCAGCGATCGGCAAAACGCGGTCAACATACACGACGACGATGAGATCCAGTTCGAGAATGGAACGGAGCCGCCGAACTTCGAGCCTTACACGTGAGATCATACCCTTCTGAGAGCGTATTGAACAGCTTCATGTTCAGGGAGTGGTCCGACTGCGCATTCCCCGACTCCATCAAGAACGCCATTGCTAATAGCGGCTATAAGACTCCGAGGAAGATCCAGCAGTTCGCGATTCCCCTCGTCGATGACGGCTACGACATCCTGGGCCAGGCTGAAACTGGGTCTGGCAAAAGCGGCGCCTTCTTGTTGCCCATCATCAAGAACGCTATTTCAATTCCCAAGGCTGACGATCTCTTGGCTGGCGCTCCTGTCGCCCTCATCATTTGTCCAACTCGAGAGCTTGTTTGTCAGCTCTACGATCAGGCTCGCAAGTTCGCCGCTGGTAACCACGAAATCTCTCTCTCTTGTTAACTTATCATTTATCGGTTCAGGAAGTCGTGTCAAAGTATGTCGTGCCTACGGAGAATACAAGGTCTCCGAGAACGAGAAGGACATTCGCCGAGGCTGCGATATCCTCATCGGCACGATCGGACGGTTGAAGCAGTTTGTGGACAAGGGGTCATCAAGTTCCAGAATCTCCGGTACTTGGTGATGGATGAAGCGGACGACCTCATCGAGACCAACCACTATGACGCCATTCTCGACATTATCAGGCACCCGAACTTCCCTAAGGCAAGATTCACGCATTGAACGAATTTCTAAGGTTTGCTTCAGAAAGGGAACCGTCAAACACTGCTCTTCAGCGCTACGTTTTCTGAACAAATCGAAGAGATCGCTAGCAAGATCCTCAGAGAAGATCAGATGGTCATCATCTCCAACAATCGGAAGACGTGCGCCAGTTCAAAGATTGCGCAGCACTTCGAGAAGGTGGCTGGAAAGGAGAAGACGGACAGGCTGCTGGAAATCCTGAGGCAGGAACAGGTGGCTGGAAACTTGCGGAGAACGCTGGTCTTCGTGAAGCTGAAGCGCCAGACTGACGTGATCTCCTCGTTCCTCTGCGGCAGTGGCGTGGCTGCTACGACCGTCCACAGGTACGGAGTTCATCTGAAATAGCGAACCCTTAATTGTGGATTCTAGCGGCCGCACGCAGCAGCTCCGTGAAGAAGCGCTTCGCGACTTCCGCAACGGCGTCCGCGTCCTCATCGCTACGGATGTGTGTGCCCGAGGCTTGGACATCCCGGATCTCGACCACGTCATCAACTACGATCTGCCGCCGGACAAGACCACCTACATCCACCGCATCGGACGCACAGGAAGAGGACGCGAGGGAATAGCGACGTCGTTCGTGGACCCGGAGTCGGCAGAGGATCAGCAGATGGCCGGTGTCCTTGTTGAGGTGAGCGGATTAAGGTTTTTGAGTCAGCGTTGATTTAATGGCTATGTAGGCAGCGTCGGAAACTCACCAGGAAATACCGGAATTCCTCATCGACGTCGTGGACAAGGGCGGCTACGGGGACCACGATTAGGACTTCCTCACATCAAGTTATCGTTTACTCATTCGCTTTAAGATATAAACGTATTGTTGTTAAGAATTTGATGTTTGTCTTATGTTAAGTTTAAGCTTTAGTTAGGCAACAGCACGATCGGTCAACAGGTTTTGTAACGGTTGGAATGAGGGTGCGCTTCAAAGTTGTCTGGTTTGTCAGGTGTCAGGGTCTGCTTGGGTCTGCCAGACGTCCCTGTATTCTTCCAGATAGCTTCTCCCCTCCCCTCACTCTTCCCCTGTCGCCGTCAGAGTCGGTCGGTCGCCTTCTCGAGATGCGCTCGATTCACGCGTGTTTCGCCGTCGTCCTTCTCGCCGCCGCCGCCTTCGCCAAGCCGCCGGCGCTCCTCGCGGACCAAAACGACGTCTGCGGAGGAGCGAAAAAGGATGCCTGCAGGAACGGTGGCCACTGTGTCGCGGCGCCCTTCGAAGCGGAGAAATTCGTTTGCTTGTGCAAAGATTGCTTCGGAGGTGCATTGGGGAAGTTTTAATGTGAATTCAAGAGTTGCTTTTAGGTCCGAACTGCCAAGTCAACATCTGCCCGAACAAGAAAGAAGTCTACCGGTTGGGCCTCGCTCAGCAACTCGCGCGCATCTTCCTCGTGGTGGTCGTCGCCGTTTTAGGGCTCGCCGCCCTCGTCAGTTTCTTCCTCGAATACGCCAGGCAAAAAAAGGAGACGAGAAAGGTCCGCGAGCTTCTGGCCGCCGATTCCAGCGATATCTCCCGCATGACCACACGCTACTCCGTGAGTTTTGACCTTTTGAATCCCTTCTAATTCCCCCCTTAAGACGCTCGGTGGCTTGAAAACGTCGTATTGCGATAAGATCCGCACCGCTGTCAGCGCTCCCAAGCGTCGTCCGAAAGTGAAACCTCCTTCGCTCTCGAGCTTCAGCATCGTTTCTATGGTAAGAAACGCCTGTTTTAAGCTCGCTTACTTCTCTGTTCCTGAACCCTTACCAGGCACCGGCAGCTCCTCCCGCAGGCCCTTCTCGTCGCCTCGCCTGGGACGAAGTGGAAATGCGTCGCCACGGGCTCGTCGACCGCTTCTGCCACCGACCGGACGACGCGGAGCCGAAGTCGGTCGACGTGAGCGTCTATGAGCGCCCCCCGCTGACGGCTTCTCGCGGATCGACTGTTGCTTTCGACTCCCAAACGACCGGAGGAACCAAGGGCGGACGATATTCTTCGGCTGAATTCTGATTTTTCGTTATTGTAATTGTCCTGTAGCTACTATAACGCCGAGAACAAAGTCAGATCATCATTTTATTCAAGGGTAGATATCACTCCGTTCTGAGCTGCTCACTTGTTCTGGGTTCCAACTACTCTTCACTTGTGGACTTCTTCGAACTTTGGACATCGTTGTTTCGCTCTTCATCGATTCGCCCTTCCTTCTGGATCAGGATCGCTGGACCAGCCAGTGGAATTGTGGCTGCGGTTAACCTGACAGATACTGGTTTTTCCCGAAGCAGCGTCAATTGGTCACGATTCATCTAGTCGCTGGTGTAAAACATGGCTCTGCGAATGTGTTGCGTTGGATGACGGTGAACAAAGTCGGAAGGTAGACATAAAGGCGCGATGGGCAGCGAAATTGTAAAAATAGTGAGCAGAGAGCTGGGCTTTCTGAAAGCTGACCACAGCTGCAAAATCAGATGCCCCGCACGAGCATTATTAAATTATGGCCGCACAACGATTACCCTGAATTTGAAGGAAGCAACAAAATCAATTGAGCTTCAAAATCAGATACCATCAACCTTTCGAGAACCGGTCGATAAACCGTATCATCGTTTTATTCAAGGGTAGATATCGCTCCATTCTGAGCAGCTCTCTTAGGCGGTGACGCTGACGCTGGACATCCTTTTCTCCGTCCGCTGGGCTTCCGACGCTTCTCTCGTGGACTTCTTCGACCTTTGACTGGACATCGTTGTTTCGCTCTTCATCGATTCGCCCTTCCTCCTGGAATTCTTCTTCTTCTTCGCTCTTCGTTTTTGACTCGTCACGCTCTTCTCCGAACGTTGGGTCGGGCTGCTTCGGCTTGGGAACTTCTTCGTACTCCAGCTGGAATTCAACTTCAACTCGGTCGTCTCGGAACACGCCTTCAAGGTCGATTTCTCCAATAGCTGAGTGGGGGCATCCCAATCACCGTCACAGCAGCAGCTGCCGATTTCCGTAAAATCTGGTCTTTTAAAGGGCTTCCGCGGCACTTCTGCATCAATCTGCGTTTGGTCTTGGGTCGATTCCACCGATTTTGAAGCTTCAAGCTCGCATTTCGGACGCCTGTTTGGCCTTCCACGGCAGCAGTCTTCGCAATCGGCGTTCCTGATAAAATACACAAGGATGACGCCCAGAATAAGGACAACGGCAACAGCGGCAGCCACGATGAGGAGTATGGCCATGCTGGAGAGTGCTCCAGCATCGTTCAGCAGAACTCTGAGTCCAACTTTGTCGTCGAGCTTCTCCATATCTTGATAGCCTTTATCCGGACGCTCGTAAGCGTAGAGACCCTCTGAAAGTGATGTTTATAACCGTTTTCAGGCAAGTTCACTCACTTTTCTTGCGGTCGTAACATTTGGAGTCACTTAGGAGCTTCTGGAATTCTTCATTCTCTTCTTCGGGCCAAACTGAAACGCAAAGTATGCCGAATCAAAGTGTGCAAAAGCGGAAACAAAGTAAACAAGGCGGAAACTCACATTTATCGATTTCCTCCTCGAGCAGCTTAATTCCCAGCGCGCACCAGTCTAAAGTTTGGGTTTGAAGTTCCGTTTTCGCTTCTTCAAACGCCTTATAACGTCGAAAGGCGCCTCGGACCTTGATATCGTACGTTTGCTCCTTGGAATGGTCGTGGATGTTGTATTCAAGAACTTCTGAAAGGGGGTTTCGAATCAGAGAAGGAGGAGAAGAGGAGCGCTTACCATTTGAGAGGTCGGAATCCGCGTCCGCGCGGCTAATGGAGAACTGTAAGAGGGGAAGAATGGTTACAAAAGACGTGAAGAGAGAGCGAAAGGTGGTTGGGAGCACCGACTGCATCAGAGAGGAGGCGGACGGATAAATAAACCCGGACGAGACAAGAGGCTGTCTCAAAAGGGGGAAGACGTCTGGAAATGGGGGTGAATGTCTACTGTAGACTGGCCGAAAAACGGTCAATTATTCTGACCGGACTTCAACCCTCCCGTCCTTAAAATGACATTTTCAGACGATTCCAAATTGAATTCTACAGGATGATTCAAAAAAAGCTGGCCAGACAGGGGGATGGAGCCATGTCTGGAATTCGCGGAGCGTGTCTGATCCAACCGGTTTGCACACACAATTTGATTGTAAACGACTTTCCCAGACACGCTCCGCGAATTCCAGACATGGCTCCATCCCCCTGTCTGGCCAGCCCTTTTTTGAATCACCTTGTAGTCTAGACTTACCTAGATACAATTACCCATTCTATAACTTCAAATGAGCCTTATTTCTTGTCAAGTTGAGACTCTTTACAGGGTGGTCCAAAAAAATCCTTTTGCCAGACACCTCCGGCTTGCCGCTCACTGACCAGAAGAGCCCCATTCCGGGGTGCGCGGGACAGACGACCGGTCGGTTTCACGTTATTTGTTATTAAAACCGACCGGTCGTTCCTCGCAACTGACAAATGAACCTTTCAAAGTGTCAATCTCAAATCAAGCTGAAAATTGGTGAGTAGATAGATCTCGACGTGCTGATTCCGAAAAATATGGGTTTTGTCGACTAATGCGAGATCTAAAATGCCTAAAAGGGCATGTCTGGAACGGGAAAACCGACCGCTCAGCACCCGTACACCGGGTTGAAATGGCTCCCGCCTGACACTAAATGGAGTGACGTTCTCACTATCCTCGTCTTCATCGAAAACTTCGGCGACGACACTTCGTTGGAGCAGTTCCACTATAACCGCAAGCAGATGTATCAAATTGTCGAACATCGGTTTGTGCGCAAGCACAAATTGGCCACGATTCAGATGCACTCTTGGCCATGTTTCACACCGAACAACCGACTCTTCCAGCCGAAATGAGGCGAACTGAGCGAACGAGACGAGACGGAACTTGTAGCGCCAGACAGAAGCCATTTCAGTCTCAGGCGGGAGCCATTTCAACCCGGTGTACGGGTGCTGAGCGGTCGGTTTTCCCGTTCCAGACATGCCCTTTTAGGCATTTTAGATCTCGCATTAGTCGACAAAACCCATATTTTTCGGAATCAGCACGTCGAGATCTATCTACTCACCAATTTTCAGCTTGATTTGAGAATGATACTTTGAGAGGTTCCCTGGTGAGCTCGAAATGACTCCGCTCCGTCTGACCAGTGAGCGGCGAGCCGGAGGTGTCTGGCGAAAGGATTTTTTTGGACCACCCTGTAAAATGACACTTCGCGAAGAAATCGCTTCATTATAGCATTCTTTGTAGACCCACAAATAGAACTTTAGCATCTGTCGCTCTTCAACCGGTGGTTCTCTAGGGATACTAGTGGCCCTTAGCTACGAAACTCTCTGTTCGGCAAAGTCGTGAGTTGCTCTAATCTTGTCTCCAGGAACCTCAAACTCGAGAGTGAAGCACTTATTTTTTTCGGAGAGGGGTCCCTGGCAGCTGTGGGTGATACGAAGATAAGATGGATTAAAGCGCCCTCGACTTCTTCGCGCCGTCTATGATGAAGGAGTAATCAGAATTGATCTGTTTTTCGGTAAGGGTGTCGTTAGGATTAACTGAAACAGGCAAATTTCAGCGAATTTCGGATAAGAACTCTCCACTTACACGTGCCGTGATCGCGGATTTTGATGAGTGCCAGGTAGCTCTAATCACAGAAAAGGTTTCTCTTGACGGTGACGTTCTGCATCATCTCAAACCACCAGCCTAAACCGAAGGAGACGCTTCATTCTGAAAATAGGAATTCGGACATGAAACTTATAGATCTAAAGGCGATATAGAACACGACCTGAAAGGCGAACTGAGAACTGAACTGATTTCTTCAAATGATGGGCTCGCCTCCACGCCTGCGAGGCCTAATGAAGTTCATTAGCTTTAAGCTTGAGACCACTTTAAAGTTTCATTCTGAAAACCTTGTGAGCCTACACTTTGAGTGATCTGGCCGTGAAAAATGTAACGCTTTTCCACAGTCTTTTTCTTGGAAGGTTTCAGGAATTCAACCTTAAATCTTAAAGCTAATTTAACTACTTTACGCTTGACCTGGTCCAGACAAGATTGCATGAATGCCACGCAGAATGTGTAAACCGCATTCTCACACGTTTCTAAACAAAGGATCCACACATCGAAATGCATCAAAGTGTCAGAAAGCTCTCCATAAATACCCTCGATCCCAGCACATTCACATCATTCCCATCTCTCCCAATTCGAGTATTCTCCTCGCCCTCTCCCACCTCCCATCCTAACATCTCTCGTTTCAGTCTTTAAGAATCCTCATCCACCAAGATGGTTAAGGGAGACCGCAGCGCGTGGAAGGCGAACTACTTCGTGAAGCTGATCGACCTTTTCAAGGAGTACCCGAAGTGCCTGATCGTCGGCGTGGACAACGTTGGCTCGAAGCAGATGATGGAGATCCGCGCGAGCATGCGAGGAAAGGCGGAGATCCTGATGGGGAAGAACACGATGATGCGGAAGGCGATCCGAGGACACCTGCAGAAGAACCCCGATTTGGAGAAGATTCTGCCCCACATCAACGGAAACGTCGGATTTGTGTTCACGAAGAACGATCTGAGCGAGATCCGCAATTTGCTTTTGGAGAACAAGCGTGTAAGTGGTTAGATCAGATGGATTTGATTCTAAGGCGCTTTTCCAGGGTGCCCCAGCGAAGGCCGGCGCAATCGCCCCCTGCGACGTGACGATCCCACCCCAGAACACGGGAATGGGCCCCGAGAAGACGTCGTTCTTCCAGGCGCTCCAAATCCCCACCAAGATCTCCCGAGGAACCATCGAGATCCTCAACGAGGTGCACCTCATCAAGGAGGGCGATAAGGTAGGCGCCTCCGAGTCCGCCCTCCTCAACATGATGAACATCCAACCCTTCGCCTACGGCCTCGCCGTCCAGCAGGTCTACGACTCCGGCGCCCTTTACTCACCCGCTGTCCTCGATATGACCACCGAAGACCTCCGGAACCGCTTCCTCGAGGGCGTCCGCAACATCGCCGCTCTCTCTTTGGCTGTAGACCGTCCGACCCTCGCCTCCGCACCCCACATCGTCGCCAACGGTTTCAAGCGCCTCATGGCCATCGCTGCGGAGACCGAAGTCAGCTTCAAGGAGGCCGAAAAAGTCAAGGAGTATCTCGCGGATCCCTCGAAGTTCGCAACTACCGTTTCCTCCAATGCGGCGGCAACCGCGGCCGCCGCGACTCCGTCTGCCGCTCCGGCAGCGGAGGAATCTGAGTCCGATTCGGATATTGGCTTGGGACTCTTCGATTAAGATTTAGATCTGTGGCTTGTATATCTTGCCGTTAATCGCTTTGTTTGGTGAATAAACGCCATCTACAAAATTTTACTGTAAGTAAAACCAAAATGGACCGTCTACCGCAATGAACAATAGAGGAACGGGTGTTCGCACGGTTTCTATAGTCGTATTCTTGTTCGTACTGTTCGATCGTAAAAAAGCGTTTGACGTTAGGTCCTTGTATTTTTTCCGCCAGGTCGATTTTTCCAGTCTCCTTAGTACAGAACATGAATCTCAACAGTAGTCTCGCAATGAATCATTAACTTGATGTCATTGACCAGAGAAATCGTTTCCAGTAAGCTGAGGGGTAAAGAATGTTCATGATTTGAACACTTTGCAGGGAACTCTTTTATTCAAGCTCTTGTATCAGTTACATCACTCATCATTGTTTTAGACGTCTTAGAAGTAAAGTGTTTTACGTACGGCATATTCTTTGGCTCACTCAATTCAATCGTCCCAAGCGGCCACGTATCTCCCAAATGCAGACCAGAAAGGAAGGCTGTAGTCACCATGCAAAAGTTGGAGTAGTGGTGTTTGATCTTCAAGAAGGCACGTTTGAGTGAGTCAAACGGGACCGTGATGTTGAATTTCCCACCCTCTCCAGTCTACTTGATTTCCGTTTTGTATTCGCGCTCTAAACATTCAAAATTTCAGCCGACAAAGGCGGACAAAATCAGCCTACCGTTATGAGGCATGTGCAGTTCTACAGTGCCTTTAGCTGCGGATCGCTCGCAAATCAGCTCGTCCTCAAGAGTGGTGTTTTTGTTTTCCGCCACATAACTTATGTCTGTGCGAATGTAGTCACAGTCCGGATTGTGCGAACGTAGTCACAGTCCGGATTGTGCGAACGTAGTCACAGTCCGGATTGTGCGAACGTAGTCACAGTCCGGATACCACCAACGTGTGACTTGACCACTTTTCTCCTTGTCCGAGTCAACGACGGTTATGTCGCTCTGCGTAATCCTAACGGGCATGGTAATGTTGACATCATAGACAGAGCCAATCACTTTTGTTGGAAGGAGAATTTGAAGAGACAGTAGACTTGGTCTTCGTCTTTGCCCTGATCACCATTACATAGAAAGCACACTTCCATAACGGGTTCAATTAACGTCGGACCCTTCGATCCAGCAGTCAGTTCGAACTTCTGAGGATTGGAAATTGTGCCGGAGTGAAAGCTTACGTTACGAAACACTAAAATGAAGGCCATCGTAAATGATCGTTCCTTTGACGGTGCCTTTTGGGAGAATCTGGCCGTCCTCAGCTCCGAAACACTCGGTGAGCTTTGCGTAGTCTATCGCATTATCTTCGCTGCTCAGCTGAAGCATTCCATCGAACGTAGACTCAATAGACTCCAGAGGAATCGCTTTGCTAACAGTGAACACTTATTTTGGGCTAGAGATTCCTGGCAGCTGTGTGTGACACGAATGTAGGGGTTTACGGAGGAGACCTCGTTTTCCTCACCGTAAATGGTGAAGGATTCTTCGGAGTTGATCTGTTTTTCGGCAAGAGTGTCGTCGGGATCAGCTGAAGCAAGCGTATTGAGCATATTTTGGATGAGAAATGTGCACTTACGCAAATCCTGATCACGAGTTCGATGAGTGCCACGTAGTTCGTTTCACAGAAGATGCGAGCGTGGAGGGTGACGTTCTGAAGCGTACCAAACCACCATCCGATTGCCAGGCTTCATTCTAAAAAGAGGGATGAGTCTGTAAAGAACACGACCGAGAGCTCTGCTGGGGACCTGAAATGGAAAACCTGTAGCCTGAGCCAACGAAGACTTCATCTGTTTATCTTTGCAAATAAACGCTAAATATCTGAGTTGAACGATAATGAAAATCAGAAGCTGGCTCTATGAACCTGTTTTTTGCTATCGATTTTGTGTTTTCGTCCTAGCTCTCTTCAATTATAGGATTGAAATGGGAGGCCTGGCGTGTAACTCATGTTTTACATTTATGTGGCAAATAAACTTAAACAACAACAATAGAAACAACACATTTAATTTCTCTCAGCTCCTCTTCACCAGTCCTCGGTATCCTCATTCGGGTCGGTTATGGGCTCCCCTCCGTCGACTCCGTTTTCCTGGGCTCCGTAGCCGTTGCTCACGTCGTCGTGGCCTCCGTAGGAGTCCTGGCGGAATCCTTCCGGCCTTCTTCCCTCAGCGACGTCTACGAGGAAATCTGGCGGCTGCTGGTTAGCCTTCTCGACGATCTAAATTCAACTCTTAGAATACCGAAATCGGGGACGAGAGGCTTACCGTCTTGATCTCCGAGCAGAGATCGCATCCATCCTCGTCGGGGTCAATGAACGTGGTCGCGGTTCCTTCACAAAGGCGACCAGTTCTACCGATTCGATGGATATAGGTCTTGGAGTCCTTGGGCATGTCGTAGTTGATGACATGTTCCAGATCGTGGATATCAATTCCACGGGCACACACATCCGTAGCCACAAGGACATGGACCATTTCTTTCCTGAAATCGTTGATCGCCTTCTCGCGGAGCTCCTGGGACCGATCACCGTTGATGCTCGTAGCCTTGATCTCCTTAGAGGAGAGATAAGCAGCCACAAGGTCGGTCGTCCGCTTCTGTTCCACGAATATAAGCGTTCGCCTCACGTGGGCCTTGGAGGGGTCTTCGGCGTCTTTCTTGATTTCCTCGAGCTCCTTTTCCAGGATCTCGAAAATCTTGTTGTTCTTGTCGCACTTGCTAACGGTCATGAAGGTCTGTCGGACTTTGGAACACGCAGATCCGCTTATATCCTTGTTGGAGACCATCACTTTGTGACTTTCGCGCAGGATCATGTTGACGAGGTTGTTGATGTCTTCGGCGAAGGTGGCGCTGAAGAGCAGCGTTTGGCGGTTTTCTTTCTGAACATAATGATCAAAATAACGTAGTCAAGGTTCTTACATACCTTAGGAAAGCCCTCACATTGGATGATATCGATGATATCCTCCCAAAAATTGCTCTCGATAAGGTGGTCAGCTTCGTCAAGGACCAGGTAGCGGAGGTTGTTCCAGCGGATCTGAAATTAGGGTTACAATTTGTATTTAGAGGATTGAGCTTACTTCTCCGTTCCTAGCAAAGTGCTTAAGACGTCCAGGCGTGGCGCAGAGGATGTTGCACCCACTACGGATCTCTCGGATGTTCTCCCGGACGTTATATTGACCGTAAGCCTTAGCCACGGTCACGCAGGTCTTATCCGCGAATTTACGCGCCTGGTCCGAGAGTTGAAGGACCAATTCACGCGTGGGTCCGATGATGAGTGCCACTGGAGAGCAGCGAGAGGTCTGATCTTCAGGAGGCGTTTCTATAATTTTCTGCATAATCGGAAGCAAAAACGCAGCAGTTTTTCCGCCTCCAGTTTCCGCGTGGCCCATGACGTCGTAGCCCTTGGTCACGAGAGGCATGACCTTCATCTGAATCTTTCTCGGCTTCTTGTACTTGCACCTGTTGACGACGTTGTCACGCAGAGATTCCGGGAGATTGCAGTCTTCCCACTTGCTGAAATAGGCTTTTTAAGAAGGTTAAGGGTTACGGTAACTCACTCCCAGCATTCGACGTCCTCAGGCGGGATTCCAGTGACGAGGCAGTCAGCGTCCTCGACTTCTTCCGCGTAAACGGCGCTGTTCGCGTCCTCCTGGAAGAGATCGTCCACGTTTTTGACGCTCGGGATGTATGTGGCCGGGGGAGGACGGTCACCGTCTTCTAACGCGGCGCTACCGTAACCCTCGGCGCTGAAATTGCGAGCGCCGAAGCCGCCGCCGCGGCCTCCGTCCATTCCGCCGTCGAAGCCACCTCCGAAGCTTCCGCGACCTCCTCCGCGTCCACCGCCGAAAGAATCTCCGTTATCGAAGCCGCTTCCGCCTCCACGGCTTCCTCCAAAGCCTCCGCGGCCACCGATAGGGGGTCCGAAACCATTGTCATCTTCATCGCCTCCAAATCGGGGCCCGCCGAAGCCTCCGCGGCCTGAAAAAGAATTCATTAATGGGTCTGTGTCTTAATGGGTCTTACCTCCTCCACCACGACCTCCACGGCCTTCAAATCCTCCGTCGCTGCCTTCTACGCCTCCGAAGCCTCCACGGCCACCGCGGAATCCGCCGGAGGCTCTTTGACTGGCGAAGCGGTTATCGTCCGCGTCGTCGAACCCTCTTCCGCCTCCGAATCCGCCGTGTCCACCTCTGAAGGAATCTCCGCCAAAGCCGTGGTCATCTCCAAAACGGCCGCCGCCTCGACCTCCGCGGCTTCCGCCGCCAAATCCGTCGTCGTCGCTGCCGAATCTTCCGCCACCTGGAATTGGCCTCATATAATCCCAAATAAGTCATGTTGGCCATTTTGTGGTCATTGGACAGTTGCTGAAACTACTTAAGACATTAATCTTCTGCAAATCAGAATTCAAAGATCTCATCTCCTACCTCGTCCTCCACGGCTTCCACCCCCGAATCCGCCTCCAAATCCTTCGTCGTCGCCTCCAAAACGACCTCCGCCTCGTCCTCCGCCGAATCCTCCTCTTCCGCCTCCGAAATCACCGTCATCTCCGCCAAAGCGGCCGCCTCCACGGCCTCCTCCGAAGCCGTCGGATCCTCCTAAAATCCAACATTTAAGACCCTTACAGATCGAATTTAAGGACCTCGATTTTCGCGGTTCATAGCGCGCGCTAGCTGCCGCCTAGTAGCCTCTAAATTCTCAATGCCAATCTGAGCCATATGAGCCATAAGCATTTCGATATCAATTTCGGCGTATTCTTCAAAGCCGCCTAGAATTTTTTCGGGTTTAGCGAGAAAGAAGTGCAGACCGAAAATGATAGATTCGGAGTGCAAAAGTGGACAAAACGACGGCTAATGGATGCAAATCGGGTGCGCGCACTGACAGGAACTGATAGGATACGAAACGGACAGAAAACGACGCTTACCTCGACCAGGGGGACCGTCGTTATCAAATCCACGACCGCCTCGGCCACCGCCACGTCCTCCTCCGAAGCCTCCGGGGCCAAAACGATCCGAATCAAAGTCGTCATTGAAGCCACGGCCACCTGAAAAAGCGTTTTTAAGTAATGAGCTTTAAATTGGCAATTCTTACCTCGAGATCCACCGAACGAGGGACGCGAGTCGCCGTTGTCAAACCCACCTCGTCCACCTGGAATTGAATGTTAAGAATTCAAGGGTTTGAGGGAACATGATGTTAGCAGGATAGAGGGAAAACAGCCCAACACCACCAGCCTACCTCGGCCGCCGCGACAACCACGGCCGCTAAATGAGCTCCGACCATAGGGCTCCGAGGGATACGACGACCCAGAATCGTCATAATGGGACATGTAACCACCTCGACCGCCTAGAAGTTCATTGTTTATGGATTTATGAAATTCGAATTTCGGAATTCGATGAGGGTCAGTTGGAAATGCACGGTCTTTTGATACTGAAATCCTACCTCGGAAACCGCCTCGACCTCCACCAAATCCAGTGTCGCCATCGTCATCGCCAAATCCACTACGGCCGCCTGAAATAGAATTATGGTAGTCTACCCATTTTAGGTTTCGGCTGTATTTTGTTAGGTTTAAGCCTAAAGTCAATTTGGTATTTCAGATTAACTCCAGCATAGACCTCAACTGAAAATTAGTTGTTTTAGGCTTAAGCGCAATCATATTGGCACGAATTCTCAGGTTTAACTTAAAGCGAAAAATCATTTTGGCCATTTTTGTAATTTTTAAATAACTGACTCAAACCAAAAATTCAAAAAAGAGACAATTAAGGTCTCAACTAACGAGAAGACAGTCCGTTGTGCTTAACGCTTAAATTTGAGCACTTTTTGCCGAATCTCTGAAATTCAAACATTTTTAAGGCTTAAGCTGTTGAGTTTAAACCATGGGTCATTTTGACTTTTTAGCCAATCTGTTAGGCTTGTGCTAAAACCGAAAATTGACAAATTCGCTTGTTTAAATCTAAGCGCAACCAGAATTACGTGAATCCTTGTTAGATTGAACTTGAAACGTAAGGTCTTTCAAATTATTTGTGGAGTGCAAAGTCAACACTTGAGGCTTCAACTAACGTTGTCATGCTTAGGCATTGGCTTATCGTAATTTTCAAATGTGGTTCAAGTTGAATTTAATTTTCGCGCCTCAATTTGAGAGTTGTATTTAGAGTTAAGCTCACCTCCACGACCCCCACCACGACCACCTCCGAAGGGAGCTCCAGAGTCGCCATCATTGCCGCCGAATCCTACACGGCCACCTTAAAATGCACTTTCAACCTAATCTCCTAATCCCAAATGTCACCTCCACGACCTCCTCCTCGTCCTCCTCCAAACGTAGGCTCATCGAACCCTCCGCCGCCTCCACGGCCCCCTCGGAATCCTCCTCTTCCGCCTCCGAAATCGCCTCCTCTTCCGCCAAAATCTCCGTCATTGCTTTCTCGATCGAAGCCTCCAAATCCTCCACGACCTCCGCGGCCGCCGCGGCTGAATCCAGCGCCGCTTCCGGGCTCATCGTCGCTGGAAGGACCTCCGAATCCTCCTCCAAACCCGCCTCTGCCTCCGCGACCTCCTCCGCGTCCTCCTGGGCCACCGGACGATCCTCCGAAGTCATCGCTGGGTTCGTCCCTGAAACAGACGCGAAGTCAACGTTTAAAGGCCACAAACAGATCTATAAAGGTCATGAGTTACAAACTACATTCTATTCCGGAGTCAAAGCTGACAATGACCGTACTTGTACCCTTGTTTTGTGTTGAAAAGAGGCTTGTTTTTTCCGACCCCCACAAGTACGCCGCCACGACAGGTGATATTTGATCTTCGTTGGTTGCAATTCGCTGTTTTTGACACACAACGATGAGTGTTGTTTAAAATTCCATTTCTCGTTTTAGGGGGTGCAGGGGTACAAGCTTGCACTCGAAGGGCTTCTAATCGGTCTGTGTCTTTTTCAATTTTTAATGGTTTCTTATTAGCTAAGAAGACTGCCGTGTTCTTCAACTCCAAAATCCCTTAACTTGTACTGCTTAACCGCAAAAACACTTGCATCTTCATGCTTAAAAAACAAGAACAGCTTGAGATTTTTGTCCTTTGACAATGCTTTTTGAGGTTTCGACAACAGCTACAGAAACCACCTTAAACTGAGCTGTCATTGTCCTTTTTCGCTTTATAATCTGACTGAGAATGTTTAGAATTTCAAAGGATGTTTTTTAAGGTTACGGTAATTTTAAAAGTGACGAGTTTCGTTTTTCAAAAGGCTTTCAAGAGAAAAACGAAAGCCAAAATTTGAAATTTTCAGGCTTAAAAACAGGCTTAAGCGAATCACCAAAATTAGTCACTTTTAAGGTTGGAATCATTCTTGAAAATGATCTTTAATAACTCTCCAAAATGGGCTATCATTTTGTTCTTTTCGCCGCCACGGTGATTTTAGATATGACCGCAGATAGCTTCTCAAAATGAACTGTTTCCGTCTTAAAACTTTTGCTTTTTAAAAGGCTTCTTTTTACATGAAAACGTTAACCCAAAATTCAAAAAATGTGATTTCTAGGGTCGAAATAGGACTTAAATGCGCTCCCGAAATTGAGTCATTTTTCGGTCAGCATAATCCTGACTTATGAGCTCAGATAACTTTCGAAAATGTGCTGTCATCGTCCTCTTTTTTCCTTGAAATTCCACTTTTTGACTGAATCCTTTGTCTCCTATGATAAAAAGGTCAGTTATCTCTCCCTTGATAAAGCCTTATCTGTGGTTACGGTCTCTTAAATGTGACCAAATGAACTAGCTGCCTTTGGAAATCCCGGAAAATAGCCGTTCTTTGGAAGAGCACAAAAATAACGCGTTGCGGGAAGAAATCAGTTTTTATTTATAGCCTTGTTTTTAGCCTGATTGCTCCTTTTTCCAGGTGTGGCGCATACGTAACATGCTGCTGCTTACCTACACGCAACCACTTCCTTGAGCTGCTGAACCTCTGGACTCCTGTCCTCCTCTTTTCTCTCGTTCTCAGTATGTTGTGCTCTCCGTCGCTCCCTTGAAAATGTTTTGCACTAGCCGAAACAAAAAAGGACCCAAGAACGACAGTCCACGGGGTATTTTCGCGTTTTTGTAGCACGCGTCTTCTTCGGCGCAAGATCGACGTCAGCACAAAACCTGAAGCTCTTCGGATGTTGACGCTCTTGTGTTGGGACAAATTTTAACAAAAATCGGCGTCGCTTCGCCCAACACAGATTACGCAAGCGGGGGAGTCGCGGCGAAAGTAGCAAAATTGGATTGGTGCAGGATGTAAAAGGACAGAAAAGGATCCGTTTTGGGGTACTGTAACGTGACTTCACTTGTTTATTGTTTTGCAAGATTGGAATGTTGCTTTAAAAGTCGCGTTACGTGATCGTTTTGATAGCGGCCTCTGACGCTTAAGGGGAGGGAGCAGTCCAAATACCGTAGTCCCAGACCCAAGATCACAAAAATGGGCGCAGTCGACGCTGGGAGAAAAATCTGGAAGGTTGGTTTCAAGCGTATTTAACCGCACGAACACACCGAATGTTCTCCTTCGCTTCTTCTCCCTGCGCCGTGCTGGGTTTTGGAAAAAAACTGGTTTAGAGGAGAGGTTCAAGCGCCTGCAGCCTACGGCAAAGGTCACTTAGAAGAGAAGTCGTAATGATTTGTGACATCATTGCCTAAATTGTCGCCTAATTTGTTGCTCGGTGGGTTCCTCCTCGGTAAATATCACATTAACTTAAATAGGGCAGATGCTGTTATTAGGCTAAGAGCCGTTATCTACTAGCCACTAGCTAAGACCCAGAGCTATTATCTACCATCCACTAGCTGAGACCCATTGAAGCCTAAAAGCTAACTTCTAAACAACGATTTTTGTCTTTCCAGGTCAGGACACAGGTTAACGCTCTCTAGAATTTTCGATTTTCCGTCATCTCAAATTTTGAAAATCAGCTGAGAAAATTGCGTCATTTGCGACATTAACTACGGTATTCTGCACAGAGCCGATAGCCTTAGGAACAGGTTTTTCGACTCGCTCCGAGTGGTCTTCGCTATTTGCTCTCTCGCGCACATTAGTTCCGTTTTTTGCTGCTTCTTTCCGTTAGATTGTTTTCAAAATGTGGGGGTGAACGTGTGCGAAATAAGTACGCGTAGGTTGGGGTTTACATGGGTTTGAGAAGCTTGAGCTTTATGACTCAGAAAAGTGAGGTAACCTTTTTTGAGTCTTAAAAGCCCCAGGAAATGCTTGAAGCCTGAAAACAGCTGTTTTAAAAGTTTTAGAAACCTCAAAATTTCAAGATTTTAAGACCCATTTTTAGTCCTAAAATGAGGTGAAACGCTTGAGCGCTTCAAAAGCCTGACAGCCTTAGGGGTCGTCACTCAAGTAGAGTAGAGTCAGCACTCAAGCGCCTAATCATAGATTAGCGGTCTCGGTTTGGGCTTCCCTTTGTCTGACCAGAATGATCAAAAAGAAGCTTTTAAACACCAAAACCCAAAGATTTCCTTATCATCCCTTCTCTGCCGACCTGTCAAGAAACTCTCCTAAAAAGCAGTCATCCCAAACCTACCGTACCCTTCTCCAGACTACACTCCCTTCCTTCCTTTAACCACTCCCTCCTCTTCCCTGATCTCAGCTCCAGCTACGTGACCTCTCCCAGTTTTCTGCTTACCCACTTTCCAAAAACCCTCTACATACCCCAAAATGGCATTTGTCGCGCCACTTTTTCACGCAGATCATATGACTCCGTGGCGCCGATCTCGAAACCATGCAGATTGTTACATTATTCGCCGCGAGATATCAGTTGACAGACAAGTTGGCACTCTTATCAGAAGTCGCGCCGGGCCAGAAGACGCCGTTGCCACCGAGAGGCGTTCTTATCGCGTCGTTTTGAAGACGTTTTTTGCGTTAGAGCGTTCTCCAGAGGCTCTTCTGACTACTGAATCTGCCTCTGTGTGTTGCAATCTAGGAGCGCCGGCTCGCGGAGGAGACGGTTTGGGTGTTGTCAGATGGTGAGCGGTCAAGCTTGGAGCTAGGCTACGGTTAGGAGAGGGGTGGGAAGGTGACCTAAGCTGATTTATTGTCTAAGCTTCTAAATTAAACGCTTGAAATAAACCTTAGAAGCGAAGTTTGTTCTTTTAGGATAAGAAATATGTAAACGCTTGTTAGCTAAGATCAAAGATGACTTGGATCAGAGCTGACTCGCAGCAAAGCTGTAAGTTCTGAAAATTGTAGCTTTTAGGCTTGAAGATAGTTTGACGGCTAGCTGAAATTGAAGCCAGCTTAGATCGAAACTTGTGCCTACTTTTGAATATTTTTTAAAATTTGAAAAACTGTAAAATAGCTGAGCGGAAGAACAACGTAGCGGAATCAGTCTTAGTTCATTTTCACAGTTGAAAGGGCAAGTTACTCTAGAAGAGAGGTTAACGCTCAGCTAAGATTAAATCAAAGCCAATTTGCAACATTTTTTAAATAAGCATTTTTTAAATTTGGAAAACCGTAAAATAGCTTTGCAAAGATCTTTCAAGTCGCAAGCTCTTAGTTCTGTTTTCTTATTTTAAAGGTAAAAAGCAATTTAGGTGAAGGGAAAGCTTAAATCTTGGCTACGAGTGACACTTTAAAGCATTTGCGACATGTTGAAATTCTGAAAAAGCTTAGAAAGATCTTTTAAGTAAGTTTGAAGCGCAGCAAAATCTTCATCTCCATTTTGTCCTAAAAAGGCAGTTAAGCCTAGGAAAGGTTTTAGACTAACTTAGATTAAGAGCTCATTTTCAAGATGAAGCCATTCGTACCGTACCCACCCTTGCTCCCCCTTCTGATTGATCATCTTGATCTAATTTGAAAGTTGAATGATTCCAATTGCGTGATCTTCTTCTTCCTATCCCTTGCATCTTATGTATAATTTCCTGCGTTCGCCTTTTCCCTTTCGCCTCGGGGGATCATCTTCTTCCTTGCTCGGCGGCGGCGTTCGTTTTTCTTCTTTTTCCTAAGAAGGCCTCCTTTCTACTCTTCTTCTTCTTGCAAGAGAGAAAACACACACGCGTTTGCCGCACGCTGATTATATTGCACAATCGAAAGGAAGACGAAAACAGTCATTGTTCCAAATTAATGCCGCAGCGTCAATTGTCAGGACTGCACACACGCCGCCCGACATTCACCGCCGACTGTATTGTTGTATATAACACAACAATATTGCCCTAGGCGAAGATGGGGGATCGAGGAGGAGCGGCAGAGGTGTTCGGGCGCCCCCGGGTCACACTTTTATTTATACGTACGCGGCGGTTAAAAGAAAAAGTGGTGACCCCCTCGCGCGTCATCCCTGGATTTTAGATTTTTTCTCACCTTGAGAAGCTGGAGAAGCCGCCGCGGCCTCCGCGTCCGCCGCTTCGGCCACCGCCGCGTCCGCTGTCCATTTCATCCATGATGGTCCCTTAGTATGTCGGGGAGGAGATCTGCAATTTTGGGAGATTTGTGAGTGAGTGGAAATATGGGAATACGGTAGGTAAGTGAAATCGCGATTCGAGAAAGTGAAAACGGGAACATTTAGATACGGTGCATAGGGTTGAAAAGACTTACAAATTGAGGAGTTTCGGTTTTTTATTTCGAAGTGAACTCTTTGAAATTTAAAAAATCAAAAAACGCAAGAATTCACATTTTAGAATACTGCGAAATCACTTCCACAAGCCACTTTTCCTTTTTGACCAAGCCCAAAATAGTCCTTAACACTAGGTTTTTACGATCTACTTAATTTTGTTTTGCACACTTTAGAGCTTTTTGCGTTTTTAGGACTTCAAGGAAGCGGTGAAAAACTGTTTTGGGCTTGCTTTTAAAGAAAAAGTCCAGTGTTTTTTTATAATCAAATCCTAAATCACCAAAACTTTGAAGTGCTATTGTCAAAAATTGACTTCGTTAAGCCCTATTTTAAGACCAAATTATATAAAAGCTGTTTGACTTTTAACGGATTTTTCAATCTAAACATCGAGCACAGCTAAGCTCAATTGTAGCCCTTGAAAAACTCCGGTTCCTAGAATACGTAATCCTGAATATCTCAAACAGAAATTCCAAAATCCACTCCACAAAACTCTATTTTGCAGCCAAAACTATGTTTGTATCTGAGACACAACGCGCTTCCAATATAATTCGCACGTTCGGCGCGTTTCTGACATTCAGCGTTACGTTTGTTTAAACTTAGTCACGGTTTCAATCGACGTTAAAACGACCAAAATATCAACAGCTTGTTCTGTTCGCAACGAATAGGAGAGAAATCAATGAATGACCCAAACGGCATTTCGTGATCTAGAGGGAAGGTGATAAGACGATCGATAAAAATTGTGGGCACTGACGTGGAAGCTAAGGAACAAATAAGGATAAGCTGAGAAAATCGGGATAAGGACCCGGCTGATTCTGCCTAAAAATTTCTAAATTGAAGGGCTTCAAATAGGCTTGAATTAAGGAAAAACGCAAAATTCAGGGGCAAGGCTTTGCTAAGAAACGCAAAAGCCAAAAATCTTGAATTAAGTAAAATAACTCTAAATTGCGACTCCACAAAAATCACAAGCAAAAAGCATCAAAACTTTGATTGGAAGCTTAAGATTAACTTCATTTTCGGGATGCCTAGATCGAACCAAATCTAACGCAAGGCAACTAAGATCAAACTGATCCACAAAAAATCGATTTCCTCTAAAAAATCGCGCCCAATCAATACCCGAAAAGCCGTCAACCGAAACCTTCTCGATCTAAACGTTTCCTTTCACGCCACTTTTGCAATCAAGCCGTCTTCTTCGCTTTGTTGGCAACATCGCGCCTCTCTTCTCCGCCGCCGCCGATCGCTCGAGGACCCAAAGAAGCGGCAGCGAGCCAGCGGACACCTCAAAAACGCAAATCGCCTCTGCGATCGATTTTTGCGTCGCTCTGCCGCGGCGGCAACGTTTACACGCGTCGCGTTGCGAACGTTGCGAACGTGCATCACACTCCAAACTACGACGAGCGCGAGAGAAACGCGTTCCAAATACAAAACAAAAACGTTCTAAACTTTTTGCAGAATTTTGGAGGTGCAGAAAAACACGAAAACACGCATGGAAAACACAAATTCGACAAGTGAGTGTCAGAGGTATTATGCGATTGGGAAGAAGATCCCGAAAGGTAAAAAATGTTTACAACTACAGTAATCAGGATAAGGGTTCAGATGTGAAACGGTACTGTGGGATGTGCAGACAGCATGGGATTATGCTGGAGACGAGGGGACACATCTGCAATTTTAAGTCCTGTGAATGTGCCAAGGTAAGCTATAATGAGAGTTTAAGAGACGTCAGGCAAAAATATAGCAAGTTAGCAATTTCTAAGCAAGCCTCCTCAAGCCCTAAGCAAATTTCTAAGCGTACAAGATGTGGTTAGGTCTTAAAAGGTCCAATTTAGCTGCCGTGACCCACGAAACTCATTTTTGGCTAATAGGATTAATAGATTCTTAACGACTGGGCTATAAAATTGAAACATTTGCACTTTTACGAGCAAGAAACGGCGCTTAACGCCAACTTGTGGGAGTGGAGATCGAAATCTAACGCTTAAAGGAAATCAAAAGATAGCTGGTCTTAGAAGCCAAGTTATCCTAAGCAAAATAGGCTCAAAGGACAATACAAAGTAGGCCAGCTTAGGTAGCCGAACATAGCCTTAGGTTAGCCTAAAAGAGCTCTTAATGCATTATCCTAGGCTTTTCGATAGGAATAAGACTAAACCATTATCTAAGCGCGCAATCAAAAATGGCAAGTCGCTGCGACGGTTGTGCCAATACTCCTTCGCCTACATCCTACAAAAGTGCCAAACCGCGGCGTCACCACAACATCTTCTTTCGTTCTTCGCATATCTGCTGACCGTCGACCGATGCTATCGCGCGTCTTTACACTGTTTTCCCGTAATCGACGTTATTCGATGCCGATCGGAGTGGAAAGTGAGAATAGATTTGGGGTTAAGAGGCCAGATACGGTATCTGCCTCGCTTCATAGCACAGAAAATTATTGCGTAATCAGATCTTATCTGGGGTTATGGGAGTCAAGTGTTATTCTAACACGGAATCATATCACCAGATAGCCAGAAACGCATGGAGAACGAAACATTACTACCTCCACCTGCCAGGAAACAAAACGTATCTATCTGGGATTGCGATTATGACGCGGAGAATCCGGTTAATTGCCAGGGAACAACGGAGCGCGCATCCTCAATTAGTGCACCTGGGTCGTCCTCTAAGCCTTTGCCGAGAGTCGGTTGATGGGCCAACAAATTTATGGCAAGAGAAAAGGCTTTAAACCAGAGCGTGGTTCCAGCTAATAGGCATCAATTTAAAATTATGACGACAAATTTGCTGAATTGGAGCACCTAAGCCTGAATTTAAGGCTTTTCCTAGACCATTTCCACCTAATTTGACCATTTTAGCTTAGGAATTCGCATCTTTTGGTGTTATTCTGAACACAAAAAACACGGCTTCATAGGCCCTAAATTCGGGTTCAAATATTGGATTTTAAAAGCTCTAGTTCAAGTCCATCAGCCTAAGAGTCATCCCATCCTTACCTAGCTTACCCCTAGCGCTAAAACCCTCGATTTCAGTGCCTGCTGGTCCGGCAACGGCGCCGCATAATGAGCACGCAAATCCGCCTTCGCCGCGCGCAGGACAAACGCTTCCAACGGACGTCATCGCCGTCGGAGGCGGACTTGGTTCCCCTGAAAAGCACTGCAGCGCCCGACGAAACCCATCCTGCACCTGCTCACGGCGGCGACGCGGACGACGCGGCCGCTGGGATCGACGCCAAGAACATGTGCTACTTTTGCCAAAAGTGCAAAAATCACGGATTGCTCATGTGGAAGAAGGTTAGGAAAGATCCTCTCAAAAGTGACCTCAAAATACGCCTTTTCCAGGATCACAAGCGGAAGTGCCAATACGCGAATTGTACTTGCGACCAGTGCGACTTGATCGAGAGCAGACGCCGCTTGGATCAGCACATTAAGAACAACCGAAAGGAACGCAAAGGGTACTCGGAGACCTCCGACACTCCTCCAGCACAGGTCGACCTCAACAACAACGCTTCTGTGCTTAAGGGTGGGTTACTGTAGCATCTATCCTCTCCTAAATCCATGTTCTAGAAGAAGACGCCCCGATCGACCCCGTCAGCTTGGTCGAATCGCCTCCTGCGGTGCATACGGTGCCTACCGTATCCCCTCCTTCGCCTCCCAAGGTGTCAGAGGACTGCCGCGAGTCGGCCTTCATGCTCTACACGCAACTCAAAGCGAAAGCGTCCCTCTCGCCGCCGGTTCTCCTCCCGCAAGCCCCGGCGCCGCCTGCCTTCTCCTTCCTCCCCTATTTCCTGACTACCATACCTCATCACCAACCTGTCATCACGATGCAGCCTTGCCTCACCACCACAGACCTCTCCAACTGGATCCAGGTCCAACAGCGGATCGGCAACTTCGAAATGGCCCTCTAGATAGGTTCTCCTAACGCTAATAATGCTGTAAACTCACCCTTTCCTTAATTATAGCTAGCATAAACGGGTTTAAATTAGGACGAATAATTTACAGCAACAAGATCTCAACAAAACAGGAAAGAGAACAAAACTCGTCAGTATTTGGGCACTTCCTCGAGCTTCTCGAAGTCCATCTGCTCAAAGAGAATCGCCTCGCCGTCGTCTTTCTTCTTGGCCTTCGTTTCCGCCGCCGCTTCCATCGTTTCCACGGCCACCGCCTCGGTATCCTTCGATTCGTCCGTTTCCATGACGTCCGCCTCGGCCTCCAGCAGCTTAACCTTGTCGTAATATTCGCGCATGTGCTCTTCGTAGGCCGCCTGCATGTGCACCACGTTGCTCTTGTAGAATTCGTGGACGAACATCGAAATGTGCTCCGTGTTCTCGATCACCATCGATTCTACGTTGTCCGAGGGCTGAAAAATGAGGAGGATGATGTGCATGAGATCAGAGGACAGGACCGACCGGTCCCTTGAATTTGAAAAGTTAAAATGAGTCTGGTTGGGGTGATGAGACAGCCATGAATGGGATGTTTGGGGAGGTCTATACAAGGTACAGAAGATGTCTGGGCGTACTTTCTAGACTACCTAGGCATCCCTAACGGAGGGTTTAGACTTTTGAGGCCCGAATGCCTTAAAAATACAGTCTAGACACGTCCATGTCTAAACTCGCATCATAAAATCCTGTCTAGACACGGTCTGTATGTAACCCTAGCTAGCCTAGAAAAGTCTTAAGGCTTGTTCAGACATGGAGTGTCTAGACATTTTTATGTCTGTACGCTGAGTTCCAAACCAGCAGTCTAGACGATTCTACATCTTGTCTAAAAACTCTTTCTGCTTAAGCGCGTCTAGACAGGAACTTGTCTAGACATACTTGTGTCTAGACATCATCGAGTCTACGCTCGTTCGTCGCTTGTCTAGACAGGCAGACGCTTTTTTTAGACATTCTAACCGCTTCTTTCCTGTCATCAACTAAAAATGACTTCAATTTTCAACTCCCGAATAGACAGACTTCTACATTTGCCATACATTATTTGTCTGGACTTCCATTCAGCGTCTCTAAACCCAATCCTTACCTTCCTCAGCGTGGGAAAAGGCTCATTAGGAACGATGTGCAACTTTGTGGGATTTAGCTTTAATTTCTCCATCGCGGGCTTCAATTCCAGACACTTTTCGTACAGCGACATCCGTCCTAGCACGAACAGACCCAAGCGAGCGCGAGACAGGGCGACAATGAGACGTCGAGCATCACTAAAATCGGGAAATACGGTAAAAAGCCTGACAACGGATGCGTTACTCACCGAATATGGCCAACGTGTTGTGTTCTAACCAGCGAAAGGATGACGAAATCGTTCTGTTGTCCTTGGTACTTGTCAACTGTGGAAATCTGCAAGGAATATCGTAATCTGGATCTTAGGCTTCATATTTACCTTGTGAGGCCGTCCAATGAGAGGATTGTCAGCGCAACGTCGCTTGACGACGTCATTTATGAGCGACGTTTGGCCATTGTAGGAGGTGATGATGGAGATGCTCTTAGCCGGATATCCGAGAATTCGCATGTAGGTGAACAGAGCCACTGCGTACTCGGCTTCTCCGAGGTTCTGGTAGAAATAGGGACTTGGACAAGATTCTCCAAGGCCTTGGAAGTCCGGAACATCGATAAACTGGTAAGGATACACGAATCCAGCGTTGCAGGAGGTGAATTCCGGCATCTCAAGGACGTGGGGGAGATTTCCGAGCTGCTTGTAGCGCCAGTTGTACAGGTTCGCGATTCTAAAAGGTCGGTATTAGTATGTCATTAAAGATTTTAGGTGGCTTACTCTTTCCTAGCACGACCCTGCTTATCCAGCTGCACATGAGGCACACCGAGACGGATAAACCTGGCAAACAAACTCTGCTCCAAATTCGAATATTTCTGGCACGCGACGTTCTGGACGATTGGAGGCAGCTGGTTGTGATCTCCGATCATAATCCACCGCTTCAGCCTCGATCTTCCGTCCTTAGGATTTTGCAGAAGGAGAGGAATAAACGTTTCCACCTCCAAAATCTGTCCCGCTTCTTCCATAAGGATGTTGTCGTAGCGGAATCCAAGTTCCACTAGATCCTTCCTCCTAAGCGCGGCCAACGTACACGTCATGGCGATAATTTTGGCCTCCTTAACTAGGAGATACTCGGTCCTATCCTTGCCGTTTCTGAGCATCTCAAAGGCGCCGAATTCTTCGAGTTCCAGGAAGATGTTTGAGATATATCTCCAGCAGGATTCGGTCACCTTTTTGTTCTCTTCGAAGGTGAAATCTGGGGAGAACAGGACGGAGATGTCGTCGAAGAACTTCGTGAAGGGGAATTTCGCGATAAGCGTTTCGTTGGACGCGTCTTTAGAGATCGCCGTTTGAAACTTCTCCCAAGCGTGGCATACCTAAACAGCAATCAGGACGTCAGAGGAGAGGTGATATAAGATAGCTTACCGAGAATCGATAAAAGTGCCCAGCAGTTTCACACGAATAACCAACGTCGCCAGAGATCTCCAGCGCATCCTTAAGCTTCTCGACCTTCGCCAAGAGCTCCAAACGCTTAGATAACACGTAGTTAACGCGTCCATAGCGGCTAAAGTCCTTCTCGGTCTCCAGCGACTCTTCACCGTGTCCCAAACGCAGCAGATGGCGTTCGTCGACGTCCAACGCCATAATCTTCTCGAAGAGCTGATTAAGAGCCATGTTGGAGTGCGTGACGATCAGAGTTCTCTGCTCCGGCCAGTTGTGGTAGATGTTCGAAATGATCTGCACGGCCACGTCAGTTTTTCCGGTTCCAGGAGGACCCACGACCATCGTGAGTCCCGGCTGCGATCCGGCCTTGATCGCCTCGATCTGCGTGGGCGTAAATCGCACAGCGTTCTTCTTGGGCTCGTTTTCCACGTAAGGACCGCGTTTCGGGATCTCGTACGGCTCTACGTGGATGCTCACGTCGCGTTCTTCCGGGTTCTTCTCGTGCTGGGGTTCCATATCCTTGAAGATCAGCTTGAACGGCGGCACCATCTTCTCTTCCAGCTCGCTGGCAACGATCTTCGTATCTGGGAACGATTCTACGAGGTGCGCGTAGTCCAGGAAGGTGTCGTTGAAGTTGACTTCGGGCTGGACGTTGTGCATCGTCGTGTAGTGAGCAGAATTGGGCTCTCCGTGGCCTAGTATAAGCTCGTGGAGCCAATCTGGAACCACGCAATCCGTGTTCAACAGCTGCCGGATCGTTTGAAGCACTGCCTTGAAGTTGTTCGACTTGGGGTCACGCCTAACGACTAGATTGAACGTGTAATAGACGTCTTCCTCCCCTGTCTCCAGCCGTCTATCCATGTCTAGACGGTACTGATGTGTGTCTAGACGCACTCGATAGGTCCTGACGTCCGAGTCGAAGGGAGGGTGTTCGTTCTGGCTGAATTCTTCGATTATCCGCCCGTTTTGGTCCAATAATCCTTCAATTTCGCAGCCTCGAATCGCGGAGATCGTGCACTGGTCCTTGAACGACTTCCGGATGTCGAATTGACTACCGTAACCCTTCGTGGCTTGGCACGAAACAAGGAAACAGACGTCATGTTTCTTAAGCGATTCCCACTCCTTGCGCAGATCCGCTCTTCTTGGCAGCTGGATGGAGAAGTTCGCGACGACGTCCGAAGGAGATTTTTCGCCCAAACGCGGCGCGCCGACCTTCGTTATCTGCATGGAATGCAGGCGAAGAGCCATTTTGGCCCAACCGCCCCACACGACTTCCTTGGGCTCGGATTCGTGTTTCCAGGGTTTCATGCGGAACAACGCATCTTCAATGTCCTGGCGGATCTCATCTATAAACATAAGTTAGAACGGAAAAGCTAAGAATTAGAACTTACAAGTAGATTCCATTTGAAAGAGGTTGAAATTCCTCATCAGGTAATCGTGGAGCGTCAAAAATTGGAGATTCAGCTTGTTGAGGGCAAGGACGCCTTCGCCCTTGTAGCGGTCGTAGGGGATCAGGTTCTCGTCCCAGATTACGCGTTCCGTCGGGTACAAAGGCATCTCATTTAGTTGCTGCAGTTGGTTCGCTCGTCGTTCGCAATGGAAAATCTAGACAAAGATGGGTTAGACAGGTCTGGGGGTTTACAATAATGTCTAACTATCATGGTTGGGACAGCAGCAAGTCACTTTAAGGTGGCTGGCTATTGTTAAGAACCGGCCAGTTTTAAGGCTGCATAAAACAGCAGTTGTTGACACGTCTGATGTGCGAAAGTCATTTCCAGCAGATCCACCTCAACCGACCGGTCGCTTTCGGGCTTTGAGAGATACGTCTAGCAAGCCTTGTCGCAAATCACTTTCGTCAAGACGAGCTCACCGATTGGTCGGTTTTGAAGCTGTCTACAACAGCAGTCGTCTGATAAACACCTCTGCTATGCTCACAACCTTTTGGTAAAGTCATTCTCCTCTGATCAACTTCAAAGAACCGACCGGTCTTAATTTTTGTCTGGCAGACACATCTAGCAAGCCTTGCAGCAGATCTACCTCATCGACCGCTCGGTTCTTGATACTAACTACCTAGATATAGAATACAACATATATAGACATTAACTTACAATAGCCTCGATCAGATAATCCTTATCTGGCAACGGAGAATCGCTATTCTCATCTTCAGCCGCCACAATCTTCAAATACTCGGCAAACTTGTAAATATCCTCCTCACTCATGTTGTTCAGCACTCCCAAAAGTGTCTTACGCGTGTCTACAGACGCGACATTCAGAAGGTAGAAATCCTGCATGCTGTCTCTGAAATTAAGTCAATTAGATATGCTTCTAGACAGCTTATACTAACCTGAAATGCTTAAAAGCAGCTTTCTGAAGATCAGCAATGTGGGTGCAGTGCTGCGAGGCCATCTCCGCACTAGTTAGGGGTTGACCAGTGATATCGTCGATTTCGAAACGGATATATGACTTCAGCATGGTCACCAGTTGGCAGAATAAGCTGCCTACTTCGCTCTTGATGAGGTTCGATAGTGTGCAGAACGTCATCAGGTGGCTCGCGTGGAGGAGAGCGTTGAAGAAGCGTCTGAAATTAGGTTATTAAGAGCGTGTGAGGCAATTCTAAAAGGTCTACAAGGTGGCCCAAAAAAAAAATCACCCCCCCCCCCTGGCCAGACATTCCGCCAGCCAGACAGAATCGCTTCATTTCTGTCGAACGCGGAGCTGAAGACCGGTCGATTTAGGGAAACTAACCGGTCGTTCCGGGGAGTGAGCTGCAAATGGCTTCATTTTGTCTGGTTAGCGCTCTACCTGGTTTGTCAAGCCTTTTCGCCCACCTTGTATGTCTAGACTTTAACCCTCCTGTCCTTATTACGTCTGAAACGCTACTTACCTCGTAGCTAGAAGCGACTCCAAGTCGATCATAAGCGCTATGAACCGCTCGCAATACTGCACTGAGCTAATTTCGACCTCCTTCTGTGGGTCATCGACGTCTCCCAGAACGGTCTTGAACCTTGTGATCAAATTCCACAAGAATGATCTATCAAAAGCGAAGTTCTTCTGCTCTTCTTCCGGCATCTGCGCAACCTTCGCTTCGATCTTGATCCAATACTTGCGGAGTTTCGTGTTCTTCGATAGGAGATGCTCCCGCTGGGACTGAAATCAGCTCTTAGTAAAGAAAGCTTTAATTTAGAGCTTACATTAAGAAGACAACTCCAAATGGGCAACGAAACCAGCGGAGAGAACTGCTGACGCACGAGATCCACTTCGACGGAATTGAAGCAATTGATCAGGAAGGTGAGAATCGCGGTCTCCTCCTTCATGCTCACGGATCCATCAAGCGCGAGTTGGAGCACCTTCCGGAAGAAATGTTTGAAGTGGTCCGGCTTCTCGGTGAAGACATCCCACGCCGGAACGCGTTCGCGGAACTTCTCGTTGACGGCCAAGGCAATCGCGAGCACTTTTGGCGCCGATTCCGCCTGCTCCGGGGTAAAGTTCGGCCACAACTGCTCAAGCTCTTCGGATGCCATTTTACCTGAAATTGGGGGCTTCGTTAGAAGCTGTAGGTGAGGTGTGCTGATTCGGGTGTGATCAAAGCGATGTGAAACAGGCAGAAAGTCCAGACACAATCAGTGGGTCAATTCCAACCAGTCAACGGACACGCGATGGGTGAAAATGAAGCCAAAACCGACCACTAAACAAGCAGTCGACAGCCAAAATGAGACCTCTGTCTGGAATCGACCAAAAAACTACACATGAAATCGTTTTGGCTTCGCATCAGACGACTAAAAGATATCTAAAAATGGTCAATGAGGTCTCCGGTTTCTAGACACGGTGCTTTGTCTTAAAATCTGTCTGGAATCGATAAAAAAGTTTACGCAACAAAGTTTAGACACCAATAGCAACCAATAACAGACGTCTCCAGACAGCATTTCGGCTTCGTTTCAAACAACCATTCGGTGTCTAAAAATGGTCAATCGGGTCTCCCAGACCAAATCCAGACGCCCCACGCGCGTTTCCAGACATACTGCTCAATTGTCTGAAACAAGCTGTCTCGAAATAACCAAACGTTCGCACCACAACGACTATTGACGTAGACGACGTTTCCAGACAGCGTTTCCCGCTATTTTTCCAGACAAACGGAAGCGATGCAAGGTCTGAAAATGGTCAATCAAACAGGCGACGGTCCTCGACGCTGTCTAGACCGCACGAATCCCGCTTCAATAGGCAATAACAACACCAAAACAGCACTGAAACGTTTCCTAGACAACTTCCTCCGGTTTCCGCGTTTTTTGGCGCTTTTGAGATCGCGGCCCCTCAGCCGCTCGACTATTTCGAATTTGCCACCCGAACGTCAGAATATTCCAGTTCGAATGTGCAAGCGACTCTCATCGCGACGGCGCATTCGAATTTTTGCGCGAATTCACGATCGCTCGAGCGCCTCTCGCTCGCGCCTTTGAGCTCGTCACTCGTCAGTGCCGGGAATTCCGACATCTACGATGCGCGATTTTCACATTTTTGGTTTGCTCCAAATTCGTTGTGACCTTTTGATGTTTCTGTCTGGACTTGGTGGTGTCTGGAAGGCAAAATTCGCTTGAGTGTCGCGCTTTTGTCTCGTCACGCGATTGGCAACGTCTGTTTTAATCCCTTAGGGACGTCTGGAAATGTGTTTCGGAGGTGGAATCTCATTTTCAGACAGCGAGCGAAAAGCGACCGGTCGGTTTCGCTTCGAAATAATGTGGAAACCGACTGGTTTTCGATGTCTGGAAATTCCGAAATGATGGTGCGCCGCGCATTTTTGAGACAGGATTGCTTCAGAAATCGCGCGTCTTGTCTTGCTTCAGACTGCGAAAATTATTTCCAGACAGCGAACGAACATCGACCGGTCGGTTTTGCGTCTAAAAACCAACCGATCTTTGATGTCTGGAAATTCAGAATGAGCGTGCGATGACGTCCTTTGCGACATTTTGCCGCATGTCTAGTCCCTTTCCAGACCCTTCCGCTGACCTTTTTAAATTCGCGACATATTTTGGCACGATTTCAAGCATTTTCGCACTTATTTCATGTCGCCAAACTGAATTTCGAGTCTCTTCCAGGTGTCAAGATGATCTCAGCCATGAAGATCCAAAATCCTCTCGGATTCGTCGGCCAGCAGCCACCTGCGCCTCTTTCGCCTCCGCGTGGGCAGCGCGAACGCATCCAGCGTTCGGACCACTGCCTCCTGGTGCGCTGCTTCCCCGTCAACTGGGATGAGGTAAGCCATTCGTTGCGTTTGATCCTAATTAACACTATCCATTTTCAGTGGGCCGTCTTCCATTTCTTCCGAAAACTCGGAACCGTCCACAACGTCTACGTGCCGCGTCCGAAGGAGGGGAGCCAGCACAGCTTCGTCCCCCACGCCTATCTCGAGATGATGAACGAAGCGGAGCTCCAGAAGGTCCTCGCCTGCTGCGACTACATGGGCCGTATCGGTCTAGACGGCATCGAGCAGATGATCGAAGTGAGCCCCTACACGCCGCTCACCGCCAACCATCGCCATACTCAGGGACAGAAAAACGTGGCGGAAGTGCTTCGCCAGCTCAATGGACTTAAGAGGTAAGCGGACAGACGCAGGAGACGTCTGGGGCAATTTGGCAGCTCTGGCGATCAGTGTCTGGACAGTGAAATTTGTGTCTAGGTTGAAGTCACCTGAAGGTACACCCTTTTGAACTGCTCCAAATGAAGTGCTCGGTTCAATGTCAGTTTAGACATAAAACTTCGATTAAGTCGAGACATGGTCCGAGATCTCTAGACCTTAGTAAGGTCTAGACTGATGGTATCTCTAGACCGCAATCTTGTCTAGACTGATGTCTCATGTTTAGACCGCACGTTTGTCACAGCTGGTTCCTCAGGTCTAGACTACACGTCTAGTCTATCTGGGCCGATGTCTAGACCGCACTCCTGCCTAGACTGGTGTCTCATGTCTAGGCTACACCCATTTCTAGTCGCATGTCTGGACCTTACCTTACGACCAATCACCTAGAGCAGACAGACATGTAGACTAACGACCGGTCCTTTCCCCACGAGCTTCTCAAAATGACCTGCTCGCTTCCATCCCTATCCAGACATAACTCCTAAATACCAGACGCCCTATTGCCTGAGCATAAACCTTCCTCATTTAGTGAGTGCGAAAGCGAGCCGTTCACGCCGGTGAGCCACCGCAAGATGGACCACCTCTTCGAGAGCCTCGGGATCAGTCCTCCTTCGGACATCTCGCTGTCGCCCAAGTGTTCCACGGAGGACGATGCGACGACGCCGCTGAAGTCGCCGGTCAAGTTCGACTTCAAACCACGCCGCAAGTCGGTGAAAGCGCGCGGGGACGGCAGTGTCGTTTATGACAAGTCGGTCAACCGTTACGACTATCTGCCGCTGGACCGCGCTGTCGGGGACGTGGAGTTCATCTTCCCCGAGGACCCCAACACGGGCTTTTTCTACGTCCTCAACAAAAAGCACGTCGCGCAGTTCGAGCGCCGCATTGTGGAGCAAATCCGCAAGAGCTTTGGCACGTCCGCCGTGCTCGAACAGCTTAAGGACAAGGAAATCGTCCAGCTTAAGTTGCAGGACGACATCAACGGGCCGAAGGCCTTCGCTCGCGCCATGAACTTGGGCAAGGTCTCCGACGCCGGGACCTACAAGATGCTCCTCGTCGACCGTGGAATCGTGGGTGTGTTCAACATCTCCGCCATGCGCAAGATCTCCAACGATATCGCCCGCAAGCCCTTCCTGGTAAGCTATCGTTGTCTCAAGCCCTAATAATCAAATCGACTTACCTTTAGGCGATCCGTTGCGAGCTCTACGGCCTGGACGGAAAGCAGCCGATCAACGAAATCCGCGAAGCGATTGCCCAGGCTCCTTCGTCGCTCCAAGTGCGCCTGATCGCGTTCCGCGGCCTCAACAGTCTTATCCAGTGTCTTATTTCCTGGAGTAAGCCTCGCTCTTACTTTGTTCTTATCCTAAAATGACTCATTTGTAGCAAAGTCCAGCGGCAGCAGGACGAAGATCGTCGACCTCGCCCAGTACCTCGCAGAGAGGATCCCGTCGCTGAAATACTCGGCGCCGATGGACGAGAAGCTCGTCTACAGCAAAGATCAGATTGTGAGCATCAAGGACTCGCTCACCTCTGTCGCCTCTAAGTCCGATTTTCCCGTTGATCTCCTCAGCGAAATGTTCACTGACATTTACGTCAACGCGGCCTGAGCCCCTCCCTGAGGCGGCTCTTCTATTTGTCTTTCGTTTTTATGTTATCTTAACACATTGTCATTTTATGTTTTTGTATACTACCTTGTAATGTTCTTGCCGCAGATTCAGTAAATATTTTTCGGGTCTTAAGGCTTCTCCTTTATCACCTCAGCATAGGGTAACTCCTGCTCGTCGAAGGTCTTGTTCGTTTCGTTCGACCCCGACTTCTCCTTGTCGGTCTTCGTGTTCTGCGTCGGCTCGGTGGTCTTCAACTGGTCTTCTTCGCCGGTCTTCGATTCTTTCGCCGAGTTAGGAGGCTCCATTTTCAGTGATTCGCTCTTCTCGCTGAATTTCTTCGCCGTTCCTTGGCCGGAAGTCGAACGGGCACAGGAGGGCCCGCTTTTGAGCTCGAAAGCTGCTTCGGAGGAGGATTTCGGCTGATCTTGTTGAGGCGTTTTGAAGAAGCAATGCTCCCGGGTCCACAGGAAGCCGAGCAATATGAAGAAAAACGTGGATCTGAAAAAAGAAGTCAGAAATGGGTTGGAAATGGTCGTTTACATGCAAAATCCACCGAAGAGCAACCCAGCGGCGAGCCAATGCTGCCACTTGTTTCCTTCTTCCTTCCTCCCTTTAAAGAATTCGGGTGGAGGCGCGTAGAAGTGCAGATAGCCACCGACCTGGAAAACTCAAATTAGGTCCAAAATCGAAGAAATTGCTCACCATGGTGGCTTTGACCTTGTCGCAGGTCGAATTGCCGCGGGAGGAGTAAATCACGGCCACGCGGACGAATCTGTGGATCGTTTTGGTGCTCAAATGCTGTGCCTCGGTGACCTCCATCGCGTGGAAGCCTCCTTTGAGCCTCTCGAGGTCGGAGGACGCGGCTCCGACTAGCGGATCCACGTGGATTCGGATGCGCGTCCGATTTTCTGTAATTCGGACCTGAATTCAGGCTACAAAAGGCTTATTTATACCTTGAATCGTTCGCTCCGAGGCGCGGAAGATGTTCTGGCTCGTGTTTCCTTCGGCATCCTTGTAGATGACTCTGATGAGGCTGAAAAGGGGAGATTTAGAGTGGTTTGGAGAAGTGAACTCACCCTTCCTGGTAGAGGCAGTCGAGATTCCCGGAGAAGTCGATCTGGAACGCGTCTTCAATGAGAATAACGTCGGAGAGGAGCGAAGAGGACGCGTTGCCGCGGAGGAGGACGCCGGGGCCCGTATTTTGGAGGAGGGGGAAGTCGCTGGAAGGGGATTTGATAAATTTTAGCAGAAAAAAGGGAACTTACAATGTGTAGAGCCTGGCACGTTCGGAATACGGCTCGGACGGATTTAAAGCGCCGTTCGCAGAGAAAACGAATCCAACGACAACCAGCAGCAACGAACGCATGTCGACCGACCGTTTCGTATGTGAGAAGAGGGTAAAAATGAGGCCCCGGCGTCCTCCTCCGCGGCAACGCGTCCACGCCAGACAGACGCCGCATCCTAGCCTACAAGACATGTTCAAACAGGTTCAGACGGTTGGAAAGCCGAATGCCAGGTGATAAGAGCTTCGTTATGGAGGACTTCCCAAACAGAATGAGGAGAGCGGCACATGAGATGCAGCCGAAAAACTACTGGATTTCGGCCATAATCTTGGCCCAAAACTGCTTTTAAATATGCCATTTTTTGATTGGAAAATGAAGAACAAATCAGGCATGAAACTCCCAATGAGAGAGCTTGAAAATTCGAGGTATTTAAGCTTCTTTTACTCGCTTTTTACCTTCAAAATCTTGGCGGTCCTTTTAAGGATTCTATAGACGGTCTAGACGTGGTTCAGTACAAGTTACCGAGGAGTTGTTGCGATTGTTGAACTGGTATGGATGACGTGTTAACTGTTTTATGAAACATCCTTTTTGAGGCTTTTGCCGTTCTTGCGTTCCAAAATTGAATTTTCTGATAGCGATGGCATAGTCAAGAACGAAGACGCGTGAGTCCGCTTATTTTGGCTATGCCATCCTTAACATCAAATTTAGAAAAACTTGTAAAACTCCATGTTGGCTCGTTGTAGCTCCAGTTCTTGTCAGCGCTTACTTTTGGCTTTTGGGTAAGCCCAGAACTTGCAGACTTTTGATTGAAAGTTGAGTTTAGTGTTCCTAGGACGGGGGATTCTGAGAATTCTCCCTATCCCTTCATTCATCACGTTTCTCCAAAGCGACGACATTATAGTCCATGGAATCGGACTTGCAATCGCTAAGGGAATCACCCTGGATCGAAAGAGCCTATCGCAAGAGTTCATTCGACATCTAATTCCTCTTCTGTTCACTTTGATCGCCTTGATGGTAATTAGCCTGGAAACCACTGTCCCAAAAAGGGATATCGTGTTCTGGTATTTTACAAGCTTTTTTCCGCTCTTGTGGTGGTGAGTATCCGAGAGCTACAATTGGTTTAAAAAGAATTTAGGCTTTAAAGGGACACGGTCACCGTTTTTTTGCACCATCACAGATCGCGCTCATTTCTGGGGCAGGGGGGTTTTCGAAGGCGCTGATCACGATTCTGGAGTCAGAATGGCGAGAAACGGCTTCAGGACTGCGCAATATGGCAAAGTTAGGATAAGACAAAAAGGAGAATTTTACCAGTCGTTGAGCGGTCCCAACGCGACAATCCTGATCGAGACACAGTCGCTTACGGTGAAATCGGATTTGGGTTTGCATTCCTATCTGTCGGCGAAATCGTCGTTTTGCGCCGCAAGTTGAATTTCACGCCGAAATGCGCCCCGATTTCACGAATTTTTGGAGCTTCACGTTTTGGTCAGTCGATTTTATTAGAACACGATGCTTTGTGGTTAATTTTCTTTCATTTCAGGGGCAGCGAGCTGGGCAAGCGAGGGTGAAGCGTGCTGGGTGCGATGATTATCTGGTGTTGAAGCGAGTTTTATGGATTTACAAGCGGACTCATTTATTCGCGATCGCACTCTCTCATTCAAAGTCCAGGAAGCTATCTTCAAACTCCTGGATTTCTTCAATGTGCTCGTGAAGGTCAGTGCCACAGTGAAACGTCTCGAGTGATTCCAGCCGTGTAGCATCCCACGTAAAGAACGAAATCACCGGAGCAGATAGCTACTCCCTGAACCTGAGAGAGGCTGCTCCATTTCCATATTTCGCAAGAGCAACGCACGGCGATCGCAGATCTTTTCCGATGAACATTAGGCGGAGAACTTTCGTCCATCAGGCGCTTTCTGCATGCAGGGCAGTGCGCCAGTTGGAGAAGCTGTTGTATCTGCGTCCATTCCACGAGGAAAAACTTCTTTTTGTCTGTTCTTGAAGTAGTCGCTGTTTTTGGAATGCTCTCGTGAACTGCCTCCTCAATCGTGGATAGAACCGAAATATTATCAAAAGTGTCCAGAGCTGTTAGTGGCGAGTAGTCGACCGAAATGGCGTTCACGACGGTTTCTATGCTGACTTCCGGAGAGCATTCTCTAGCCTGCTTGCTAGGTGGAGAATCGCCATTAGAAGCATCGGGAATAGGGGAGGAGGGGCTGATCTGAGCTTTGAGAAGGTATATGGGCTATTAATGGCTTCGACGTACGGCATAGGCAATATGGTTTTGTGCAACCTAGCCCAAAACCAAGATGCCCGGAGCTACTGCAGTTGTAACAATTGTGGCTTTACAAATGGATCTTTCGCTCGCGAATATTTCTGCGACAGGGAAAGCTCACAGAGCAACACCGTTTCCTCAGTCAGTCTCCAGAAAAGGCTGAAAGGACAGCATACTTGCATAATCAACGAGCCAGGATTCAAAGAGGCCATCAATATTTCAGCTGTAATAGTATGGATCTTGTCGCGAGCCGTAGGTCGAACGTAAGCAAAGAGGCCAGTAACCCTAGCCAAAAGACTATGCGCAAAGAACTCTGCCGCATCTGGACTGCATACGCCCACGGCGTACTGGGATGCAACAACAGAGTCGAAATCCCAGCATGTGTCCGAAAATACATCATCGACTTTTGTCCGGAAGGTGATCCAAATCACGTCTACACTCATTTTACCGATCACTAGGGCTGGATTCAATAAATTCTAAAATGCTTCAACACAAGAAAATCATCGCACCGCAGTCCCAGCACGCTTCACCCTCGCTTGCCCAGCTCGCTGCCCCTGAAATGAAAGAAAATTAACCACAAAGCATCGTGTTCTAATAAAATTGACTGACCAAAACGTGAAGCTCCAAAAATTCGTGAAATCGGGGCGCATTTCGGCGTGAAATTCAACTTGCGGCGCAAAACGACGATTTCACCGACAGATAGGAATGCAAACCCAAATCCGATTTCACCGTAAGCGAGTGCGTCTCGATCAGGATTGTCGCGTTGGGACCGCTCAACGACTGGTAAAATTCTCCTTTTTGTCTTATCCTAACTTTGCCATATTGCGCAGTCCTGAAGCCGTTTCTCGCCATTCTGACTCCAGAATCGTGATCAGCGCCTTCGAAAACCCCCCTGCCCCAGAAATGAGCGCGATCCGTGCACCCAAAAAACGACGAAAAATGCGATGTCTGTGTCCCTTTAAGGCAGAACTTCAGCGTGGAGGACACACAGAAAGGCTATAGGGATATGTTGCCGGCTGTGCTTAAAGCCTTTTTTGCTGTTGCCAAAGTGACCCTTCCTGCTTTAACCATTGGATGACTGTCAGTTAAGAATCTAACACACCCTCGCCATCTTTCAAACTCTTCCTTACGTATCCTATTTGATGATAGGAGTCGCTGCAATTGTGTACTCTCTCTACCTCCTAGAACAGCACCTCAAAGCAGAAAAGTGGGTTTTCTGGTTGCAGCATGTGCCTTAAATGGATTTCAGAGCAGAATTACGCTTAGCCTTTCAACTGGAATCTTCTCAAGCCAGTCGTCCTTTAAAAGTCATTGTAGATGTTTAGTTCAAAGGCAATAAATGCTGCAGTCTTCAAAAGCGATGCTTACCTGGCACATTTAAGCTGCCTTCTAATTTTACTTCAACTACAACATGAACACCTCCAGTGCTCCATCCTCAAAAACCCGAAATCTCCGAAACAAACCCGAATACATCCAAAAAACGGACCTTCAAACAGAGATTCTCAAAGAGTGGTTCTCAGCCTCAAAGTACATCAACGGAGACGAGCGGCGCTATATCGCCGGAACCACGGGCCTCTCGGAGAAGCAAGTCGACGATTGTTTCCATCGACACACCAACAAATACAAAGGAGTCATCTACAAGTCTGTCAGGAAGCAGAAAGAGACTCCAAAAGCGGATCCTTTCCATCACGAGGCTCTTAAGCTGCTCCATGACACCTTCGAGACCAGGTGATCGGACAATATGGTACCTGGATATTATGGTACCATATTAATCTTGCGCGTTCGCGTTAGGCTCAGGCTTTTTTCTTTATCTATTCAACAAAAACAAGAAATAACGATAAAGACAAATTAGCGCCACGACTCGTTGCGAGCGTTGGGGTTGGCAGGATTGAATCCGCGCCAGGTGAGGCGCCAAGTAGTGTCCTATAACCTCGAGACCAATACGTATTCGTCGAAGGAGAAGATTTGGGATATTTGCCAGCAGACGGGGTTGTCCGACCTGCAAGTGGATAAGTGGTTCAGCAAACAGCGACGATTTGTGAGGCGACAGGAGAGTGCGAACTGTTAAACAATAAATAAAGCTTGTAATTGACGCTTAAATTGCCTTTTTTGATTAAAACCTTTACGAAAACAGCGCTTAAGGCTTTAAAAATGTCGAAAACGGACTGCGATGGGTCTAGACAGTCACGAGTCGTCCTTTTTGCCGCTGTCAGACGAAGCGGCCGGTCAGTTTAAGGGTGTAAACGCAAACGTATTGAGACGCGTCTTTCAGATTGTAGTCTGGAAACTCGTTTTTGAAATTCGAGACACTAACAACCAGTTGGTTTTGACTCGGTGTCTGTTAATGACTTTCTGGTGTCCGCTGAAGACAAGACAGACAGCATGACGTCTGAAGCTGTTATTTTGACGCTTTTAGAGACGTTTCGGACATTTTGGGACATCGAGCAACCCTAGACCAGCTGGTTTCGAGTCCTTTTTTTACCTCAAAACCGACCTGTAGCTCTCGAACCACGAACTAACGAACCAAGTCTCGCAATCTGAAAGTGGCTTCCTGACAACACATACTGGCGATGTCTATTTTGCCCTTTGAGAACGGTGAAATACTCACGCAAACAGCGCTTCAAGGCTTCAAAAATGTCCGCAAATGTGTGTCTAGACAGCTGTGAAGCTCATTTCGACGCCTTCAGACGAACCAGAGCGACCGGTTTGATGTCGGCACGCAAGCGTAGACATACGTTTCAGATCGTCCTGTCTAGAAATATGACTTTGGGAGTTCGAGACACGTTGCCCAGTCGGTTTCGGCTCATATTTCACTTGAAAACCGACCGACCCGCACACGTCTCACATTCAGTCTAGAAAGTTCGTCTGTTGACGACCCCGATTGAGATGCCAAACGGAGGCGCTGACTAGCTTCAACAACGATGTCATGACCTTGCCTTCAAATCCATACCAACCGGTCAGTTACCCAGAAGCCCGTTGCCCTATCCACGCAATATCAACAAAGCTGCAACAAAACATTTATTGGTCAATTCACATTACACTTCTTCTCTTCGTCTTCTTCCTAAGCGTTGGCGCGGGTCTTTTCCAGCCGACGTCCGCGGTAGCACAGGAGCTTGGAAATTCGGGTCCAATCGTACTCGAACTTAGGACGGCCGGGCAGAGGATCTTCCACAGGTTTGAGGTAGCGGTTGCTGGAATCGCACATGATAAATCCTTTGAAATCAAAGCACTTCACTTACATCATCTTCTTGCTTGGGTCTTCGGGGTCTTCAATGTCCATGACCCGAAAGAAGGCCAAGACGTTCGAGTGGCCACGGCTGGCCCACTGGTCCGCCTGATACACGGGTTCCGGAATAGAGATGGGCGAGCTGACGATCTGATGTTCGAAGCACAGTCCCATGAGGAAGGCTTGAATCTCGTCCAAGCTCATGCCCAGCTCGTTTTGGAGGACTGTGTAGGCAGGTACCTTTGCCGTTCCCTTAATAAAGCACATGAGTTTTAGCACAGAAGAAAGACCGCTTACCTTGATCGCCTTGTGGGATTGCATAAAGAATTCCGTCACGTCAGGACGGACGACCGTGTGATCGATCACGGTGAGGGGCATCGAGTTGTCGACTTCTCCATTGGACTTGTCGATAAAGAATCGCTTCTGGTGGCGTTTGGTTGCCACGACAAGAAGGAATTTTGGCTTGTACCCCTCCTTGATCATGGCGGCTCCACGGCGGATCGAGGCCATCTCGTGCTGCAGCACCATGTCCAGCTGGCCCTCGCTGACTCCATCGCGCACGACGACGATCCGTTCGGGAAGTTTCTTGCGATGGTCGTTGAAGACCTTCAGCATCCACTGGATGCGGGATTCCAGAATGTCAACCCGCTCTTGGCGCGGGGGACAGAACTGGTAGTCGCCGATGAACATCTCGGGATTCTGGCCTCCGTTGAAGGAGAAGCCTACGACGCTAGGAGTCGAAGGAGGGATTCCCAGGCGGCGATCCTGCGGCGACTGCGGCTCGGGGTGCGATACGTCATATCCAAGCACCATGACGTCGGCCTTCTGCAAGTAGTTCTTCCTGAAACAGTTAAGATAAGTAGACCATTAAGACAAACGAGCACCTACTCATGGTCAGGAGCAACCAGATGGTTCAATCCAAAGTTCTTGCAGTTGAGCTTGTTTAAAATGTTGCCCACGGTGAGCTTCTTCCGAGGCTCGATGCACTCGCGGACGGTCTTCGTTCTCAGATGCTGCGTGACGATCTGGTGTTTGGCCTCCTGGAGTTTCAGGAACGCGTGGGAATCCTCATTGGCGTCGGTGAAGAGGACGAACGGACTTCTCTCGCCGGGTTTCAGGCTTTTGACGATGCTGCTAAGGAAGGCGTCCATCCCGGCGACCTTCATCTCCATGTACTTGGGTTGCGCCACCTCCATCCGCTTGTCCTTCATGGCCTGCTGAAGAACGCCAACGAACTGCTGCACCGTACGCTGGTCGATGCCATCGTACACGACGAACCACTTGGGGATCTTCGCGGGCAAGACGTAGGGACCGCTGCTAAACCAGCTGCCCTGAAGCATAGAAAATCAGAAAACGTTTGAAGCACATCCAACCAACCTTCACGTCGTCGTATTGGACCTTGATGTTGCCTCCATAGACAATCTTCGGGGCTTGCCGGCGGTAAGCCGTGATCTTCATGGGCCTCACGTCGATCGTCACTCCAAATGCTTGCAAATAGCGGTTTGGAGTCGTGGAAGCCAGATTCAACGCGTTCAGCATCTGGTGAATCTCCGCGAACCGCACGTTGGGCAACACGGCACAGTCCTAAGGAACACATCAAGCCACATATTCGTAAATAGCCAATCTTACATTGACGACGACCTTCATTTGCCCTGGCGTTTGCTTGGAGATCGGGACGCGTTGGCCTTCGCAGACGCCGAGGACTTCGATGGGGAAGTAGTTCCTGCCTCGAGGCGACTGCACGATGACGGCTGGCCAATGAGAGTAGGCGAGCCGAGCTCCGTCCCGCTGGTGGTACTCCAATACAGACAGCTGTTCTCCGCCCATGTCGAAAAAGACGTTCCTCAAGGGCTCGCGAGTAAGCCCGCTAATCTGGAAGGTGTTATCCGGCTTGTTCAAGCAGTACACTCGCAAATCTGGAAACAGGTGAGAGAAAGTCAAAACCGATTTGATCAGCATACCTTTGATGTACTTGACAATATCCGGGCGGTCAAAGTCGTTGATGTGGACTCTGGATGGCGCATCGTTCGGGGCGCGGTTCAACAGCTCCCTGATGTTGCCGGCCAATCCGTTCTTGTTCGTGTCATCGAAGAAGGTCGCTTTTTTCGCTAAAGTATCATCATCATTGTAAGCACATCGTTATAATCAAAACTCACAATCCAGCACCAGCGCAGCCACGAGGTCGCTGGACGATCCGATGATCCTCGCTCCTTTGCTCATGCCGCTCTTCAGGATGCGAGCTTCGCGCAATTTCCTCTGGTCTGCCGCTTCCCTGGAGTAGAGGTTCCCATAAAACGCCATGAAGCTGTTTCTGAAGATCAACATCATGTCAAATCCACATCCAAAACCAATGAACTGACTTTTTGAGGGTCTCCTGGTTTGTCAGAATCTCCAGAAATTGGCGGAGAGAGCGGTCCGGGTTGGCCTCGTCACCTGCCAGCGCAGCTTCGAGGTCGTTGATGACCAAGCGATGGTTGCTCGACGTGGGCGTGATCTGGATGGTGAAGTAGCCCTCCTTGAACCTCGGGTGGTTGATGAAGCCAGGCGGGATCGTTCCTCCTTCGAGGCGGATGCAAGCACACTAAACAGATTAAAAATTAAGACTTGTTCAACCCAACATTGGCTATACCTGGCGCATGTCGAGTTCTTCGGCGGCGATCAGAGTCTTGCTGTTATCGTAGATGACCGCCGCACTGGTCGACGCGAACGGAGCTGCGGCAAAAGCTGCATCCATCAGGGCCAAGCAGCGGCGGTTGCGTTCCAGGATCGCGGCACTGAAATCACGCAAACTGAACTACCGACGCTATCCGCTCAAACTCACTCATCGCGATCTCCCTTACAGAGGTCGCGAATTTTCTCGGTTCCCTTCACCATCCGGGTGTGGCTCATGGCCACGTCGTAGCGAAAAACAGTTCTGCCAGTCGGGTTGAGCCTGAAGTGGTTGGTGACAAGGGTGACCTGCCGCGCCTTCAACGGGGTCGTTGGTGGCAGCTTCTTGAAGCGTTCCATAGTTGATCGGTCTTCAATTAGAAACGACATGAATGGGGGTTCCCCATAGGAAAAGTGGAATTATAACGCGAGAAGGAAGGAGTATAGAACGCGAAAGCACGCGTGCGCACAAGTGGCAGGACTGAATATTCACGGTTGCGGCAGGATAAAGGAGCGCACAGAAAAACCACAGAAGCGACAATTTCGGTCAAATGAAGCGGCAAACATGGATTCCGCGGCGGCACGGAAACAGCAATTCCAATAGCATCCACATTGGCGCAGTTTTGCTCAAAAATGAAGCACGAAACGTGGATTCTGGAAACAGCGGCGCTGGCAGACGAAGTGGAACAGCGATGGTGGAGCAGAGCATCAGCGGACAACGTAAATAACAGCACCGCTTTCGCAAAGCAAACGACCGGCAGAACTCCGAGAGCGACTAACCGCTCACCACCGACCAGTCGATGGCGAATGAAGGCCTACACATTGAACGCGATCGTCGATGTTGCTACCGTAGACTCGGACGATGAGGATTTCCGTTCGAGACCAGACGAGTTCGAACTGACGACGCTGACGGCGCGTTGCCACACACAGGCAGGACTTGCAGGCAGGAATTTCATGTTTTACAGTGTTTTTGGATGTGGTGAAGTCCGCGATTCGTGTTTCAGCAACTCCTGAGCGGTTCTTGCGGCTCGAAACAGCGTTTTTGGGTGCAAATCCTGCCTGAAAATGAAGTCTAACCATCACGGACCTGGATCGGAGCGTTTTCAGTCGAATTTGAGGTGTGGTGTTTGGGCAGTTTTCGTTCCATGACTCATTCCAGCTTTTCAGGAACCACGTTTGCTGAGTAACAAAACCTCTCTCGGGACAAAAACGACGCAATGTCGATCAGCGTCTTTTGCAAGCGATCAGCGAGCATTGAAAGAAGCAAAAACCTAATTTTGGAAACGATTTGGAAACCATTACAGTGCGACGAGTGATTGTTCAGGGTTCAGTAGCTTCCAGTCGGAGTTTTTGTGGGTTTTGGAACTTCTGGAGTAATCGGAAGACCGGTTGAGTGGGTTTCAGTGAAGCGTGAGGCTCTTTGGACCCATGGATCTTAAACAGTTCTCTACCTTGTGCCACAGAGTCGCTCTGGTTCAGATCACGGCCGCCTAATCACAATCCTCTCCCTTTTATGACTCACATCAACATGCCACCAGTCACCACCGAACCGAAAGTCACTCAATCGACTACGCAACAGCGCGTAATCGTAACTGATACGCTTAGCCCCAACCCGTTCTCCGCCTCTTCCTCTTCCTTCCGCTCAAAATCGTTCCGTCCGGTTTCGCCTAATTGCGCTGAACCTCATCTTCTCTTCAGGCGTGTTTTTGCGTCCAGCCGCCGGGTACATAATCCCAGGAGCCGCCAACCTGTTCCGTGCTCGTCACCCATGACCGCTTCCGGACAACCGGCTGCCGCCGTGTTAGATCGGCTTAGGGCATCGCCAGGCAGGGGCAGAGGCCCCTCCCACCCTCGCACTCAAAAAGGGGTCCATCGCGCGGTTCGCGCTGTGGCATCGCTAAAATTGCTGCTTTTGTTGTGCGCATGGCGGCCGATCGTGTATGGATTGTGTGATTTTGGTCGTAATTTCAGCTTTTGTTACAAGCGACAAGAAGAAGAGATGTCTTCGCCGCAGGTGTACTCGGGCGCCTCGCTCGGAATCCGACTTTTCATTGTTGTAAGCGTTTGCTTTTATCCTTAAAGGGTCTTTTAGGGACGGATGCTGCTTAGGAGATGTTTGCTTTAGTAGTTTAGGCTGATTGGAAGTCACTCATGATAAGGGCTCCCTTCGCTAACAAATCTTCAGAAGCGCGGCGCGATTTTCAGACATGCCTCCGTCCCCTTGTCTGGCCAGGGCTTTTTTGAATCACCCTGTATTCAAAATGGGCGTAAAGACGTAAAGCAAAACCTCTGTTTTGGAATCGACAAATCGGCATTTGTTTTGGCTTTTCGGTTCTTCAATTCGTTCTGATAAATCACTTTCCTGCGCGTAAACAATTCCTCCAAGCTCTATTTTGTCGGATAGTTGACTTTTACAATGACCTTAATTGGTGGAACCCACTTTTTCGTTGATTTAATGGCTTCACCTAACATAACCACCGGTTACACCTAACTATCCCATAATCAGCGTTTATGACTATCTAGCAAATGTGTTAAATTTGGGTCATCGGGTGTTTTTTGGCTTTAAGAGCTAAAAAGGGAATTAATTTTAGGGTAGATTATGGCTGTATTTTCGCTGTGCAGGAACATGCCGGCATAGGAGGGGAACGCGTTTTGGATAAATCGATTTTGAGGTTTCACAATTCAGAATTTGAAGCCTTGATAGTCGTACTGACCTTAAGTTTCTAAAGACTTTAAGTAGCCATTGTTCACTGAAGCATAAAGTTTCAACGCCGATCTCTTTCGGCAAAGCAAAGAACCAATGCCCAGGCTCACGTATTCTGCGCATACGCAATTTAAGTTTTTGCTGTGCACGGAAATGTTTGCTCCGCCAGGCTTCCGCCGCTGGGACGACGCCCAAATTGTCGATGGGCGAAAACAGCCACCTGGTGGGGTCCGGCTCTCACTTTATAAAAGGAAGAATTGAGAAATTGGCTGAGCAAAGATGAACTGCCGAACTTTGACCTAATCTCTCGTTTTCAGCTCCTGGTTTTGATCTCCATGATTCTAATCATGACGGCGCCGGGCGTCTGCTTCTGGAGAACGATAAACGGACAGCAAACAAGTCAGGAGATTTGCCCGCCGTCGAATTCTCTGTTTCCGATGAATATCGACAGATGGAACAGTGCTATCCATTTCCAGATGCGAGGCCAGAAGTGAGTCATTTTTAGTTGTGACTTTAAGGTAAAGAAGCAAAAATTTTTTAGGAATTGGTAGCCTTAAAAAATTAATGATTTATGTAAAAATGGGTATGTTCTAAGTGTGCCAGAAACGTTAGCTCGCTTAAGTCAAAACACTAGCTAAGAATTAGAGCCTTTAAAAACTAAAAGATCACTTTAGCTAAAGCGCCTTGCATGTGACACAAAAATGGGGTTTTCCCCAGAAGATTCGAACCTTCAAAATTTAGAAAATTTGAAATGATTTGAATTTTTCAAAGCTTCAGAACCCAAAGGAGATTAATCACAACCCGCTTCTCTCCAAACCAGTAACCACCTGTAACCAGTAAAGCGCATCCGTTACACAATCCTGCGCACAAAGTTGCGCAGGTGGATTTGAAATCGTTGCGAATCGCACCCGAACAAACTCGTTCTCCTCTTTCCTGTAATCCCCCTGTAATTATGGTTTTTCGTCGGTGGTGGCTTCGATGAATTGGCGAATGGATTTTTACATTTGAATACGTTTCCTTATGGACGTCGGCAATCGATGAGTCAGGCAGATCGAGGCGAAAAATCATGCAAACAAATGTGTTCGTTTGCGTTTGCCACTTGACGCCTATAGGGAAAAAGGGTGAATGAGGCTGTTTGGGTGAATTTGCCGAATTCGGTGACTCAGGAAGCGTAGATGCGGATATTTACAGGTAGCAGGACAAAGAGAGTGCCATAAATTTGACCTGCAATGACAATATGAAAAATAGAGGGACTATGAGCTGTAAATAGGCATAAATGACCGCTTTGGAGAGTACATCAAAGCAGATCATAGTTTGGCTAAAATAGATCACAATTTGTCGGAATATCGGCCAATTTCGGCTATTTTAGAAAATTCGTGAGGACTGCTGAATTGACGAAAATGAGTCTTTGTTTTGGTTTTTCCGGTTGAAAGCGTTCTGAGGAATCGTGCCATTTTTAGGTTTCGAGACTTTTGCTAACTTCTGTTTTTAAAGTACCACTTTTTGTGCGAAAACACAATTCCTTCAACCCCTATTTTTGGAAAATTGACTTTTACATTGACCTCAATTGCCGGTTCCAGTATAACCACTTTCTTCTCAATTTGATAGTTGCGGAGACATGACTATGTAAAGGTAGCGGAACAAAGAGGGTGTCATAAAGTCTACCTGAGATAAAATATGAAGCATAAATGGCCTCTTCGGAGAACACACCATGGACCAGTGTTTTGGCCAGAGGAGGTACCAAATAAAAAAAAACAATCTGCGTTTTTATTCATATTTGAATGACCACTTTTAGCGTGTGGGGTCAACTAGCCGTGATCATCATCTCCATCATCTTCGCGATACCCTCGGTCATCTTCAGCTGCCTACAATTTGCTAATGGGAATTCTATGGCCGTACCTGTAAGTCCCTAACCCTCCTTCTTTCCTTCGAATTCTTCTTTTTCCAGCAAATGCTGATTTCCGGGGTCTGTGTGATCGTGTTCCTAGTCCTGGGCGCCGTGGAAACCTGGTACGCGACCGGCTTCGATCACATGCAAGCCTTCATCAGAAACATCGGCGGAGGAACCTTCAGTGGCTGTGCCGGCTTCCCAGGATGTGAGACCGGATTCGTGGTCAAAGGGTGGGCTGCAGCTGCGGTAGAGTCCCTAAATTTAGCCTAAAAAGTAAAAAAGGTTCCAGGCGTTCCTGTTCCTGTCGGCGATCCTCTTCTGCATCGACGTGGTGCTCGTGTTCCTGCGCAAAGACAAGTGACGTGACCTCACCGCCTGAAACGAGCTTAGCCCACAAAACACTCATCACTAATCCCATTTTTCGTTCTCTCTCCTCACACACCGTACGCGTTCAACGCTTTTTAACAACAATTTTTTAGATTAGCCGCCGTTTGTGCTTTCGTTTAACTTTGCCCGGCTGGCTACCGTAATCCTAATCATGCACTTTTAGCTCATCTGCTCGAAGCGTGATCCTGCATAGGAGCACCGCCAGAGCGTCTTACTAGTGGCTCAATTCTCGACTTTTCCGGCATGTATTTGAATATGAAACGATGCAATTTCGTGACTGTACTATATGGCTGTAATAAACGATTATGTGCATAACGGAAAAGAGGCCTTGCAAAGCAACTTTGAAATCTTAAAAGTGAGATTACAAGCACCGAACATCGCGCTTTGTACGTCATTGCTGTTCGACGAGGTCGATTAAACAAAGTCATGCGATATGGACACCTTTGAGTAGTCAACAAATCCGATTTTTCCAACCAGTTCGCGACCGAAGTCGGCGGTCGATTTCGGAGGTGTGCACACATACACACAAACATGCACGTAATGGAAACGACAAACAAGGAGAAGAGGTCTTCCGGTGTTGGGAGTTTTGAGCCTCACACTCTGAGGATATGTGCACCTAAAAAATTTGTTAGAAGGCACTTGAAGAAATGAAGCCTTAATCTGAGCCAAACTAAGAAAGTGGAGTTTTTCGGCTCTGGGGTATTTTTGAGACGCCTAAAAATCGAAAATTGCAAATGGACCTCGAGCAAATTAAGCTTAAAGTACCGAAATTTTGCAATATTCAACTTTAATAGCGCATATCCAAAATTAGTAAGAAACAGAGTTTTTGACTTGTGGGTTCGCCTTATCTTTGCTAAAACAATAGGCTCTTATTGACTTGTAAGGGTGTATCGAAAAGCTCTTAGCATTACTTGCCTGATTTTTTGGCTGTAAGCTACCTTAGGTCGAATTTGAGAGAACTGCATGCTTGTGTGTCAGATCTAATCTTCTGTTTTCACTGTTAAAGAGGATGTTTACGGCTCATGAGGGTAGATTAGTAAGACCACTCCCTTTGACATCACCTGCTTCGCACATTCAACGTAAGCAACAGCCGCTCGTCATTAATCCCACGCCAAGCGTCGCTACCTGATATGAGCCGCATATGAGAAATCGATTACCCCTGCGCGGATAATCCCTTCCTTTCAATTTAGTAGTTTCAAGCTGTATATTTCAGTAAAATGTAGCATTAAAACTGAGTCAATCTGTTCTACTTAATATTGCTGTATCTAATGAGCCCTGAAATTGGAGCTAAACATAGTATTTAGTGTGAGTCAAGTTTATTGTTTGTGTACTCTTACGTTACCTTTTTTAGAGGCGCAATGCAAGCTTCAGGTATTTGACGCCCGAGATCGTTTTAAGGACCACAAATTGGTAACAGCGCTTCTTAACTTGAGTTTTAAATACTGATAACTGTTGTTTACAGGTTTAGCGATACCAAACAATTGAGGTAAAGTGAGTTCTTGGCTACATAATACGCTTTTGTAAGTGCGTAATTTTTGATATTACAGATAATAGCACCTAAGCCGCACTTAAAGTGCTTTTATTTGTTGAACCTTTGTATCTCTGCGTGCTACGGTATAATTGAAGAATGGTAATATTCAAACAAGTTTGCCATTTTTGGAATGTTTCATTTAGGCTAGACTCTGATTATTACTCGTTTGAGATGGTTACCGCCAAACGATGTAATAACAATACAAGTAAGTTGTGTTCATTGTCGCATTTTTTGCTTGCGTACTTGACTTTAATAAAACCAGATCTTAAAGCGCAGTCCATTTTAGCTTCATCTCTTTCATCCGACGTAAAAAGAAGCACAATGTAAACTAAATTCTTGGCAGACCCAAGCCCAAGAAGCCGGAATTTTGTAATGTAGTTAAGGTAAGCAAAGTTGATTTTTATGTCAAGTCTGAAATATGAGTTTAATGATGTTCCGTTAAGTTCCAAGCCGTTTTGATGCTGATTCGATGTACTGTAAGCAAAACCCTGCCGTTCTTCTTCAATTAACGGTAGTCCTTGCCATTGCTACCTCCCGATGTAGAATGGCTAAAATTTAATTCTGAATTTTAATAAATTGATTATTAACTTTCCACTTTTTGAGTTAGGACCCAACGGTTCACAGTTGATACAGAGGTCTAAACCAAAATGGCTTGCCAGGTCTATGAACCGCGTTTGTTCTGGTTAAACTTGTTAAAAGCGATTCAAGAAACTTCATATCTTCGTCGCTTCCTGAAGCTTTGCGTAGGGCAGTTCATTTTTAAACGCTGTCTCACAATTTGAAGAGCGTTGCTGACTACTTGTGCAAAAGAACATAGAAACTGACAAGTGACACAAACAGCGCGACATTAAAAACAGCGATGATGTACCAGTAGGGCTTTAGCAATCGCAAGATCTTGCTATAAACGGTTTTCAGCTTATCCTTGTTTCACGGTGTCATTGTGACTTGGCGCTCTTGGGCTTGATTTTTTTCGGTAACACCTTCCGTAGACGTTTCAGTCTCACTATAGGATTCGTCAGTGGTCACATGATAAGGGTGAAATTCCATGGCAGTGCCCGACTGCTCCAAGGTGACGTCGTCATTTGTAGCCAGGTCCTCGTCAGAGTACACCGTGGTTGAAGTTGGAAGATCTTTCATTCTTTCAGTATATGCTTCTGTAGCCATATCTTCCGTTGTGGATTTATAGGCGGTTGGCAAGGAAGGCTCAGGAGTGCTCTCCAAATGACGAAAATCGATAAGCATGAAATACTTAAACTTGTTCTGGCTTAACACACCGAAAGTACAAGTAGTGCGACCTCTAGAAGAACAATCTGCAAATTTGCAAGTTCCTAGCTCAAACCTTTCAACGTTCTCGTATTTAGTTGTATGGACGTCTTTCTTAGCAAGAATCTGTCTTTGTGTTCCATTAAACTGATGAAGCAGGAAAACGTTGTCGGACTGTTTTCTGGGCACAAAATCTTTCGGATCCCGGATCCGGATCCGGACCGGATCGGATCCTGCACACCGGATCCGAATCGGATCGGATCGCATTCGTCCGCAAAATCGCTTTTGTCGCAAAAGAATTTTCCGCACGTTCGTTCGCAAAATCGCTTAATTTGAATCTTCCGCAACGGGTTCCCGCAAGGCGCGTGAGCTTCGTGTTTCGAAATCTCGTGTTTCGGAGTTCTTCGGCGTGATTAGTAGCACTTTTGCGCAATTTATCCGGTGAAATGGCGCCGCGTTCGTCCGTATACGACCATTTTAAAGAAATTAACGGGTTCTACAAATGCAAAAGATGCGGAAGCCGACAGAAGAAGCCTGCTGATGGATCGACAGGCACTTTGCGAAAAGACGAAGATTCATGGAAACATCGAATCGAAGCAGGACGCGGAGAGAAACGATGGTGGGACGCCGAAGAAGCTATCTAATTCGAATTTCGCAGATGACTCCTATTCAAGAAACGAGAAGATTCTACGCTTTTTCGCCGCGTTTGGAGTGCCTTTCCAGGCCGTAATTTTTTTCGGATTTCGGATCGGATCCGGATCGGATCGGATCCAAGTTGGAAGGCCACCTCTGCGGTGCAGGCATATGAGTGCAGGCTGCCCGGTCTAATTACCCAAGTTTGAGGTAAAAACTTTTCCAATTACTACTGTTAACTTCGTGTAACTGCGAGACTGGCGAGCCGCAGGCGAGCACCGCCGCGGCGTAAGCGCGGGCTCTCCATCGTGTAACTGCAATAAGCTTCGTGTAACTGGCCGAACCAGTAGCGCAGCTGCTGGTAGGAAACTTGTAAATCAACTGCAGAGCCTTTCAAAGAAACACTCTGCTCCGCGGCTTACAGTAATCTCAAGACCGACGACCGCTTATCACAGGGGACAAACCGTTTTTTGCAAAGAAACGCGAATGAACGTTCGAAGTTTACGGGACTTCTCTATGTGCTGCGATACAAACGGTGATTTTTTGGCGATTCTTCCTCGACCTTCGTTTTCGAAAACGCACGTGCTGTGGATCGTTTTGAACTTTTTAACGCGTACATTTCGCGTTTCGCTAGCGATTGCTCGCCGCACGCTGAAGCTTTTTCCTATGATTTTTGGGTAATAAGCCCCCGCACAAATCCAAGTTGGAAATTGTAGAAAACGTCCAAATTTGTGTCTCACCGCAATTGAGCGTTATTAGCATGCGTAAAACACGCGTTTTGAACTGGAATTCGAATCTGAAATTGTTGTGCCGCGTTACCACGTGGTCATGGAGTATTTTAGTCGGAATGTCATCATCAGCGTTTCAGGGATAGAACCACGGGTGCCTCATTTCCAGAATGAAGTTTATGCTCGTCTTGGCGGCATTCGTCGCATCTCTCTCCCAGTCCCAAGCCTATTTTATCCACATCGACGCCAATGAAGAGCAGTGCTACTTCGACCGAGTGATGTCCGGGACGAAGATGGGCCTCATGTTCGAAGTGGTCGAAGGTGGATTCCTCGATATCGATGTGAAGGTAAATACTCTAACCGTACTTTTAAATATACTCTAAGATTTTAGCTTAAGCGAACATGGATTTCAGATCACCGGACCTGACAACAAGGAAATCTACAAGGGCGAACGTGAAACCTCGGGCAAATACACCTTCGCCGCCCACGCCGACGGAATCTACACTTACTGCTTCAGCAACCAGATGTCCACGATGACCCCCAAGGTCGTCCTCTTCACTGTCGACATCCAGGCTCCCGGACAAAACGCTGCCGCCCAGGACAATGGAGAGAACACCGATGGTAGGGAGGGCGACGTTTCCACCATTTCCTAATTTCCTACATAATACGCTTTTGTAAGTGCGTAATTTTTGATATTACAGATAATAGCACCTAAGCCGCAGCTAAAGTGCTTTTATTTGTTGAGCCTTTGTCATCATCATTTTTCAAACCGAACAGCAGATATCCCCTGTAATCTTCCATCGAGTATATTGTAGGGGCGGGCGTTTCGATTTTGGGAACCGCGTTTGGAGGCGCTGAAGACACCGTTTTCGCTCATTTTTGGATGGAACATTGGGAACGTGCCTAATTTTCGTAATCTTAAGCCGGCGAGCCGGCGAGCCGAAGGCGAGCCCCGTCAAACGGCGAGCCTAAGGCGAGCCCAGTAAGACGGCGAGCCGCAGGCGAGCACCGCCGCGGCGTAAGCGCGGGCTCTCCATCGTGTAACTGCAATAGGCTTCGTGTAACTGGCCAAACCAGTGCGAAAGGCGCTGGTTCGACAAGTTGTGACGTCATCAGCAGATACAGTAGTTGAAAACAAGCTCGAAAAAAGCAGAAATATGAATTTGAACGTCATCTGAAAAGATCTTTAGCAAAGCTGTTCCACCAAAAGCATCACACGTGTTTAAAGACCTTTTAGAGCTAAAGAGCCGAAAGCCAGACAGCGATAAAATCGTTTAGTTATGCGGAGCAGATGACTGGTCGCGGCCTTGATTTCTATATTAGAGGCGGAATAGAAAGTAGCTTTTCGTTTTATGACGTTTCATGGGCTAAAATTGTTTAAATCAAAAATCGAAAAAATAGTCGGCCAAACAACCTGCGTTTTTGGCTTTGGGCAAATTTAACTCATTTACCGAATCGCGACAGATGCACTGCAATTTCTTGGAATTTAACATTAAAATCAAATTCGAAAAAAATATTTTTAAGGACCATTTTGAACACTTCACTGTACAGGAACCTAAATTCCCCTCGTCGCCTGATAGCTGTGCTACCAATGCAAACGGAAATAAAATTTTGTGCTTGTTTGATATATAAGCGATCTACGAACTCCAAGTATTCAAGCGGGTGTGCGCGCGGCAGTCCAACGAGCTTATTTCAAATACGGGTGAGGCGGATTACGGGTTGGGAGCTGGACCCAAAAATCCTTGACCGTGTCGCTTCCAGAAGTACACACGCTTAACAAGCGACCGCTTTTGCTAAAATTCCTTTTGCCGTATTTTGCCGCTTACCTAATGAATTAACGTTTATTTCAAGCTTCAAATTTAAACTTCAGATACATTTGAATTCAATTTTAACGACTGCTTCGAGCGTGAAGCAGCACAAGAACCAATAAAACGACTAAAACAAGGAGAGGGAAGCTGTTCTTTTCCGATTTTGTAGGTTCTTCTGGCCGTTCGGTTGTTGTCTCGACTTCTAGGGTCCACCGATCTACAGGAAAATAATCTGGGTCATCTCCAGGATACTTGTCTGTAGGTTTAGGCTCTTCGGTGGCGTCCCCATAGGAATCGTACTCATCTCGGTCAGTATTCGGATCACGTCTGCCAGGAGTGGTACGGTATCTCCATCGTTTCTTAGTAGGCCAGTCGTTTTCGCTTTTAGATGGGTAGTCATAAGTCGTCGTTTTCATCGGATAGGAATCTGTCTTTTCTGGGTGTTTCGTAGTTCTGAATTTCCACCAAGGAAACCATCTTTTAGAAGTCCAAGCGTAAGAATCTGTCGTTTCCATGTTTTCTGTGGTTCTCTGATTCCAAGGATTACGCGTCGAGGACGTTTCATTGTCAGTCGTTGTCATTCTAGCATAGTTCCTAGTCGTTTCTTCCATATTTTCTGTTGTTCTGGATTCCCAAGGAGGACGCGTTGAAGTCTCTTCGTCATCCGGATATACATAGTAGTCAGGCTCTGTTGTTCTAGCATAGCCCCTGGTCGTTTCTTCCATATCCTCTGTGGTTCTGTCCAAAGGATCACGCGTAGAGATCTCTTCATTGTGATACTCGTAGTAGTCACTCGTAGTTGTTCTCCCGTAAGCTCTAGTCGTTTCTTCCATCTTTTCCGTGGTTCTCTGTTCTCTAGGAAAACTAATCGTGGCCTCATCGTCCGGATATACGTAGTAATCAGGAGTTGTTGTTCTAGCGTAACCTTTAGTGGTCTCTTCTTTATTCTCCGTAGTTGTAGTCCATTCCTGAGTGGTCGTTTCGTAGTCAGTTGTCGTTTCCTCCACAGCCTCTGTTGTTGTGGTCCATTCTTGCGTCGTCGAAAAATCCCAAGACTCAGGGGTCGCTTCCAATCCTCTCACATACTCAGGATCTCGAAAATCGACAAGGTGAAACTGTTTAAAAGTAGGGAATTGTAGCCTTCCGAATACGCAACGTTTACCCCTAAATTCAATCAAGTAACTTCTTCAATTCCTTTAAAAACCCGACTTTTTGACGCTGTGATAAGCGATCCTTTCGCCATTTTGTACAGCTCGGATCTTAGCTTCCAATCCGTGCTTCTGGTATAGAATTCCAGTGTTTATGTCATTCGATCCTCTATCATAGAATTTTTGCTCGCCCCAATCGAAAACTTTGCTTGGAATATTGGAGTTTCTGACGAGGTCTTTGAATGGCTCGTACCGAGAGTTCTAAACCAGTCTTAGCCGGTTTTTTACACTTGTTTACGTACCAAAATAAGCTCCAAAATCAGTTTTCCTGTGTCCGCATGTCGCTTATAAACAGCGGTAAACTCTGTTCCGTTCAACTTTCCTTTAAAAATGGTCACATCTTGGCCATGGTGGTTTAGATCATTAGTCATCATTGGGTCATTATCGTTAGCAACGCCGTCAACGTCTCCTGTCTTTGTCATCATCACCTCACCGAAATGGTACCATTTGTCCTAAAATTGGCTTACAGATGACCAAAATCTGAATATGAGGCTTACATCAGGATTGTCAGTAGGCTTGTCAGTCTCGTAATAGAACATTATAGCCCTCTTGTCTCCATCTACCGTAAATCCTTTCGTCTTTTCGTATTTGAAATCACCTTTCGGAGATGGTCTGATCGTTTTGAATTTGCTCCAATCCAAGTTTTGAAGTCGCAAAGGTCCTGAGACGTTGTAGGGAATTCGCCAGGCGACGATATCGTTGTCTTTGATTCCAAAAAGGAGATAGCCGCCGTAGTCTTCAATGTCACAGACTTTAATAGCAGCGTTCAATCCTAGCATTAAAGCTAAGATTAGTCCTAGTTGAGGAGCGATTGACATCTGAAATCACGAAAAATGTGTATAGAAGAAGCCTAAAAACTGAAAAGTTGAGAAGACTGCAGCCACGGCTATCAATTTGAAGACCAAAATACGACGGCGAAAGTGACCTTATTAATGCAGAGAGATGCGTGGGATCGAAGACAGAATTATTGAGCAGTTTTTCGGCTTTATCGATGAGCGTCGCTTATCGGAAAATTTTCAAGTACCTGTTTTAGCTGAATTCGAGAAACACGAAAATGAACAACCTTCCTCTTGAACTTGTCCACTCTGTGGAATTCCAAAGCCTTTACAGCTTGTATTGTTGAAAATAAGAAAACTGATCCACATTTACCTGTAAATCCACTTTGTGAGACGTGATGTGATGCGCCTAATCCTTGTAAGGCGATCACCGGAAAATTTATGAACATTCCAAGTCAAGTGAATGAGCTCAACACTCATTTCGTCTAGACTGTTGTACGATATGCTCGGAACAGAAGTTGGGTACCGTTACCCAGGATTCACAGTTAATATTTATTTCGCGTATTTTCAGGTTCTCCTGTTCTTGAGTCTGATCATCTACATCATGGACAGCGTGCTCGGCTGTATAATCGCGTGTAAAGGATCGAACCAAGGATTCAACCAACAGGGATATCCACAAGGACCGAACGCCGGCTTCAACCAGCAAGGATTCCTCGGGAACCTGGAAATGGCGAACCAGAATGGAGGAAACAGCGCGAATCCTGGGATGAACAACCCACAAGCCGCGAACCCGTCTTTCGCTCCTCAAAGAACCATCGCAAGTTCGGGAACGAAAGCCCAGGAAACAGCGGAAATCCCGTGGTTTGAAAGCTTATTATATGCACGTGTGCGAGTTCTCAATAAAGCGAATTTTGGTTGTGCGATGCGATGACAGTTTTCTACTTGTCATGGCTTCAAATGAGGTTCATGCGCGCACACCGACGTATTCCTTGGCGACCGACGTTGACAACGGCGGCAGGCCCATCGCGGCGGGATCCAGCTCCCCCCATTTCAGATACCCTGGAATGACCAGAATCGGCTTGTATGATTCAGAATCGGCCTCGTCTCTTCTCTTCATTCCGCCCCAGTGTCACAGTCGTGAGTGGTTGTGTCCCCTGTAACGAAGCGCTGTCGATCCTACATGCGGCGGTTCCAAGATGTCCTCCGTTCGTTTGATTTTGTTGGTTCTTCGTGTGATGATGATGGTGAGTCCCTTTTCTCATTTCAGCGCTTCTTAATGACCCCTTTTCAGAGTCTAGCAATCATGATTTTCGCGCTCATCATGGCCGGATCCGGAATCCACGTAAAGGGCAAAATCCGCCGAGCATATAAGCGGAATCTGATAGACAATTATTCAGTGAGCCAATGGAGCCAAGGGATCAGCTTCTTCGGCGTTCATGTGGGAGGAGACGAGTTAACAGGGTGAGTTGTCCATGTGTGGACCCTTTTAACGTCAATTTTAGGGTGTGGGGCCAGATGTTCATCGGTTCCATCACCTTCTCCATGGCCGTGGCCTCCTTCATCATGGGATTTCTCATATTTGGATACAATAGGACCCTACCGCGATTTGTAAGCCATAAATATACCAAATAGCTGTGAATAAAGTAGTTTTAGCAACCGGTCTTGATGGCAGTGGGTGCCATCATCTGCCTTCTCTTCACAGGCGTTGAATTCTACTACGGATGTGGGTTTCTGGGAGATCGGATGAACAAAATCCTCAGGGAACAGCCCCACGTGCTCAAGAACCTTCGCGCGAAGCTCGCGAATCGCGTTGATTTCCTGCGTTTCATGACGAGAGAAGAAGGAGGAGAAAATAAGAGGGATATCTGGATCCATTGCTCAAGTTGGATTACAGCGGCGGTTAGTTTAGTCCTTAGGTGACGTGTAAATGGTGTATTTTCAGGTGTTTCTGCTCTTCAGCTCAATATGCTACGCCGTGGACGCCTTCATGAGTCTCAGTCGGCTGCGGAGAGAAGTTAAAGTGAGCATCAAGCAGAAGACGTCAAGACATGGGAGGAATGTGAATGCGGTTAGCAAGTAAATTCGCTTTGGATTTGTGGCTTTTGGGATCTGGATGTTGTGGCTGATTCCGCCCGGTTCTCTCAACATCGGCCGGCATGAAGCCTTTGTCTTTCAAGACAGCCGATGGTCTGAACCATGTCTCGACTGTCTCTATTAGCTTTGAAAGTATCTCTCCGAACCGCTCTTCTCATTCGGCTCTGGATCGAGTCCGGTTGTCTCCTACGTAACGAATCTCTCCTCATTCGGCAATCCGCGAAGATGACCGCCACGGGGGTGATTTCGTTGGTGATTCGTATGATCCTACTGGCAAGCGCTTTTCGATTCTCAAATTTTCGTAGTCCCATGTTTAGTTCCTATCGATTCTAATTTTCGCTCTCATCATGGCAGGATCGGGTCTCCACGTCTCCGTTGAGATCGGCAACAAGAAACTTAATCAGAATAAAGTGGAGATGGACAACTTCCCAATCGGAAAATGGAACAAAGGTTTAAGCTTCCAAAATTTCGCACCTCTTCCGAAATACTTCACTGGGTATGTCACTCATTTGTAATCGCTATAATGTTGATCGTTCTAATTTCAGTGTTTGGGGCCAAATCGTCATCATACTGCTCCCCCTTTTCATGGCTATCGGAGCTGTCGGCATGGGTCTCCTCATATTTAGGAACAAAGAGAACCTTAAGGGTCGAGTAAGCTATTAGTCCGAAATAACTTGTATCTGAAGCCGCGTTTAGCAATCCATCTACATGGGAGTGTGCGCCGTCCTTTGCCTCATCTTCATGGGTGTCGAATTCTACTACGGATGCAGCTTTTTGGGCGACTGCATGATGAATGCCACAGAAGACATGACGTTAGGACTCACGAAGTTTACGAAATTTATCAATATTGAAAGTATCATCAAGATAACGATCCATTGTAGAAGTTGGATAGCTTCTGGGGTGGGTTTTCTTGCGGTTATCGATCGAATGTCTCTAATGCGTGTATTTTCAGGTGTTTTTGCTCTTCAGCGCGATTCTTTACATTGTGGACGTCGTCATCTACTGCTGTTTCAGCAAGTGAAGCCCTCGCGCGTCGTTTCAGAGCGGAAGCTGCGTACGTTATGGACGGATTTGGTTAATTAAATCACTTGGGGCGAGTGTTAACAACTTTCGATCGTTACGTACTCTTCTAGCAATGGATTTTGGGTATTTGGATTGTCCTTTTAGGGTCGCTTGCTTAGGTGAAGCTGGCTAGATCAGATCTGCGTGTCCAGCGCATCTGAACATGGGTTTTTGGGTGATTACATAATTTTGGACCGAATTTTCTGATCGGCTCTCTCGACATCGGTTGGCTGATAATGAAATCTACGGCTGCTTCAAGTGAAGTGAAGCCCTGGGACGCCGTACCAGAAGGGAAGCTGCGCACGTTAGATGGGTTAAGATGATGGAAGAAACCGTGCTTATGTATTTGTGCTCCAGGCTCTTCTGTGGAATTTTCGGGGTTAGTTAGGACCTTGAATTGGGTTTCGGCTTTAGAGCACAGTTTTTATAAGCCTTTTCACCTTTTAATCGGTCTTCTAATTCAAAAGACTTCTTTTCAAACACCAATTCAAGCAAGATCTCGTGATTAGGCTGATTCACAAAACGTAAGCCGCGGAGCTTCACAACATGATCGGAACCAGTTTTTGGTGGTAAGGAACGCCCTTGATAGGCCATTTTCTGTAATTTGTGTCTTCCAATTCAAGCCATTCTGTAGCATGCCAACCGATTGTGTGAATGTGATGTGAGGTTTTTGATCATTTAGAGCCAGCTGACCCTTCTCAGAACTAGCTGAAACTGATTATTTGCTGAATGCGTCAAGCCAAACTGTGACTACGACATTTAATCGGATTATGAGGTTGAAATCCAAAGCGTGTTAAACCTCTTTTTAGTGTCGAATCCAGTTCATGATAAGCAGAATAGCTAGTACGTAATGCTCATCTTAGAAGATTCCCTCTCCTAACAACGGCATTCTTAGTAATGGAGCTCCTCCAAGTGACTGATCCAATGGTTTATCACACCTTGAGCGACTTTACGACACTTGCCAAACAAGGTTCCCTCCCCCGAACGTACACACAAAAAGGCAGAGGAATTCGAAGGTGGCGCCATTCTTGTGTTTGCCCTCCGCAATGCTATCCACGGGTCATATTTCTCTGATTCTTCGAGGCATCCTTGTGGTCAGACTTACTGCACTGCTTAACTAGGACCATCTAAGAATTCTTTAGGTCTTCTCGATTATAATTATGGCTCTCGTAATGGCAGGACCAGGTCTTTGTTACGGTGCGTCCGCGTTAGGTCATTCGGTTACACAGTGTGGCGGAAAATGGCCGATTGATGACTGGGACACTTCGGATGAGATGTCAGGGTAAGCTTTATGAAGTGTGTGCTTATCTGTACATGGAAATTTTAGCGTTTGGGGTCAGATTATGGTTATTATTTTGAGCCCAGTTATGGCCATCGCAGCTGCCATAATGAGTTTGCTTATCGTGAAAGGAAACTCGAAAATCGTTCGTTTTGTAAGTCTTTGAAAAATGCTTTAAAAAATGCGAAAAAATATGAAAAGAAAGATGTCTTATATGTTGATGTCTATGTCTCATTTGTGTGCATCTGAATTCGGAAAATTCTAAACTATTTTTTGTTTTTAGCAAATGATCTACATGGCAATTTGCGCTGTCATTACGCTAATCCTCATGAGCGTCGAATTCTACTACGGAATCGGCTTCATTGGAGACAGATTCAACAGCCTCTCACATGGAGTACTTGGCCAGCTCGAGAACAGGTTAGGAGCCAGTGGATCTGTCCACGTTAGAGGATGGATTGCTGCTGCGGTATAAACTGTCTTTTTTAAGAGAGCTTCCTCAGAGCATTGTTTTTTAGGTATTTCTACTTCTCAGTGCGATCCTCTTTGCAGCCGACGCTTTGCTAATCTTCTGCAAAGGAGCTAGCAGTTTGAGTAGAGGATTTTAAATAGATGCCCTTGCTGATAACCGAGTGACTGACTAATAAAGCTTTTACTTGCTATTCACAAACAAGGATAAACATGTACACAAAAAGGAATCCGTGGATCGCGTCATTCTGGGATTCGTCCACAGCGATGTCTTTTACTGTCTTTCTCCACTTCTTCGAGTGATCGCCATTTTGTAATCAGGCTAATTCACATAATCTAACACAACTTTTGATGGTTCACGACGTGAACAGAACTAGCTTTTAGTGTTAAGGAATCTCTTTAATAGGCCATCTTTAGGAATTTGTGCCTTCCACTTTAGGCCATTTAGCAACATACAAACCGATTGAATGGCGCAATCAGACTATTTTGCAAAATGGCAAAAGTGGCGCTTCTTATGCATACCAGCCTTCAGATCTTCCTAAAAACACAGCAACTTTTGGCTTCAATCTTAGCTTCAAAAAGCATTATTTCGAAATCGATTGTCGTAGCGGTGGAACCGTTGTCCTCACTTACTTTCAATCTGTTACAGTCTGTTATCTTGCTATGTGATCTTTTAAGGAGACTCAAGTGACCATAAGATTTATTAGTGCAACTAGGGAAAGGGGAGTGAGAAGAGAGGAGAGGACGGGCGGCGGCTGCCCGGAGGAAACCGGCAGGCAAGGACTGGACAACAACTAAAAAGAGTGGGCATGGCTGGGCAGATCGGGAATTGTTAGTTCAGCGGGTTAGTGCAGCGAAGACTAGACTACGACACGACATTTGATAAGTGAGTCACGAAAAAGCGCCGATTAAGACAGTAAATCAGCTTGCTAAGAACCCCGTGACTGATAAGCAGAATTATCGGAGGTGGACAGGCACTCATTTCTCCTATCACCCTAGCGCAGGAGCACCCTCCGCGATGCTCTCGCTCTCCATGGGCCAGATTTCTCTGCTCTTCCGAGGGACCATTGTGGTAATTTCACTTTTTCTTAGGTCCATCTAAGCATTTATCTAAATCTTAAGGTCCTTTGATCGTAATATCCTGATCCTCCGCAAAGGGGCTAACAACTTGAGCAAAGCAGACGTTCCATGTATCAAAGTGTGAGTTGAATAGAGGGTGACTAATAAGGTCTCCTCGATTACATTAAGGCTTTTTAAATCGTACTCATAGCCCTACTCATGACAGAACATGGTGTCTGCGCCAGTGAAGAGGTGGCCTATGGCGGTTGGGCTACAACGTACATGTGACGACTGGCCAATCACCAAGTGGGACAACCCGGGTAGGTTTTTACAATCAAATATTAGCTGTAATCGCAAAATTCAGACTTTGGGGTCAGTTTCTGGTGGTTCTCGTGAGCCCAGTTTTCGATACGCAAGTCTTCAATTCTAAAAATGTCAAGTAAACGTGTCTGAAGACATGATTCGTGGATTGTAAACGTCCGAAGGCAAACATTTGAAAACATCAAAAACATTTGCTTTTCCTTTTTGAAGTACATGACAATTTGCGCTTTCATCTCTCTAATCCTCATATGTGTGGAATTCTAGTACACATTCGGGTTTATTGGAAGCAGGATCAATGTGGTCATGGAAGGAACTCTCGACGACTTTCCCAAATATGGTCTTAAAATGGTAACACAAGTTAGAGGATGGATTGCTGCTGCGACCAGTTCTTTTGTGGCTTAAATAGTTGCAGTGGCGGACATATAAATAGAAACAAAGGTTCTAAAATCTGTTCCCCCCAGATAACTTCAAAAACTGAACTGATTTGAAGCACGAAAACATGGATCAGATTCAGCATCTCTCGGAGAGCAAGATAAGCTAAACAACAAATGTTTTTCAAGTATCCTTTTTATCAAGAAAAGTCATATTTTCGGCCACGTCCAATTTAACGACGTCACACAAATAGAAACACCCCTAAATTTCGCTCCAAATCTCATTTATTTTAAACAAAAGCGCAATAACACATTAGTACGGTGCGATAATTATGTTTAGCGCGTTAATTGAACTTTAAAACCATGTTATCGCTTCAAAAAGACGTCATAAGTCAAAGTTTTGTCAGTTTCAAAGTGTATTTTTTTCAATTTTCGGTGTTCTTCTGCTGACTGGTGCATATTTAATAATTGCAACAAACCGTTTGAACAATATTTAGCCATAAAATGTGTGAAAATCTGTTTGAAAACTGAAAATTCCTTCAGTTTAGGTATAAGAGTCAGAAACTGACAAAGTTTCCAAACTCTGACTCATGACGTCTTTTTGAAGCGATAACATGGTTTTAAAGTTCAATTAACGCGCTAAACATAATTATCGCACCGTACTAATGTGTTATTGCGCTTTTGTTTAAATTAGGTTTGAAGCAAAATTTAGGGGTGTTTCTATTTGTGTGACGTCGTTAAATTGGACGTGGCCGAAAATACGACATTTCTTGATAAAAAGGATACTCAAAAAACATTTGTTGTTAACCTTATCTTGCTGTCCGAGAGATGCTGAATCCGATCCATGTTTTCCTGCTTCAAATCGGTTCAGCTTTTGAAGTTTTCTGGGGAGAAACAGCTTTTAGAACTTTTGTTTCTATTATATGTCCGCCACTGTATTTAGGTGTTCTTGCTTCTCAGCTTTTTGCTCTACACAGCTGACGAACTTCTAATATGTTGTAAGGGAACCAGCTATTTCATGAGCATTGAATTTTAATTGTGGTTTTGTTAAGGAACTGAATAAATCGATTATTTGGCGATTGAATACAACTGCCGTTTAACGCTTTAGTGTCATTTTCATCCTGAAAATGTCCGACAGAAAGCTTTTCGTTATGACTAAAGACTATATGCGCCGTGCGATATGACACAGCGCGTGATTTTAAAAGGCGACTGTTAGAAATTTATTTTTTGTCAGTTAAGACCGTGCGATGAGGCACCGTCATATCGCATGCCACCACCACAAAAAGTGCAGAAAACGAGTTCTAAGCGTCATTTTAGCATTTCTCGAGCTAGGCAATGTTATCCCTGGCACATGTGTCGCTCGGGCTTCGAACTGCTCTTTTGGCAAGTTTGCTCTAGAGTTGCTTTAATGCTAATTAGTTTTTTAGGTCTTCTCATTGATAGTCATCTCGCTCATAATGGCCGGTCCCGGTTTTCATCAAACACTCACACTCCACGGCAGATCGGTTCCCAGTGGTGGAGATGGAAGACATCCGATTGATCGCTGGAATAGTATTGAAGGGATGTCAGGGTAGTTTTTTGATACCGTTCAAGAAAAGTATGTAAATGAGAAATTTAGGCTTTGGAGTCAACTTTCAGTCATACTTCTGAGTCCACTAATGGCAATCGCGGCTGTAGTGATGGGTGTTCTTATTCTCCTTGGAAACTCGAATCTGGCTCCATTTGTAAGCCTTCAAAATGAATTCGCATAATAATTTGAAACGCAAGATTGTTCTTATATTTTAGCAACCGATCTACATGGCACTCTGTGCTGTCATGACTACAATCTTCATGTCCGTTGAGTTTCACTTTGCCTTTAGTTATTTCAATGCGAATGAAGGCTACAGAAGGTATTTGGCAAAAGACTTAAATACGGATCAGTTCACATTTTCTACTCAAGTCAGAGGATGGATCGCTGCTGCGGTTCGTTATAACGTAGTCACCACATATTTAAATCTTTGTCTTCAGGTGTTTCTGCTCTTCAGTGCCATTATCTACGCAGCGGACGCTGTTTTAATATTTTTTAGAGGGTTCGGTGTCATCGACTGCTAAACGCTTTTCACTTGTACTGTAATGTGCTTTGAAATGCGTCTAAATCAGCAATTTAATTTTGTTGGGAGTGAGTGTTTGATACAAAGCAATGTGTTGAATGAGCTTTTTGCTTTCGTTTTGGCTTGGATATATTTGGCTGCTTATCATACAACAACGGCTGTGTACCTACATTCAACTATTCACAAGCATAACTATTTTTTAAAACGAAGTTAATCTGCGTTGCTTACACTCATTGTCAGTTGGTCCGCAACTGAGTGGTGAACTGGTCTTGTCATCGGATCGGAATTTGCTTGATTTTTGATTTTGGCGAACTCAAGAGAGCGTTCGTGGTTATGACTAATAAAACACGGACGAGGCTATGCGTCTCATCTTTTAATATCATATGTACATGGCGTTATCATTGAATCCTATTTTCTGGAATTCTACGCATTCGAGTTCATTGAGAACAGGATCTACATGATCAAAGAAAAATGTCCGGACAAGTGACTTGTCCTCTTTTAGGTGGCTGTAGTGTGATGACCAGTGGATTTAAAATGTGATTTGGCAGAGGAACGGAATAAATCCTTTATTCGGCTAATAACGTTTTTCTGTTCATGTCATGTAAACGCTTCAAGCGTTATTCCTATCCTGAAAATGGCTTGCACAGCGTTCTCCGTAATTTTCCATCTCAGTCATCGTTCGTCATGCTTCAAGACCAGAAAAGACCTTCTACGCCAAACAGAAAGAAAACCAAAAGACGCTCTAAGCGTCATTATTGTAATTTGCCAACCAAGCATTTCGATGCCTTCCGTAGGACATGTTTCCCTCTGTCTTTGATTGATCCTTGTGGTACGTTAACTCTTCTAATTCGCTTTAGACTAAAAGAATAGTTTTTAGCTCTTCTCAGCAATAATCGTTACACTAGTCTTAGGCGGTCAAGCACCGATTGATGCATGGAGTGGGCATCAAGGGTGGCAAGCGTATGGCTGTAATTTTAATAGGCTAGTTTTATGAACGAGTTTCAGAGTGTGAGGCCAGATTAAGGTCATTCTTTTGAGTCCAACGATGGCTGTGGCGGCTGCAGTAATGGGTTATTTGACATTAAGCGGAAACTCGGACACGGAAACTCGGTCAATTTAGCTTTATTCTGATTTGGACAGTTAATTTTGCAGTGCTACGCTCAAGACGTCATTGTTCTGGTGAAAAATTCGAATTAACTTTTTAGCAACCGGTCAACATGGTAGTCTGTGCCTTGATTACACTAATCCTGATTAACGTCGAATTCTACTATGCAATCAGGATAGATTCAAGTTGAGCTTCGATGTGACCCCTTACGTAAGCAGTTCGCCATTTAAATTTTGCTATTTTGGGTATTTTTAGCAAGTAAACTTGCTGAGCGCTTGTGCCTTTTTCAGCCTCGTTTTCGCCATCGTCGAATTCTATTTCGTCCTTTTCTTTATCACTGATCCGAGCTTCTTGGGTGCCATTTTGAATAGCGTGTCTTGCATCATTCTTCCCCATGCATTGGTTTCGGCTCAAGTTAAAGGATGGATTGCTGCTGCGGTAAGAACGTTTTGTGACTTTTTTAGAATGTGTATTTTAGTGTTTCGAGTTGTTCAGTGTGATTCTCTACGCAGCTGACGCTTTGATGACCAGAAAATATATCGCCGAAATAGCCTCAGACCAGAGAACTCAGTATCAGGCCAATCAGCAACTTGGATCCCAGAATCCTGCCCAGAATCAGTGTGCTCCAGCTGGCCAGTGTGCTCCCAAACAGTTTCCTTCTCAGCAGTTTGCGCCTAATTCAAATCAGGGTTAGCAAAACTCAGTTATGCAGTATCCTCAGGCTGGGCAGTACCCTCCTCAAGGTCAACATCCTCCGAATAATTATCCTCCACAAGGCCAGTATCCTATGGGCAATCAGTATCCTCAGGAAGGTCAATACCCTCCTCCTGGCCAGTATCCTCCCATGAATCAGTATCCTCCGCAAGGCCAATATCCTAACGTACCTCCAGCTCTGGTCAAGGTCGTCCGGCTCCTCCTCCTTTTTCTCATGTCGCTCCCACCAATGAAACTTAGAATCGTTGTGACGCAACGACTGCAATATCAATAAATTGAAAATTGAGTATACTGGGAGAAGTGTCGTAAACAGGAACATCACAAGGCATCAAACGTTATCTTTTCCGCTTTAAATTAGGACACACGTGTGTAAACATTTTCCTTCCGTAAGATAGAAAGCGTTTACAACCAGGACGCTAATTTTCGAGCTCTTCACGTCACACATCTCGTGACCTAAAAACTTAATAAATAGAGCCTAACAGGCAAGCCTTATCACTCACTGTCTCTTTATCCACACTATGACCTACACCCCGGTTACGTCTCTAATCGTCCGGATCTTTTTGGTGGTAGGAGAGACCTAAAATACTCCTTAGCTTTATTAAAAGTGTTTAGGCCCTCTCGATTATAGTGATGTCCCTGATCATGGCCGGTCCGGGGGTCTGTTACTCTATGTCAGGTGAGATACTAGAAATTTTGAGGGTTAATCCGTTTCAGATGGCTCCTTGGAAACTTGCGTGAAGAAAAACGTCAAAGTCAAAAGTTGGAGCAACATGAAAAATCAGGGGTAAGCTAACTTAGTTCAAATCTTAGCCAGAATTTCTTTAGGGTCTGGGGTCAACTGGCGCTTATCATTGTCTCCCCTATCATGTCCTTGGGTGCCCTAACCATGAGCATCCTCATCCTTTTCAAGGACAGAATCAAGATGAGTTTCGACGTGAGTCCTTACGTAATCAGTCATTCCAAAGAATCATTCTAATTTTGAAACTTTCAGCAAGTGAACATCCTAAGTGCTTGTGCCTTCTTCAGCCTCGTTTTTGCTATTGTCGAATTCTATTTTGCCATCTACTTTTTGGCCGATTGGAGCTTCTTGGACTTGGACCCAAGTGCCTTAGACAAATTTTTGGGTTTCCATTTTAATATAAACAACTTGGTTTCAATTCAAGTCCGCGGGTGGATTGCTGCTGCTGTGAGAACGTCTTTTCAGATTTCACTAAAACATGTATTTTAGTGTTTCGAGTTGTTCAGTGTGATTCTCTACGCGGCTGACGCTTTGATGACCAGGAAATATATCGCGGAAGTAGCAACTGACCAGAAAACTCAGTATCAGGCCAATCAGCAACTTGAATCCCAGAATCCTGCCCAGAATCAGTGCGCTCCAGCTGGGCAGTGTGCTCCTAACCAGTTTCCTGCTCAGCAGTTTGCGCCTAATTCTTATCAGGGTCAGCAGAACCCAGCTATGCAGTATTCTCCACAGGTCCAGTACCCTATGGGCAATCAGAATCTTCAAGCTGGTCAGTATCCTTCTCAGCAGTACCCTCTCATGAACCAATATCCTCCGGCTACCCAATATGCTCCTAACGCGTCAACTGTCAACCAAGGTCTTCCAGTTCCTGCTCCGCCTTCTCAAGTCGCTCCCACCGATAAAGCATAGAGTATTTAATGTTTTAACATGAAAGATAAAGATAAACCGGTTCTTAAAAAGTACTATTATGCTTGTTCACGCTTCCAAAATGCGATGGAAGCGTTTCTAAGCGACTTATAAATTGAGAACATTGGTCACGTCGACACCCACGGCGCCATCCGATTTAAAAACTCAAAATGTGTAGGAACGCTTTGATTGAACCTTATCTGCGGCAATTTTCCTGATAAGCCCCACTAAAATTGAGCGGCAAGTTCCGCTTCCCACCGACTCGATTCTGCTAACAGAGCACCCGAAGGGAAATATTATCACTTCACTCTTTTATCATGAAGTGACTCTTACTGCTCAAGAGTGAACGTTTTTGTTTGCTCGAAACGCTTTTGACCTGAAAATGGAGCCACAGCCCCTTCCTCTCGTTATCACAACTTTTATTTCCCTCCATACTTCTCGAGACCTGCACTTCTCATAAATAGGACCTACTAGGCAATTCTTATCACTGTCCCCACCATGACGTTCGACGTCCCTTCTCTAGAAACCGCGAGGTCAAGTCTCTCTCAACTCAGCCCCTATCTGCAAAATCCAACTTTCATTATTCGGATAGTTTTGACTGTTGGTTTGTTTCTCATTTCCGTTTTTGAAATTCGGTTTTTTAGGTTCTGTCGATTATTATCATGGCGCTTGTTATGGGAGCTCCAGGACTTTGCACTATACCACAACGTAAATTGGATTGTTACACTGATCTTTCTATTTGAAGGTTTTAGAGGAGGGTGCTTCGTATTGTGCGGACGACAACTATGCACAAATCGGGTGGTGGAACTCCGAATATGCTACAAACATGAAAATGGAAGGGTGAGCAAACGCTTGTAGCTAGAATCGAAGCAGTTTTATGGAAACGGTTTTTAGGGTCTGGGGTCAGATGGCGGTCATTCTGGGAGCGCCACTTTGCGCTTTTGGAGCTCTTACCATGAGCGTTCTGACCAATTTTAAGGCTCAACTTGGCGTTGACGTGGATGTCACGCCCTTTGTGAGTAATCCATTTCTAGGCTTTTTAGCAGAACTTACTTTTAGGAAGGAATATACCTTGTTTTGTGCGCCGTGTTTCATTCGATCCTTGTTATCCTCGAATTTTTCTACGCTCTTGCTTTTTTCGACATTATGATGATTGTGAATAGTGTCAACCCTTCGTAATAATGTGATGATTGCGAATAATGACTAATGCCCAAAATTTTAGAGGAATGATCCAGGTTCGCGGGTGGATCGCTGCTGCGGTAGGTGAAAATAGGAGTTTAGTGTATGTTTAGCCTATTTTAGGTGTTCTTGCTGATAAGCATGATTTTGTATTCAGCTGACGCCCACATGACTCGTCGTAAACGTAGGATTGAAGCTGAAGCCAATCAACAACAACTGAGAGCTCATAATCCAGCTAGCCAATATGCTCCTGACCAGTCGCCTGCTCAGCAGTCTGCGCCTAATCCTTATCAGGGTCAGCAGAACCCAGCTATGCACTATCCTCAGGCTGGACAGTATCCTCCTCAAGGGCAGTACCCTCAGAATAACCATTATCCTCCACAAGGCCAGTATCCTATGGGCAATCAGTATCCTCAGGAAGGTCAATACTCTCCTCCTGGCCAGTATCCTCTCATGAATCAGTCTCCTCCACCTAACCAATATGGCCCCAACCTGCCTTTAGCTCCCATCAGCCAAAGTCCCCTGGCTCCTCCTCCACCTCCTCAAGTCGATCCCGCCAATAAGGCATGAAAGTGCTGTTTAATCATCAAGCTAGCCCATAAAGGCTTTCAAATGCAAAAGAGACGTTAAGAGAGTCGGCCGCTTCACAAAGCATCCAGAACTATCTTTTCGCTGTGAATTTGTGCAATCATTTGCAAAACCTTGTGATTGAGAAACGTGGTTTAGTGGTAGCAAGTGATTTTATCGTATTTTATAAAAGACATTTATGCGAGTGACCATGGGCGGGGGAAAGGGGATCTGAAACTTGTCGCTGACAAAAGAACATCAAGCTTTGAAACATGGCCAAGCTTCGAAGCTTGCCGTCCGTGGCGACAGTAATGATAAGACGCTTTGGAGACCGGAACATTCATATTCATAGTTATAGCCGCAAAGGAATACATAGTTTCGGTTGTGAAATTTGGAAAAGCGCAACATGGAAATGGTTTAAGTCAGCGCCAATAAGCACAAAAATCCTGTCCAAGACAAACAAACCCACCTCGTAAAATGAATCTTTTCGTAAGAGTGCAAACATTAAAACTTTCCTTTGATAGAACACGGCGTGTTTACGATCAGACCGTACAGCTGCAGCCGACACAACTTTCAAGCTTTACACGTCATTTATTGAGCCAAAATTGTAATAAAAAGACTTCATGAGGCCCTTTCCATCGTTACGGCCTCTTTCTTCTCTGTTAACAGCCGACCATGGCCTACGTTCCAATAGCGTCTTTGATCATTCGGGTAGTTTTGGTGGTAAGGCCTAACCGTTTTTAACCTGAATGGAAAAGAGGTTTCAGGCTTTTTCGATTGTTGTGATGTCTCTAATCATGACAGGTCCGGGAGTATGTCCCTCCTTTTCAGGTGAAAAGCTACCTGAAAACAAGAAATTGGAATAATGAAGTGTTTTAGCTCTCTCAATGCAATCCTGTTTGAAGACGAGCGTCAAAATCACTATTTGGAACAAGATGAAGAAGAAGGGGTAGTCTAACACAAGCATTCTATCTGATTTTAGTAACTTTAGGATTTGGGGTCAGCTGGCAGTAATTCTTCTTTCCCCAGTAATGTCCCTTGCAGCCTTAACTATATGCATCCTTACTCTCTTAAAGGACAGGCTCAAAATAAGCGTGGACGTGGCATCTTACGTAAGCTGTCACATTAAAAATTTTCGATTGGATTTAGTTTTTAGCAAGTGAGCGTTCTAAGCACTTTCGCCTTCTTCAGCCTCATTCTCGCTGTGGCCGAATTCTATTTTGCCGCTTTCTTCTTGACCGATATTCAAATCTCAGGCTTCCTTCCCAGTCGACTAGTTTTTATTCGAGTTTATGGTTGGATTGCTGCTGCTGTGAGACCGCCGTTAATGAAGTTTTTATATTGAAAAATTTAGTGCTTTGAGCTGTTAAGCGTGATTCTCTATGTGGCTGACGCGTTGCTGATCAGGAGACATAATTATCAGCTTGCAGCTGACCAGCGAAACAAGCCTCAAATAAGCATCAATTTGCAAAATCAACCCCAGATCTATGCTCCTAACCAGTTTCCTGCTCAGCAGTTTGCGCCTAATCCCTATCAGGGTCAACAGAACACAGCTATGCAGTGTCCTAACCAGTATCCTCAGGAAGGTCAATACACTTCCGGCCAACATCCGCAATCTAGTCACTATTCTCAAGCATATCCATCAGCTCCATTTCCACCTCCTCAAGTTGCTCCCACCAATGAAGCGTGAAAATATAGTATTTTACGTCTTGAAATATCAATAAACATATTTGGAAAGCTGTTTAAAAACGGTCTCAGGTCATGAGCTGATACTTAAAAGTTTCATGAGGAGTCCGACGTGGATTGATGAATCAATTCCTCTCTTATGAAAAACTGTCGTCAAGGTGCGTGAACATTAAGGTCTTCTTGCATTTCTCTTTAGCAATAAAATCTCTTTAAGACTTAAGACCTTAAGACTCTTTAAGATATGAACCTCTCCCAGTTTCCTAGTTCTTAATCACTACTTTTCAGCACAGTGCGTCCTACATTTCACGACCCAAAATATTAATAAAAGCGGCCTACCAGGCAGTTTTGTCCCTTCTCTCTTGCAAAGATTTCTCTCTTTATTAGACTTTTGTTACTGGCAAAAGTTTCTCCGAATACTACTCCTAAACTCTAAATTTAGGTGCTCTCAGCTGTCGTCATGGGACTCATCATTACCGGTCCAGGAATGTGCATTTCTGGTCAAGGAGTGGGTAATGCGCTGTCGAGAGTTGGGCTCGAACACTGCACGGATCTGAAAATTGGAGATTGGAGCAATAATGTAAAGATAATGAACTATTTCCCAGGTCGTTCAAGCACGAGTGCGAGTGGGTAAGCCGACTAAGAAAAAAGTGAATGATGGAGTAAAGTGCTTAGAATTCGGGTCAACTGACAATTGTTGTGTTGCGCCCTATCATAGCCAGAACTGGTCTAGTCATTAGAATTTTCACCGTCTTCAAGAACCAACACAACTATAGTGCCAACGATGCGTCCCATGGAAGCATTCGAAGATTCATAAATCAATTTGAAACTTTGCATTTCAGGACGTTCGTTATCTCCTTGTCTGTGTCATCTTCAGTTTATGTTTTCGAGTTCTACTATGGGATTAACGGCTCTTTAACAGTATAGTGCACGGAAAGGCTGGAGTGTGCACGGAATGTTTTTCTGGACAGGGTTTTTGTTAATCAACAAAGTGTTTATCAAAACCTCGAAGGGCACTATTGAAAAGAAGAACAAAACATGGGCTTAGGCTTGAAATCTAAAAACAAGTTTCGTTGAAGCTTTGAATCATCGTGAATGGCAGAGTTAAGGGTTTCGACTGAAAAAATAACTCTTCGAGAACTGGTTTTCGAATGATTTCGGCTATTGATGGTTAGATCTGAGCACAAGCGGTTGTTCGGGACCGCATCTTACATCTAAATTAAATTTTCTAAAGCTTTTAGATTGTAAAAGCCGCTTTTTGCGTACGCGACTGTGGGAACACGGACTTTATGTTTGGAAATTGGTTTGAGATATACACTAGGAGATGGGAAAGAGATTACATCGATCTGTTGTCGATGACACCGCTTGAAAAAGTCGATTTCATGCTTGTGCAGGAGAGCAGTAGATAGATCCAGAGGATCATTTTAGAGAATCCAAAGAGATACGTTCCACCGAAACATTGTGATATTTGTGGGAAATTCTTTCAGGAAGGGCTTAGGAATGTTGTAGCATTCCTGGAACGTTAATTCTCCATAAATCCACCATGCGAGACTTTTTGGAAGCTCAGAATGGTTGATGAGTTCGTGGAAGATGTTAGCAAGGGTGCAGTCATTTGGTCCAAGATCCGGCCAAAGGCTCTTGTCGACAGAAGTGCACCCAAGCCTAAAGTGCGCTTGTATTTTGCATTCTTCGGAGGCAAGAAAGAGGCTCAGAGGCTGGCGCTCCCGAGTAAGCGTGCCCCAAGGACCTTATAGCTTAAGAAGGTTGTGGAACCCATTCAATTGTTCGTAGATCAGGTCATATTTGCATCCGTTGAGCTCCAGCATATCGCTGACAACTTCGATCGTAAGGTAGGTGAAGTCGGTTCTAAAATGTCGATGTTAAAAAAGCAGGTTCATGACAGGAATCAATTTTTTCAATGTTAAGGCTCGCATCGTTTTTCGACGCTTAATAGAAGAACCCGCTGCTACCAGAAATGTCATTAACTTAAACCAGGTTGAGGCTTAAAATTAAGCTTCAGCTAAGGTAATGTTTTTGCTTAATTTAAACCATAGGCTCAGGTTGATTTTCAGCTTAGACATAGGGTAAGGTTAAAAGCATATCGCTTGGGTGTGCTGCCAAAACCTCAAACAAGAAATCTATCTTTGACTCACAAAGTGACGAGATTCAAGCCATCGCATGCAAACCAAAAATCTAATCATGTTTGCCCTATCACTCACCCACCCCCGCCGTTCATGACGTCTTTCTCGACTTTTCTAGAAACTCATTTTTCGCTCATGGCAACTCTCACGAATGTCTCCTTCGGAATTCGAATTTGTGTTTTTAATCTTGTCCTCATCTCTGTCGTTCTTATCCTAACGGCTCCTGGCGTGTGTTTTCGAGCGTTAGGAGGAGAGTCGCAAAGTCAAACTGGGACTTACTGCGGAGGAAAAGCCAAAATTCCCATGGATGTGGGACATTGGTCGTCTTATCAACTGAAGGATTCTAAGCACAAGTAAGCGGAGTCTTCAAGTTTTGAAAAATGAGTAAATTTAGAATTTTTGGCCAGCTAGCTGTGGTTATAGGCTCTCTCGTTCTCTCAATCCCGCCCCTAATCTTTATTTGCTTCAAGTTTCAAAGTGGCAGTAATCTACATGGATCCGTGAGCTTTTACCATTTTCGAAAAAGAACTAAATCTGTGAATTTCAGCAAATTCTCTACTCCTTTATTAACACACTCCTATTTGCCGCCCTAGGAGGCTTTGAAACTTGGTATGCTACGGGATTTGGCTATATGACAGATCACCTGCAGTATGCAACAGACCACCAGACCGTAACTAAACCTTTGAAAGTCTTGAGTTTCTTCGTCATCGGTTGGATCATCTCTGCGGTAGAAAACTTAAAGTTTAGTTTAAAAATTGAAAATGCGAATTTTAGGTTATCCTGTTTCTCTGCGCTCTGCTGTTCGTCGTCGACGGAGGGCTAGTCTGCTTTAGGAGAGGAAAATACCATGTTATGTATTACAAGTGATCAATAATTCTAATAAAGCGTTTGATAGAAAAAGCGTGGTTTTGAGTCATGTGAGATCCGCAGAGATCTATCAAAAGTAAAGGGCACCTGAACAAATAGACCGAGTTTGGGAGGATCGATTTTTGGGATCTGTCATCTGTCATTTGGGATGTTTGGAAACGTTAGCTTGGTTTGAACTCTCCCTTGCCTTTGAAAGACGCTTTTCTGTCTAAATTCAGTTATCTTAAATGCGCTTCAAACTGAAAACTTTGGCATGGGTTTAAAATTTGCCAGTGAATGCGGCCACATTTTGGTCTAAACTCTGAAACGGATTTTTATACACTTTCGGCTGATGACTAATCTTGGTCATGCCCTCTAATACGCTTAACAGCATAGTCAAGATGGCCGTGCTTTGCGTGGACTATTTGCCCTTTGCAACGTTTCATTTACGCTTTTTCAGTTTTGAAACTTTAGAATCGCTGCGGACTTGATCTAAAGATCAAAATGACGTTCAATGTGAGTATTACACTGGTGATTCGTATTTTGCTGTTTGTGAGTTAGCACGATTTGCTTACATATGTATTCTTATAAACTTTTAGGCCCTGTCAATAATCATAATTTCACTAATCATGATTGCTCCTGGGTTGTGTGTGTATCTATCAGGTAAAACACGTTTACACGAGTCCGTGTAAAGGCTCCAAGGTTGTTTTCAGGCTCAGCAAGCTCTAATTCCAGCCGAAACTGCATAAAACTCAATTGGGACATTTCTGTCAGTGAGTGGAGCAACTCGAACAACCTTGTTTTTAGCCATTCCGGACAGAAGTGAGCTGTTCTTAACTTTTTTCTCTATTAGCGCTGGAATTTCAGGATCTGGGGTCAACTTGTCATAATCCTAATTCTGCCAATTTTGTCCACTCTTCTCAAGGCTATTGGAGTGATTCATGCTATCAAGGGCAGGCACGTTATAAGCGAGACTCATGTTAGTTTACCTCTTTAAATAGAGTTTAAGAAAGTCAATTTAGCAGAAAATCTTACTAGGAGTTGGAGTGTGCTGTTCTGTAGCTTTCGCTGGTCTGGAGATCTATTATACTTTGGGGTTTGGACGAACTGGAGCGATACAAGGTAAAATGACGCTCGAGAGTCATAACGCACACTCTGATTTTTAGAGCACATAGTCCAAAATCCTGCTTTGGAACAATTCATAAGCGCTGAAGATGTGTCTTTTGTGTGCTATGGGTGGATGGTGGCTTCGGTGAGATGACGCTGAAGGTCTTTAAGGTTTTTTTAATTTGATGACCTATTTTCAGATTTTGCTGCTTTTTGCCGCGATTGGGTTTCTGGCAGATCTGGTCTACATGATACACCTGACAAGAGATGACCATTTGTATACTTATTGATGTTACTTAAATTAATAAATTGGTTAAAATTGCCATCAAAAACCCAAAACTGCATCATTTGCAGACAAAATCCTCTTTGAAAGGTCGTCGATCCGTTTTGAAATTTCCTTTGCTCATTATAAGCTTTATCTCGGTCTTAATCAATTCTGATCAGACATAAGAATTCACAAAACACCTCCAGAATGCGAACCCTTGTCGCCTTCACGCTCCTGTCACTCCTGCCAGCTCTTCTTTTCTCCAAGAAGCTTCCGAAATGCGAGATGGAGGACCCGAAGATTTTACCTCAACGGACTGAAGAATGAAAGGCTGATCTCCTACCGTATCCCTGAGAACGCGACTGGTGTCATCGACCACATGGCCGATAAGGGATATTTCAGTACTCTCGAAATTCCTGTCCAGAAGTATGACAGCATCAAGTATAACTGCACCAGGACTCCGACTTTTACAGTGGATTGGCGTTACTATTCCCTTCAACTATACTACGAAACTGACTATCCTCTTACAGAGGGCGAGGACAAGACGGTAATCTACTTAAGCCAATTTAACGGAAAAAACTGGCTTAGAAAAAATGGTTTCGTTTCGCGGAAGTCACCTTCCATCCTAACGGCACCGCTTATCCTTTATTCAATCATCCCACGTGGATTTTTGGCCACGATATTTTCACCGTTTTTACCAGAGATCAGAACACCACAAATCTGGTTTCGTTCTTTGAACTCAATCCTAAAACTGGCCAATATGAATATCACAAAACGTATCACCTAGGTAATTTACAGGCTAACAACTCTGTTTTGGAATTTTGTAGGAGGTTCTTACAATGCTGACAGCGATTATATCTCTAAGTCTACAAAAGGCCTACGACTATGAACCCAAACGCTTCAACAAAGAAAATTGTCGGACCTGTTCACTGGAATTTTGACTCAGGTCAATGACATCAAATTAGGGCTGACTATACGTATTCTAAGAAGACTGAAGTCGAACATAAGGTCGTGTTGCAGTAAGCCTTAAGCTTCAAAGTGCATGAAATTTAAGAGGAAATTTCAGCAATCGTCCTCACTGCAGCTTTGGTAAGCTTCCGTTCCCCAAATACAAGTTGTTCCATCTTGTGTTTCGAGAATTGGGACACGTACAAGCCGAAGCCAGTACCTACAACTACAACTACTCCTAAGCCTACGCCTCCCAAAACCGTTTCTACAACGTCCACTAGTACTACCACAAAGATCCCTACGACAACTTCCACTACAACACCTGCTACAACCACCCCTAAGACTGTTCCCTGCACTACTGTTACTATTCCCAGCACAAAGCCTACGGTCACTGTTACATTGACTCCCGCCACTCCTAAAAATGCTGCAGCCTCCACTACTACCAAGATTCCTACTACGATAACTGAACCTATGACCACTCCAATGACCGCGTCCACAACTCCTAAGCCAACCACTAAAACGACCAGAGAAGCTACCACTACCACAACTGGCTCTGAAACGCTTCAAAACGCCAATCCGCCATCTTGCACAAAGAAGGTCACTTGTGACATCGAAAGCTGTGGAAATAAAGTCAAGAAAACGTGCATCATCTTCGTAGATGGGAAACCGATAACCGGAGTTGACGCTGATGTTAATGGTGTTCAGAACTTTCATTACATTCTCTAAAAACTGATTTTTTGTTTATTTAATAAAGCATTTTAATCTAACAAGGGGCTTCTTGGCCACTGCAATGCAACACAACTGCTATATGCTAAAGTTTGTGGTCTGATCAATATGGAAGACTAGCTTGCATATCTCACAAAACCAATTGAAACTAAACACAACGCCTCCGATCCATACTTTGTAGTTGTCATTCTCTTACTAGTCTAACCAAAACTAGACCCGAAAATTGATTAAGCTTCAAGTGCAGTCCATCTGATCAAAAATCTCGCTGGTCATATTTTATTTCATTTTTCATTCAATCTACCACCAATTCTTAAGGTTATGTATCACCAATTGGATTTCTATCTTTCGGCCTTCTCACAGCACAAACAACTCTTCATTTTCATCAATCTTGTCGTCGCTTTCCACAATCCTTCCCTTCATTTACGATCCGACGCGAACAAACGTTTTATCAATACTAGTCCCGTGATTAAGTTAACAGTTTACACAATTGTGAACTTCTTATCCTCGCTGATTCCGTAGGTCGCCTTATTGTTGTCGAAGAGCTTCGTTAGAGCTTTACAGAGTACTTCTCATGAAGCTTTTGGACCTGTTCCCGAGTTCGATCTTCTACTTTTTCAACGGGAACTGGGGCTCCAACCAAAAAAAATTTAAGTTCCTATTTTTGACTAGATTCAACTTACAGACGATGTTTAGAGAAATTCATTGTGCGAGAAAGCCAAAAGATTAGTTAAAAACACCATGTCCGTTGACCAGCACAGGGCTCAGGCCTATCAGTTTCTTGATTTTGGTCTGAAACACAAAAATTGCTTTTTTGAGGCTTGAAAAACTGACCTGAATAGACCTAACCCAGCTTCCACATTCGTTGTTGATCTGCTTGTAGATGTCTTTTCACCGAAAGTGTAAACTGGTACTAGATGCGCCCTAAAATCACATTTGACCCATATGCTCGGACTAAAACTGACCCATTTTAAAGTGCCAACTTTACGAATCCCTTTCTGTTCTTCAAGGTCCGAAATGATAAGGACAAGCCTTTTGGACGGGAAACGTGGACAGAAAGTCGAAAAGAAGACAAGCAGTGCATGGGTGCGAACAGTCCCTTATTAACGCGTGATTGCAGTTTGTAGCTACGTCTGCAACACGGTCCAGGGTTGGAATTACACGGAACACGAATGTTGACATGACTTATAATCAAAGCAATGTTATGAAACTATCGTTACTTTTGTGTCCTCAGCTATACAGCTTCTTAGCGCTTTGCCGTACTTTTCATGAAGCTCTTGGACCTGGTCCAAATCGAATTTTTTACTTTTTTACATGAATCGGAGTTAATGATTAAAGGACATTTAGGCCACTCACAAACAACAACCTGGTTTACCAAATTACGTTATTTTTAGCTCCTAAACGCATCAAAAATTGATTTCTGTGAGCATGTTTCATTCCGCTTTTATTGTCATAAATGCGGCCGAAAATAACGCAGGGTAGCCATAAAACCATTGTTTTCAAGGTCCTAAACTTCTAAAATTAGGGCTTCCTTTTAGCTTAAATTTTGACAAAATTAACTTTGTAAAATAACCTTAAATGTGATCCCAAACAACCTCAACTTCAGCTAAATCACGTCCCACATTTTCTTGCCAAAGAATCATCAAAATGAACCCTAAAACCAATCACAACTAATCCATTTTCCGATTTTCATTGCCAACCGAGACCAGTCAACAACCTTCTTTACCTTCTCCGACTTCTCGAAAGTCGATTTGCAGCGCCTATTCGTGGCTATCGGAGGCTTCGGCGATAGCGGATAAGAGAGCAAAGAGGACTGAAGCGCTTTGAGGACATGACGCCACAGAACCGACCGGTCATCAGGGAGGTGAATGTCACAAATGAGGAGAACCTGAATCGTCTGAGACGGACGTGGGGACGGACAGGTCGTCAGGGAATGAAGGCCGCGAATGAGGAGAGACAGCGCGCTTTGATTTTGACCGTCTGGGAGACTTAAAACTGTGATCAGACGTTTCCCGTCCTTTTTCAGACCTCCCGTTGTCTGTCTGCCTTCTCAGACACCCCTCCATTCTCCGCCTCATTCCTCTCTTCATCATTCGCCCTGTGCGGTCGTCCCGATGGCTTTCCACGTCTTCGTGAAGGCTTTTCTCGCTCTCGGCTCAATTGTAACCACATCGTCTGCGTACCAACAGCCTTTCATCATTAAATGGACCCAAAATGAAACGGATGTCGTTGTGAAGGGCGACTTTTACCAATTCGAGTATGTCGTCAGCGCGAAGGACCAGCTTGAAGCCAGGAATGAAGATTGGTGTCCCATGGCCTACGAGATCATCTTTAATCGTGAATACCACTGGAAATTGAGTTAGTTGAGGTTTGAAATTACGGATTTTGATGTTTTTTCAGATTGGGATCCAGCGGACCAAGACACCTTCGACTCGTGGGTCCGGAAGGATGACTGTATGATCTCGGATAAGCGGTAAGTCCCAAATTTTCACGATCTTTGGCAATTTTTAGATTTTAGGCATTCTTACAGTCACATCGTGACGTCGATGCCGAATTCCGATGCCAAGAAGGGCGAGGAAAACCGTGTGAATGAGGACAAGCTGCTTTCGGAAGTTGAATCTACGACCACGAATGTAACCGACGAGAAGCTCATGTTTTGGACGATCTTCGCAGGGTGCTTCCTGGGATTTCTTGTTATTGTGCTCATGATTGCGATCTTCTTGGTCGTTTGCGTGCCAATTGAAGACGACAGTGGAGAGAACAAAAAGGAAGAACGCAAAGAACGCGAAGAGCCAGGGAAGGAGGAGGTGTGAGTTTGTGATTAGTGGAATAAACTACAGGATAGCGAAAAAAAACAGCGTGCTTATCTCGAAACCGTTGCATTTTTGAAACATACAATGTTAAGATGAAATGTGCAACTGGCAATTCCGCGTCGAATGAGTTATAGTACGCTCCTGTCGGGTCTAACGTTGTGTACTTATAGCCAAATGTCTGGAAAACCTGTTAAGAAAGTACGGTCAATTTTTCGAGGCTCGTATCTCGACGCTGATCTGTCCAATTTGACGTTTTTTTGTTTTTGCCAGAATTCTGCGAACAATTGTTCTCGATCTCCTCTATCGATTGCACCCAAACATTTGGCTATAAGTGCACAACATTAGACCCGACAGGAGTGTGCTATAACTCATTCGACGCGGAATTGCCAGTTGCACATTTCATCTTAACATTGTATGCTTCAAAAATGCCCCCCGGTCGTCCTCACTGCCGTTTGGGTCAATTCTAAGCATCTGAAAACCTTTCTAGAAACGTCTCCAAGACGTTTGCGAAATTGCACAAATTAATGCAGCTTTTGCCCAGACGGGGGCGGTCGAAATTGTCCTTGAAATACGGAATCCGTTTGCAAGGGCCTCTTGAAAGGTCGCCGACCTATTTTGACATTTTCTTTGTCCATAAAGAGCCGTAACTCAGCCTTAATAAAACGAGATGCCAGACCTAAGAATTCACAAGACATCTCCAGGATGCGAACTCTTCTCTTGACGCTCCTGACACTCCTGCCAGCTCTTCTTCTCTCCAAGGGTCTCCCAAAATGCAGGAAGGAGGACTACCGAGGCCACTACCTGATCGGGCTGAAGAACGAGAAGCTGATCTACTACCGTATCCCAGAGAACGCGACTGGTGTCATTGAAGCGGGCTACTTGGACGATTTGGGGTTTTCACGACCCTGAAAGTTCCTACCCGCGTGTCCTATGGTATCGAGTATAACTGCACCAGAATCCCTACCTTAACCGTGGATTGGCTTGCTCATCAGCTTCAGTTGTACTATGAGACCGACTATCCTCTTGATGAAGAAGAGGTAAGCAAATCAACCCACGACAGTTCACAATAATGATTTAGAAAAAGTGGTTCCAGTATGTCGAAGTTCTTTTCTATCCTAATGGAACTGCTTACACCCATTACGACCATAGTGATTATCTCAAAGACCACGAAATATTCATCGTGTTTACAAGAAGTAGGAAACCGACATGTACTCCTTCTTTGACCTAAACCCGAAAACTGGTAAATATGAGCTTCTAGGATCAAGCAAGGTACGCAACTATGTATATCTCCAATATTTCGAAGAAACATTACTGTTCAGGGTGCTGATAAAGCCTATCTCAAGGCTAACAAGGTTTACAACACGGATTACGACTTTGGAACTCGCACACTCCAGCCCAGAGGATCTCCGGACTTGTTTACCGGGATTTTAACTTTGGTCAATGGAAATGAGATCAGGGCTGACTATACGGATTCTAAGAAGACGAAAGTCGTCGACTATAAGGCCCTGATGCAGTAACATTCAAGCTGAAACTCATAATTCGTAAACGTGGATTTTAGCGACCGTCCTCACTGCTACTTTGGTCGGCTTCCGTTCCCTAAGTACAAGCTGTTCCACCTTGTGGATATCAATAATATGGAAACGTACAAGCCAAAGCCGGTCCCTACAACTACGACAACTCCTAAGCCTACGCCTCCCAAAACCGTTCCGTCCACTAGTACTACCGCAAAAATCCCTACACGACTTCCACTACAACGACTACTACAAAACCTGCCACGTCAACTCCTAAGCCTGTTCCCAGTACTACGATCACCACTCCTAGCACTAAACCTACAGTCACTGTGACCCTGACGCCTACCACTCCTAAACCTACAACAACAACGCCCTCTAAAATCACCAAAAAGTCTCCTACGACGACTTCTACTGCGACCACATCTACGACTCCAACATCGCCTACAACGACCTCTCCTAAAACTCGTCCTACCACGACTGGTTCCGGACCTAAAAGTCACGTTTTCTCAGACCACTCGCCTCAAGTGTTGCCTACCTGTAACCAAAAAAGCGCCAAGCTGACGGTCACTTGTGAATTCGATGGCTGCGGAGACAAGAAGACCTGCACCATTTATGTGGACGGAAAGCCCAAGGCTGGAGTGGACGTTAATGTTCTTGGCATTAAACACTTCTTTTATTGAATTGTTGGAAATGTTAGCATTATGTTTTACGGAAGCATTGGAACAACGAAAGGGCTTTTTCTGATAGTAAAAGCGTGAACACACATTAGAGTGGGCCTCGTTACAAATACGCCGACCTTGTGACTTTCCTGCAAAAGTGCTTCAGCTCTGTCCACAAACGCTTTGACAACTTCTTCAAATTTTATTTCGCTGTTTGCCACAATAAAAGTAGGCTTAGATGCGAGAAGTGGAGTGGATTCGCTCGAATTTTGTGATAGTTGATCGCAGGTGATAGCCGGAACCTTGTCCTCATCGTCAATGATCAATGAATATTAAATTTCAGCGTCAAATCGCTGAAAACAGTTTGGAGAAATAGGCTTATTGAGCTTGTAGAAGTGATCATTTCATAAGTTTAAAAACTCGTGTGACACGACCATTTTCAAAGCAACGCTTTTATTTAAACTTGAGACGTCCTTATGATTATAATCCACAGACTTGCAAAAACTGTCGCTTCTCCATGACTGAGGCCACATCTAAGTAGTAGGGATCATCAAGATGCTTGAGACGTCCGTTATTGTCAGACATGTTTTGAGCAGTTATTGGGTCCCCTCCAGTCAGATTTGGTTCGCTCAACGGCACCGCATTAATTAATTGTTTTATCGCCAATGTGCTTTTGCCCACATTACACCACTTCATCCTGCAGCGAGAAATCGTGACTTTTATCAAAAACAAGCTTTCTGTTCTCTTCATTAACTTGCAAAAACTGTCGTGCAGCAGCCACCAGGAAGTGGCTTAAAAGACTTGCGACATTCGGTGCTATTTCAGTCTCAAGAGGTCATATCTCAAAGATGCTTTTAATAATTCTAACTCTGCTATTAGTTCTTATACAGGCTACTCATGCTGTATTGCCTAAATGTGAAGCCCAGCATTTTATTGGCCATTTTCTAGTTGGTATCAAAAATGGTCAGATCGTTTACTATCAAATCAAGAAGGACGATGAAATCGTCGACGCTGAGCAAATCGACAGAAAAGGATATTTCAAGACAGTAGACGTTCCTGTTTTTGCCTACAAAGGCCAGACTCCCTACAAGCACGTGGAGACGCCTGTTTTCGCTGTAGATTGGCGTTATAAGCAGATTCAGTTCTACTACAGGACTAACTACAGTAGCAGTGGATTGAAGGATAATCAATCTTGGTTTCAATTCGGTGAAGTCTTCTTCCACCCCAACGGCACTGCTTATCCTCAATTTGCCCACGATTCTTGGATTGCTGGTCATGAAATCCACATCTTTCATACCAAGGATCAGAAGAAAGTTGACCTGTTTTCTGCTTATGATTATGATCCACAGACTCAAGCCTACAGACTGACTTATCTACAGAAACCCTCTGACCAAGAATACGTGGAATCTCAGCACATCTACAGCAAGGTCTACGACTACGGAACTAAGCAACTTCTGGATAGGCAAGACGATGGGAACAGGTTTACTGGTGTTCTAAACGTCCGAAATGGAGACAAGATCGTCGCCTATTACCCTGATCATACCAAAAAAGATAAGATCGACTATCTCGCCATGATCAACAGCAAACAGTGTTCTTTTGGAACGCTTCCTTTTCCAGAATTTAAGTATTTTTACCTTCTGGACCTTGGCAATCCTATTGCTAAATCGTTCTTTGATGGGCCGGAGACTGGTGTTGATCCTAAGTCTAAGGAACAGAATGAAGCTTGTAATGTGGATCATATTGATGTGAGCTTTACTTGTAAAAATGTGGAAAATAAGGTTCTGGAAGAGACCTGCACTGTAAAGCTTAATGGACAGTCAAAGCTGAATGTGAAACTTAAGACGAGGACGATTTTGGAAATTTCGAGCAGCAAATGGATTAAGAAATAAAGATGTCCGCGAAAGATTTAATAAAGACTGGGCACTCGCGACTGTGCTTCAAAATTTCTCTATAAGAGTTTCCACATATATGTATGAACCGCTTCCGGACAAAACAGCCAAAATCAAATCAGCCAAAATACAAAACAGCCAGGAAACCGCCAAAAAGCGCCAAAATCAAAAGACCATAATTATAGCAGCCCAAGAGTTTAAATTCGAGATATTCACTTACAAATGCTTCGGTGCTTGTGCGGCATCTTTTAAAACAGCGGAGATAGTAATTTAGCCGCCCAGTTTCAAACAGACTTAGGCTTGGACATTTTTCAATATGGTTTTCGCGGCGAAGCCGCCTGGCAGCTGTGTAGGCTGTGTAGGCTCAAGGATGTGTAGGCTCAAGGCTGCTTCTTTCAAACAGTGAGGATAGTAGGCTGAGGCTGGCCTCCTGAAGCATCTTCGGCTTAGGCTTGGACATTTTTCAATGTGGTTCCCGCGCCGCGGGCGCCTGGAAGCGTTGATAGTAGGCTGGGGTCGACAGTTCCAAAGGCTGGAGCTTTTTTGGCTGTTTTGTCCAGGAATCGGTCTAAAGGACCAACAGATTGTCTACTGGCAAATCAAGGACTCAAATGGGATTATCGACGTTGTTCAGACCAAACGAGATTTATTATTTAAGAGTCAAAATTCCAGCTTTCATGTATAAAGGTCATACTCTTCATAGGCACGTGGCTACGCTCGACTTTATTGTCGACTGAATTAGCAAACAGCTTAAGTTCTACTACAAAACCGACTACAGCACCAGTGGACTGAAGGGCAATGCTTATTCTCAGCATACTTTCTTGGGAGAATCCTCTAGAGAAGCTACCATTAGGCCTTGTTGTTCCTTCGTCCACAGATACAAAGCTGACATTCAATGGTGTTTGCTCAATTGCTTTCTTATAGACGTGAGCGGTTCCTTTTGTCTTAGTCCACATGTTGAAGGTCCTCTTGCCCGCGTTAGGATTTCCTTCTTTGGGAGTAAGAAGCACGGAATCAAAGCATTTACCCGTTGTCACAAACTCAAGTTCTTGGTTTATTGTCAGGACAGAAAAACTGAATGTGGAAATGGCCAACCTCATTCTCCCTCTGTACGGACAGTTTAGAGGTATGGTCTTGATTAAATTGCAAATTCACTTATCGGCCGTTGGTCGGGTGGAAAATGATTAGGATGTGTGCGAACGTTGACAAGAAGACCTGCGTAGTATGTTCCGCGTTTTCACAAATTCCTGAAAAGCCGCTAAATAATTAAAGTGACAAGCTGTCGATTACAACCTACTTTACTCTTTTCCAACTCGGGTTCACATTCCTTTGTTCGGCCTTCCGCCTTGGCTAGCTGTGCAGACATATTAACGTTCAGCACCGGTTCTCCGTCCATGATTACAGACTACATCTTCTTGAAGCCTATTCCTTCGGTAGTATCATTCTCGCAGTCCGCAATTTGTGATAGCTTATTTCAGGTATGTTCCCGACGTAGCAAGATGAGAAAGAAAAGCGATGATCCAGAAGAAGAAGCTCCATGATTGAAGAAGAAGCTCGAAACGGCGAATCAGAAGAACTGAGAAATAAGTGTCAACTAAGACATAGCAAAGAGGTCACATTTATGAAAAGCCAAGGTGGTGCAGCTAATGGATTGCATCTAAATCTTAGTTTTAACGGAGCGAAACCAAATATGAAAATTCTTCCCGTCAAAATCAATTTTTATGTCATCCAACGCATTCCACTGAAGACGACACATGAAAGTTTGCATCGCTTGGTTAGTTAATGATCTGAAATAGCCGACATTTAAGGAAATTCTTAACCAATCTATGCACCCATGACTACGGGGTTATCGAAGCTAATTCGACGAGTAACCGGTTGGCAAGCTTTGACCAACCTCTTTCCAAAACCACCAAAATCCCTTAGATTCGGTGTTATCAACGCTCAATCCTTGCGTAACAAAACTACTCTCCTTGACCGTTTGATTCAACTTGAGACCCGAAATGGCCGTGATTTGGACATTCTAATTTTCACGGAGACGTGGCTAAAGAACGAGGGTCAGGTCATTCCTATCAAAAGTGGTAATAAGCGATATGACCTGATCTGTGGTGTGAATCCAAATAATGGTCTTGGAGGAGGTGTGGCTATAGCTGTGGGAGAGAATTACGACCATACTTTGGTTAAAAACGAGCAGGTTGATAGTCATTTACAGGTATTGGCTGTTGATGTAAAAGCCAAGAAGAGTGAAAACGTCTGCCGAGTAGTGGCTACCTACATCCCACCTAGGCATGCTGATAAGGAGGACCATGTTGAAACTGTTAGGGCTCGCTGGGAGTATCTTATGACAGCAACAAGTAATATCGTAACCAGGAAACACGTTAGGAAAGGTCTTGATATTATTATAGGAGGTGATTTCAACATCGAAGGACACAACCTTGAGACTTGCTACACCTTTAAGAGCGTCGAAGCCAGAATTCAACAAAATTTAAATCAATTTATGCAAGACAACAGCTTAGAACAACACGTCAAAGAAGGGACTGACACAAGAACGGGACCTAACGTGAAGTATATCAAGGATTGGGTCATTGCTCCACAGGGAACAGCTATTAGGAATCTTGAGGTGTTGCCTCCTATCTTCAGCCATCATAAAGAGATCTTTGCGGATTACCATCTAAACCAACGTAAGTGTTTTGCTTTTTTCTAAAATCTTAATTTTGGGTGTTTTAGGCTACTTCTGCAAGGCTCCGAATATCACAGCTGTGAAACAGTTCTGTTGTGTCCACATTCACCATCTTGGTTTCATTTTGTACTTGCAAATTCCAAGCTAAAATTGAAATCAATTGCACGTAGAATCAGCCAAATCAAGATGCCATCTCTCTGGTAAAGTTGCTGACGTCCATCCTGTTCAGAACGCGGTTCAAGTTGTCCTCAGTTGTTGTTGGTATATATGGACATATATATTTGTGGATATATATGTTTTTCCCAAGGCAGTCAGGGAAATCTCCTGTGCGCCAGGGAAAAGTTAAACCCAGGATAAGGAAAACGATCCTATACGTCCAAAAGCAACTTGCTTGTAAAAACCCCAGTTAAGCTAAAATTCTTAGGCTAGGAGAGGTTAAAATAAATTGAGTTACAAATTCAGTGACGCACTCTTTGGGATCATAGGCTGAGCCGTTTAAGAACGCAACAAGCGTCATAGCGTGAAGCGTGTTTAGAACTAAAATGCAATTTTTCGGATTTCGTTTGGTGCTGGTAATTTGAGAGCAGTAATAGCAAGTGTTTCGAATTCATAAACACAGCGTTGGGCGGTTTTCAAAGACGAAATTGTCAAAAAAAATTAATTAAAAATTTTAGTTTTAGTTTCGCTTGTCCAAGCATTACAAGTTTGAAAGCACGGCATTGCTTAGTTACTTGAAACAGGTTCGATAAGAAAATCGATATGATCTGTTTGCCATTTCCTGTTATCTCATCATGGATCAAGTAGCGTACGACTTCGTTGACAACATTCTAAGCTATTAAAAATGGGGAAGATGGAACCTCTACGAACCCATAAGGCTGGTGGGGCCGTGTGAAGCTCCTAGAATTCGAACGTCTTCAAGCTGCATATTGCCTTGAAAAAGAGAACACTGACCAAATCGGAGCCTAAAGATACCAAAATCGATCCAACTCCTTCCAACAGTCTTTCGAGTGTTATATCTTAGGACCTCAGCTTTATTTCGCGGACGGTGAAACACCTATCTTGCGTCTCTCGCCGAGAAATCTGGGTTCTCCTCGGATCTAGATCTTCAAGACCTTTCTTTCAAACCGGAGATGAATGTGGCATCCCATTTGAGCCAGCTGAGTTCTCCTTTGTGCTCCTTGCAGTTTTGAAATGCGATAAGATACGAGAAGCCTTTAGAAGATCTCCTAAGGCGACAGGCTGAATATTCTTACCTGACAAACCTTTAATGTGGAACAAATTAGCAAAATCGTGGATTTGTGGGCAAATGAGACTTTGAATTTTACGAAGATCACATTCAACAAAGGAACTAAATGGTTGAAGCAGCTGTTTGAAGATGCCTGCGTAATGTAGTCTGTACCCCATTTTTCTTTGTATGTAAACTGAAGGAATTCCACAATAAATCAGATTTAGCCTTTGTCCATACAGAAGTCCTTATTGAGGATTTGGGTCTGAAAGCGAATGAGAAGAAAGTGTTTGACCCAGAGAGCCAAAGACAGTTTACTGTTCGCTACTACACGGCTTGATCGAGTTTTCCTTTTGCAGTCTTTGAAAAGGTTTTCAAACACCAATTTCTTCAAAAATATTGGAATCTCTTCCAAGGAAGTTCAGTGTCAATCACCTTATCGATCTCATTTCCGCACGTCTATTAGCAATTGCCCACTTTTTGCTATTCACCCACTCAAGAATTCCGGCCCCTTTCTTCCACAAATTGCACACCGCCGCCGTCTCCCGTTCTATTTGTATTGACTCTTAATATCAAAGAGCGTCGTCCATATGTCGTGCTGTGACTAAACTTGCGCTGCCAGTCGCCATGGTCACGTGGACGAGCGTTGTTCCCAGGATGAAGAGAGACTTCTTGTTGGAGAAACGTTTTTCGTTGACAGGGACGACGATGGTCGAGGTTATGCACGGATCTTTTTTGATTCGCTTTGCGGTTTTGGTAAGGAATAGGCTAAATTTAGCTGGTTAGAATGATTGTTTAGATCCTAGGCATTCTAACGCTGTTATTTGTCGTCACCGCTCCTGGAGCTTGTAAGCCTTTTATGTTCAAGAGAGAGAAGCTGTGCAGGAGTGACTCGGATTTGAATATCAGTTTTTGGACTGGAAAGTGGGTCAAAACACTTTTAAAACCTTGGGATGAACAATATGTTTTAGGCTATACGGCCAGCTGCCCATTGTCATCATCGCCCTACTCCTGGCCCTTATTCCTTATCTGACGCTCTGTTTCGACTGTTCTTCTCTGCAACTGATCCTTGACTTCTTCAGCGCTGTAATTCTCTGCGTTTTTGGAAGCGTGGAGGTTTGATATGCGAATGGATTTGGATCCAGGGAGTATAAAGTCATCACCGGATGGGCAGCGGCTTCGGTAGGTCTAAAATCAAGATTTTTCTTATCTAAGAACGAACTAAACTTTAGGGTTTCCTGTTCTTCTCTGCGATTCTGTACCTAATCAATATCGGGATAGTCCTATCCAAGCTAGGGTATCATCGCCCGAAGGAAGACGAGTATGAGTTGTGACAATTGTTCTTATTTTGAGACTGAAGGCAATAAAATTTGAGGGTTCTTCTATTGAGGACTTTGGATTTTTCAGCTATTTCAAGCTGCCAGCCTTTAGGCTTTCCTTCACCGCCATAGCTTTTGACTATTATTCCTTATGTGACGTCTTATTTTGACTGTTCTGCTCTAGCAAGCGCATCTCTCCTAACCCTAATTTGAATAAATTTTTGGTTTTTACTTTTAGAATTTTTCAGCACAGTAATTCTGAGCGGTTTTGGAAGAAAGTACGTTTAGGTTGCCCTAATCATGATTCCTTATGTAACGCTCTATTTCACTGCTCTTCTCCGGAAGGCTCACCTCTCCTGACCCGAATTTCGGCACAGTGATTCTAAGTGTTTTTGAAAGCTTGCGAAGTCTGTGATACGTTTGAAGTAATAAAATTCCACGCGCTTTTACCCTCCACATCGCCTCCCTCGTTTTCCCTCCTAAGTACTCACAGCCACTCTTCTGTAAACACATCCCAAACGGCCATCAATCCTCCGAGCTCCTGCACACCTAACCGACTCCTTTCTCGACACCTTTTTTCGCGCTCCATTGTCCGTCCAAGGCCGCTGTCGCCATATTGAATCTGGCGCGCGCCTAGCGGTGCCCACATTAGAGTTCCACGAGCGACGAGCGGGAGACGGACAAACCGGCTGTGACCTTGTGCAGGCGACGCCGCTGCACTACAGCGACGACGACGACGTATTATCTCTTTCGCCCCGCCGCCGACGAAGCAGGCGACGATTTTTCCCGCGTCCAAACGGGCTGTTTCGGAAGAAGAGGGGAAGGAGGAGCGGTAATTTACATAAAGTTTGATTTTACGACGTTATTTTGGGAGGTCCTGCTTAGGGTGTAGTTCTAAGAGTTGTAGTCAGAATAAAGCCCTTTAACGACTACTCATTTTTATAAACCTCGAGACTTTATAATGACTGCCTATCCTGAATTTCTAAAAGCGCTATACGCTTTCCTTATTCGTGCCACTCCTTCCCACGCCTTGACTTTACAATGTTGTTTTGGGAGGTTTTGTTCAAGATGTTAGAATGACGCTTTTTAAAGATCTCGTGACTTTATAATGATACTCCTATCTGAATTTCTAACAGCGCTATACACTCTTCCCGAATCGTTTTCCTTATTCGTCTCACGCCTGTATAACAATAGCCAATTTTCAGCCGACGGTCTTCAATCGACAGTCGGCCCTCACTGCCACTTTTCTCCCAAGATGGAACTGCCCGAAATCGACCCGATCTACGCCCTCGGCGTTATTGCCGCAGTCATCTTCTCGATGATATTCGTTCTTATCTGCTTCTACTGCATCTGTGGATGCTGTGGCAGTACCCCGAAAGGCAAGAAATTTGTTCTCGACCATGAGAACGACGTGAGCGAACAGGAGTACAGAAGGGAGATCCAGAGACTCTTGGATAGGTACAAGGCAATGGAGAAGAGGAAGACGAACCCGGAGGAGTTGGACTATTCGTTGGTGAGTCGTTTTAAGAAATTTCTAAATTAGAGATGGAATCCAATTAGCGAGAAAAGTGGCGTGTAAAGTAAGCCAATTAGAAGGAACTGGTTTCGAGAAACCTGGAAAAATCTTTAGACAATCTTTGATTTTCGATTTTTGAACTGGTTTAGAAACGTTACAAAGCGCAAATTTGAAGATAATCGCTGGTGATGATCTTGCGCTTATCTCTTTTCCATTTTCGGGCTTATACCGGTAGCGGATACGGATTTGCAACAAACTCAAAATTTCAATCAAAATGAATAGCTAGTGAACGTGAACAACAAACACGATGACCCATTTTCCCTTCGTGGAACATGAACTCCGCCGAGTGGAGATCTATCCACATAGTTGATGTAGTACATAATTGCTCAGTTCGGCATAAATGTTGTGGGAACGGTGGTGTCCGGGAAGAAGATATGCTGTTGTTTAGGGTCTTCGGGAACACAATGGGAGTTGTACTTATGATGAATTGCACTAAACATGTCACTATCGGGCTGTAATTCCATAATAACAGCCTCATAAGTCTAATTCGATTGGTTAAAGCACTAATAACCAAAAGTCAATTTTCGATTTTCAAGCACTCAATTTTTTATACGTGAGAAGTTTTCAACGAACTCCAATTGCATGCTTTAAACTTGTTTAGGTCGCTCATCATTTTTGGTCGAGTTACCTTAACCTAAAAAGCCTATTTTAGAATACAAAACTGAAGGCTACATTTACGCTGAAATGTAATCCATCAAAAGGGTGTCAGGCGACATAAACGTTAATTCGATTAAGAGGAATCAACGTCTTAAACGATTACCATTTTCATGAATCAAAAGCATTAGACACCTCGCTTTTCACGAAACCTAAATTTACTATAGATGTGCTTCAATTTGACCCTTCTTCAAGGAGAGCACTTTCGGCTTAACGGCAATATTCTGAGTTTCAAGGAAATCAGTCCCATCTGAGCAAAAACCTCATCTTTCTCTCAAATTTGATTACAAATTTCAAATCTCAGATTGAATATTTTGCTTGTTTTTAACGCTTTCTTGCTCCTTTCAGCCCGACAGCAATTCCTGAAACCCACAAATTTATTGTTTTCACCAAAATTCTTAATTTATTCGGCCCAAGACAAGCACTTTTGACTAAACTGCGAGTTTTTTTCGTTTTGAAGCAAATTGATTCTCTTCCATTCTCTTCCAGCTCTTCCAGCTTTAGCCGCAACGCAAAGTTTATCCTAAAAAGAGGCCGAAAGAAAAAATTGGCAGCAGTGAATTAATGGCCTGAAGCTTGATGAACCCTAACATGGTGTCTTTTTCAGCACGACACGTACACGACAGCCGAGACCCGAGCAGCGACGCCCGTCAAAACCCGCGCCAAAACCCTCGCCGACCAAGCCGCCCAACTCAAGAAAGAACTGGCCCAATACAAAGTGGAGCATAAAGTCGAAATCAAACGAGATGACTACAATCCCAACCGACGCAGAACCTGGGGAGGCCTTCAAGAAGAGAGCGAAATCGAGCCCGTGGACCTTCCGAACCAAATGAACATGGGAGTCCAGACCACGTAAAAGAAGAATTTTGGGTTTTAAGGCTATTTTGAATTTAGTGGAACGCTGGAAAGACGACAATACGACGCCGCTGTGATTGCTGCTGCTAAGAACGTGGAAACAACTGTTTGAAGAGGAAAAGGAAATTGTTGTTTGTTAATACGGGTTGAGCACTGAGATCAAGTGGATATGAGGATAAAGGGATTTCATGCGTAGTCGTAGGTGATCTGGACGAGATAAGCCTCTTCTTGGTGGAACGTGGCTGCGTTTTCCACGAACAGGAGAACCTAAAAAGCCAAAGTCTGAAAATTGTTTTATTTCAAAGCCTACCTCCTTCTTCATAGGGCTTTCCACTACAGGTTGAAAGCATAGAACCAAGCTAGCAGCCTGATTTGGAGCTACATCGTAGTATTCCTGAGACAGAATTACCAAATTCTCGTCCGAAGAATGAACCCTGAATTTCTGTTCTATGTTGTACTGGTTCTCTAACGCAATTTTCTGAACACAATCTTCTTAAAGTTGTGAATCTAAGCCTCATCCCTCACCCTCGTGATGACCTTAGTGCCTCCCACAGGCAAGCTCACATTATACGACTTGGTGATATTCGGTTCCTTGACATTAACATAAATCAGCCACCCAAACAAAAGCTGTTTCAAGCTCTGATCCACAGCTGTCACCATCAGCACCTGATCTATGCGCTTATCTGGCGTGAAAATGGCCACTGGAGGCTCGACGTCCTTGAAAGTGCTTCCTAAGACCGCGTTAGGAGGATCGATTCTTATTGAAGAGTGAGATCCAAACAGCTGCACATAAGGATCAGGGAGAGATTCAAGCTTCAAGGGAAGCGGAATTTTAATGGCTTGGCCTTGGATAGTCTGGATTGAAAGGCGATTGCAGGAGTGCAGAGAGATTTGCCACGTTGAAAGGAGGCGGAAGAAGAACTGGTCGCCGTAGAACATGATTAGGAAGGTCTTGACAGCTGGGGGAGCCAAGGAGTGGGTCTAAAACACATAAAACGAAATTTATTGCAAAGCACAAAATAAGGCACATTTTAGGGAGGCCTTACTATCGTAAGACACACTCTTTGATCCCACAATTCCCTCGTCATAAGCCCACGGCTAAAAAGCACAAATTCTTTCAGGCTATCGTCGATTCCCAATTCCACTTTTCTACCACTTTTTAGGATCGCGTGAGCCCTTAGAAGCACCTGCCTGACAACTTCCTCATAGCTCACTTCGCTCTCATCCGTAAGGTCTAAATCCAGCTTTTCGAAATAGCGACTTTTGGTCCATTCTATCAAGATTCTTAGGTGCTCTTTGGTTAGATCCACAAACATCATAGTGAGGTTTGTCATCGTTCCCTGTCTTACAGGCCTAAGAATGCAGGATTCTATCATGTCAGAGCTAAAATGGTTCGCAAAGACGTTGGTGATTCTAGGGATCAGAGCTAAAAGGTCACGGATTAGCTTAGGCAAATAATAAATAATGTTTACGTAGACAGGCCTGTTAGTCGTCACGAAGAGGGTCTTTAGGATTTTGAGGTCACCTGAAGATACGTCCTGAGGAATAGGGCGCATAGCTTACCTTATCTGGACGTCGCTCAATTCGTGGGTCTGCCAGGAATCGGGGTACAGATGAAGCTCGATCTTATCATGGAGGCCAGAAAAGTGAAGACGAAAAGCTCCGTTTTGGACGTTAATCACCAATCGCACAGGAATTTTTTGGGATTTCTGGGATAGCCGCGACCATTTTGAGGAGAGCTGGTGGGAGAGGTTGAAATCGAGGGGGAGCGGGTGCAGGAGAGGCCGAATTTGGTCGACGAAGGCGAGGGGGACGTGGTTCATGGTTTCAGGGCACGCTAGAGACGCTTGGGTCGCACTCAGATCGTTCAAGTTTAAATAGCTTTCGCGAGGTCACACATCTCCTTCATTCACAGTTATGAATTCGAACTCAATCCAGTTAAGACCAAAAAACTCACATTTACAGCCACATGCTGGCTCCCATCGCTGCCAGTTTTTAGCTTACAAAGCACCGTAGGATCTGATGATCTGACCTTCAGCACGTGCCTGTTATCTGAAAGTATCTTCTTAGCGCTTTCATCCTAAAATTGCATTTACTAGGCGTCCCAAAAATCCTCATCAGCTTCTGGAACTTCACATTAGCGTCATGGAAGAACCTGAAACTCTGATCCACCACGTAACCCCTCGGATTGACGTTTAGGTCCAGGATTCCTACGGGCTCTCCTGAGGACTTCTGGAAAACGGCCTTAACATAGAAGGAGGAGTTGTCAGAGTCGTCAAAAGCGTTGTAAGAATGCTCGTATTTGAAGGGAACGAAGACCGTTTCCATGGGCTTCAGGAGCACGTGGGTTCGGCTGTTGTCGAAGATATCGCGATCGATTTTCGTGCTTATGTTGTTGACCTTTCGGAGATAGAGCCATTCTTCGGGGTCCGTTACAACCCTAAACACTTAAATCAGCTTTTAAGCTCAAAATTGAGAACTTACCTTAGCCTAGGATCCGTGATAAACGGCCTACACTTCACAGCAATGCAATTCGTGTTCTGAAGCTGGAATTCGAAGAATTCCATCTGCCCCAAACTGGGATAAATCACGTGCTCTGTGGTGATTCCCTTAAACACCACTTTCAGCAGCTTCATCGCCTTGTTCTCGTTCCTAAGCTGCTTGTAAGCCTCGAGTTCCTCTTGAAAAATGAACCTCTTAAGGGTCTTCTTCGTGAAGCTCGGGTGGTTCAGTTCTCGGAGCTTGTTCCACTGCTCGATCTTCTGCATCGCGCTTAGCTCTTCTGTTTGGCCTGTTTCCCTAAAATTAAGCGCTTAAAGAAGGCCTAGAAGAGGTGAAGCTCACTTGTTGATTGCTATGAATCTCTGCAAAGCAGAGTCAGGAATCGTTCCCATGGTTTTGCCTCTTATTCGAGAGGACCCAGCGAAATCGGTCCTGTGAAGTGTTGTCAGCGATTTCTGGACGATTAAAGGATTGGGACGCTTATCATTACTCAATCCTCGCATAGATCCATGTCCGATATTGCCCACATGGACCAGTAGAGAGCCGTTGAAAGTCCCTTTTTGAGGCATGGAAGTACAGGCGATGGGAATCTGCAGATAAGAGTGCACAGCTTCAAGCGTTTGACGTAGAACAATCTGAAAACCGGCTTTATAAGGGTCATTAAGGTAAAATTGACTTTACCCTCATGGGAATGACCACCTTACCCAGATGCATAAGCGAATCGGCGTCAAAAACGTCCACGCTGAGGCCGTTCCTAAGCATATAATTGACAAAATCGTCCTGTTCGTCCGCTTTTCCTGTTGTTCTTTCCACGACGTATTTGATCTGAAATTGGGGGAGGTGAGTTAGGGTTCGACTGCGATAAATTACGATAAATCCACACTCCTTTGGATTGATGACAGATCCATTTTCGTCGATTCGCTGGAAGATCTTCGTGTCGTCGTCGGCGTGAACGGATTTGAGCCGCTCGGTGACGATTTCGTCGAAACGGTAGAATTTGAGGACGAAGAAGAAGCGCTGAGTTTTGATGTGCCTGAAATGGAGAAGAGTTTAAGCTCAAAAGCGTTTTAAATTTGGCCCCAAACGAACACGGAGTTCGGCCGTAAATGGCTCGGTAAATAGGCCAAGCTAGCAATACATAAGAGTGGTAAGAATGAGCGCTAAAATACATACTCCTTCCCAAAAATGCCTTGAATTCGACTCAAACGTAGAGGCAAAGGTACAATTTGAACTTGAACCAATTTTGCGTCAGAAAACTGCCAAAAATGGTTGTTCCAACGAGCTGTGAATTCGTTCCGAAAATCGACGAGAACTGAGCAAAAAACGCTTTCAAAGCGAAGCTCAGAATAAACTTTGAAAGGCCTGAAATTTTGGTCTTAAATCAGCTTCTTTTAAAGCATAAGGCTTCAAATAAGCCGAAGTGGGCAGAAATGACGGTAAAAGCGAAAACACCATTAAGGCACATTAATGCCAAAAATGCTTGACACTGTCGGTTTTACGTCATTAGTAAGCGAAACCGGCCCGTCGTTCGCGAGGAGTGAGCTAAAAATGACTCCGCTCCGTCTGGCCAGTGGGCAGCGAGCCGGAGGTGTCTGGCGAAAGAATTTTTTTTTTTTGGCCCACCCTGCAGTCTATTCGCGCGTTTGATACCGATGCGGCGAACAGCCGCACGAATGGCGCGAGCTTATTACCGTACTCCTCAGCCGCAAGACATTCTCGGCGGGAGCCTGACTTCATGCTTGGATCTGGGGAAAAGCAAACTCGTGATCCACCCAATCGATCCATTTTCACGAGCTAGCGTTGACGCTAGCTCGTGAAAATGAAGTCAGGGCATGAAGTCAGGCTCCCATCGAGAATGTCTTGAGGCCTGGGATGACGGTAACAAGCTCGCGCCATCCGTGTGATTGCTCAGAACACCAAACCTTGACCTTAAATTCGCTTCGAAAAAGGGCTCGATTCTAAGCATGATTTGAGGCTTAAAACAGGCCCAAATGGGCCTAAATTTAGGTAGCAAAAATGCCAATAGCGCGAGCATAAAAAACCATCAAAATTTAGCATTTTTTTAGCTCTTTTGCGCCGAAATAAGGATTCACAAACTGGACTAAAACACATCCAAAAATAATCGCAGATCGAGGATTTCGAAGCGTCGTAAATCCGCCAAAACAATGGATCCAAAAAGTCTTACATTTGTTCCGAAAATTAGCTCAATCCAAAGCTCGATTTGGAGCTTCAATAAATAGTATATTTAATTCAGTATAATTCACAAAAAGCCGGAAATTCCGTCAAAATTGAGCGCTATTTTAGCCCTTCTCTGCTGATTTAAGGCTTCAATAACTGGACGAAAAACACATCCAAAATGGCCAATTTCGCTCGTAATTCAAGTACTAAAGCCCTGTGGAGCCTTAGCTCAGTCCTAAAACCGCGCATTGAGCACTTGAAATCAAACAAAATGTTTCCCAAAAACTCACCCTTTCGTTCCCAAGAACTGCATAAACACTTCGTTGACCTGAAGCCTATCCTTCACCTCTTCTGGCACGTTAAAATCCCGATTATCGTCGGCATCGATCAGCACAGGAACGTTTCCATTCCGATCCGTGATTTCGCGGAATTTGAACTGCGAAAGCAGCACAAATGACTGCCGAGAGATCGTCAAAACCCTGAAAACACGTTTTTTTTTAATGAGCGTTCCAAAATCTCCACTCACCTGGTCGCCAGTTCACAGAACGACTCCACCCTTGTCGTCGCCAAATTCTTCGGGATCTCGATTTCTTGTTTCGGCTTCGAAAAGTCCTCTTCGACCTCTTCGGACATGAAATCCCGCATTTCTTGGCTTGTACTCGGCAGGGGCTCCGAGGGCATCTTCAAGAGCTCGCTGGAATTGACCGTGTGGTGAGCAAATTGAGCGTCCGTTTCAGCTATTTGGAAACTCTGATACAGGTTTTAGATTAATCCTAGAGACAGATTAGAGCTACTTACGCTTCTCCTGGCAGGTGTCTTCACAGGAGTGCACTGGAACGTCAGCTCAATCCGGGGCCTCCCATCCTGGCCCATAAGAGAGTCAGTTTCGTGTTCTCTAATCCTTAGAAGATTCTTAAAGCAGAGATGATGGTCCGGGTTAGGATTCGGGCCTCCGATCAAGGGAACGCTGACTTCGCTGACGTCGTAGAGGTTCTCTGGGCACCAGGCGCCCCAGCAAACCATTTCGTTCTTGCTCATCTCTACCGTAAGCTAAAATAAGGTCAGAATTAGTAATAGCTTACAATAAGATCACTCACATCCTCGTTCCTGATTCCTACAACGTAATAAACTGAGAAGACGATGGCTATCGTGCTATGGTTGAAAATCCGGTCCAATTTCAGGGTATTCCTGACCATGAAGGTCTCCAACTCGGATTTGATGTTTTCCTCGCTGACCCAGCCCGTTCCCAGCCTTCTTCTAAGTGAGTGGCTCTTAGACATGAGTTCGTCCTTAGCCACCATGCTCATACAGTAGGGTTCATCGATATAGGTGTATCCATTGTGGATACCAACCTTGAGCCTTCTCTCAATAATCTCCATTTTCTTGTTCTTCAAAAATTGGTCGTGTGTTTGGTTTAAGCTGTACATCCAATCTTGGGTCGTTAGACTGATAATCGCCTCCTCGATCTGGGCCGCTCTCTCCCCAAACGAGATTGAAATTTGGTCCAAAAGGACAGTAGATTTGAGGGTGATTTGGGGTCGACAGAGCTGTGATAATTCTACAAAATCTAGTCTTATCTTCGAGCTAAGAATCCATAGCCTTACGTTCTTTTTTGTCCACTTCCAACCCTGGGATATGATCATCCTGAGTGAAGAAAACGTACTCTGGGATGAAATCCAGCACTGAAGACATCTTCTCGTGCGTTTGAAGGTAGCATTCCAGGATTCTGGACACACCTTGCTTGTAGATGCCTGAGATGGATTCTAAAGGACCGTTCACATTGGTTGCTAAGATGCTAGGAGAGCCTTCGAAGAGGTGGATCCTGAAAATTCTTAGAATCATCGATGAAGCTGTTCTTACCTTTTAGAAGGCTGATTAAAAATTCCACTCGGATTGTAGTCAGTCATGATTTGACCAATGTTATAAATAGGGCAGATCGTCCATCCTAAGGTTGCAAGGTCAGGATTGTCGGAATCGTCAGAGGGAACGACTTCAACGACCTCGACAACGATGAAGACACCTTCGTCTTTGAGCGCCATGTGGAAGAAGAATTCCTAAAATGGGATTTTAAGGATAGGAAGAAGAATAAGAAACCTACGCATCGGTCATAAAGGATCTTGGAAGGCGAGGTGCAGACCTTTTCGTAGCCTTTGAACTGCTTTCCAAAGAAGCATTTCCCAAAACGGTCCACAAAGTAGAGGTGCAGGCGGTAGGCGCGGCCCACGACAAGCTGAAAAAGGACAAAACTGTAAAACCGAATTCTTAAAACCACTTTATTACACTCAAACAACAAATCACTCCAACATAAACTTCACTTCCTTATCAACACACTTCAACTCCTCAACCTTCGCATTCTTCAGAAATCGATGAAACTTGGTCTTATAGATCTCATCCACCCCAAACCATACAGGTTTTCCTTCTCGCAAATAGCGCTTAGCGCTTTCAATAAGCTTCTCAACGACAGTTTTGTACTTAATCACGCTTGATCTGTGAATTTCTAAGCGGAGTTCACGGAACTCTCGGCTTCTGGTCCAACTTAGAATTGCTGCAAAGACGTCTTCAGTGAGCAGAAGACGAGAGATAGATAAAAAGCTTAGAGTTCCCAATTTCGTAGCTCGGATACAAAAAGGATTCAGATCAGTGAAGGATCTGTTGCCCAAAAAATGTTCAAAATGAGTGATTTTCTCGATAGAACTCAGCAGGTCAAGAATTTGACCAGGGATCGGCAACGCTTGGAAAATGCCCACCTTGACAGGCTTCTCCGTGCTTCTTAAAGTCACTACCAAACTCCTTAAATCGGTCTTGCCTAGCTTAGTTGTAAAATACAGTGTAGAGTGAGAACTAGGAAAAATATTAAGACTCTCAATTTCGAAATCGTTGTTCGAAATTGAAGAAAGGTCATACAGTAGCGAATAGCGAATTCCATCACAGTGGTACGTAATTTCTTCACTGTTGCTGCTAATAAACAATTTCACGAACAATTTTTCCTTCGGCTGGGGAATTTTCGAGCATCCCCAGAAAGAAGAGAGTTTTTTGAAAGTGTGGGAATAAGGCTTATCTAGGAGATGAAGATTGCTACACGTGTTCGTAACAAATTCGGAGGGGAGAGAGTCCATAAAGGTAATTAATGTTAACCTTAAAATAGGTGACGCTGAAATGGAATTTGGGCGTAAAAAGCGATGCGTGAAATTATGCATACAGCATTTATTACCTTAAACTACAATCGACATGCTCAAGAATCAATCAAATTATAACAGCGCAAATTCCACTTCGTTTACGCTTCCATAACGTGAATTTTCAATTTTTGGATTTCTCAAAAACGCTTCATATCTACTTGTATAGCACGGATCAACGTGAAACACAATTTGTTTGCCTTGGCGCAAGTATACTTTGGAAATTTGTGTAAGTTCGCCTACGACAATATGATATGGCACCTTTCCAGATCTATGAATGCGCAGATTGAGGTGCTTGAATTCGCGGCTCTTTGTCCATTTTAAAAAGGCGCAGACGAGATCCTTGGTTAAAAATAGAGCAGTTTGATGGTGTTCCCACTTCCAGGACTTTGTTTATGAAAGGTTGCAAATAAGTGAGGTATCGGAAAATACAAAAAACAACCAATCCGCTGAATGCTATTAAGCAATTCTAACACTTTGGGACTCATAGGAAACTCATGAAAAATGTTCAATTCGACCAAATTTTCGGAGTTTGCCAGTGTTGGAAAGGCAAAAAAATCCCTTTTTGTCAACGTTTGAAAGTGTCTTAATAGTGAGAAGTCGTTTTTTAGTCGACGCGAAATAAAATTTGTAACAATTATTGTTGACCGAAATTTGAATTTCCGCGTTGTCCGGCGGAAAAAATGGAAAAAACTGATTTCGCCTGAATGGGTAATCTTCCGATAACGATCGCGAGAAGCCGTCCCTTGGCATCAAAAACCCAAAGTTCCTGGCTTCAACGAAGGAAAGCGCTCCGTCGTCCTTAACGAATGGCTCAAAACCCTTCAAATACGTCAATGCGGAAGAGCGCCGCCAAATTGCGGAAACCACCGGCCTCACAGAAATGCAAGTTTGCACCTGGTTTAAAAATCAAAACCCAGTCAACGCGTGAGCCAAAGTCAACTGTTTTTGAGGTTAAAAACACATCACAGGAAAAAAAAACGGAAACAGCCAAGACGGAAGGAAACGAAAGCAAAGATCGGGCGGTTGAGCCTCCGATCTGCCGCACCCGACCGGTCACCTCATCTCAAAATGGTAAAATATACTCTCGCTCCCTTGAAAGCACAATCCAGACGTCTACATTTTGCATTTAAAAATCTGCCCGTCTGAATGACATCTAGAACGTTTCCCAGACAGCAAACCTCAAAACGAACCGCATTTTAACCTCAAACAAAGCTCAGATCGGTCGGTAATGACCTTTAAGACTCACATTACTGTGCTCCACAGCCTTAATCGTGAACGCGTATCCCTCGCTCTCATTTCCATACTTGAAGTTCTTCCTCGGTCTTGGCTGCATCACGCGATTCGCCAAAAACGTGCGATACCAGTCGGAAGTGGTCCACTCGAGTATCCGCAGCTTCCAGGGATCCTGCTCGTCGTCCTCCATCATCGATAAACGCCGGCACCGCTGTCGCTGGTGGAGGGAACGCTGGGCCAAAACGCGCTTATTTTCGTTTTCCGTTTCTATGGCGACAAATCCGCCTCCCGCGCGCGGGCATCTGGTGCCTCTTTGACCCTCAACACCTGCCGCTTAAAGCTCTCAAAAGTTAACGAACGTGCGAGGTTTAAAGGAGGCGGCGCCGGTTGTGGCGGGAGCCTGAGCATCAACGCGCGCGTGGGATATTTCGAAATACCAGGGCAATTGTGGGTTTGTTTTGTGGCTTTGAGGGAATTTTATGCCATTTTAGGGTGTTTCGACGTGCATATTTACGTGGAAATACTTCAAGGTCGCGAGGAAGCGCTAGAGAATCAAAACCTCACGAAAAACCGTCGTTAAAACCGAGAAGTCGTTTTTTAGTTGTGATTTTTTGAAGGTAATGCACGACAATAGTGACCTTTAAGACTCACATTACTGTGCTCCACAGCCTTAATCGTGAACGCGATTTCGCTGTTTTTTCGGTGTTTTCGGTGTTTTTTTGAGTGAGATAAAGCATAAAATTAAGAAGACATTTTATTTCGAATTCAAACCTTTAAACAACATTATTGGGAAGAGCAGCAAGAGGCGGAAAAGCAGCAACAGCGGCAGCCTTAGTAGCCACTACAGCAACTTCACCTGCCTCACGAGGACAAAACTTGCCCTTTTTCGAAGCGAATTTAAAGTCAAGGTTTGGTGTTCTGAGCAATCACACGGATGGCGCGAGCTTGTTACCGTCATCCCAGGCCTCAAGACATTCTCGATGGGAGCCTGACTTCATGCCCTGACTTCATTTTCACGAGCTAGCGTTGACGCTAGCTCGTGAAAATGGATCGATTGGGTGGATCACGAGTTTGCTTTTCCCCAGATCCAAGCATGAAGTCAGGCTCCCGCCGAGAATGTCTTGCGGCTGAGGAGTACGGTAATAAGCTCGCGCCATTCGTGCGGCTGTTCGCCACATCGGTATCAAACGCGCGAATAGACTGCAGGGTGGGCCAAAAAAAAAAAATTCTTTCGCCAGACACCTCCGGCTCGCTGCCCACTGGCCAGACGGAGCGGAGTCATTTTTAGCTCACTCCTCGCGAACGACGGGCCGGTTTCGCTTACTAATGACGTAAAACCGACAGTGTCAAGCATTTTTGGCATTAATGTGCCTTAATGGTGTTTTCGCTTTTACCGTCATTTCTGCCCACTTCGGCTTATTTGAAGCCTTATGCTTTAAAAGAAGCTGATTTAAGACCAAAATTTCAGGCCTTTCAAAGTTTATTCTGAGCTTCGCTTTGAAAGCGTTTTTTGCTCAGTTCTCGTCGATTTTCGGAACGAATTCACAGCTCGTTGGAACAACCATTTTTGGCAGTTTTCTGACGCAAAATTGGTTCAAGTTCAAATTGTACCTTTGCCTCTACGTTTGAGTCGAATTCAAGGCATTTTTGGGAAGGAGTATGTATTTTAGCGCTCATTCTTACCACTCTTATGTATTGCTAGCTTGGCCTATTTACCGAGCCATTTACGGCCGAACTCCGTGTTCGTTTGGGGCCAAATTTAAAACGCTTTTGAGCTTAAACTCTTCTCCATTTCAGGCACATCAAAACTCAGCGCTTCTTCTTCGTCCTCAAATTCTACCGTTTCGACGAAATCGTCACCGAGCGGCTCAAATCCGTTCACGCCGACGACGACACGAAGATCTTCCAGCGAATCGACGAAAATGGATCTGTCATCAATCCAAAGGAGTGTGGATTTATCGTAATTTATCGCAGTCGAACCCTAACTCACCTCCCTCAAGTTCAGATCAAATACGTCGTGGAAAGAACAACAGGAAAAGCGGACGAACAGGACGATTTTGTCAATTATATGCTTAGGAACTGGTGGATCAGAGTTTCAGGTTCTTCCATGACGCTAATGTGAAGTTCCAGAAGCTGATGAGGATTTTTGGGACGCCTAGTAAATGCAATTTTAGGATGAAAGTGCTAAGAAGATACTTTCAGATAACAGGCACGTGCTGAAGGTTAGATCATCTATGGAGCTTTATATGGAGAAAATGCGATGCTTCACAGTCAAACAGTGCTGCCATTCTTAACTCAAAAAGCCATGCTTTGAGAGTGTTCCGCATCGCTTTTGGGGATATATTTGGCCATATAAGCTTTCTGAAATGAGTATCTGTCTTTCCTTTCCTTTAGACTTTCCTCGCTACCCCAACTCTCCAATATGAACCCACTCGCCTTTCTCTCCCTCCTCCTTTTTGCCGTTCGTGCCTCAACGCTGTTGAAAAATTTCGAAAAAGTTGTGCACTCTTCGAAATGGGCCCAAGAACGTGTTTTCGAGCTTCATGCGGTAGAACTCGATGGTCATGGAGTGTGTGGTGAAACTTTTTGCATATATAGTAACTACGTCAAAAATTAAGGGGGAGGGGGTGCCAGGCCTCAGTTTTTTTTTTAAATCTGAAAAAAAGTTAAGAATTTTTGAAACTTGAAATTGGCCATTTTTACAAATTGTATCAACTGCTTAGGGTTCTTTTGGTTTTCGCTTTTTTTAGGCGCAATCGAGAGATCTCTCCGATACGAAGAGCGCTGAGTTGATACATTTGCGAAATTCGAGTTGCTGTTCGAGAAAATTCATTTTCAAGTTTCAGGCTTCATTTCGAGCTTCACCTGCCCGAACGTGCGACATTTCCGGGTTAGCATCGCTTTTGCGATTTTGTTGCGCAGCTTTTCAACCGAATTTACGCCAAAAACCCAAAAACTAAAATCGCACCACTCCCGCCGCACTGCCGGTGCAGGCATATCAGTGTAGGCTGCCCGGTCTAATTACACAAGTTTGAGGTAAAAACTGTTTTCGTCGCTTATGCATACGTGTGTGCAGCTCGAGCCGGCGAGCCGCAGGCGGCTTAAATGTATTCGCGTTTACGGGCTAAATGATCACCAGTTCGTTTACTTTTCAGGTCTGCTGACGATGGAGGCGAAAATTAAACCTTCGTCGTTTGGCGAAAAGCGGATGTATTCGAAGATCGACATCGGGCCGGAGAATTGGCTTCTCACGATGGACGACGAATCCCGTGCGAAGCTCGAGAATCCGCCTTCGCTGCCGAAAATCGATTTAGAAACGGAACAGGTGAGCATGAAGGCGGTGGAGCAAGAGGTAGAGAGAGCACGTCTAGAGTAAAAGTAGTAGAAGCGGGGCAAGGAGCTGCTGCTCCGGAGTGAGCACCGGAGCAGTCAAAGCGGCGCGACCGCACTTGACCATCTGCTCTTCCTCTAATGAAGTTGCTCCTTCCTAAGCTTGACGTCGCATGTACAAATGTTTAGACATCCTGTAGATGTTTAGGCATCTACAGGCATAACGCCCATTTTGTCTTTGGCCTCATTTTCACCATTTCAACTTTGCTGAACGGCTTCGCTTAGTTTTGCCCTTTTAGGACCTCCGTTTCCTTGGCTGTGAACTGATCCAACATGGCGCAACTCTCCTCCGTTTGCCCCAAACGGCTGCCGCCACCGCGCAGATCCTCTACCAGCGATTCTACTACCAACGCTCCTTCGCTCGGCATCATTTTGAGGTATGTCAGCTTTCTCTCTGTGTCAATTCTAACATTCTCTCTTTCAGTACAGCGTAATGGCCTGCCTGCTCCTTGCAAGCAAGATCGAAGAAGCGCCTCGACGACCCCGCGAAGTGCTAAACGTGTTCAGCTACCTGGAGCACTATTACCGCCGGCGCCACTCCTCTCAACCTTTCAAGGAGTAAGTTTCAGATTCCCTTTTTCGGTGACCTCCCTAGTATGCGCACAATCGACCCTAAACATGTTTGTTTCGTTCCTCCTTTAACCGTATCCTGCTGATTTATCGTAGCTTTGTCATTTGTTTGACACGTAATAATCTTGATCATTTAGGTGAAGAGAATGTTTCGATGACGGCTACTGGAATCAGCTGCTACGTTTGTATGAGCGATAAATGCTCTTTGCTCATTTCCGGAAGGCGGAAGAATGTTTGTTTTGTGTCCACTTTTTTAGACAATGTTAAATCAGTCGATTGCTGCGGGGGTCACCGAAGACGTTCTCTCACCTCCACCATCCGTAATTCGCTTGCTTTTTATGTTTATTGTGCCTTTTGTAGATACCCACCTATGGCCATAGATACTAAGTACGTGCAGACGAAGAACCAAGTGATCAAGATGGAACGGAGGATCCTGTGCGCTCTTGGATTCGTCGTGCACGTGAAGCATCCCCACAAGCTCATCTTCTCCTACGTTCACGTGCTCAACTGCGTGAACAACCACGACCTCATGCAGAAGGCGTGGTCGTACATGAACGACGGCCTCAGGACGGACATGTTCCTCCGGTACAAGGCGGAAACGATCGCTTGCGCCTGTATCCACCTTGCTGCGAAGACCATCGAGCCCAAGGTGCCTCTTCCGGAGCAGCCGTTCATGTGGTTCGAACTCTACGACGTGTCAGAGCGCGATGTCGAGGATATCGCGTACATGCTTCTGAAGATGTACACCAGAAAACAGGTGAGCAAAGAATAACGCTTACAGGAGTTAAAGAATAAGCTGTTTCAGACCCCTAACTGGCCTCGATTGCTGGAAATCATCGACAAGGCCCGTTTTGGCGACGAACCACCAGCGCCTGTGGAAGTGCCTCCCAAGGAGGACCCGGTGAAGTCGCAACTCGCCCTGAAAGCCGAAGAAATCATGAAGAAGGCAAGGGAAGAAGCGATCAGAGAAGGGCGTCTCGCTGTCGACGGCACCGGCGAGCTCAAGCGCAAGCCGGAGCGCGTGTCGACCGTCGGAAATGGCCATGATCGAGATCGTGACCGCGACCGTGGAGGACGCCGTCGTAACCGCTCCACGACCTCCAGATCGAGATCCCGATCGCCGGACCGAAAGCGGCGCAAGCACCGCAGCAAACGATCGCGTTCCGAGAGCAACTACCGTGAACGTTCCAGGAGGAACGGCCGCGACCACCGGGACAAGGACCGCGAACATCGCGACAGTTTTTGCGCGCGGCCACAGGCCGCACGGATTTGAGTTTCAATTCTGGGCGCGCTCATACATTTATTTTTGGTCGTGTTGATTTTTTTGTAACAATGTTTTGGTTTCTCTCCGCTAATAAAACCAGTGTTCGAAAAGAGCAAAAGTGGACGGCGGCTTGATCATCGTTTCTCTGTTTCGTCTCCCGTCAGCGTCTCCCTCCGAAGAACTTTATTGGTGCATCGGCGACCAAACGACCCTGGATCGTCAACAAGTCCGCGTGGACGTCGTCAGCTCCAAGCCGCGCCTGCGAAGCGTGATCGGAGCCGTCATCCGCGGCGACAACAAGCGAACAAGAGAGGTCAAGGCATCGGCTGGGGATCACTTCCCAAATGTCGCAAGAACGTCAGTATGCGTGAATAAATAAATGTAGTTTTTTGAGCGTCGCGTCCAATATCCCACCGACTATACCACTGAGCTCGCGACTGGTCGCGTGCGACTGTCAATTTTTGGTAGCGACCGGTCGCGCGCAACGGTGCGACCGGTCGCGAGCGACAATTGGCAACTGTCGCGCGTCGCGCGAACTATACAAGAGACAGAGGCCTTCAGTTATCCAAACTCCCGGCCCACAACCCGGCAACCTATTCCCAGTTTCGGCGGACATTCCCAACGACCTTAGCCCCGTTCCCCAAGAACTCGTCGACCCCCCAGAACCCGTCGACCCTCAACTCCACCCCAACCTAAACTGCGCTCCGCGTGTCCCTCCCCGGACCGCCGTCGTCATCAATCTCCCATCCCGACTCGTTCGGAGAAGACCAAGCCAACGCCTCTCCGGGACATCAACGTCTCGCCCGCAGTTGGACACTCCAGCCCCCTCGCCTCCCTCTCCAACCCCCAGATCCTGAATCCTTCCACCTTCCCCTACCCTTCCTCCCTTCCTTCGCCCCACCAGAACCTCACCTCCCGCCTTAACGCCCAACTCCACCTTTCACTGGCCCAATCCTCCCTCCTCCAATCCCTCATCGCTCAACAGGCATTGTTCCAGGAATCGTTCCCATGGTTTTGCCTCTTATTCGAGAGGACCCAGCGAAATCGGTCCTGTGAAGTGTTGTCAGCGATTTCTGGACGATTAAAGGATTGGGACGCTTATCATTACTCAATCCTCGCATAGATCCATGTCCGATATTGCCCACATGGACCAGTAGAGAGCCGTTGAAAGTCCCTTTTTGAGGCATGGAAGTACAGGCGATGGGAATCTGCAGATAAGAGTGCACAGCTTCAAGCGTTTGACGTAGAACAATCTGAAAACCGGCTTTATAAGGGTCATTAAGGTAAAATTGACTTTACCCTCATGGGAATGACCACCTTACCCAGATGCATAAGCGAATCGGCGTCAAAAACGTCCACGCTGAGGCCGTTCCGTTCGAGGCTGATAAACACGCTGTGATCCTACCTGTTACGACTGGTGAGAAGAGTACTTGTGCTTATTTAAGCCTAAGCATAATCTAATAGTAAGTTATTAGCTAAACCTAAGCCTCAAAACTTCCCAAGCCGTAAAAGTCAACCTCAATAAATGTAGTCAAATTACAGATAAGTCTAAGTCTCATGCAAGCGTAAGCTCACTGTAAGCCTAAGCCTCAAAATCCCCCAAGCTCCTAAAGTCAAACTCTATAAAGGTATCCAAATCATTTCTTTGGGGAGAACCCAGATTGGTCGTTTTAGAAACTCGGTGGCAAAATAGAATTTGTTTTCAAGGCTATTTTTGTCTTTTGCAAATAATGTTTTTTTGCCATTTTTCATTTTTTGTCCTATAAAAGATGAATTACACAGTTTCACAAATGTTTGTCATCACATATCTTCTGCTTTTCTACTTCTTCACTGCTCTTTGCAAAACGCGAACGAACGTGCTTGCGAGATGCCCTCGCTAGCGAAAACACCCGGCTTGCAGGAAAACATTCAAACACTTCTCCCCCGGCTCGCGAGCCGAGCCGGCCGGCTCGCCATCCATCACTGTACCAAACCTTGACCTTAAATTCGCTTCGAAAAAGGGCTCGATTCTAAGCATGATTTGAGGCTTAAAACAGGCCCAAATGGGCCTAAATTTAGGTAGCAAAAATGCCAATAACGCGAGCATAAAAAACCATCAAAATTTAGCACTTTTTTAGCTCTTTTGCGTCGAAATAGCTCGGATACAAAAAGGATTCAGATCAGTGAAGGATCTGCTGCCCAAAAAATGTTCAAAATGAGTGATTTTCTCGATAGAACTCAGCAGGTCAAGAATTTGACCAGGGATCGGCAACGCTTGGAAAATGCCCACCTTGACAGGCTTCTCCGTGCTTCTTAAAGTCACTACCAAACTCCTTAAATCGGTCTTGCCTAGCTTAGTTGTAAAATACAGTGTAGAGTGAGAACTAGGAAAAATATTAAGACTCTCAATTTCGAAATCGTTGTTCGAAATTGAAGAAAGGTCATACAGTAGCGAATAGCGAATTCCATCACAGTGGTACGTAATTTCTTCACTGTTGCTGCTAATAAACAATTTCACGAACAATTTTTCCTTCGGCTGGGGAATTTTCGAGCATCCCCAGAAAGAAGAGAGTTTTTTGAAAGTGTGGGAATAAGGCTTATCTAGGAGATGAAGATTGCTACACGTGTTCGTAACAAATTCGGAGGGGAGAGAGTCCATAAAGGTAATTAATGTTAACCTTAAAATAGGTGACGCTGAAATGGAATTTGGGCGTAAAAAGCGATGCGTGAAATTATGCATACAGCATTTATTACCTTAAACTACAATCGACATGCTCAAGAATCAATCAAATTATAACAGCGCAAATTCCACTTCGTTTACGCTTCCATAACGTGAATTTTCAATTTTTGGATTTCTCAAAAACGCTTCATATCTACTTGTATAGCACGGATCAACGTGAAACACAATTTGTTTGCCTTGGCGCAAGTATACTTTGGAAATTTGTGTAAGTTCGCCTACGACAATATGATATGGCACCTTTCCAGATCTATGAATGCGCAGATTGAGGTGCTTGAATTCGCGGCTCTTTGTCCATTTTAAAAAGGCGCAGACGAGATCCTTGGTTAAAAATAGAGCAGTTTGATGGTGTTCCCACTTCCAGGACTTTGTTTATGAAAGGTTGCAAATAAGTGAGGTATCGGAAAATACAAAAAACAACCAATCCGCTGAATGCTATTAAGCAATTCTAACACTTTGGGACTCATAGGAAACTCATGAAAAATGTTCAATTCGACCAAATTTTCGGAGTTTGCCAGTGTTGGAAAGGCAAAAAAATCCCTTTTTGTCAACGTTTGAAAGTGTCTTAATAGTGAGAAGTCGTTTTTTAGTTGTGATTTCAAGACTGGAGACTTCAAAATCTCTCCAGTGTATCTTCCCACGTGGATCGAGAGAGAATTCGAACTTACAAAAATACAAAATCTCGTCAGCGTCCTGGGACACGATCAGTACTACTCTTAGTTGTCGTTTTTGCTCAAGTGGCTTAGGACAACCCTAAGATGTGGACAGATTTTGAAGCTTTTCAAAACCTTGGCTTTGGTCCAGGATTAGAAGCTTTTGAGTGTTTTGGACAAATTCGTAAGAGAGGGAATTCATTGCATTACTCTTTCGCCAAATTTTGTAGCCTTAAATAAAATTTGGAATGATTAAAGCAACGCTACACGTAAACCTGAATTTTGAGCATAAACTAAGCATGTTCTCTTTTTAAGTTGCGCTAACCTCTATCAAATTAAAATTATAGACCTATTTTACCTCTTAAAACAATAATCAGTTTTCCTAGTTCATATGAAGTTGAAACCCTAAAATGCTTCATTCCAAACTACACTAAAAACGTTCCAACCGTGCGGTAGGTTCCAACACATCCATCTCCATCTCTCAACCAATATCTCCCCAAAACCCGCGTCTTCATCTCCTAAAAAAGCGTCCCTTTCTCTTAAGATGATTTTTCTGATCTGCCGATGAGCGCGTGCAGCGGAACGCTGGCTGCGCGGACAGGTTTCTGTTCGTTTTTACCTACGCTGAAATCGGTTTAAAAGGGCTCCTCGCACGGGTATCAGCAGTTCAACAGCGAGATGGATCTCGAAGGAAGAATCAAGGCCTACCGCTTCGTTGCCTACTCGGCGGTCACCTTCTCGGTCGTCGCCGTCCTCTCGGTCTGCGTCACCCTCCCTATGGTGTACAACTACGTCCATCACGTGCGCCGTCAGATGCAGAACGAGATCAGCTTCTGCAAGGTACCGTAATCCTAAGGATGATTGTAGTAGCTAAAACTGTTCAGGGCTCGGCGAAGGACATCTGGAGTGAGGTGAACCAGCTGAAGAACATCCCCGTCTCCGGAAACCGTACCGCCCGTAGCGTTGGAGGAGGAAGCTGCGACAGCTGCTGCCTCCCTGGACCTCCTGGACCCGCTGGAGCCGCCGGAAAACCCGGACGTCCTGGAAAACCAGGAGCTCCCGGACTCCCCGGAAACCCAGGAAGACCTCCCGTGCAGCCTTGCGAACCTATCACTCCTCCTCCCTGCAAACCTTGTCCCGCTGGTCAGCCTGGTCCCGCTGGACCCCCCGGACCTCCCGGAGACGCCGGAGCTCCCGGACAGAACGGGAACCCCGGAACCGACGGCGCCCCTGGCCAGCCTGGACCTAAGGGACCTCCTGGACCTCAGGGAGATGCTGGAGCGCCTGGAACTGCCGGTGCCCCTGGAGTCCCCGCCCAGAGCGAGCCTCTCGTGCCTGGAGAGCCTGGACCCGCTGGAGAGCCCGGACCTCAGGGAGCCCCCGGACAGCCTGGACAGCCCGGACAGGATGGTCAGCCCGGACCAGCTGGACCGAAAGGACCCAACGGGCCCGACGGAGCCCCGGGAAACGACGGTCAGCCCGGAGCTCCCGGACCTCAGGGACCACCTGGAAGCCAGGGAGAGAAGGGAATCTGCCCCAAGTACTGCGCCATCGACGGAGGAGTCTTCTTCGAGGACGGAACTCGCCGCTAAGCTTCTCTCGATTCTTCTCGTCCATTTTTGTGTCTTTTCTTGTAAACAGTAAAAGCGATTCTTGCAAAATGTGTCCGAAGACTCACACTTGGAACAATGCATCAAGCTACCCAAACCAATGCTACATCATGAAAGCATTGCTTACGCTTATCTATATAAAGAACACTCAACCGTACCCACTAAAATGAAAACTCGTCAATCTCCCGATAACGATCGCGAGAAGCCGTCCCTTGGCGTCAAAAACCCAAAGTTCCTGGCATCAACGAAGGAAAGCGCTCCGTCGTCCTTAACGAATGGCTCAAAACCCTTCAAATGCGTCAATGCGGAAGAGCGCCGCCAAATTGCGGAAACCACCGGCCTCACAGAAATGCAAGTTTGCACCTGGTTTAAAAATCAAAACCCAGTCAACGCGTGAGCCAAAGTCAACCGTCCCGGAAAAACTCAGAGATTTCCCAGTAAGCAGACCGAAATCCTCAAAATTGCCTACAAAAATGAAAAAAAACTTTAAAGGAGACCAAGCTGGAACTCTCAAAAAATACTGGGACGGATTTGCAACAGGAGAACTGGTTCAAAAACCCAAAACCTGTCTATCTTCACGGAAGAAAATCAAAAGCTAACGGCTTCACCGAAGAACAGCTCTTAATGCTCAATTAGTAGTTTACGACGCTCAAATTTATCAGCGCAGAGGAGCGACGCTACATCGCTGAAACCACAGGGCTTACGGAAACCTACGTGAATTATTGGTTCAAGACGAAAAAGCAAAGGAGCTATTTACGGTCCAAAGAGCGGACTAGAAAAAGGTCAAGTTTGCAAACATCAGATCTCTCCAAGGAGCAAAAACAGATTCTCCTGAATGCTTACACGACCGATCAACATCTTTCAAAAGCGAAGTTTTCGGAATTCTGCGAGAAGACCGGCTTATCGGATTTGAATTTGAGCAAGTGGTTTGAGGATCGGCGTAGGAGGAATCCATAGAGAAATCGTCGTACTGATTGGAATAATAAGTGTTGTTTTTGAGGTTAAAAACACATCACAGGAAAAAAAAACGGAAACAGCCAAGACGGAAGGAAACGAAAGCAAAGATCGGGCGGTTGGGCCTCCGATCTGCCGCACCCGACCGGTCACCTCATCTCAAAATGGTAAAATATACTCTCGCTCCCTTGAAAGCACAATCCAGACGTCTACATTTTGCATTTAAAAATCTGCCCGTCTGAATGACATCTAGAACGTTTCCCAGACAGCAAACCTCAAAACGAACCGCATTTTAACCTCAAACAAAGCTCAGATCGGTCGGTAATGACCTTTAAGACTCACATTACTGTGCTCCACAGCCTTAATCGTGAACGCGTATCCCTCGCTCTCATTTCCATACTTGAAGTTCTTCCTCGGTCTTGGCTGCAGCACGCGATTCGCCAAAAACGTGCGATACCAGTCGGAAGTGGTCCACTCGAGTATCCGCAGCTTCCAGGGATCCTGCTCGTCGTCCTCCATCATCGATAAACGCCGGCACCGCTGTCGCAGGTGGAGGGAACGCTGGGCCAAAACGCGCTTATTTTCGTTTCCCGTTTCTATGGCGACAAATCCGCCTCCCGCGCGCGGACATCTGGTGCCTCTTTGACCCTCAACACCTGCCGCTGGAAGCTCTCAAAAGTGAACGAACGTGCGAGGTTTAAAGGAGGCGGCGCCGGTTGTGGCGGGAGCCTGAGCATCAACGCGCGCGTGGGATATTTCGAAATACCAGGGCAATTGTGGGTTTGTTTTGTGGCTTTGAGGGAATTTTATGCCATTTTAGGGTGTTTCGACGTGTTTAGGGCTCCCAACATACATGGATATACTTCAAGCTCGCGAGGAAGCGCTAGAGAATCAAAACCTCACGAAAAACCGATGCGTGGGAAACCGTCGCGTGGGATTTCAAAGACAGCTGCGTTTCGGCAGTTTCGACGCCATTTTTGCGCCGTATATTTGTCTCCAAAAGTACATTTCTAGGGAACCGAAATTCGCGATAAATTTGAGCCAATTTGACAACTCAAATCGCGCTATTCTTGTGTCAATTTCGCGATGTTTGCGCTCCCATGGTGACCGCAGCTGCTGCACTTTTCATTTGTGTCCAATTAATTACGTGCGCCCGTTAGCAATCGATTTTTTACGTGGCGCGTGCCATCTCACATAAATGGCGCTACTGATCATCGAACGCCTATTTTTTCCCGAAACCTGCTTCGCTATCACGTTTTTATCGATTCGGCTTCGCCCGCGTCACCTCCTCCTCCCTGTACGCGTGTATGTACTCGGTCGCTTATCGTGTTTTTGTTCGTGTTTGTTTCTTCGCTTTGTCGGCTAAAATGTATTCGCGTTTACGGGCTCAATGATCACCAGTTCGTTTACTTTTCAGGTCTGCTGACGATGGCTCAGGTAGAAGTGCCTGCTGCTGAAACGCCTGCACAGGTGGAAGCTATGGAAGTCGTTCCAGTTCCCAAAGAAGCAACGGAGGAGGAAACGCCGCCAGCGGAAACCGCGGCGGAGGAAGCGTCGCCTCCGAAGGAGGAGGAATTGACGGAACAGGAGCGAATCATGGCGAAAATTAAACCTTCGTCGTTTGGCGAAAAGCGGATGTATTCGAAGATTGACATCGGGCCAGAGAATTGGCTTCTCACGATGGACGACGAATCCCGCGCGAAGCTCGAGAATCCGCCTTCGCTGCCGAAAATCGATTTAGAAACGGAACAGGTGAGCATGAAGGCGGTGGAGCAAGAGGTAGAGGGAGCACGTCTAGAGTAAAAGGAGTAGAAGCGGAGCAAGGAGCTGCTGCTCCGGAGTCACTCCGAGCACCGGAGCAGTCAGAGGGCACGACCGCACTTGACCATCTGCTCTTCCTCTAATGAAGTTGCTCCTTCCGAAGCTTGACGTCGCATGTACAAATGTTTAGACATCCTGTAGATGTTTAGGCATCTACAGGCATAACGCCCATTTTGTCTTTGGCCTCATTTTCACCATTTCAACTTTGCTGAACGGCTTCGCTTAGTTTTGCCCTTTTAGGACCTCCGTTTCCTTGGCTGTGAACTGATCCAACATGGCGCAACTCTCCTCCGTTTGCCCCAAACGGCTGCCGCCACCGCGCAGATCCTCTACCAGCGATTCTACTACCAACGCTCCTTCGCTCGGCATCATTTTGAGGTATGTCAGCTTTCTCTCTGTGTCAATTCTAACATTCTCTCTTTCAGTACAGCGTAATGGCCTGCCTGCTCCTTGCAAGCAAGATCGAAGAAGCGCCTCGACGACCCCGCGAAGTGCTAAACGTGTTCAGCTACCTGGAGCACTATTACCGCCGGCGCCACTCCTCTCAACCTTTCAAGGAGTAAGTTTCAGATTCCCTTTTTCGGTGACCTCCCTAGTATGCGCACAATCGACCCTAAACATGTTTGTTTCGTTCCTCCTTTAACCGTATCCTGCTGATTTATCGTAGCTTTGTCATTTGTTTGACACGTAATAATCTTGATCATCTAGGTGAAGAGAATGTTCCGATGACGGCTACTGGAATCAGCTGCTACGTTTGTATGAGCGAGCGATCCTAAATGCTCTTTGCTCATTTCCGGAAGGCGGAAGAATGTTTGTTTTGTGTCCACTTTTAGACCATGTTAAATCAGTCGATTGCTGCGGGGGGTCACCGAAGACGTTCTCTCACCTCCACCATCCGTAATTCGCTTGCTTTTTATGTTTATTGTGCCTTTTGTAGATACCCACCTATGGCCATAGATACTAAGTACGTGCAGACGAAGAACCAAGTGATCAAGATGGAACGGAGGATCCTGTGTGCTCTTGGATTCGTCGTGCACGTGAAGCATCCCCACAAGCTCATCTTCTCCTACGTTCACGTGCTCAACTGCGTGAACAACCACGACCTCATGCAGAAGGCGTGGTCGTACATGAACGACGGCCTCAGGACGGACATGTTCCTCCGGTACAAGGCGGAAACGATCGCCTGCGCCTGTATCCACCTTGCTGCGAGGACCATCGAGCCCAAGGTGCCTCTTCCGCAGCAGCCGTTCATGTGGTTCGAACTCTACGACGTGTCAGAGCGCGATGTGGAGGATATCTCGTACATGCTTCTGAAGATGTACACGAGAAAACAGGTGAGCAAAGAATAATGCTTACAGGAGTTAAAGAATAAGCTGTTTCAGACCCCTAACTGGCCTCGATTGCTGGAAATTATCGACAAGGCCCGTTTCGGCGACGAACCACCAGCGCCTGTGGAAGTGCCTCCCAAGGACGACCCGGTGAAGTCGCAACTCGCCCTGAAAGCCGAAGAAATCATGAAGAAGGCAAGGGAAGAAGCGATCAGAGAAGGGCGTCTCGCTGTCGACGGATCGGACACTTCGACTCCAGGAACCGGCGAGCTCAAGCGCAAGCCGGAGCGCGTGTCGACCGTCGGAAATGGCCATGATCGAGATCGTGACCGCGACCGTGGAGGACGCCGTCGTCACCGCTCCACGACCTCCAGATCGAGATCCCGATCGCATACCCCGGACCGAAAGCGGCGCAAGCACCGCAACAAACGATCGCGTTCCAAGAGCAACGACCGTGATGAACGTTCCAGGAGAAACGGCCGCGACCACCGGGACAAGGACCGCGATTACGGCAGGGGCAAAGATCGCGATCGCCATGACCGACGCAGATCTCGCTCCCGTGATCGCCGCCGTGACAGGGACAATCATAGAACGGACAAGGTAAGCAATGCTTTACCGATGAGTGATCATGGAAGTTTATTCCAGGAAAAGAGCCGAGCTCGCGAGAAGGAAGTTGTCCAAACGCTTCGAAAGCGCCGCTCTGTTTCTCCGAGCGATCGTCGCAAGTAAGCAGGAAACAATTCTGGAAGCGTCTGAACGCGGGTTTTGCGATATTTAGTTGTTGACTTTGGAAAAGATTATTTGCGTTTTGGTACTGAATGAAATTGGAATCCTGAGAACCGAGAAATTTATTAGGAAGCTATGAATGTACAGTGCGCGGTAAGTTTAATGGTCGTCTTTGAATTTCGAGAGATCCGCGACGTCGGAGATTGTGAGGATCGTTTTCACACATTTCGGAGCTCCAGAGTCCATCTTGCATTTGTGGGAGGGTGGACACACCATGGCTTCACAGGCTAAAAACGGAATTAGTCTGTTTTAATCAATCGTCCTTACTTCCAGCTTTGGCGCACATGGCGACCTTCTTGCAGGATCTTCCGATACAGGGAATCGTGTGTTCTACGCACACTTCTGCTGCGGTGCACGTTTTGTTCTTGCATCCGTTTATGAGATCAGGAAGGCAAGCCAGGACCGGCTTACAAGGAGGATTCGAGCAGCTTGTGATGTGGCGCGTTTCGCAGAATGTTCCCATAGGGCAGAATTTGTTTACGCAAGCTAAAAAGCGTTTTTCAGGTTTTCAGCAGATGAAACTTACTTTCTGGCTCCTTAGTGCCTCCATAGGAGTGCAAGCAAGCCAAGATAACGAAGACGAACATGATGGAAGAACACACTAGCAAGAAGAAAGTGAGAAGGGTTTATAAAAGCGAAAACATGACCCAAGAGAACAGGTTCTAACCGGTTAGCGAAGCTAAGGAAACGGGTCATGGGGATGGATAAGAATTGATTGATTTGCAGTTGTTTAACGGGTTTTTAAGCCTTACCGAATTGGGTTCGATCTTGGGTCGCTTAAGCTCTACGTGCCAAGCTCGGTTAATTGTTCCTTAAATGACCTTCCTCGCCTCTACTCGAACACGATGTTCCCTCCCTCCCCTGATAAGATCGCTTTGTAACCAACAAGCGATGTTATTAAGCTCGAACAAGTAGCTTCCACCTTAGGTTGCCTGGGTCAATTTGTCACCTCCAGATGACCTTAGGAGAATCAGTTTGGATAACGTTCGACCGCGATTTGGAACGCGTGATTGCACGAAAAGTTGCTGATGAGATTCTAAACAAGAGGAGAGGCGCCTCGGGGCGACCTAGGATTGCGTGAGAGATGGAACCTGGGATAAGGAGAGGGGCTTCAAAAGCTTGCAGTCTCTGAAACCCTCTAGCTCGCTCCTCTGATCGCTGTAGGACCTAACGACGAGCGTAAACATGTCGTCAGTTCGAATACACGAAATTAACCTGTTTTGAAGGCGTTTTGGGTGTGGATTTTGGAGATTTCGGCTCGGATGGCTTTCTAATCCCGATTGCGAGGTCTTTTAGATCGAATTCCAATGCTTTTCCGTTTATTTGTGATGCGTGTGGCGATATAAACAAAGCGCGTTCTCTGTAAACACTTCCTAACAGTTGTGCCTCTCATTCCAGGTATGCGAATCCAGCTCCAACAAGAAGAGCCCGATCCAGCGCGCCTCCGCACGTTCACCTACATAGCTGACCGAGATGGCGTCCAGCAGATTATTGAATACGATCTCGAAATCCCCCTGGAGGAATACGTGACCAAAGAGGAGCTCTTCGGCCAGCTTTTGAATATTTGTGACGTGTTTCCGCCCTTTGAAGCTGGTATTTCTGTTCTTCTTCAATATGAAGCCTAACTTATGGTTTTAGAAGTCCGGAAAGCGTTCTACAAGTTCATCGTGGACGAAACTGAAGCTTATTTTGACGCTGAAGGCGACGCAGCAGTTAAGGAGCTTTTCGACCTGGAGCCAGAAGAGATGTACAGACCTATTTTGGAGCGAATCCAGGCGGTTTTTGGCATCTTAAATCAGCAATCCTAAGCTCAAATCTGTTCAGAGAGAAGCCCAAAAGATGACCGCGGATCTTCAGTTCTCGGACTACTTCCAATTTGTCATGGAATCCTCCTCGTTCGACCACATTTCTATGATTGTGGCCAAGGAAACGAAATTCGTAGAGGAGGTTAGATTTCGCCTCAGATCTGGGATGATTTAGCCACGTTCAGATGAGTTCTCTGGTGTCAGAACGCGATTCCGAAGTGGAGCAACTGGAAAAGAAGTGCGAAGAAGAATTCGCCAAAGGAAAGGTCACAGAAGCCAGTGTTTTGGCCGTTTCTAAGCTCAACGAGCGGATCAGGGAGCTGAAGAAGGACTACAGCTTCAAGATCCGAAATCTGGCCGAACGACAGAGGAACGAGTACAGAGATCTGATCAAATACGTGTACGAGATGGACCGCGTTCCTGAGAGCGTCAGGGCCGAAACTCCGCCTGCTTCTGCAATCAAAAAGTTCGCCGAATCTACTGTAGTTTGTAGTGCTTCCTTAATTTCAGATCCATGTCCTTCCCTTCACCTCACGTGTCCAAACCGAACCTTAACGGCGGCGTAGACGAGCCCTTCACGATCTACATCGGCGCGCAGCTGAAATCGATGCACAACGCGCGGATAATGACTATTGAGAAGCTCAGCGATTGCTGTCTTCCTAACGCTCCCTCTGGGGATCGCGAGGACAATGAAGAAGGCGATTTTCTGTGCGAATCTACGCGGCTGCAGAACGCGATGTCGCTGTATCGGAGAGGAGTTTCAGCTGTGGTGCTTCTGGTGAAAAGCGATCCTATGCATCACATGAAGAAGAGAACGGATTTTGCGAGGATGTGCGAGAGGTCGACGGAGCTGCATTTCGAGGGGCTGGAGGATCAGCTGAAGAGGATTTCGGAGTTGGTGAGTCTTAAATCTCATGAGAAACGTTTAACGAGCCATGAAAAGAGCTACCTTAAGTATGGAAACGTTTCGACAACGGTCAGGGTTCTATTTTGTTTGCGATCTGGAACGTTTCCGAGGGGTGAAGCAACGTTTCACTAGGGTTAGGGAACGTTTCACACTAGGCAGCAACGTTTCACAATGTAATAGGAACGTTTCACAAACCTTAATGGCTTTCGCTTGAAACGCTTCCTGCTAAGCAACGTTTCATACTGGCCCTAACCCTTCTCTTTTGCTGTGAAACGTTTCTCATCTCCAAATTTTGTCCTACAGGACCTATTTCTAACCCAATTCCCACCATTTTCAGATCCGTGAAGGCAACAAAACTCGTGTCATCGTCGACAATTCAGCCTCGTCCTCCTCAGCCTCCCTGGAACCCCAAAAAGTCTTCCTAAAAGACGGCGCCGAATCGGACTTCCGCGTAGGCGACGTCTACGTGACGAAACACTCAAATATCGCCTCCGTCAACGTAAGAACACCACAGAGCCCCGGTGACCATGATTTTTGATACCGCCACCGTTTCCAGGTCGTCTTCCACCTAGTCGTTGATGGATCACTGGAATCTTCCGATGACATTTCTAGCCGGTAGGTGCCTTCGCTGCGCTCGTTTCAAACTTTTGAATTCTTAGGCACCCGTGCATTAACGGGATACGGAATGTAATTCGATTATCGGCGAAATACGGTGTCACCAACATCACCTTCCCACTGCTCCTTGTCGAAACAACCAACGAGGTAGCATAACCCAGATTCGGGTAACCCTGAAATTGACCTTTTAGAACATGAACGGATCGTGGTGCATGAAGCGAGCGGAGCTGATCTTCAAGTGCACGAAGGGCTTCATGATGGAGGTATGTGCCACGGGATCGACGAGTTCTACGCCTGGAGGAGCGTCGACGACCCCGGCGCATTATAATATGAACTTTGCGCTGCCCACGCAGCTTCCGAAGAATGTTTATTCGCAGATTGTGGAACTGTTTCCTACGGTGTTTCATTTGGTTCCTTCGGTGACGGGTTGAGGAAGTGTTACGGGGTGTATATATGTATAAAGGTGTGGAATTTGGACAGGAAATAGAGGGTTGGAAGGTGCAAAGATTTAGTGGGAGACTTTTTAGAGTGAACTGCAACGTTTCTTAAAGGGACACTTTTCGTCGTTTTTTGAGTGCACGGATCGCGCTCATTTCTGGAGCAGGCGTTTTTCAAAGGCGCTGATCACGATTCTGGCGTCGAAATGGCAAGAAACGGCTCCAGGATTGCGCAATATGGCAAAGTTCGGATAAAACAAAAAAGAAAATTTTACCACAAGTCGTAGGGCGGTCCCGACGCGATTACCCTGCACAAACCACAATCGGCTACGATGAAAACGGAGTAATGTGGCCTTTGGTCGAATTTTTTGTGTTCCTCGCGTTGTGGGGACGTGTTCAATCAGAAATCTACTCAAAGTCCTACAAGAAACTTCACAATCGCAAAGAAAAACGACAATTTTGACCGCCGAAAAATTGCAAACCCGATTCCATCGTAGCCGACCGCGATTGTACACGGCAGTAGCGTAAGGAACACTGAAAAACTGGTAAAATTCTCCTTTTTTCCTTATCCGAACATTGCCATATTGCGCAGTCCTGAAGCCGTTTCTCGCCATTCTGACGCCAGAATCGTGATCAGCGCCTTTGAAAACCCCTCTGCACCAGAAATGAGCGCGATCTGTGATGGTGCGAAAAACCGGTGACCGTGTCCCTTTAACTCGAAACAGCTTTTAGAAGCTTATGCAACGTTTCTAAGCAAGCAGCAACGTTTCATTACTGTTGTGAAACGCTTCTGAAGTCCTGTAAAGCTTTGTCTTGTGTTGGGAAACGTTTCAACTGATGCGATTATATTTCACATCGCTGTGAAACGTTTCTCAACCCATTGAAACCCACAAAATATCTATTTTTTATTAGTTTAAAATATATAAATTTCTGCATCCAATCAATCCACCTTGACCACATCGATAGGCCTCTGAGGACACAACCTCTGATGCCTTAGCTTCCCGGAATAGTTATACAGAACCCGATCGCAGAACTGACACCTGAATCTCGGGATGGAGTGGTAATAGCTGAAGTGGCAATCCAGGTCGTAAGCGGAGCTGAATCTCTCGGAACACATCGCGCACTCGTGGGGTTTGTTGTGGATCTTGGAGTGGCCTGAAAATGGAAAATTTGAGTTTGAGGCTAAAAAGGGTCTGTGGACTTACGGCTAAGAGCGCTTTGACCAGAAAGACGTTTCCCACACTGTCCACATTCGAAAATCTTCCCGTCGTGTTTTTGCATGTGCTCACGGTAGTTGTAGTAAGTCTCGTAGCGTTTTTCGCACTTCTCGCACTGGTAGATCTGCTTGTTCTCTTTGCACTCTTGGGATAAGCGCTTCTTGAGCGGGAGAACCGTGTGCCGCTTGCGGATGTGGAGGTCGAGTTTGTCCGATGAAGGGAACGTTTTAACGCATTTGGCGCATTCGTAGAGGCGGTCGTGGAGCTTCGTGCAGTGGTCCTGGAAGCATAAGCGTTAAAAACTGTTTAGAGTCAAGTACGGTTGGCTAAATTTGGCCAAAGGTCATTTGGTTCTAAATCATGTGATTTAAGGTTTGCAGACCTTGGCATCACCCGTGGGCGCGAGGCGTGACAAAAGATTGCGAATAAACAATCGCGCGCTGTAAAGTACCGTAATCCGAGGGTCATTAATGACGCATTCCTGAGAGATCGCGAAATTGAGTAGAGTTGAGAAAAAGTTGTGTTAATCTCGGTAAAACCATTTTTGGTCTGATCTCTAAACTGCCAAAAATTGAGTTTTTGGTGAACTCTTAAATTTTGGTTTTCACGCGAAACCTCAGAATGGCCAAAATTAAGTGTTTAAGCATCTTTAGGAACGAGTGTTGAGAAACTGACTAAGGCCGTTTTAGCAATTTGGAATTGGGTTTTGAGACTGATAGGCGTCCCACACCGTAATCTCAGGGTCATCAATGACGCATTTCAAAGAGATCGTGAATTTAGTTTAATTGAGTGAAACCCCCTTGTCCTAATCTCCGACCTAATTGACCTAATCTCTAAATTACCAAAAATTTTGCTTTCTGTCTATTTTCAATTTGTGTAATCAACTTTAGATGCTAATTTTCTGTTTTGTGACTTAAACCTTAAAATAGCCCAGATTTAGTGTTCAGAACTGTTTGGGAACGAACGCTTAGAAACGCGTTTTCAGACTGTTTTAACAATATTAGGATTGACTTTTCTTTGAATAGGTTCAAAGAGATCGTGAATCCTACAGTCGTTAGTCAATTTTGAGCCGTTTTTGCGTTGGTGTAACTGTTCTAACCTAAAATGGGCATTTTCCCATTTTGCACGTTTTAGCTACTTTAGATGTTAAATTTGGGTCTTCGGCTAAACCAAAACTGTTCTTTTCTTAAACCGTAAAAGATCTAAAATCGGGTGTTCCGTAACGAGCACTTAAAAGCGCGCATTAAAACACTTTGAGGATTGTGTCTCAGAACGCCTGTTGGGCAAAAACTGGAACCAACTTGAAACCATTTTCGTGTTATGATGACTGTTCTGAAAATTTCTGACATTCATTGCTCACCTGAAGCTCTCTGGCACTTTTAAAGACTCGATCGCACCTCTTGCAATGATACTGAGGCGTAGGCCTTGCCATAATATTCGGGTCCACGTTTTCGTCCACACACATCGCCGCCGTCGGCGACACCGCCTTAGGAGAAACCGAGGCGCTCTGAACGTTCGGCAATTCCTGCGGAGTCCGCGGAGTGACCGGAGTTTTAGGAGTGGTCGGGGTGGTCGGAGTCGAAAGAATTTGGGGAAAAGCCACCGGTGGAAGAGGCGAAAAGCTGGGAGAGAAATTCGAAAAAGCGAAAGGAGCGGTGGCGGGCTGCGGGAACCAGTAAATGTGCCCGTTAAGGTTGGTCGGAACGATCGTAAAAGGAGCAAACATAGCTCCTGGGTTACGGTAGGTTGGGTGCTGGTTGAATGAAACAGGTGGGCGAGAGAGGGGTACAGTAACTGGAGTCGGGCTTTACACTTTTAGGAACGGACCGACCTGACTTCAGGCTTCAAATGTGGTCGAGTGGAATGACGCGATCAACCGAAGGAGGAGGTGCGCCGATATCGGCGATTTCGATCGAATTTGGGCGAAGAACGGAAAGTGACAGCGGGGAGACGATAAGCGAGGGGCGTTCGGTGGTGCAGGGAGGCCTGTCAACTTTGGAGAACTGGCCACCGCAAGGTCGAGAGAGAAAAGTCGTCAGAGGCTTCAGAAGAGACCTATCCAAGGCGAGTCAAAACAGGCGAGACTTTATACCCACATAGTAGGAAGCAATTAGGGCTAAGCGAATTATGAACAATATTTCCTGGTCTCCTTTTTTTGCCTTTCCGGGTTAAAATAGGCATATCAACATGCGTATTAGGCGACGGGAAGTTCCGGGTTGCCATAAAATTGAGGAAAAGCAAAAATAGGGAAATTATGGAGGTAATGAGTGCCTGATTGGGAAGTTGTTTGTTGCGAAATGCAGGCGATTCGTGGCTAGCGTGGTGGATGTTAGTCAGTTCCTTGATGTCGATTACAAGACACAAATAGCAAGAATATGGCTTGTTAGAGCAGTGGAGAACTCAAGCTTGTGATAGGGTTTAAAGCACGTTCACGAGAGGAGCGACAAGGTACAAAAATCGAGTAAAATTACGTAGTGTGAAACGTTTCTTAACTTCTGTGAAACGTTGCTCGTCGCTCTGAGTAGGCACACCCCTACATTTCAGCCGGATCTGGGTTTAAGCCTAGTGAGATCTATAAAATAGCACTCGGTCAGCTTTCACCTTTTTGAATGTAACTGTACGTATCACTCTTAGGACCTTTTAATATGACTTTTGGGAGTGTTGCAAATACTGCCAACGCCATCTCTCTTGAAATATTGCCACTTGGATCAAAATTCAAAATGCACTCTTCTACTGTCGACCTACTTCCACCCTCATTTGCCAAATCAGACTGGCAGCTGCCAAACCCTTCTCAAAATACAGTCTCATCAGCATTTGATTAAGTGCCAGAACGCCTTCTTCCAAGATTCTAATCTTCTGCAAACGTTCGAAAGTTCGCACGCGGCGATGGAGGCGAGAATGGCGGTGGGCGACCTTGGCGATTGCGTTCGAGATCGGCGCGGAGATAATTTTGGGAGAAGCGTCACCCGGAATTAGCGAAGAGTTGCCAGCTGAAAAAAGGGATTTTTGAAAAAAGGTCTAAAAAGAGAAGTTGACTGGATGGAGCGGAGAAGGTGGTCGTTTGGGAGTGAAGCCGAAGAGTTGGGTTGATGGAGAGGAAGATTAGGATTAGGAGGCGACTTCCGATTCTCGTAAAACTGGCCGATTCTAAACGGTTTCGGTTTTAATGGGTGCTGAAGAGAGGCTTATCTGATCGACGGATTTCCGTCTTTCAGCCTAAACAAATTTTTTTCAATTGTGTCATTTCTGTTACAAATGCCACCTTTATAGTGCAATTACGGGAGACCTCTTGCAGGCGGTGTGTTTGACGTGAATCCTTTTGTTAAACTGACCGAAGAATTGTGGTTTTAGTTGTGACTTGAGAGTGCAGTTACCTGTTAGAACTATGTTTATGCTTTCTCAAAAGTTGTATTTTAGAGAGTGCGCTATTAACCTGCTTGGCAATATCTCTTAGGTGTTCTTAGAGGACGTAACAACCTCTTTGCTGCTTCAATTTGTGTTGTCTTAAGGGTTTTCCTAAGAATGCCATCCACGTGCAAATCTTGGAAGTGAGAGATTCATCGTTCCCTAAATGACCTTCCTCGCCTCTGCTCGAACACGATGTTCCTTCCTCCGATAAGATCGCCTTGTAACCAGCAAGCGATGTTATTAGGCTCGAACAAGTAGCTTCCATTCAAGGTCGCCTGGGCCAATTTGTCACCTTCGGACGACCTTAGGAGAATCAGTTTGAAAAACGTTCGACCGCGATTTGGAACGCGTGATTAAGGCGAAAAGTTGGAGACGAGATTCTAATCGAGAGGACAGGAGCCTCGGGGCGACCTTGGAGAGAGGAGATGAGGGTTGCGTGGTAGATGGGATCTGGGATTTGAATGCAAATGGATGTAAACAAACTGAAGCGTAACAGTTCTGGGTTTAAAATTCGAATGGTTACGGTCTCTATGCAATACGACCTTGACGCCTTGGAAATTCAAAGTTTCTCTAGCAAATCACAAACTTTTCATTAAAAGACACACAACACAATTCAAAAATCCATAAAGTCAGTCGCAACAATTAAGCGAAGTCAGCCCACTACTCTTTGGACATCTCACGATCGGGTAACTTCAAATTGGTCGTAGTGGTCTTAGCTTTTTTCTGTGTGGGTTCATCGGGATCCAAAGTTGCGGTAAAGCTTTGTAGTGGGAAAGCTTCTATGTCGACTTGCATGGCGCACCCTTTCGAAGCCAGTCTTGCAACAGCTTGGCTCCAACACGCTTCGTAATCGTAATCAAGAGCTCAAAATGAAGAATTTGCGTGCACTTTGACGTTTCAAACGTTTGAACCAGACAAACAGAACGGCCGCATCGTCTGCGTTTTAAACGTTTCATTGTGCAAGGTTTGTGCGAACAGGTCGTGCTCGAAAACTCTCGTTGTGCTGTTTTCAGGCTCACAATTGCTAAAAAATATTCAAAAGTAGGATTACAGCGTAGCTTGTAACGAGACCTTTCCGAGAATGTGCAATGTTTTGGGAAAATCGTTAACAAACACGTTTAGAGCAGGAATTTTCGTTCCAGAAAAACACCTTACGAAACCCAGACAATTTAGTATCAATGAACTTGTACCGTTCTGCTGATTCAGAGAAACCTAAGTTTGCTAAGATTGGATCTATGAATGAAACTTGATAGCGGAAAAAAGGTGCGTCTACGATGGGACACCCTGTACTTCTTGATCTGTTGGATAACCTTATTTGATGGAGAACGGAAAAAGCTGGACCAACCGGGCGCGACTTTTGATTGACGTAGAAAGAGCAATCTCGAAAGAAGCGTCCGAGTTGCAGTTCCAGACAGTTTTGTCTAGACAAGAACGCTCAAGAGTTGAAGAGTTGGGCAGATGGGAATGCTGGTTATGATTATGAGAGACTTCTGATTCTTGTGAGGCTGGCTTTCGGAATGGGAAAGATTGTGAACACACGATGTCATTTCCATTTCCAGGCTAAATAAACTTTAAATCGTTAATTTGTCAAAATGAGAAATGAGCTCTTTTCAGCGCAATTATGACGAGAGTCCTTTTCCTAACCTGCATTTAGAATCTTTGTATTAGCCGTAGCTAGCTGTAACTTGGCAGTGCAACAACATTCTCACAAGTGTGTTACCTTTCTAAAAATGTACTGTACCTAGTAGGAGAGTAGAAGACGTCCAAAAGGGGTAATTTTCATTGAATTTGTATCTCAAAGTTTGTGATGTTTGCCTGTTCGGCTATAAATTTAGGTGCTTTAAAGTGTTTTTCGTCTTTTGTTTTTAGTGCTTTGCTTTTTGTCTTTATTTACCTTCACTTTATTCGCACGAGCTTCTTTCTGTTTCCTCAGATTTTCATCTACAAGCGAAGCTTAAAAGTGAAAGATTCATCATTTTCTAAATGACCTTCCTCGCCTCTGTCGAACACGATGTTCCTTCCTCCGATAAGATCGCCTTGTAACCAGCAAGCGATGTTATTAAGCTCGAACAACTACCTCCCACCTAAGGTCGCCTGAGCCAATTTGTCACCTTCGGACGACCTTAGGAGAATCAGTTTCAAAAACGTTCGACCGCGATTTGGAACGCGTGATTAAGGCGAAAAGTTGGAGACGAGATTCTAATCGAGAGGACAGGAGCCTCGAGGCGACCTTGGGAGGAAGAAGGTGAGGATTGCGTGGGAGATGGGACCTGGGATAAGGAGAGCGGCTTTTGAGATATAGACGGAGGTAAGCAGACTAGAGTGTAACAGTGAAGCATTAAAAAATTGAATGGTTAGGGTTACTGTGCGGTCGAACTCGACCTTGAAGCCTTAGCAATTCAAAGTCTTTCCCACATTGAAACACGCAGTCATAATCCATTTTCTCAATTCTATGCCCTTTCCAAGATGTCCTAACCATTTTTTCACATTGAACAAATCATGTGATCTTTTGCCTATTACTCACGTAGCACAATCACTTTTCTCACAATGCGTAAACGCTTATCAAGTAAGTACAAATGGCTTACTCAGCATTCTTTATAAAATAAAAGAGGACGATCACAAAATTTCTAGATGCGAGTTGCCTGATTGAGCGAACGCGGGTTACGATAGCGGCACCATTTGCGGACCGGTCGGTTTCGCAACAGCGGCGGCGCCTAAATTGATGCCGCAAATTGGCCACAGTTGCGGGTGTTTTCGGGCTTAATCGAATGTGCGCAAAATTCAGAACCGAATAATATATAATTTGCGGTGTTTCGAAAAGATTTATGAAACTACGAAATCAGTGCGCTTATGTCTTTTTGAAGGCGCGAAGAGCCGGACTCAGAACACATTTGAAACCGAAACCTCGCGCAATAGCGCTCGCGGTCCTGTTAAATTTTTATAATATTTTTATAATATTTTATTTTATATGTTTTAAGGATTTTTGGTTTTAGATTCTGATTGTTGGTCTCCCGCCAAAGTACACTTAATTTAACAATGAATCTGCACTTTTTACGCGTTAACTCTCCCTAACAGGATTACTCTTTTTTAAAACGTCCAGCTTTTGCAAAAAAGCATACTGTACTAACTCTTTAAGCGTTAGAAGTCATTGTGAGCTACTGATCTCTCGTGAATAGTTTACGTGTACCAAATTTTCCGCATTAGGGCTTGAGATCCTTCCTTCGCTTGACTATTCACGAGCAAATGTTTGCTGCTTTCAGTTGAAAACGGCAAAAAATGCTATGGGAATGAAGTGGGCAAACATATTTATTTTGTCGTTAAGTTTTGTTGGTGGGTGAAGTTTCAGATGAGGCCTTCAAATGGCACCAGAGCTTTTTCAAAATACCAATCATAAAAGAATTCTGGTATAATTGGATTTATCCCACCTCAGACGTTTAATCTTGTTTTTGTCTAATAGAGTTGCTCTTAAGCGATATACCCACTTATGTGCTGCTTCATCTTGTGGCTAAAAGTCGTCCTTAGTCATACATCCTTAAGCACTTGTTCAATTTATAGATTTTCGCATTTACCTTGCCCACCCAATTCGATTACGCGTCCCTAATTGTTTTCGATTTTTGGTTTTCCTTAAATCTTCGGGTACAAAGGCCATTGGACACGAGCTGCATCCTCGGCTAATCTGTGCTGTAGTCTGTTCAGTCCCTCGAACACCAACAACTGATTTTTACGTGTTATTCCGCAGAATTCTGCTTTGAACTTTTCCTCAAACGCTGTTAGTTGTTGTTCGCTGTTCATTCCGTACGTGCTAATTTGTAGTCGAGCTGCTGGAATATTGGATTCGTTTGTTCCAGGTGGAAGTAATGACCGACAGTAGGGCGGACGATTTCTTGGCTGGCGCTATCATTTTGGTGGTGAGTTTGAGGCTAAAAACGGTTTGAAAATCTAAAATTTAACAGGAAAGTATTTTTACAGTCGAGAGAAAACAAGGCTTTAAGCTTAGTTTCAAAAGTCATCAATTTAAGCGTTTTCAAAGCTTGAAACCTAATTAAAAAACCGTTTCAAAAGCTCGAAAACATTGTTTACTCTAAACTTTACTTGAAGCTTTGCTTTTAAAAAGTCCTATTCGAAGTTTTGAAGCTTGAAACCGATTCAGCTACTTTTCTTAATCTACATCTGTTGAAAATTTTTTTGAAATTTAGCTAGCATAAGTCATTGAATTTACTGCTCTCTTGACTAGGACTGAGACGTGCAGCTTGAAAACAGGTGGCCTTAACGACCTTATTGGAACCCTAGATTGTAGTAAACATGTGATCAGACATGTGAATTGATGGAAGGAACAAACAAGATTTTTGGCAACAAGTAAACAACGTCCGAATCGCCTACAAAAACCCTGAAGTTTAATTGAATGTTTAGGTGGGTCTCATTGGCGTCTTGGTCAACCTCTTCACATCAGTCATGATCTTCAGGATACGCAAACTTCGAAACACGTTTGGGTACATGTGCGCTGGTCTTGGCCTCGCTGATGTCGGGCTTCTCCTAGTTTTTGTGTGCTGGTCTGCACCCATAACTTTCCTGTAAGTACCGACTAAATCTGGCTGGAAGTAATTCCGATTTATGGAAAAAAACTGTTTTGAGTGGCATACGATAACCAGAAGGTGCTAGGGAATCTGTCTAGGGAAACAAAAAAGCCACACAAAAACAAGGCTGAAGGCTCAAAAACCACTAGATCTGCAACCTAAGACGCCAAAAAGTTTGCCCTTTTGGGAGTTCTAAAGCCTTAAATTAGCCTTTTCCAGGAAAGATTACCCAGTCCTAACCCTTCTAAATCGCAAAATGGGTCACTTCATCCTCTACTTCTGGTTCGTGAACCTCTACTACAACCTAACGATCGCCGTCAACCGCCTCATCGCCATGTTCTTCCCTTTCACCTACCGCTGGCTGTTCTCTTCAGGCAGATCCCGACTCTACATTGCCATTCCTTGGATTCTCGCCCTTTTTCATATGATCGTTTACTTTTTTGGCAAGCCATTGAACTCCATTTTAACCTTAAATTCTTAATTTAGATGGCTGCGATTTCTACTTTGACAACACGACCTACAATTGGGCTTTTAACGAAGAAACCACCTGTGGTAGAAATCTCGCCTTTTACATAGATTTCATCTATGGGTGCGCAATAATGGGTTTCATAGCGTTTATTGACATTGTCACGTTCCTAAGACTACAGAACTACAAAGCTGTAAGTCTTCAAAATTGCTTTGAAGGCCTAAAAATTGCTGTTCAGGACCTCACAAAAATGAAGAGCCAAATAGAGCGAAAACGGAAGAACAGAGAAATCCGTTTTTTCGTCCAGGTAGAATTTTCCATCTGGGAATGGACCATGAAGTGTTTTTGTTCAGGCCTGCGTGACAACAGTAATGTTCGTCCTAATGCTGCTCTCGTTCCACCTCTTATCGAAATACGCTACAAACAAGTGGTCGATGTTCGCCTGCACGACTCTCGCGTGGGAACTCACGCACACGGCCAATGGCTTCATCCTTTTGTTCTTCAATTCCGAGTTCTGGGAACTGCTTAAGAACCCTTCAAGGATCATCGCTTCCTCGCATGAGTCAGTCGTGTTTGTAGTCAATACGAGGATTCCCACGAGTAGCCATACGGGGAGTAAGAAATAAAGTGGCTTTAGAACACTGAATTATAACACATTAGTCCAAATCTCGGTCCTCACATGGTCCAGCAGGCGACGAGAGGAAAAACTGGTGTTGAGAGCGCTTAAGTTCAACAAGAACAAGCTCCTGATCCAGAACACGGATCTGGTCAAGAAATGCGTCCGGGAAGCGGTTTACTCGTCCGAATGTTCTTATTTCTTGCTTAAGGTGAGCGATAGTAACGTTACAACAGAGGTGAAATTATGGAGGCGGCTGCGTTCCTAGCTGGACACCGGAGAGCGCGTAAATGTTGAGCAGATCGATCCCAGGTCGTTCCGGCGTCCCCTTGAAAATGTCGTAGGTTTCGTAGAAGCCTTTGGTGAGATCGCGGTGGATTTGTGAGAAGAGCGCGATCCTCTCATCCTGGTTGTGGTCCACTTCGCGCTCGATCTCTTCGATTATCGATAGCAGGATCACTGCGTCCGTTCTAAACGCTCCGGTTAAATGGAATTCAGGGAATTAAGGGACTTACGGGAGGATCTTGACGTCCTCGGGTCGCCGCCTAGGATGATGTTGGAAAGGACTTCGTAAACGTGATTGAAGTCGACCTTGGTCAGGGCATCCATTCCTCGAGGAGAGGTTTCCTTGCACCTGCATTTCTTGATCACGCGGTTCAGGGCCTTCGTCGTCGTTTCCTGGATTCCAGATCGGTCCGCTTGGTTCTCTTGAAGCAGCATATGCGTCATACGTCGCCAGGAGATCTTCTTTCCTTCATCGAATCGCTTCTCCTCCTAGCGTTTCTTCGCTTCCTGGACGCTCGCATCGGCTGCCTTCTGGATGCTCCGGATTTCTTCGAGTTTCTCCCGGATCTCTGCCTGCGTCCTTGATGGAATCATGTAGGCGTAAGCGGACAGGAGGCTGTCCTCTTCGGGATCCAAAGAGTCGCGATGTGTGGTGAATCCGAGCGTCAGGACCTCGTTCCTATGATGAAATATAAAACGACGTGCGACATGTTCAATGTCTCGAAACATGTGTGACGGGTCGATAGATCGGAGAGCTTCAAGTCGTCAAAGAGGTGCTGGAAGGAGCTACATTTCTTAGGCAAGATAAGGATTAGACTCACATCTCGACTCTCGAGCTCCCTGCATCGATCTTTCGGGAACAGTTCTAGGAGAACGCTCGGCTTCCGCTGCTTCACGAAATTGTAGATCAGGCCGTTCAGGAAGGTAGGAGATGAGAGTAGTAAATCCATCCTAAAATGGTCACATTCCTTACCTAAGGCTTCTCTTTTCAAGCTCCCAGAAGCGCCTCTGCCTCGATTCACCACCTAAAGAAACAACCAAGGAGATTACAACCGCAGAAAACCGTTCTCCATTCAATAATTAAACCTTTATTGCATACATAAACATATAAATTAACCCAACTCTATACAGGCTACAGAATCACAAAAACCCGCTTTATACATAACTTCATCGGTTCTCAATCCCAACCTTCCTCGCTCAGGTAGAAGAAGCGGATCACATCGAAAATGCTCTCGCGTTCTTCGTCGATATCGTACTCGTTTTTCAGCTAAACTCAGACCTTTTCATTCATAGCTACAGGTTACGGTAACCTACCGTATTCGAGAAGTACTCGAACACTTCCACCACGAATTTTCTGTCCAAATTCTGTTGCCCCATGGCTAGAGCCACGTGAAATCTCGAGGACATCCACTTTTCGGGGCTACAGGCACACATGAAGGTCACAAAGAGCCATCGCGCATAATTGAAGTCGTCGATCAATTTTATCCGGACCAGGACTGAGATTATCGGAAGGAGATTCGCGTTCATCGCTGTGGAATCCGTTCGCAGGCGTTCCATAAGCTAAAGAGAGGCTAAAACGAATTAGGAAGCCTTAAAAATACCTCATAGAAAATCAAAAGAACCCTCTCGTTCCTCAGCTTCGCCTTGACATCCTTCTTAGGCGAAACCAGAAGCACATTCGCCAGCATCTCTATGGACGTGGACGCGTCGAAAACGATTTCCAGGAGATCGTTGAAGACCCTTAGAATCAGATCCACGTGTTCCGGGTTCTGGGACTCAGATAGAATCGTGAAAATGAGGTCCAGGAAGGGTTGAATTTTGTCGTGTTTCTGGTTCGCCTCGTCACGGAAGAGGCACACGGAGAACATCGAAAGCGCGTGGAGGAATTTCGACGGCATCGAGTAATATCTCCGAAAACAGGCTGGAAATCCAAGCGTTGGAACAGGGCTACAAAACTTCGTTCTTACCCAAGGCTACAGGCCAAAACACTGGAGCGAAATTACGGCTATGGACGATGAGGGACTCGATTCCGGGCGTGATCACTACCATCGTCCATTCTGGAAGGTTTGGGAGCAGGAATGCTTCACTTAGAATCTGAAACACCTTCCTAAGCCTTATCTTGAGAACTAAAAGATTACATCACAGAAATTCTTCTGGAAATTCGTCCCCAACGGCTGCGCCTCTTCGCTCATCCTGAAGCACACGGTCCAAACCGTCCTTTGGTACTCCATGCTTTCCGGAGATCCGCTCAGGTAGATTGGATCAGTCGCCGAGAGGAACCTCCGTAGCTCGCAAACCAAAAAATTCATCAGGTACGTGATCAGCTGCTTGTGGGTGTCCACAGAGCAGGATTGAAGCAGGTAGAGGACTCCGTGGAGAGAGGAGGTGCGAACTTCGGAGTGCCGCGAGGAAAGGCCCGTTTCCACATAAATTTGGATGCGTTTGGCTGCGTCTTGAGCGTTTAATCCTAGTTCGCATTGTTCCTAAAACGAGGAGAAGTTCAGGTATGTGGATCAGCATAGAGGAAAAAACATGCAAATCGGGATAACGGAGATTCGCAAGCAAAACAGCATGTGACCCGTTCGACCAACCTGTGCGGTCGTGTCCGGAAGAGCCTCTCGGCTCATTTCTCCCTTTTCTCTCCTCTAGGGAGCGGTTGTGCTGTTCACTCACCAATCCAGCCACTGTGACGCACTTAAGCAGCGCATAAACGACGAATCCCAACCCGTAGTGGTCTTCCAAGAACTTAGTGTTGAACAGCGTCCTCATGTGGCCGTAGAGGATCGTGTACGCGCTTAGATCGTCGAACATGTCCGATAAGAGCACGATCTAATAAAGGGAACTTATGTGAGTAAGAGTGAGTGCTTAAACTTACCGCGTTAAGAGAGCTAGAAAGCAGCGAGACGGGAAGCTTCTCGAATCCTCTGCTGAACCAATGCGTGAAATTGTCGAAAAGCGCCCTGAGCGAAGACGCGGTGTCCAAATCCGAGCTCATTTTGAGGAGATAATCGCTGGCACTGTTCGTTAGGGGTCGAAGCATCTCCTGGCTTCGCGCTTCTTCCACGCGCTCCTTGTTCAGCACGCCGGTGATTCCCCACAGCGCCATGACCGACTGCTGACACAACAGGTAATTCTTCCCATCGTATCCGACCCTTTCAATGTTCTGTTTCAGGGCCACCGCCAGCGGAATCTGGCACGCCTTCGCCTTCACGATCGCTGCTTTGACGCCCATTTCCGATTCCAAGAACGTGTCCTCCTTTTCTCGGTGCTTCAGGACGAATCGGCTGTTTACCGTATCCCCTGGACACGGATAGAGCAGCGTTTGTAGGAGGATGTTCTTTAGCGCGTCCACAGCGATACAACTCGCGTTGATCTGCTCCAAAGCGTTCTGAAAATCAATTTTCAGAAGAACTACAGTATACCCAACTTACGTGGCTCCCGTCATTGGAGTTCAGCTCATCTCCGCACGGGGTCGACGACAAGACGCCGAAGAGGGACATCCAGAAATCCTCGAATTGGCTCCTGGAGAACCATCCGAGCCAAACTGCCCTCCAAACAAAGTCGGAGAGGACGTTTACGTTGGTCAGCATGTGAATATTCACCAGAGGGACAACGATTCGGTCAACCCTCGCGTTGATCCTTAGGACCCAATCTTGTTCCAGGGCTGTCGACGGAACCACTGCCAAGGCCATGAAGAGAGGGAGGCGGAGAATTGCCTTCATCGCCATGAAAATCTGCTCCAAACGCTCGGACTTCACAGCGCAGGTCTTGAAGAGGTGAACGAGGCGTTGCACCACGGCGAAACAGTTCTGAATTTCGTCTAAACCATCCAATAGAGCCTGCTAGAACTTAAATGCCTCTCAAACCTTTAACAGTGACATTCTTATTAACTGAGGTCGTGATCATGACATTCCAATGCTTCGGATTGATTTTGAAGGTCGAATTCTTGGACACCATCCGCTCAAAAACGAACATCAGGATCTCCACGAAGGGAGCTAGGCCTTCGAGGGTTTCAAAGTCGTTGCTGTACTTATGGAGAACTTCGTTGTGCGAGAAGAAGAAGGCCATCGCGTTGAGGAAATCCGAGTGCGGCTCCGTTACGGATTCGAGGTCTAGGATTTCGACCTGCAATACGGATCAGTATATTAAGATCAAGTATCGGGATCAGCATGCTTTTGGATCAGACAGCATTTGAATCAACATGTCTGGATCATATATGAGGATCAGCATTGTTCGATCAAGCATGCGTTTTAGCTTGTTAGGATCAGACATGTGGATCAACACGTCTAGATTAAGCATGCAAATCAGCATACTTGGATCAAAGATGCGTATCAGCACCTAAACTCAATTCCGGCCGTTTTTTTTGATATAGGCAAACAAAAAAACGATGTTCAAGATCCGTCCTTTTCTGCTTACCGTATAATCTACAAAATGATTCACGACCTGATCAATCTGACTATCGTGTTGAAAATCGCGATAGTTCGTCAGCGACGGGCAAATGGATCCAAACTTGCTAAGAATCCTAATCGTTTCGCCTGATGACATTTCAGAATCGGAAAATAGATTCCAGGCCTTCGTCACGACGTCGTTGGCAGCGGCTTGAGCAGAAGAATCAGCCGGAGATTCTAGATTTTGCCGGAAGATGCGTCGAGCCACTTCCATGCAGGATTCTAGGAACGTGACCCTGTAGATCGGCTTCAGGGTAGCGTAGATGTCCCCTGCGACGTCCGGAACGTCCTCTACGAACCTAAGAAGCTGTGGCATCTTCGCTGGGTATTCCTGCATCATCTTCGAGGCCCAGTTGATCGCGTCCTCCATGATTGGAACCTTCACTACGGTGAACTTCAATCTCTCTTCTACCACAACACCCTAAAATGTCCCTTTTCACAAGCTATTTAAGCACGTTTCTCACGTTCTCAACTTTATCCTCAAACCCAACTTTCTCCGCTACAGCCTTCAGCTTGAGCTGATCGCTAAGATCCATCGACTGCTTCACAATCACACTCGCTTCATCGAAGATTCTTCGCCTATCCCCTTTTCCATGGATTCGAATATGCTGACCACTCTGCTGTTGTCGATAAGCCTGAGAAGAAGCACAAAATTTGGTGATGAAAGGTTCGAATAATCCGTGGATTTCTGGGATAACGTGAGCAGAAGGACCAGCTTCCTTAGGTGCCTGAAAAGTAAATTTATCCAACGTCTTCTATCGATGACCTACTCGACGTTTTGCTTCTTAAGGCAGATATCCAAGAATTGTTTCTCGAAAAGGTTCATAGCCGATAGGAGGGACACGAAATATGAGAAAATCTTCGGGTGCTGAGCGGCCATAAAGGAGAGGAGGCTCTTGTCGAGTTCCAGAAGCTCTGCAGCCAGCGCTTCACCGATTTTCGGGATCTTATCGGTCCTAATACCATATGCCAAAAGCTGCAGGTAAAACGTCGTTTCTTCCATTAAATCGCTGTCGTCAGGATAAGTCGTAAGTCCTTCCAGAGCTCTTCGAAGGACCTCACACAAACTTCTAAAAATTGAACTCCTCGAATAACTAAGATTATGGAGCCTTACTTGGTCATAAGCTTCACAGGATTATCGTCGTTCTTCTCCAATCTGGCCAAAAACACATCTTCCGAAAAGTGGCTCAACAGGATAAAGATAAGCGCTGAAGATTGCGCTAGGAGACCGGTGCTCTCTGGGTTCTCTGTCCTTAGAAGGGACAAGAACACCCCGATGAATTCCTCCACAGGCCGAAAAGCGGCCGTTGAACAAACGGCGAGGGAGTAGAGGGACGAGTAAAACGTAGAAGAGGTGACGGGAGTGACAAGGTTCATGCAACAGTGGGTTTTGTATAGGTCGAAGTACTCGTTGGAAATGTTGCACCACCTGGAAAGCTGCTAAAATCGTCAATAACGTATTCACCTACCTCAATTCATTCTTAGAGAACCTGGCGCCATGGATAAGGAGAGTCCAGATCTGGGTCACGCACCCAGGCGCCCATTCGAAGAGATCTTCCGCTCTGGAAACGAGAACGTCATGGACGAGTTCCATAGGTTCGTTCTTCGTGAACGTACTCTCTAGGACCAGAAGATGCACGGCATCCAAAACCGGATATATGTTTTCCTTATCCGCCATTCGAACCAGCTCAACGGCGAATCCTATTACCTCCATAAAGGTGATAAACGAAACTCTCGTGAGACAGATAAAGTAGAGGAAGATATCCCTCAGCATCTTGGTGTTCCTAAGCTGCAGATTCCTGATTTGCTCGATTACGGTATTGTAGAGGGTCTTGTTCGGGTCCACCAGGTCATAACGCACGTCGTTGAGGCTCAGTTCGCACATTAGGCCAAGGATCTGAAAATAGCCATAGAATCAAGGGTTGAGGAAGAGATAAAGTACTGGTGTGCGCACATCTACGCTGTTCGAAGATTGGTACAAGAGAATCAGGTTCGTTACAAAGGTTTCGAAGAGCTGAAGCCCAGAATTAATATCAGCCGAGGTCCCAGCGTTGGACTTGTTGAGAGTATCCTTGCTAAGCCACCCAAGATGCCTAAACCGACTTGAATAAGGTGTTATAACGCGCGCCAACCTGAGAACGTGAATGTTCATGAACTCGTTGCGCGTTAGAAACACCGAGAAGAGGGTGAATTCGTTCACAGAGCGAAGGAGGTACATTTCAATCGCATCTACAACTCGTTTTAAGCTTAAATGAACGATTCTAAGCGCTCACCTGCAGGAGGCGCAGAATCGTTGAGTCGAAGCGCTCTCAGATTGTCGAGGCTCACGTTGGCCGCGTTGCTCCCAAACAGCGCTTTCACCATCTGGTGGAAGAGGCGTACTGTAGCCACAGGACAGATCTCAATGACCGCCTTGGCATACAGCATTATCTCCTCGTAGAGCGGATGGATCGCCTTGTAGGTCATCATCTCGAAAATATCCGCAAGGCTCTTTAGGGCCGATTCCAGGAGTCTTGTAAAGCGATCTTGAAATTCAGTGTTTAGGCTGTTCAGGTAGTTCCTGTAGGCCCCTTGCATGACAGAATAGAGGTCCTTGAGAGAGGCGGAATTTTGGAAACTCGAAGATTTCGCCGGGTGGAGACCGGTTCCCACGAGGTTCGACACCTCCGTCGTTCGATTTTGACTTCCTTGCCGAACGCTGTTGGGTCGGGAGAAGAGCGAAGCGTTTAAGGACGCTATCCTAAGTCTCTCTTCGGAGATGATCGTGTAATACATGTTCATAATCCTACAAAAACCCATTAAACGAAATCTAAGATCAAGGTCTACCTCAACGGAGCCAAGATCAAATGATTGATCAAGGAATCTTCCGGAATCGGCGACACAGTTTGCTTCCTCAGCTGATCTTGCTCCATTAGAATCCGGATAAAATTGCCTTCGGTGATTCCAGCGAAGACCGCCGATATGAGGTTCAAAAGTAGCGAAAGCGTGGCCGGAGTTTTACACGCGAATTCGCTCCACTCCACAAGGAGTTCCAGAAGGCCACCTTTCAGCGAATCGTTCCTCCTGATGATCGAAATCCAGCTTTGGCGATATATCGACGGGTTGAAATTATGGGCCAACTTCTCCAAGACTAAAATCGCGCCTCCGAGCGTTTCTTCGGACGACAACGTCACGGCGTTGTAAACGCTTTGTAGCACTACCGAGAGGTTCTGTTCCAGTGTGTAATCCACGAATTCGTTGTCAAATCGGTAGCGTTCGCTCATCCCCAAAACCTAGAATCTCCATTTCTTAAGAATTTCTGCTAAATTGAGCTCTCTTACCATCGGCACAGCAGGGAAAGTGGAGTTTAGGTACTCCTTCGGGACCGAATGGTAGAAAATATTCGTGAAAGTCCCAAATTCCGTCGATTTAACGAAACTAAAAGCGCTTATTTAGGTGAATCTAAGCTTTAGGAAGCCTACTTGACAAGCGAATCGGCGACCGCTCTTTGCACCCTGGCGTCAGAATCGCTTATCAGGGAGATGAGCGTCGATAGAACTTCATTTTGGAGTTCCTGGCGCAGATGATCGTTGAGTTCGGTCCACACAATACTGGATAAGAATTCGGCTATGGAGATCTGAAATTTGGGTCGTTGAGTGAGCAAATCAGAATGCTGAACATGCAAATTCGAATCTTCAGGCGCAAGCTTAAGATCAGCTCGCAAGTTTGAATTCCGATCAGACTTGACCTTTTCTGTCTGAAATCGAGTCGTAAACCAGACAGATGAGTTGGCATGTCTGGTTTTGCAAGCAGCATCGCCCTGCCCCATCACCGCCCAATAACAAGCGCTTTTCGAAGATGACGACTCCTTCCAGCAGCGAAAACTCCCAAAATTCCAAGGAATTGAAGCGCTCCTCGGACCCCCGCTGGACAGAAGCGTTCCACGAGATCACCAGCGTCTTTTTGAACCCGGAGAAGCCGTTGCGCGCCGAGTGGTCCAGCGAAGAACTCGAGCTCCTCTGCAGAGCCGTCCTGACGCTCGGATTCACCACACATCGCGACTCTTTGGATCCCGAAGAGGACAGCCTCCTGTCCGCTTACGCCTACATGATTCCATCAAGGACGCAGGCAGAGATCCGGGAGAAACTCGAAGAAATCCGGAGCATCCAGAAGGCAGCCGATGCGAGCGTCCAGGAAGCGAAGGAACGCAAGGAGGAGAAGCGATTCGATGAAGGAAAGAAGATCTCCTGGCGACGTATGACGCATATGCTGCTTCAAGAGAACCAAGCGGACCGATCTGGAATCCAGGAAACGACGACGAAGGCCCTGAACCGCGTGATCAAGAAATGCAGGTGCAAGGAAACCTCTCCTCGAGGAATGGATGCCCTGACCAAGGTCGACTTCAATCACGTTTACGAAGTCCTTTCCAACATCATCCTAGGCGGCGACCCGAGGAACGTCAAGATCCTCCCGTAAGTCCCTTAATTCCCTGAATTCCATTTAACCGGAGCGTTTAGAACGGACGCAGTGATCCTGCTATCGATAATCGAAGAGATCGAGCGCGAAGTGGACCACAACCAGGATGAGAGGATCGCGCTCTTCTCACAAATCCACCGCGATCTCACCAAAGGCTTCTACGAAACCTACGACATCTTCAAGGGGACGCCGGAACGACCTGGGATCGATCTGCTCAACATTTACGCGCTCTCCGGTGTCCAGCTAGGAACGCAGCCGCCTCCATAATTTCACCTCTGTTGTAACATTACTATCGCTCACCTTAAGCAAGAAATAAGAACATTCGGACGAGTAAACCGCTTCCCGGACGCATTTCTTGACCAGATCCGTGTTCTGGATCAGGAGCTTGTTCGCTACGGTCAGCGTGTGGAACGCCGAGCGCCTTCTTATAGGATTTGTGGATTCGAAGATCGATTCCACCACGGCGCCAAATTTCGCTGAAAATTCTTAGCTCAGGAAAACTTAAGAACAGCGTTTGAACTCACTTGAAGCCAAATTCTTGTTGAGCTTAAGCGCTCTCAACTCCGCGCTTATGACGAAGGTAAACGCCGCTGAAGAGAGCTGATTGTCGTCGTGCCTCACGAAGCGGAAAATCTCCACCAGCGATTGATCTCCGTCCTCTGAAATACGCATTTTGGGCAATTCTAAACGTTATAAGATTGCCTTACTCCCATGGATCGAGCTCGTGTAGATATCGCAACTGTAGATGGCTATCGAGGATAAGCAGTTTAGTGCCAAGATTTTCTGGGAGACGCGGACATCGTTATCCGTTTTGAGGCCCTTCAAGCAGCCGTCCAGAAGAAATCTTCGGCCTACGGAGAGCGCCGTGTAAGTCGAGAATTCCACGTCCACATCGCAGAATCCGGAAGGCAGCGAATTCGGAATTCCGGAGCCGTTGTTGGCCGGAGAATCGCTGGCGGAGGACACTTCGCTGACAAATTCTATGTCCTCTTCGACGCTGGCGACATCTTCGAAGAACTCAGAGTGCCTTAGGGGGTCCATAATCTCCTCTTCTTGGTTATCTTGGGGACTACTACCGTCCTCGCTCTGTTTCTTGTCTTCTGTGCTTTCAAAGACCTGAAAATCGACCTCCTAAAAACAACAACTAAGGATAAGCTTACATCATCCGCAGCCTCATCCTGGAAGCAAGGCGTTTGGGCATCCATGGACATATTGGAAACAGATCCCCAGGGGCTTGTAACCAAGGACGCGATGCGCCCGGATCTCTGCACCGCTGGACTACTGTAGCTGCTCGTGTTGGTGCTGCCAACCCCAACGTAATCGTTGTAAACAAGCGGGCAGAAGTTTAGATGCTTGCAAGGAGTCCCGAAGACCACTTCTAGGGTTTCAAGGCAGGAAACGACGACCTCGTTGTGGGTCGAGTAGATGCAAGGTATGAGCTTGCATAGGAGCTGAAATTCTGATCTTAGAAATAAGACAAGAATTAATAGATTTACGCTCTTCCACTCCTCAGATCTAAACAGATTCTCGTTCTTAACCAGTACCGGCCAAGTCAGTCTTATGGTCAGAAGTGTCCCGACAAGGCGATGCTTCATTTCGGACTTGGATTCGTCAATGTCCGTAAGATTCACAAGGAGCAAGTTGAACGCCTTCTTAAGCAGGAACGGAATATAGGTGCACAGCTGAAAGATGACGGTGCACGCAGCTCGGTTCGAAGCGCCCGAGAGGTCCAAATTTTGGACTGCCAGTTGGAAGAGTTCCTAGAGCGCATTTTAAACACTTCAAAGTTCGAATCGTACGCGTACCAGAGCCTTCTCTCCATAGAACTCCTTCAAATACGGTCCAACGGTCGTGAAGATGGTCGGAAGGGACTTCTCAACTGCTGCTTGGATCGATTCTTCAGCTCTTTTTAAGATTAGGCACAGGCTGTGCATGAAGTGGATTCCGTAATTGCTGAATATTGAGGTGCTTAGGATAAGGCAAATGTGGACATGTTGAAACGCATGTTCAACATAGGCATGCTGATTTGCATGTTGATTACGGCGACTTGAGACGGCTACGCGTCTCATAGACAAGAAGCGTCTGAAAGAAGCCCGTTGGCAAGCCATGGTCATCTTATCTGTTGATCGGTTGTGCGCAGCCGCTCTTTCACATCACCACTCTGCTCCATGCTTCTCGAGAGCTGTTCGGGAGCCCAGAGCGGCAATCCCATGGTTCCTGGACTATTAAAAGATTGAAACCTAATACCCAAACGAACCTTGCTCTGTGCGGCTTCGCCAGCCGAATCGTCAACGAAAGCTTGTTCAATGCTCCGACGATGCATCTGGACTTGCCGTTCTTCGACAGCACCGTGACGAGGGCGACAATTATCCTTGACGAATGCATGCATATCTCCAGCTTCTGAAAGATCCACATAAGCTCAGAACAGTCGCCGTTTCATACCCGAAAAATGGCGTCGATGGTTTGATCCGCAAGCAACCGAAGCGACGACTCCTTGTGGTCCAACACGGAGAAAAGGATCTCCACGGCGCGGGTGAAGTGGAGCGCGTAGCGCTTGTCCTCCTTGTAGATCGTCCTAAACGCATAATTTGAGAAAACAGGCCCGAAATCTGAAAACTCACGAGAAATCGTTGTGAGTCAGCAAATCTCGGATGTCCTTGCACGCCTGCTGTTCCTTCTCGAACGAAACTTGCTTTTTCCTTAATTTCAAAGCGAAATCAGGTGCAAATCGAGCGAAAATCACAAACCGATTCCCCGGACCTAGAGTTTCATTGCTCAAGCTTGTTTCGAGGATTTGAAGAAGCTTGATCAGCTTTTCCACCTTCGCGCTCATCGCAAATCCATCGACGGAGGCTGAAATCGGGCGATGAAAGCGCTGGAAATCGAAGCTGCGGCTGGTCGAATTGCGCGAACCCGAAATTCGCTGACCAAAAATAAACACAACAATAAGGTCCCGAAACGATCGCCTTGAATGGAGGAAGCAGAGCGACTGTGCGCGTTTTCTGCCGCGAGCGATCAGCTGGCCGGAAATTCAAATCGCCGACGCCAAAAAAAGATGTCCAGAGGCGTGATTCGACAAGAGGTTCGTTTGGAGAGGATTTGGAGGTGGATTGACGTGTGTTGGGTTTCAGATGATGACTGAGCAGCCCGGAAACGTGGTGAAGCCTGGAGGAAACGGAGGAGAAATCGCGACCCCGAATCAGCAGGTGAAGCAGGTGAGGATTGGGTTTCGAGGTGAGGTTAGGGTCGAAGGAGTAAGCGGTGGAAGAGATAAATTGGCGGATAAGAAAGGGGATAGAGATTCAAGGTTTTGAATACTTGGAACGGGAATCTTGGATGGAATAAGCCCGCAAAATGGATGCAATAGAAAGGTTAAGATATTAGGCACGGAACGAGGTTCGAGGACAGAAGGATGGAGCTTAGGAGGGAGAAATTGGCGGATAGAAAATGGGAAGACGATTAGAGCAATTATGGATCGAATGTGGCCCGAAACTGTCTTTGAATATGCCCACGAAATGGTCAAGATGAAAAGGGCTTGTTTTGGAGTGGTTGGGAACTGGTTGGTTGGCATCTCCAGCCGGCTCCTAGGCTTCAAAGAACTCAAAGATGGAGTTTAGGAGTGGGAGTTGAGTGGATGTGGAAAGAAAAAGTGGAAAAAAGTATTACCATTTGGCAGTTTCAGGACAACGATTTTGTGTGACATCTGGGCAGAAATTCTTTCTAGATAAGCCAAGGCGAATTGACCGTTTATTTGTGAATTGACTGCTTGTTTGCCTCCGTGTGATTTTTATTCACTTTTTCCGTTTCAGATGCTTACAGGCCCTCCCAAGATGATCCAAGGGCGCACAGGAAACCATATGCTTCGAGGACTTCAAGTGGCGCAGGTTTGTGTGACTTTTAAAGCTCATTTTTCATAGTTTACGCGGTCTTTGATCGGCAATTAAATGCTCCAAACCTCTCCTGCATTTCAAAAATGCCATTTAAGATTGATAACCACGCATCACCATGGAAACATCGCTTGTTTATACTCTAATCTCGCCCTTTTTTAGCGTCCGAAAGGCCCGCCACCCTCTTTGAGCGCTGTGCGTCCCATCTCTCCTCCGATAATCTCTGAAGCCTACATGCCGTTGCCGCTTCCGATGCCGCCTTCCACGGTTCGCCCGCAACCTCCGAAGCGTCGCAGCGTGTCCGACGCAAATCCCACGCCTCCCAAAACAAAAATCATCTCCGCTTCGCATCTCCAGCCGGCTCCTAAGCTTCAAGAAGTCATCGCTCCTCCTGCTGGACGTCAGCCGTATATTGGAATTCAACGCGTAGGCCCAAACGGCCAAGTTTACATCGAGCTTCACCCGGTGCAATCCGCTGAAGGGAATTTCGTCATAGAGGACAGCCCCGGCCAGAGCAAGGATATCGAAAGTGCTTATTTTGTCACGGAGGACAGCACCGATACGGACACAGGACACGAAAGCAATGACGAATTGGTGGACGATTGGAAGGAGAGGGCTTCTCCCAGCACTTCCGATGAGCAGCCAAGTAAGAATCTCGTTCTAAGCTTATCTATTGAAACTTCGATTTCAGGTCTTCCAGAGGTCACAGCAAGCGAAGGGAGCACCCCTAAATGCACCTTGTTTTGCTACCTCTTCCGCATCATTTGCCGTTTCTCAGGAAATCGCACATTCACCTACGCTAAGATTATTCAAGATTTCGTCACACACGTAAGCGGATGTAATCCTGCGGTTCTAAGGCCCGATTTCAGGCACACATCGCTCATCACCCGCCGCACGTCCTCGACAACGTCAGGCAGAGTTTGCTCCAACTTCTGCTCACCAACGAGTGCATCGAATTCGCGGGTTTCCTGGAGAACGAAGATCTCGAAGACGGGTTCGACTTTACGAGTAGCCACATGAAGTTCTCCTGGAAACTCGCCCCAAACCTGAATCTATCCACGATCTCAACCGCCGTTGCCAGCGACTCGACTCATCGCTGTCCGACCGCGAATTCGTTGCTTGGAAGGTAGGAATACTAAGCAGTTCTTGGCTTATCTTAAGCGATTTCAGAAGCACGGATAGAGCAGAAGAAGAGGACGACAAAGAAGTTTCGTTCCTTGAAGATCTCCTCCGAAGCGAATAGTCCCACAACAACGGGAACACGTAGATTGACAGCTTTTGTACATATTTTGTGTTACTACCGGTATTTATGGAATGAATGTGTTTTTGTGGGAACTGACCAGTTTCATTATTAACGTAGAATTAACAAAATAACACACTTTGGGGTTCTTAGGATTTAGGGAAGCATTTGTGGATCATTTCTTCGCACTTCTTTTTGTATATTTCGGCGACCTTCGTGTATAGTTGGTTGTAGAACGTCGGCGTCAGGTCGTCGAGGCAGCGTTTGTGGTCGACCTTGAGATGCCTACGAAAGGCTTCTGGAGATACGCTCTTCTTCTGGCACGCTTTGACGTCGCAGGGGATCTTGAAGAGAACGTGCTTCGTGACGTGCTGCTTCTGGACTTGGCCTTTGTTGAAGCCTCTGATCGTTGCTCTGCATCTCTTACACTAAAACATGCTAATCAGAATCAAGATCTGCAAATCATAATCGGTTGCCCGAGCGGCTTTCTCGTCTCTCGCCGCTTGTTTAGACAAGCTCGGCTCCTCTCCCGGACCTTATTTCACCCTCGTCTTCAAGCGCTGAGCGGTCGACTCACCTTCCACACTCCTTCCACCTCCGGTGCTCTGCCCCTCTGCGTTTCTTGCTTGTAAACCGTCAGCATTTCTTCCAAACTCGGCTGGTTCCCGCTGTCGTATCGCTGCTTCAGTTCCACTCTTCTTGCATCATCGAAGAGGTCGATCACATGAAGGCAATGCTTCTTCTTGAAAAAGTAGGTGAAGATCGCCAAATCTATGAGATCCTTAAGAGAATCGGATTCCTTGGGCGTTTCAGCTTAATTTACATTTTGTTACAGGTGAAATTGAAAAGGAAATGTTACCTAGAGCCGGGGAAGCGTTCGCCTTCTGCCTGACAAGCGTTTTCTGGACGACTCGAGATGGGTTTCTTGAGGTTGAAGCTTTTGTCTTCTTCGGGAAACACGCGACCGTGAACGGCGTAAACGCTCCATTTGGCCTTATCTTGGCCTTGGCTTCGGCCTTCACGAGCATTGAGGCCTCTCCTCGTCGTCTGAAAAGAGGGAAATAGTTGAATTGAGGTGTGGAGAGAAGAGAACGCGTAGAAGGTGATTAATATCACGAATTTGATCTTTACAAAAAGCTGGTTCTGCCTCCAAACCATCTATCACAAAATCGTTCGACACACAAAAGCAATTAAATTTTGTGATAAAAGTGAAATGAAACTCACTTCAGCAGCGCAGATCGCAGTGAACGTGGTGACATTGGTCATCGCAAACAGCAATAAAAGACGCTGAGCACAGAAAAGCTGTGTCTGGGTTCAATATCCGACATTTTAGAACGACCGGCCATATATTAGCTGCTAAAACGGTAAAAATCCATGTCCAGCTGTTCGAAAAAGTAGTGAAATACGCATTTTCGCGCTGAGACTTCCGAAACATCTCAAACAGTGAAGAATGTAGCCTAAATATGGGTATACAGTAGGCAAGCGAATGGCTCTAACGGACTTCAGACAAAATTGGTCAATCTAAAGCATGGTAGAAGTCCACTTGAGACTTGAAATGTCTCAGAAGGGGTCATTTCAACGAACGCTGCTTTGATGATCGGTCATTTGACGCTGCTTTCATGATCGGAACGTCATCGATGCTTTTCCAGACAGCAAGGGAGACATAAAGAGCAATCTAGACTTGAGGTGATCGAGACGTCGTCGGCTTCATTCGAGAGGTTGTTTTCGGAGCGGTCGGGCGGGCCGGTTGCTCAGGCTTCGGCCGGTCAAAATCCACGTCGTGGCGTTGCACTCCGCCGCCACTTCTTCAGCCAGCGGGAGATGTCGAGGTCTTACAGACTTCAGGTCACTGAGACGTCGCCAACTTCATTGGGCCGTCCATTTCCTTGACGGGAGGTCGGTTGCCCTGATCGAAATCCACGTGGGAGCGCCGGAAATCGTAGCTACGACGTCACCTTTCACCGCCGCCCCCCGGCAACACACATAACCGAACCTGCGACGTTTCCGACATTTGAACTCCGCTTGTCTCGAATGGAATTCCGGCTTACGGTGGCGATCGCCGCAGCGTTCGTATACCGGAGATCCTGAGATTTCCGATTTAGCCGCTCGACTTCCGCCAAATTTTGGTATTTGTTCGCTGCTGCCGACCTCCAAGCGCTCAGTTTTCGTGATTTTCGGCTTTTGTACGCTGAATGGCTGCGAAATCCGTGATTTGTTGCTCCGAAACGTTTGGTTCGCTCCGATTAGGACTCAGAAGCCGTTCTGCCGCAATGTCCGATGTTAATGTGCCAAAATTGACATCTGTTGCGCTCCGAATTTGCTAAATTTGATGTCGTTGTTTGTTTCCGTACCGTGAACCGTTTCCCCATGCGCTTGTAGACTCATTTCTTATGTTCCGCCTTTTCCAGGGTCAAAGATGTCACTGATCGTTCCCGAAAAGTTCCAACACATCCATCGTGTCATGAACACGAACATCGATGGTAACCGCAAGGTTCCCTTCGCCCTCACCTCGATCAAGGTAAGTGTTTTCTGTGTTACGTTCCGATCTGATCGCCTGTTTGCCTCCAGGGAGTCGGTCGTCGCTTCGCCTTTGTCGTGTGCCGCAAGGCCGACATTGACATCCACAAGCGCGCCGGAGAGCTTACAGAGGAGGACATGGAGAAGCTCACGACGATTATGCAGAATCCGGCACAGTACAAGATCCCCACCTGGTTCCTGAACAGGCAGAAGGATATCAAGGACGGCAAATACTCCCAGGTAAGCTAGTTTTACCATATGGACTCGATCTAATCGGCATTTTCAGCTCCTCTCCACCGCCGTCGACAACAAGCTTCGTGAAGATTTCGACCACCTGAAGAAGATCCGCCTTCATCGTGGTCTCCGCCACTTCTGGGGTCTCCGCGTCCGTGGACAGCACACCAAGACCACCGGCCGCAAGGGACGCACCGTCGGAGTCTCCAAGAAGAAGGGAGGCTAATTCGGCAGCTTTATGTAACGTTGTTGTTGTAATCCATAAATTTGTTGTTAAGTCTGTTTGTTCTTTTGTTTGAGCTCACGTCAATTCGTGCTTCTCCTTCACACGTATGCATCGCACTTTCAGGTTTCGAGTCAACATATCCGTGCTGCACTGTGCCGATCTGCGTTCAGATCATGGACAGCATTCCTCTCCTCCACATGAACTCGCTCTCCTGCGCTTTCGTCGACCGGGTGTTTTGGGGATTCCACATTGACTGCAGCCCGACGTTCCCAGCGGCCTCTGGAGGAAGGCGAGCCGAGGTGAAACGCGAATCCAAGCCAGAGACGCAAGTCGCGCAGTCCTGATATCTTATGAGAAGACCGGCGTGTTTTACACGGCCTCACCTCCCGGAGCGAATTTAGCCGAGATCGACAAGGATCGCGGATCGATCTTCGAAATCCAAATGATGGACAACGAGAGCAATCTGACCACTCCGCTATCCAAAGCCGACTTCGACAATCTCTTCAACATCGTCAAAACCCAGGAACTCCCTCTGAAGAAGGTCAACATCAGCTGCAAATTCCCTCGCTTCACCAGCTGTCTGTCTCGTGTCTGACCAATGAGTCTACGACATTTTGCGAGGTCTTAATAAGCGCTCCTCACCGCTCTTAACGTTTGGCTCCTCGGACAACGATGGCGGAACCCGCGCCTCCGACAGAAGCCTCCAAAAAGGATCCCTCCAAGAGCTTCATGGAAGACGAGCGCATCGACGGTTCGAAGTCGCAGTCGTCCCAGAAGGACGCGTCGAAGTCCGAAATCAGCTCCAAGACGCCCTCGCCCGAAGCAGCGGAGCTGCCGACGTCCGAAAAGCCGCTTGCCGGCAGAGGTCAAAGGAAGAAGGAAATCCTCGGAGAACGCGTGACGGACGAGAGCGCCGGCGTCACGTTGATCTGGAACGAGATCAGCGTACGCGTGCCGATTGTCGGCGGGCGAGGCTTCAAGATGCCGAAGCTTCCGTTCGTGACTCCCAACAACGACAATATGCGTGTGGTCCTCGATAGAGGTGAGTTGGAGGAATTCGGACTTTGAAGGCTTTGTTTGGATATTTTCAGTGAGCGGCGTAGCGAAACCTGGAGAGTTGTTGGCGATTATGGGAGGAAGGTTCGTGAGCGAGATTTGCGTCTTTGAGGACTTGAAGACCCAATTTTTGCAGATTTTGATCGGAAATTTCCGCACATAATTTGGCGAAAATGAGGCCTAAATTGGCACGATTTTCGCAATTTCGCTGTCAGTTTTTGCGAAAATTCGTGGACATTTTTGGGTTATTTTCATATATCTATTTTCATATAAAAATTTTTTGCAAAAGTTGCGTGTTTTGGCATTTCGAGAGGGATATTTCGCTACTTTTGAATCCTGAAATTCGCGAAAATGAGGCCGTGTTTTGACCATTAACTTCATGTGTGCCCGCCCCTCAATACGCGCTCCTTTTTCGCCTCGATTTTCGTGTTCGTTTGACCAAAATATTCGCGGTTTCCTCCACGATTTTGTGACCATTTGTGACTTTCTTCCCATTTCAGTGGCGCCGGTAAAACCACGCTTCTAAACGTCCTCACCAACATCGACCAGAAGGAACTCAAGAAGAGCGGCACCGTGACGATTAATGGACAACCCTTGCAAGCCGACATCCTGAAACGTATTTCAGCTTACGTCCAGCAACATGACATCTTCATAGGAACGCTGACTGTCAGAGAACAGATCACATTTTCTGTAAGCCAGTTGCCTCATTTTCTTAAGTGATCTTTCTAGGCGAAACTGCGTTTGGGACGTCGCGCCACCGCAGAGGAGCAGAGGAACAGGATCGAAGATGTCATCAGAGATGTGAGAAAGTCGATTTATGATTGTATTTTGATATTTTGTGTTCCAGTTCAACCTGACGAACGCGCAGAACACGCTCATCGGAGTGCCGAACAGGACTAAGGGCATCTCACTCGGAGAGAAGAAGCGTTTGGCGATCGCATCGGAGATGTTCGCGGACCCTTACCTCCTCTTCTGCGATGAACCCACGTCAGGATTGGACGCGTTCATGGCCAAACAAGTGGCTATCATGATGCGGGACATGGCACGCAGCGGGAAGACCGTGATCACGACAATCCACCAGCCGTCTAGCGAAGTTTTCAGCATGTTCGACAAGGTCTGCTTCATGGCTGCCGGTAAGATCATTTACCTCGGCCCCACTTCTGAGGTGTGCAACTTCTGGGAGAGCGTGGGACCCAGTTTCGCGTGTCCGAAGACCTTCAACCCGGCTGACCACGTGATCCGAACACTATCCGCCACGTCGAAGGACCCGCAGCTAAACGAGCTTCGTGTTGAGGTGAGCCGTGACATTAGAGCCTTTACTGCTGAAATCGATGATTTTCAGAGGATCCGTCGGACTTTCGAGCAGTCCAAGTTTGCCGCCGAGCTCCAGGTGGCCATCCACGGCTACCAGACCAACTTGGAACGCGCGAGTATCCTCGGCGGACGCTCAAGCTACGCTGCCAGCTGGCCCACTCAGCTTTGGGCGCTCCTCCTCCGCTCATTCCGAACGACGATTCGCGACCCGCTTCTTCTGAAAGTTCGACTGATTCAAATTGTGGTAGGCTTAATGAGTTGTGCCCACAATCAATCTCTTCTTATAGGTCACGTCCCTGATTATCGGCATCGTCAACTTGAATTACAGTTCAGAACCAGTCGTCGGCGACACCATAACGAACATGGAAGGCGTCCTCTACAACTGCGCTCGTGACATGAACTTTATGTTCCTGTTCCCATCAATCCAGGTAAGCTTCAGCAGTCAGATCTCAGCTTTCTAATTCGATATTATCAGGTCATCACAAGCGAGCTGCCGATTTTCCGTCGCGAGCATCGTAGTGGAATCTACTCGGTCGACACCTACTTCATGTCAAAGTCGCTCGCTGAAGTATGACAAGACCAGATTTTCGAAACTTATGTCGTTTTCAGTTTCCACAGTACACCGTGTTGCCCGTCATTTATTCTACCATAGTCTACTGGATGACCGGTAAGAGCCTCCTCCAAACCGGCTTCATTAACCTTGAATTTCAGGTCTTCAACGCAAATTTGGGCATTTCGTTGTTTTTGCAATCTTCAACACGGTGCAATGCCACGTCGCCATTTCGATGGCCTACGCCGGAGCGTGCGTGTTCGGCGATGAGACTCTTGCGCTGACCTACATGAACATTATCGTCCTCCCCATGCTGGTGTTTGGAGGTTTCTACATCAGCTTCCACACAATCCCGCAATACTTAAAATGGCTCTCGTACTTCTCGTGGTATCGCTACGGCTACGCAGGCTTGATGTCAAACCAGTTTGGCTACAGCAACGACACCTACTACGACATTACAGGTATTTTTGTAGCCATTTCGTCCTTTAAAAAAGCTGGATTTCAGGATGTAAAAACGAAACCACCAACGGAACGAGCGGCGGAGGCTTCTGCCCGGCCTCGGACACCAGACAGCTGATGGAACGTCGTGGCATGGCCGACGAGCACTGGTGGAAGCACCTCGTCGTCCTTATCTCTATGTCCGTCTTCTTCCGCATTGTCGGTTTGGGCTCGTTGGCGCTGCGTGTGACGGACTTGAAGAAACTGAAGAACAAGAAGCTTTCGAAAGGGAATAAGTAGAGATTTGCTGTTTATTAAAATTGTGGAATACTAGCGGACAAATATCGTTAAAGCACCGAATGAGAATGTGGGTTTGATGTTTAGATGTTTGGGTTAAACGAGGAAGAAGTAGTGGTAAAGGGACCACAGAACGGCAACTGATCCGATGAGCAGTTTCAATCTCTGCTGGTCCTTGTCCAGGGCGCCGTCGTCCTTCACCTCCTCGAGCTCCTTCTGTTTGTAATAGTTCTTGAGGAAGACGATCGTCTCCGTCAGGTCGTGGTTCTCCATTGGCGCGTAGCCGAGATCGCGCTTCGCTTTGCTGATGTTGAAGGTGTGCGTGAGCGAGATGAGATTTACCTCAAAACGGGTAAACATCGGCTCGATTTTGAAGACGTAGTAGAGGAGTTCGCAGACGATCGCGAAAAAGTAGGCGAGGTGGTAGGGGATCTTGAAGGAGGGGCGCGTGATCTCCAACGCGTCCATGATCGGGAACCAGAAGGGGATCGCCTCGACCGGCGGACCGTCATCGACGATGTTGTAGGGTTGGCCGGCGGCGGGACTGTTCTCCTTGCGGAGCGCTTCTTCCGCCAGGCGCATCGCCTGAAAAGAGTTTTGAAAAAAGGACCGACCGACCGGCAAGCGACCCGAGAGGTAAAATGACAATTCTAGGCAAGAAGAGCACATGTCCAGACACGAGCGATCCTCGTCTGTCCAAAAAGTCTGCTGCAACTTACAGTCTACCCAATGAGTCTACGTCAAGTTGCGGGCTTATAAAAGGACCACAGAGGGTCGGAGCGGCATGCAGCGCATCGCTCATCATGACCCAATCCGTTCCCCCAGGAGACATCGACACTGTCTTCAAAATCAAATCAGTCTTCTGTTGGTTGCTGGAATGCATTATGGTTCTTGTGATTCTTCTTGTTGCCTCGCGGTCCCCTTTTGTTGCTTCCCAGAGTTCACTTACGTAGGCGCTATTCTTCATGCTGCTGTACTGGGTCAAACACGGCTCCGACTTCTCGAACGTCGCCTTGATGAATCCTCGCATGCACATATCCGCCGTCCTCAGCGTGCTCCTCGGCTCTCCCGGCCCATAAATCCCTCGGAATCTTAGGGCGACCGTCTTTAAATCGCCCTTTCCGTTCATCTTTAACACTTTCTGCTCGGCAATACATTTAGACTCGCAGTAAGGGTTCATGAACTGAATAGCCATATTTTTACCTTTAGCATAGGCTCATCTACCTGGGTCAAATAAGGCTCTGACTCGTCGATATCGTACACCTCCTTGTGCCCGAAAATGACGCCAATAGAGCTGGCGAAGACGAAACGTTTCACGCCGTTTTGGACGCAGTGATCCATGACCAGATCGGTTCCTTTCACGTTGATCAGCATAATTTTCTCACGTTCTAGCTGGAATTGGGTTGCGGTAACGTTTCTAACTACACGGATAGGCCTTACAGAAGCGCCTCCGGACATACCGTAACCGGCAAGATGAAAACAGGCATCGCAGTCTTGAAGGGCTTCGTCTAGGGAATGGGGATCCAGGACTGATCCCTAAAAGAGCAAACAAATCTCTTAAGGCAAAAAAGACTTGTGCCGCTTACCTTTACCTTCTGCAGCTTCACGAGGTCCAAATCGAGTCCGTCGAATTTGGGAAAATTCAGATCCAACGCGACCACAAAATGGCCCTCCTTCTGCAGCTGCATCGCCAAATTCTGGCCGAAATAGCCTCCGCCACCGATCAGGCACATGCGCATGATTACGAACCTAAAGAAGGAAAACGGGACTGCGAGACGATTCTAACAAATCAACGCTCAGTCAGAAAACACGTCTGCCGCGCTGGGCACGGACAAGGTGAACTGCCTAAGGAGGATGTTATCTAAGAAGGACGCGTCAAAAACAAATTCTGCACGTGGGCACAAATATGGAAGATAAACAACCGGTCTAAGAGCTTCGAAACATGTCTACAGGTAGCAAAAACAGACACCCTTAAAAGGCTTTATGATTAGCTGCATCGAAATAAGATTCATACGTCGAACTGAACACATTCAAGAGCTAACATGAATATTTGCCTGTAAAGGGTCACGTTTTTAGGCGTCTTTCAAAATTCAAGAAATTTAAACAAACAACATTTGTCGCCACATTTGAAATCATTTATAACCATTCACAGACATTTATAACCCTAAATAGCGCTCTTATATCTAGGTCACCTCGCTTTCACAGACAGCTCCACCCATATCTTAATTCAGTTAACCCAAAAATGAAACATTTACAAACAGAACCCGGACCTAAGACTCTTTTTCCAAATTAAGAATGGGAAGAACTCTCCAGAACAGAGGTCTTCAAGGCCATTTAGCGACAGTTCTGTTTACAAAATCTGCCTCAAAAACAATTAGGCGAAAACAGGAATATCCACAAGCAAGGTACAGTCTCGAGGTAAAGTGAGGTGAGAACGTGGCGGAGGACGTGGGAACGTGTGTTCTTAATAGCCGTGACAAGAGGGAGGCTGGCTGGGTTCGGGTTCGGGTTCGAAGGGCGCCGCAACAGGAAGATCGCTATCGTCTATCGGCGGCGCATCTAACCTATATTTGAGGGTCGGCTCGACCCTCAAGTGGGTCGTTTGGTTAAAAAGTGGAGAGAAATTCGGAGATTAAGGTTTAACTCTGGAATTTCTCCGAGAAATCACAAAAATTAAGTTCCTTGGGTATTTTAGGTTCTTAAGCACACAAACCGAGATAAGATGGAAACCCGGCTAAAGACAAAAAAAACACCAAATTTAAATTTACGACATAGAGCATGGTTGACCAAGCCATGACCAAGCCTTAAAGAATTTGTGAAAAAGCGTTTCGTAGTTACTGTTTGCTTCTGATGTCATTAAATGCTGTGAAGCTCTGTTCTGTGCTCTTGCCTCATAATAAGATAGCACGATAGCGCCATATAATTGATAACAGCGATGCAATTGTGAACAGATTTGGCAAAAACAGGTCATTTTGATGATTTATCATAGACCTGCTGTCATTTCAGAATATTTCAAAGGTCAAAAGTTTGTCCAATTTTAAAAGGTCAATTACAGCAAAATTTATGAGAGTCATCTACCAACACGTACTTTAAGAACTTTAGATTTGGGCTGTTGAAGAGAAGAGCTTATAAATCATAATGTCGACCGTAAACATCACTCCTACAGTTTGAGCTCTCCTTTCTTACATTTTAAGACTACTCAAAGTAAACAAGATTGAATACAACTTAATTTTCCAAATCTTTCGGTTTTTTCACGTTTTTTAACTTTCACGTAAGTGCCTACAAAACAACAAAAACATCCGCGTCTTCACGTCAGGCCAAATCCAATTACTCCCTCATCATCCAAAGCCTCCGAATCAATATCTCACCTGACCACCTCAGATTTCAGAGCACCTCTTCTCCCTCACCTGAGCCACACGACCCTTAAAGGCGTCTTCAGCCACTCCTTCTTTCAATTCAAATTGTCGGGCAAACAAAAGCTGACCCTACGAGTCACACGACTCCGCGTGCACCCAAAAAATCTCTCGCGCGCGCAACAAAGGCGGCGCGAGGCTTTCGCGCATTTTGACCTCGACTCGTTTTTATTGAATAAGAACTCGCAGACATCACAGATTACTGTTTTGAGCATAGAAGATGTGTTTTTTGAACGCCTAGCACAAGAATGGGGTGTCGATGACCGCCGCTCCGACGGCCACGCCGCCTTCGTTGACGTCTTCGCATTTAGAACGGATGATGTGGCCGCCGGAGGAGTTTGTGACTACTACGCCGGATTCTGGTTTCGAGGAGACGCCCATCGTGCCGTACAGGTAGCCATAGATGCCTAGTTCGCCGACCACATTGGTAAGCTTCGTTTCCTGAAGGGCACGAACAAAGTAGTTCTAAAAAAGTCAAAAAATGAAGGTTACGGTAGCGAGAGTCTAAGTAAGTTTACCTTAACCACCAGCGGCCGAATCCTCTGCATCAAGATATGCGCAGATCTCTCGTCCTGAGACATCTTTTCCAGCTTCTCCACGATTTCCTGACCGTAAAAGTTCCCCCGCCGCCCTCCAACTGAGGCTTCAGCACAAACCTCTCCGGATGCGCCTTGGCCTCTTCCACGATCGCCCTCGTCTCCTCATCGTCGTTCTCCAAGCCCCAAAGCCCCGCAAAAGTGGCCCTAATCAGAGGCACCAATTCAGGCTGATCGGAGAGGAACTTCTCCACCAAACCCTCCTTTGCGAGCACCTGAAACCGATTTTAGGTTGCAATAAAAGGAGATCTAAAGTACCTGCTGGATTTTCTTGGTGTTCGCGGCCTGGAGGCCGATCCAAGGACATTTGACGGCGTCGCTGAGTTCGATGGTCTCCCTCGCGCGCCACTCAACCTCGCTTGGGTAGTTATCGGGCGAGTACCCGGCGCGGAAGTAAACCAAACCCACGCGGACGTTTCCGTCGAGGAGCAGACGTCCCGAGGCGTCGTCGAGGGTCACGCGTTCTCCGCATTGTGTCAGGTTCAAACGCACCATTTTGATCTCGCCTTGGGAGAGGTCTTCGAGCTTGTACTCGATCCAGCGCTGGTCAATTTGGTTTTGGTTGACGTTCTCCACGACCACCAGGACGATAGCCTTGGGGTCGTTGAAGTTTTTCCAGGCTTGGAAGAGGCCGGAGGCGAGGACATCGACGGGAGAATTATCTGGGACTTGGGATAAGGTGGGGGTGAAGCCGAGGTTCTTGAGGACGCGGCGGTGGAGTTTTGTGCAGCGCTCGCTGAGGGTTCCCATGCTCACGGCGATGTTGTTGACTTCGATCTGGAAAGGGAGGGTATAATTACAGGTTACAGGTTACATATGCTATTTAGTTTTAGGCCATAACATAAGGCGAGATGGGTATTTAAGGTGCAAGCAGGGTAAAATTCCCGAAAAGACAGAAAATTAGAACGTGATCCTTTTGAAATCAAGCCCAAAAACCACCGGAAATAGGCCGAAAAAGCTCATAATTCACTTCGATCTAAAATGCAGGATTTAGCAAGTATTAAAACACGGGTTTTAAGCCAGGCCAAAATGGGTATTTTTCGGTGGAATCCGATCAGAAATCGGACATAAAGGAGTGACGATAAGATGCGCATCCCTGAAAGCACAGAATTCCGAAACGTAAGTCCAAATACCTTCTTAAATTTGCTAAAATAGATTCTGTTCAGTTCGATCTGGAAACCGAGGGTTTCTTAGGACAAATATGTTGATTTTAAGCTATTAAATAAGGCCAAAATGGATATTTTTAAGGTGGTATCCGGGAAAACTCAAAAAAGCAGAAATCCACAGCCTGAACCGCTTAAATTCACGCCCAAAACCAGGAGAAATCGGACCGAAACAAGCTAAGGATTTAAAATTTTAGCTCTAGCAAACAGGCTCGACTTTGACCTCATTTCATAGCTTCAAATTGACCTTTTTCGAGCTAATCCATGTTATAATATCAAAATCAATTATCCGTTTACCTGTTTCAACTCCCTCTCTCCTTCAGGCCCCACATGGCACATATAATCGCTCCTCTGCGTCAGCAGCATCTTCTTCTGCCTCGGCCCTCCATTCTGCATCACCTTCTCCAAAATATCCAACAATCCTTTCGTAAAGTCGTCCGTCTTCACCACCTCCGAGTGCCAATATTTCAAGAATTCGTAGTCGTAGGAGATCCGGAAATAGAGCAGATTCATCGCCTTCTGGACTTCTTCGGCTTGCTTGAAGACGTCCGCGGGGAACGGCGACGGGAAAAGCGCGAAAGGCGCCGATTGGCAGATGTCGCCGTTCGATTTCCGCTCCGATGTGCGCATGATGAGGCCGTGAGCCTGAAAAGAAGGGAAAATAGGCGGAAACGTGCGAGATTTGAAGCTTACATGAGCCCAATCCACAGCATCCTCGCGTATGATTTCGAGCGTCGCTTCGTCGATCGGAAGCGCGACGGGGAGCTGGAGATTCGAGCTCATACTGCAATCAGAAGCCGTTATCTATGGAATAAATCAAGAAAAAGCCGTTACAAACAGCAGAAATGCCCGAAAAAACACGGAAGTGAAGCAAAAACGAATCGATAAATCGCAATCGCGCGACGCAACAAAGCGAGTGCGAGCTGTAGGCCAACGTGAACCGAACGTCGACCGAATGCTGCTGATAGCCGGCGTCTTTTATGTGTGTACTTTGTGGCTAGCGCTAGTCACGTCATTCTACTTTAGAGTCTTACTTACAAGTAAGCTCAACTTCTCGGCCCCATAACGCTTAGAATTCCATTCAAATCCACGTTTATTATGCGTTCCAAGCATCGCATTTCGAGGAACGACCGCTCGGTGCTTCTTTGAAGGGTCAAAATGAAGCATGCGTGATCTCATGCAAATCAACTTCTTAAGACGTCCGACCGGAACATGTTGATTTGCATGAGATTAAAACCATAATCGTGATTCGCATGAGATTTCGACATCTTATCAACTGTTTTTATTAAGCCGCTGCTGAACACCATTACTTACGATACTAGAATGTCAATATAATACACGTTTCAATAAGAATCTGATAAATTAGGTACACTTGGACATCAAGGATAAGTGAAAAGGCAAAGAGGAAATGAAATTCGACGCGAAGGATCGGATGTAAAGGCAGAAAAAGGCAACAGAGTGAAGATATGACGTCGTGAATGAGTGCGAATAGAAATCTCCCGTAATGAGTGGTGGAATGGCTCACAGAGCGCTTAGAATCTACGAAGACGAGATGAGGTTGAAGAAGGCGAGCATCGTGGTGACCGACTCGGTCATGAAGTGGAACACGTCGTCCAGAATCGGCGTTTTTTGCTCGTTGGTCATGTTCGGGAGGCCGGCGGAGGACGAGGGCGCTGGGTTATTCCGCCTGTTCTTCGTGTATTTGATGTTGTAGTCCGCGTGATACGAGTTCAGCAGGTGGTAGCTCGCTCCTAAGGCCCAGGACATCTCCATCTTCTTTAGGCGCTTCGCGAGCTGAAAACAAGTTTCTTTAAGGATAATAAACGATGATACTTACGAAGATCTGCTTGTCATCGGGAAGCCCGTAGCCGTGATGCAGGAGCGAGTAGATGTAGGTCAGATCGAGACATTGCCACGGCCTCCAGTGCTCAGGACCGAACTGGTCCGCCGCGAGAGCGCAAGCCTTCTCGGCAGCCTGCTTGTACCCACCTACGGTAGCCAATCCGCCGAGATTTCCCTCGGTTTTGGGCACAAGGCCTCCCTGGACTCCTCGGTCATAGAAATACGAGAACACGTAGAGATCCTTGTTCGCGAGCTCTGGAACGTGCCGCACACCGGTTCTCCCTTGGACGTAGGCCTTCGTGGACTCGAGGCAGCCGTCAAAAGAGGATTCTTCGGATCCTCCGACCTCCCAAGCGCTGCCTGCGTAGTCCCAATCGTTGACTTTGTATCCCTTCGGCAAACAGTGGGTCTTGAGCACGGTTCCGTTGGATCCAAGTGTATCTTGTCCTACGCCCAGCCTGGCAGCCACGAGTCCATTTCCGAGGTAGCTGTGGGTGTAGAGCTTCACGTCGGTTCCGAAAATGTTGATAGTGTGAGCATAACCGGCTTCGTCGATGTTCTTGAAGACTTCTTCGGGACTCTCTGGGATGAACGTGAGTTGCGTAGATCCTCCGCCCAGGTCCAGAGCGCCAGCGGCCGCTCCAAAGTTCTTGGAAACAACGTGCTTCATCCTATCCACAAGGACGTTCAGAGTGAACCAACTGAATACGCCTTCGTCGGTTCCACTCAGCATTCCTACGGAGTCTTCGTTGACCAGAAATCCGCTTTCGGTGACTTTTCGGTCGACTTCATCCAGGATCGCGTCGGCTTCATTCTCCGGAAGCAGCCTTAATCCCGCGGTAGCCTTCAAAGTGATCGGTGTGTGGATCCACAAGGATTTCGGGATGGTTGCCCTGGCAGCGTCGAGGAGAATTCCAACGCTTTCGGACGCTTTTTCGGGTTCTTTCGCAAACGATGAGAGGCCAGGTTTGACCTGGAAGCAAACAAGGTGAGTCACAGGACAAAGGAAGTGGGAACAGAGATCAAAAGCAACAGGTGGTGATTGATCGGCTAGAGCAAAGGAAAAAGGAAAATGAGTCATTTGCGTCCCGGACGTCGGAGAGGGGCAAACTGAGACAGTGGGACACAATGAGACACTTGATTTGGGACACAATGAGACACTTGATTTAAACGCGGACGGGTTCATTTACGCAAGCCTACCACACAGCAACCAGTCGAAGATGACCGCTTACGTCCCCGCCTTCGCCCCACAAAAGGGCTACTGCAGGATACTGATTTTGGACCTGGCGGATCACCAGATGGAGCACCGCGAAAGGAAGCTGAAGTGGTGCGTGTACTTCGCCCAACACCACCAAATGAGGTACAGTTCCGCGAAGGGTATCATGGTGAGTCTTTTTGTATTTAAATGAATCGAAACCCTGGATTTTGCAGAATCTCCCGGCCCAAATTCGGAGGTTCAACGCCAAAGCCGAGGAGAATGGCTTTGGCGTCCTTTTCATCCTGGGACATGGCTTTGAAGGCGGCTTCAAGTGCCAGGGCGGGCATTCAATGCCATTCGAACAGCTGGGGCAGCTGATGAGGGGGCCGGTCCCACGGTTCGTCATTCTCAACTCATGCCGTGGGATCGGGCGTCCACCCCATCGGCTTTTTCATAAAGTAGTAAGTTCGAACTTACACAATAGTCTCACTCTTAAATGATCAAATTTAGGTTCGGGAATATTACCCGTTTCCATATGAAATAGTGGACCAGCTATCAAGGCACGTCGTGGTTCTCCACAAATGAGGAAGCGTGGAACCCAGCCGCGGGCGACGTGGAATCTACGACCATCGAGAAGGTGAGCTTAGTCTTTAAAGTGCGTATTCTAATTGCCGATTTTCAGAGCGAGATGAACCTCGTCGAAACGACCAACAGCGCTTCGAAGGCCAAATCGATCGTCAAAAGAGTTGCGAATACCGAATAAAAAAATTTAAAATTATCGAATTTGATCCAAAATTCTTTTCGTATTACCTGCAGAGACACTAACCGACTACACAACACAGACGGTAAGAACACAACACGTCAAATAATACTGTGTGTCCGAGACAAGACTCCGAGGTTATTTCCATCCACAACTTTTTACTATTAGCTCAAAACTAACAAAATCCTAGATTTTCTGAAATCAGGAGATCGGTACAACTTTGTTGGAACAAAAATGTCTGCGTTTCAAGCAGACTATGTCTGAAACGGTTTTCCATCTTCTAAGAGCTATTCCCAATCATTTCTCTTGCAAATTTTATATCAGACAGCTTTCTTTGCATGGAATCCGCTCACTGAATCTGAGCCGTTCCCATGTAATCCTATTCAAGAAAGCCCCGTTACAAGTTTCTTGGGCACAACCGGTCCACCAAGGCAATATGGAATGAGTCCTTCATAGACACCCACCACGTGTCTGGATTCGTTTTTTCAGACACAAAAATGCTTTAAAACGGTTCATTTTGGCCGGTCACAAAATTGCACCGATCTCCTGATTCCGAAAAACCGGTAATATACCAGCAGCCCCCCCCCCCCTCCCAAGGACCCCCTCTCCCCATTCATTCTGTCGCTCCTGCCGCGCCGACCGGTCGTTGTCTGAATCTGTTGCAAGCCTGGAGCGACCTTGGTCATTTTGGGGAGCGCTCTCGCGTTTTATCGGTCGGTTTTGCAATACCACCACTCGAATACCTTCCATAATCATGGGAAACTGTCGCTGTCATCCTACTATCCCCGCTTCCAGGCGCCTTCGGCGGAAAAACCATAATAAAAATGTTCAAGCCTAAGTCTAAGATGCTCCAGGAGGCCAGCCCCAGCCTACTATCCCTGCTGTTTGAAAGAGGACGCCTTGGACCTACACACCCCGCTTCCAGGCGCCTTCGGCGCGGAAACCGAAGGTATTGGTGTGGTGGTATTGCAAAACCGACCGAACAAACGCGAGAACGACCGGGGTCGCTCCAGGCTTGAAGCATGACCGGGGTTGCTCCAAGCGTGGAGCAGATTCGGAGCAAACAGCGACCGGTCAGAGCGGCGGGAGCGACGGAATGAAGGGGGAGGGAAGGTCCTCGGGAGGGGAGGCCTGCAGGTATACAGGGTGATTCAAAAAAGGGCTGGCCAGACAGGGGGATGGAGCCATGTCTAGAATTCGCGGAGCGTGTCTGGAAAAGTCATTTGCAATCAAATTGTGTGTGCAAATCGGTCGGATCATCTCTTCACCACGATGCCTCGGTTCTCCCGCGATGAATTAGTCGAAATTAGGAAATGGAATTTATCCCACGCGTCGTCAACGTCGCGCTGTCATCAACCACGAAGGTCGTCAAATTCAGCAGTATTTTAACAACGTTTGAAGCTATTTTTAGTGAAATCGACCCAAAATTGATTCCGACTGGTCCGTTGTTGCGCGCTTGCTGCAAATGACTTTTCCAGACACGCTCCGCGATTTCCAGACAAGGCTCCATCCCCCTGTCTGGCCAGTGCTTTTTTGGGTCACCCCGTAGTACCGAAAAACCTACAGGGTGTTTCAGAAAAAAGGACCGGCCAGATAGGGGGACGGGGACATGTCTGGAAAAAGGTTCTGCCCAGTTCTGAATCATTTTGCCTCGACCGCAAAGCAGCGACCGGTCGCTTGCTCTCCTAATCTCCCTTCTGCCTAAAAATACACCTTTTGACCCTGATCTCTCCATCCAACACAGTCCAAACAACCATAAATATGCCAAGCCTACATAAATTTCCATCCTTAAACACCTCCACTCCCTCCAATCTCATCGAACAATGAACAAACGAATCTCCGCATTTTACTATTTCCTCACCTCCTTAAAAGTTTCCTTCTCGACGCGGAACGGACCGGAATCGTTGTTGATGTCGTGGCTGAACTCGTAGAGGTGCAGCCGCGTGCCCGTCGACCCGGCGTCAATGACACAAGCGAAGAACCTGCAGGTTGTTTTTTCCTGAAACGAGGGACGAAGGTAAGTAAACAAACGCTCAAAAACTGCAAAATCGACTTGCCTCTTCGACGAGGAACGGCGAGAGGCACGATTTGATCTCCGTCGTCCGTTCGGGGTGCTGATACTTCTCATGATGATCGCTTTCGTGGAGCTCCGACGCTCCCACGAGCGCCAGGAGCGAGAGCGCTAACATCGGGAGCATTCTTGGAGTGCTGGGTGCGTAACTACGGCGTCAAACTGGTGCAGAGGTCTTCGAATCTCGTTTCTATGGATTTTCCAGGTGGCGTTTCAGCAGCTATGCATACATATCTGGAAGGAAAGGAGAACATGGGATTAAACAATGAATTATGCACGTGAGAAAGCCTATTAGAGTCGCGTTGATCCATGGTACAGCGAAAGTACAGCATGACGCATCAAAATATTCATAAACATGAAATAGAAAAAAGAGGTAAGGAAAGTGAATTCGAACCGGTGTCTGGAAAGGTGCCAAAACCGACTCAACCACTTATTAGAAATCGAAATCCGGATCGATTGAAAGAAAGTCGTACTTGAGTATCGCTGCCCCAATTCCAGACATGCTGAATTACATGTCTCGATCCATGTCTCAATCAAAACCTAGACACGTTACGGACCTTTCAAGTCATTTGAGCAGAGTTTTTAGGTGCCGAGTGGTCGCTTCTCCGCCTTTTTCTATTCAAAAACCGTCCTGAACACTTTGCGATTCCTTCCCTGGTCATCTCCAATTTCCTCATCTGAACGAAGCGCGAAAAAACGCTCGTAATCGCCCGCCGCCGACAAAAATATAATGCGCTAAACAAACATCCACCAAGAATCAATGGCAACGGAGCCTTAATAAAGCAAATTATTGCTCAAAACAGGCCTACATAGATTCCAACATCAATTTCATGCAACATTGCCTCTAATGCGACCACAAAACGATTGACAGCACGCAGGCAATTGAGGTCAGTCCTCCCTATCCCCGGACGGCAAAAACGCCTTCAATAAACAGGTCATAAAGTGCGTTCCTAATAACAGATGCCCTGCAAAAGCAATGCAGAAATCGGGATGCAAAAATGCAAATTTGGTCGCTGACAGGTCGATCGATTTGGGAAGTGCATGAGCACCGATCGCTGGCTGAAGGTCGTTGTGATACTGTGTGATATTTATTCCCACGCGTTCTTAGGTGCGCTTGTGATCCAACATAGGGTCGTTGGAAAGACCTAAATCCGGGAATAAATCGTCGATGTCAATTACTCGTAGATTAGATCTGAAAGTAGGCATATAAACGCGAATTCCAAAGGACAGAAAACGAATCCCAAAAGCCACGCCAAGAATACAAATTCGGCATTTACTAAAGCTCGCTCTTCGTCTGTTTTACCTTTTTTAAAGCTTAATCCCATGCGTTCTTAAGTGCGCTTAGTATCCGAAATCGGGGCGTTTGAGAGATCTGAATAGACATTAAATCGCGCAATAGGATGAAATTCGAAAGGGCAAAAACGAATCCCAGAAGCCAAGCGAAGAATCGCTCTTCGTATGTTTTACACGTCACAAACACAAAAGATCGCTTCGACATTTCGAATCGCTTGCCTCGTTGGCAACTCGCCACCTTGGGTTATTTTTAACCGCTGCAAAATACGTGTTGTCAGGGAACAACAGCAGCAGCGAGGGAGAGGAAAAGGAGGAAAACGAGGAAGACGATAGGAGGAGAGGAGCAAAGTGGAAACGCGGGAAGCTGACGCGGTCGAGGAGCGGCGGAAGGACCCGCGGCGTGTTTAGGATCGCGGATGGTCGACGCCGACCTCCGCGGTCGACCCAGCGAAAAAGGCGAAGGAAAAGAGGACGAAGACCAGTTCTCCCCTCGCAGCGCAGCGGCGGTTTTTGTAACGGAAAATCAAATCAGAAACTCCAACATTTGTGATAATACGCGAACGAGGCAGGCAGACGTGTGTAAACACGATCTTTCCTGCGATCTGAAACAAGCGCTTATCATCGAGGCCATATGATCAACCATATGATACCATAATCAAGCATCTTTTTGGGGTATTTCGGGCATAAAGGGTCCAGCGCGCGTGCACGACAGCTGCATCTGCGCCGAGGCTATTTGTCAAGCTGATAAGGGTCTTTAAGTGCAGAAATTCACGAAAAATCAATTTGGGCGCTAGGGAATAAAGATCTGGGACATGAAACAGCGACGTAATCGGCACAAAAACCGGTTTTAATCCCAGATTGACAGTTGCCAGAGTGCGTGCGCGGCGGGGCCACCGTTATCACGGGTCCACCGACGTCATCCGGCGTACTTTTTTCAACGAAAATAGGAAAAGAGCCGCCGAAATCGGCTTAGAAGCCACGGAGCGCACTCATTGTTTAGATGCCTAGGGTAGACGGTCACAACAGGGCTTATCTGCGGGATAAAAATAGGAATGGGTTCAAAGAACAGGTTAGGAAGAAAAAGATACAGGTTTAATGGGGTTTAAAGTCACGGGTGCTTCTCTTTTGTCTGCGCGTCCAATTTCGTTCCACCAAGACTGGTTTGCCATGTCGAATTCAACGTTTTGGTGTCCGATCTGCGGAAGAACAGAGGATCAATATTTACCCAACAGATGTATTACACAGGCCAATTAAGCCTTCTGTCCGTCGTTAGGCGCTTCTGTTGATTGAGCTGAAATTGTCAAATTAGAGGAGATTCCGCTAAAACTGAATCTTCACCCATGGTCTGGTCATAATCCGTGATCAGGTCCTGTTGCTGGTTTCTTCCTGCGTTCTTCGAGCGTTTCATGGATCTACCTTCCTCATTTCGAATGCGGATGCCACCGGCTCCGAGGTATTTGCGGTTGATGATGGTGTACGCGATCAAGGCAATGGTGACCAGAATGAAGTAGGCCATAAGGAGGGCGGTCGGGATCAAGTAAGTCCTGAAAGCAGCGTTTAAAGAGTGAGGGTTAAAATTAGACTTACGTTGGACAGCCGTCGTCTTCATTATGCCTGGCCATGATGCAATTTTCAACGCGAGAGATCCGAGAAGCAGAACAGCAACCTTCGCACGACCGACTTCAACAAGCCACAAAGGTCGAAATGAACCTCTCGCCTTCCAATCCAGACCAGGAGGCCTGCAGTCTGCAGACGGCATCCAACGCGATGTCTGAAACTTATTCGGACCCCGTCAGTGTGCCCGTTCCGGTCGGTCGCGTACGGTCGCTTTCTTCGTTCCTGTCTTCTTGCTCCGCTCAACACAAACGCCATGGCTACTACTCTAGCTCCAGGTGGAACCACGGCAACTTCGGACGACGTCTGTCCAAAGTAAGTCCCCTTGCCACCTTCTAACCTCACCTCACCTCTTTCAGGCCGTCGTACTTGGCCGGATTTATCATCGTCGTCGTGTACATTCTGCTGCTCGTGGTCTTCCTCGTCGTCTTCTTGGTCGTGAACCGAAAATACCTCGGTGCTGGAGCGATTCGCATCCGAAAGGAGCCCGGAGTCGTCGGAACAAACTCGAAGGGGGTCAAAGGAGGCAGGAGGGACGAAATCACTGATTACGATGTCACTTTGGGTAAGTCACCCATTTTCGGCTTTTCGAAGCTAAATGCGCTTATTTTTAGCTAATACGGTCGGATAACGGGAAGATGAGCTCGACAAACGTTATAGGATTTGAGGATTTTGTGTTTAAAGTAATAAATGGCTTCTTATTTGCACCGACCGCTCTTGCTTTGTTCCACTCGTCAAAATGACCCGATTATAGACAGGTGCTTTACAGGTTGGCCCAGAAAAAAGTGGTCTGAAAAGAGCGAAAGAACGGAGGGAGTCTGGAGTCCAGACACCCTCCTCCAGACACCCTAATGAGTTGCTCCAGACTCTGGAGCGACTCATTAGGAGCACCTACACTGCAAGCGAACCGGTCGGAATTCCGTCCGAATTTGCATGCAAAACAGGAAAATTGTGCGAAATTCAGTGCTTTTCTTCCTGATTCTTCCCGCACCCCTACTAGGCTCATATCTTCCGCTTTTGGCAAAATTTCGCCCATTTTTTGACATTTTTTTTGTCCGCTTTTGCCCCAATTCCACACATTTTAGAGGCGAAATCGGTTGCAGAGGAAATCAGAAACAAAAACGATGAATTTCGCACCGTTTTTCCTCGATTTCCACCCGAATCCGGACGGGATTCCGACCGGTTCGCTTTCAGCGCGTGTGTTCCCAATGCCTCGCTCCAGACACCCCGGCACCCGCTCATTCCAGACCCTTTTTTTCCGGGCCACCCTGGGTAGCCATTCCAGACAAGCCCGCCATCCTCGTCAGTGTCCCTCGCTCGATCGTTTGTACGCAGTCGTTTGTCCCGTTCTCGTATTGCCCTCTTGAAGTACCATGGCCACCACTCCGCCGCCCAAAAGGACCGATTGTGAGTATACCGACGAAATGTGAGTTTATTCATTGCGTTCAACTGTGCGATTTCATCATTTAAGGCATAAATTTCACTCGCTGCTCATTTTCGGCATCGTCTGGTTCATCCTCGCGGCCTTGGTCCTCATCATCTTCCTCGTGGCAACCCGCAAATACCTCGGCGCCGGTGCCGTTCGTCCCCGGCCTCAGCCCGCCGCCCAAAGGCAATCGGTGAAGAAGTCGAAGACGAAGAGCAAGAGTAAAAGCAAGGGAAGTCAGGAAACGAATACGCAGTGAGCCGGATAATGTGAAGGATGAGTTAAGTGCTTCTAATAAATGATGTTCATTTTGTGGCGCGGAGGAGACGTTTATTTACAGGCATTTACAGGTGGTTTGGGAGACCTTAGATCCACGGGAATGTGGGCATTTTCAGCGGCCAGCTGGGCGTCGCCGCACTTTCTTAGTTTTATCCAGCGAAGACTGATTCTCCGCCTTTTCTATCACCGGCGCGTTTTTGCTTCGTTTTGATAGAACCGGAGCTTCTTGCTTCACTTCTTCTTTCTGCAAATATTTAACTTACATCCGCTTTGGAACCTCCAAACTCACCCTCAGTACAATGAGTTCCTTAATCAGCAGAAGCACAAACTTCTGCAGTCGATTCTTGGCTTCCTCGGGCTCCAACTTGTGCAGAGTGACCCTATTTATGAGATAGTTCAGGGTCACATCGTCGCTGGTCATCTCGCTGATGGTCAGCTTCTGATCCTTCATGGCGCCGTTCCACCGCTGCTCCACAAGCGACGCTGCAACGTTTCCCAGGAATTTGCCTCGCTCGCTGGCGTCGAACGTTTTCTCGAAGACGATTTCGCGGGCGTCCGTGACCCCTAGAATCTCCGAATCTTGGAACCAGTAGATGATGAGACTTCCGGCGGTCGGATAGACGGTTGAGTAGGCGCGGATATCTGGAAACGCTTCAGAATCGGCCATCCTGAAACAACAAGGCACATAGAGATCGGACAAAGTGAGTTGGCAGTAAAAATCACGTAAAAACGGCCAACTTCCTATCAATCCTGGAGTCATAAATTATTTATTTGATATAAGTACATCTGGCAAACGAACAAATTAATACAGGTTAGTATGAACAATAGAAATTATCAATATATCAACGATCTGTACAGCAGATACCACCCGCACTGCAAATGGTCGAACCCGGTTCAACGATCAAACGACCGGCGTGGAATTCGATGAGGTTAAACTGTTGAGCTCGGCCGGATAGTGGAGCCAATACCAGTCGTGGACGTACATCAGGATCGCCATCGGCTGGCCTAAGATCAGCGAAAGCCACACGACGACGTTCCCGGCTCGGCCGCCTCGTAGGACGTAGTCCGTCACGAAGCTGAGCGGGACTTGGGCCATCATGCCGTAGTAGGCCCACAGGCGGAACATGTGCAATGGCACGGAAACCTGGAAATAGAGCTTTAACAACGAATTTTAAATGATGAGAACATACGAGATACTCGTGCAACAAAGCGGAGATGAAGAAGACTGCAAGAGCCGCAGTCATCTTGCTGTAGTGGTTGCGGACCATAGGCAGATAGATGTGCCTAAGAGCCCAGCGATGAACTGGGATGTTCCAGCTCTTCCAGAAGTAGGTGATGGTTTCGGAGTTCCACCAGTCCTTGTAGAACTGGCGGTCGCCGAAACGGAGAAGTTCGGCGAGAAAGTTGAGCGTTGAGTGGAACAGGAGATAGAAGAAGAGGAGCCAGATGAGGTGGTTGGGGACGGCAAGCTTCAGGAGGCGTTCAAGACATCGGCCGACGTCCATGTCCGAGAAGGGGATCAAGCTGTTCTTTAGGATTGGGACGACCCATTGTTGGTTCAGGGCGACGATCAGGAACGACAGGCCGACCATCTGAAACAGGAATAAGGGTAAGGTAAAGCTTAGAATCGATAGGGAGTGCCGACCGACCGCTCCTACTTTCGGTCGTTTCAAAATTAACTTCATATTTATGAGTCTCGTCTCGACTGACGCCACTTGCGAGCTCATTTATACCCACTTCAGCTACCGAGCGGTCGTGTCCAAAAGCTCAAAACGCACCTCTCCAAGCCTCCTCAACAGGAACGACTTTCTCCTCTTCGGGGTTCGCGGGTAGTTGAGTTCGTAGCAAAGCGTCGGCGCCAACAAGAAGTAGTACATGTTGGTGATGGTAAGGTTCTGGGGATAGCGGAGCAGCACAGGCATTCCGAGTTCCCTGGCCTTCTTCTGGTCTTCGGAAGCTGATGTGGAGGGTCCTCTTCTTAGGTCGCGATCCCAGCGGCACCAGTAGTTGACGTGTGCGTAGGAGATAAGTTTTAAGGCCGTCACGACAAAAATGGAAAGAGCCACAGCGGAATATAGAGGATTTCCCTGAAAATACGTGAATTAATCCCGAAAATAGTGTTTCTGTCTTACCTGAAGACTCAAAGTGACGAGCACAGGACCTCCCATGTGGACCGAGAGAAGGACGACGTAAACCATGCACGCGAACGAGTTTCCGATCCATTTTTTCTCTGCAAAACAGAGACTAAAACCGACTAAAAATGAACAAACTCACCAAGCATTTTTTCCACAACTACAACAAGGAAAACGGAGATATTCGCCAGGATAATCAGCGTCAAATTCGGCCAATTCCAAGGATCCGTGCACACGAAGACGATCCATTGGAGGGGGCTGACCAAAACGCCGTATTTGATGAGATTCTCCAGCGCTACACGGCCATTGGACACGACGAGGAGCAGAACGGCGAGATTGACAAAGCCGCGGTAGTTGGTCCATCCGGAAGAGCTGCTGAAGAGCGAATCTTGCGCCTTGTGGATGGATTGGTCGGGGCCGACGGCGACGTGTTTCTGCAGAAACGATCCTTTCCGCGAGCCGAGGCCGCCACCCACAGAGCTGTGTTGGGAGCTCGTGGAGGCGTGGCGGCGGCGGATCGACGTCGGCGCTTCGTTCGAGCCGCTCGAATCCGTGTGCACCTCGGCCATGGGCGTTCTGAAAGTATAGCAGAAGATCATTTTGAATATTGCGTGGACATAAACGCAAAAATCAGAAAGCAAAACAGCGCGAAGCGATCGAGAAAATGACGTAATTGCGCGAAATCCGAACGTGCGATGAGGGAAGCGGCGAAGCGATTTGCAGAAGTGCGAGCGAGAGGCCGATTTTGCATAGTTAAGAAGCGGCGATTTTGGAATTTCCGGAAGCTACCGAGCAGCGTGCAGGCGTCCAAAGACCACTTCTCGGGTCAAACCAAAGATTCGTTACAGTAAAAAACCCTTTACATTCTTAAAATTCACGAAGATCAAAGACTGCTTCTGTCCATCGCTTGTTTACACTCCAAATCGATCACCTCAGCACATGGAAAAGAGGCAATCGATAAGAAACCTATCTGGGAGCAGCGAAAAATAGCCGAATAGCGATCGTCGGACAAGTTAAGCAGCGACGCAATCAAACCGGTATGCTGATAAGCCCTTTTCCGCGTGTTCTTAACTGATTTTAAGACGAGAAGTCCGCGAAAGAAGTGATTAAGCTGCGCGCTAAACGATACAATGATCATGGGAAGAAGAGGAGCGATCAGAACAAGTTTCTTCTCTCGTAAACAGCGAGCGAAGGACGGAAGCATCAGCGCTGGACGAGTGCAAATAGCTGCCAAGAAGTGTCGTCGGAAAGCAGGGGTTCCCCTGGTGATAAGACGCGTTGTCAAGCCTAAATAGTTTCACAATCGACGGCTGTAAACGAATCCAAAAAGATCTTCTATAAGCATCGAAACTACGCCGTTCTGATCCTTTTATGAAGCGCGAAAGACGTCCAAACGAGGGAGAAATGAGTTCTCAAATGATTTAAAGGAAAAGATAAGATAAGCATGTGAACAGTTTATGGTTGCACTTGCAGATGGGAGCAAAAGAGCGAAATTGCAACAGTCCGACTGCGTGGACTTCGCCCTTGTAACGCGAAACGTGGAACGGCCGAAAGTGATTCAGCGCGCGAAAACTAGCTCTTAAAATGGTCATTTGCTAAAAACTTTCATCTTAAGCGGTCAAAACGGAACTTTCGCTAATCGATGAATTCGTGGAAGGCCGTTAGGGAAAAAAGCATCGATCACCCAAAACCCCTCGTCGACAGGTGGACCATCAGTCACGGAGAGCAAAACAGAGGAAAGGCGGTGAATGATTTCGTGGAAAACTGTTTGTTTTGATAAGAAATGGGTCAATTCATGGTCCGGGAGCCCTTCCCAAAAGCGTTAAATGACAAAATTTGAGTCACAAAGTACAGGGTGGGCCAAAAAAAAACCCATTTTCCAGACACCGCGCCGGCTAGACACGCGCACCGGATCAACTGTCTGAAATCGGCCATTTGCAGCGATTGCGCGGCGACGACCGGTCGGATTTTGTTTCCAAAATGACCCATTTCAGACAGTAAATCTGGCGCGCGTGTCTGGCCGGCGCGGTGTCTGGAGAAAGGGTTTTTTTTGGCCCACCCTGTATGAATAATGGCGCAATGATTACTTTGTAACCATAAACAATCCACATTAAGAGTAAAAATGAGAGGAAAACAAAGAAGAAACCGTCACAAGGCAATTTATCAGCCGTGGAACGTTGCAGCGGTCATGGGTCATCGAAAGAAGCAATGATATCACGCGAACCCTTCGCCCCTTTTCGAGAAAAAGAATTCTTAGGAACGGAAAAGACACAAGCGGTTAACACTTATCAGCGGATTGGGCAAGACTACGAAATCTGAGAAAATAACGTTCCGAAAGTCAGGAATAGGATTGCAGAGGGGTGTGAGGAGAGATGTGAGAGGACGAAACTAGACTAGAGAAAGCGTCGTCGTTGAAACATTTCGGCTAATAGTCATCGGCGGGTGGTGATTGGGGGATCAAAGTACAAAGAGTTTCAAAACAGTTGACGGAGATTCGACGCACTCTGAATGGGCGGATGATAACGAGGGTGGCTGGAAAAGTGGCTTCAGCTGAGGACGCTCTCTGGGTGCGAGTGGAGCTGAACATGAAATCCAGTCGGCTTTACCGTCTCGGTCGACCGCTCTCTGCACTTACTTAGGCGTTTGCTCAATGAGACTGCTGCAGCTTACAGTCTACCCAAAGTCTACGCCAAGTTGCGGCCCCATGGTTCTCGGTTTGTTCCTCGCTTGGATTGTCGTTGCTGAAAGGACATAACGAGGTCAGAATCTGCGGATAAAACATATTATACAACCGTAACAAATAAAATGAATCACTAATACTAAGGCTTCATTTCTTCCCGCGCAGCTGTGCTCGTTTTCCTTGTCCAATCGGGGGACTGACGACCTTACCGCGTGCAGATTTCTGTTCATCCTAAAGGCCAGAACGAAGTTAAGCATATGTGAAAAGCAGCTGAAAACATACCTGGATTTGTCTCCAGATCACGTGGTCGTCCTGGTATAATCCGTGCAAGCGAAGCATTTTCGTGAGGTAGTGGAACATGGGCTGATTAGGGAAGTAGCCCACGCCCTTGTCTTCGCGTTGGTCGAGGGGGTCCGCTGTCAAAACGCGGACGACCTTCATCGACCTCACGTCAGTCGGTCGGACAACCTGAAATTGGAAGTGAATAAGCGCTTGAGAGAGCTGGAAACGTACTTCGCCGAAGATTCGGTTGGACAAGCGGTCCATTCGCTTTCCGAAGGCCGAATCGGCGGAGATTCCGCGGCTTACGTGGCTAATCCGTGAAGCCATTACGCGGCCGACCATTTTGGATCTGAAAATGAGCTGAAAAGAAAGTCAAACTGGTCAAATTCGGTCAGGAATAGAGACACGCTTTGAGACACGCTTTGAGACACGCTGAAGCACGACAACACGCCAAACACGCGCCGGAAGCTGCAAAACTGCTGGCGATCGTGTGCAAGACTAGCGATCGCCTGCAGCATCCATTCGAACGCGGTGATAAGACGGCGTTTACTACTCGGTTCTGAACGGAAATTTTAAACTTTTGGCGAGCGCTTACGGTGGCCTAAGAATCGCGGTCGCTTCCGACGGCGGCCGCAAGGGGTTTCGCACTCCAAGTCGCCGATTTCGGTTTACAGGAGGCCGAATTTCTCGGAGATCGCTTTTCTTGTGTATTGCGTGCCGCTCCATTTCGCGAATCTCCATTGAACTCGTCTTAATTGCTCTTTTTCGTTCTAGATATGATGACGGAGAGCACAAGCGTCGACAAGAAGCTTCTGAACCCCATGCGCTCTCTGCGCATCCAGAAGTTGTGCCTCAATATCTGCGTTGGAGAATCCGGCGATCGCCTCACCCGAGCGGCCAAGGTCAGTTTCTTTTTGCCTCATATTTCTCTGCTTCTCTTTCTTTTCCTCTTGTTTCTGTGCGTCTTCTGAGCCTTGTGCTTCGTTTTAGTGAGTAAACTATCGCCTGTTGCCCGTGTTGCTCACCGGAGCGCATGAACGCACGGTGTTTTGCGTTGCTAGGACCCACAAGGTCCTAGTTGAGCGATCGGTTTTGATGGTTCATGGATACTGATTGCGGTGTTTAAGGTTCTGGAGCAACTCACCGGCCAACAGCCCGTGTTCTCCAAGGCTCGCTACACTGTCCGCTCGTTCGGCATCCGCCGTAACGAAAAGATCGCCGTCCACTGTACGGTGCGCGGACAGAAGGCCGAGGAGCTTATCGAACGCGGCCTCAAGGTAAGTCTCGACCTCTTCCTTAGCTCTTCTAACCCTCTTCCTCTTTGCAGGTCAAGGAATTCGAGTTGTACCGCGAGAACTTCTCGGACTGCGGCAACTTCGGATTTGGCATCCAGGAGCACATCGACCTGGGAATCAAGTACGACCCGTCCATTGGCATCTACGGAATGGACTTCTACGTCGTCCTGGACCGCGCCGGACGTCGTGTCGCCAAGCGCCGCCGCACCAAGAGCAAGGTCGGCCACTCCCACCGCGTCACCAAGGAAGAGTCCGTGAAGTGGTTCCAGCAGAAGTACGACGGCATCATTCTCCCACCGAAGCCCAAGGAAGCCCGCCGCGTTGTCCGTGGACGCCGCCGTTAGATGTCATGTTTTCAGCTGTTGTTAACTTTTGTTCATAAAATATTTCGAAATTCTCGTGTCCTCTTGTTGAATTTGTGGGTTTGCTTCAATGGTATCTCTTGAATTCAAGTGGTCATCTTGTTGGATTTGGGTTGTCTTTACTTTTTGTCGATATATTGAGCGCAGGACAATAAGATTGTTGAATCGGTGTTTTTGGTGTGCTTGTTGAATGGGTTTCTCCGCCGTGCTGGCGTGTTTCTGTGTGCGTTTGGGCTCGGTGTGATCGGGAAATTATTCCGCGTCGAATGCGTCCAAGATTGCCAAAATCTGTAAGAGGCTGGGAAGTTTGTCGCGTGCCGCTGGTTGGTTACCCATTTAGGCAGAATCAGTTTTTCCCGCTTTTCTCGCCAAATACAGCTGTAGTTTAATTTTTGATCGTTAAAATTTGTGGCAAATTGGATTTTGTATCAAATGAGCCCAAAATATCAAAAATCGGAATGATCCCTGAAGAGTTGAAGCTTATGAAAGTAATGCTACCCAGATGTGAGTCTGTTTTGGACATGTTTAAGAAATAATGCTACAGTAAGGGCTAATTTCAACGTTTATTGAAGTCACTCTTGGTTATCATCGTCAATAATCGAGTTCAGGTCGATGTGACAGTTGTCAAAAGCGTCCAATTCATTTTCTACGTTGGTAACATGCCGGAAGAACGCTTCAATATGACGCCTAGGGAGCCTGTCCATGATTTCTAGAGTGCGAGCCTTAATTTCGTGGATGCTATCTGTGACGTTGACGATTTTTCGGACCTCACTTTTGACCCATCCCCAAACGAACTCGATTGGGTTAAAACTGGCGTGGTATGGAGGCAGTCTGATGAGTTTCATGCCGTTTTCCCGGCATAGGTCATCGATGGCTCGTCTCCGGAACTGCTCTTCTCGGTCTTCCACAAAGTTTTTGACGATATCTATGAGCATCCTTTTGGTGTCAGTGGTTTCAAATGGGACGTTGTGGGTTTGCAGGAACTCTCGAATTTCATCTTTTTTGCTGGACATTGTTGGAATCTTTTCTAAACACCGACTGTGGTAGCTGGCATTGTCCATGACCAAGGCTACATATTTTGTCGCCCTATTCTTTCAAAATGGGGATGAGATTCCTGATGTATTCCTCGAAGACCTTAGCGTTCATTTCTTTGTGATAGTCTCCGTCTCCGTGGTTCTTTTGGCCCAGCATAATCTTAAGCGCTCCCTCGACAAGGCCATGCTGATCTACGATGTGAACGACAATAGCTCGTTTTCCGTTTCAGCGGGAGCCGTGAGACCAGAGGAAAGACCCTTCCTTCTCTTCTCTTCAGGAGTGTAGTGACTTTGCCAGTCTCGTTTGTGACTCATCCCTTTGTGAACCCACATTTCATCCAGGTAGAAGATCCTGATTGATTCTGCCTAAATGGGTACCCAACCAGCGACACGCGACAAACTTCCCAGCCTCTTACAGATTTTGGCGCATTCGACGCGGAATGAGTTCCCGATCACACCGAGCCGAACGCGCCCAGAAACACACCAGCACGGCGGAGAAATCCACGTTTATCCGAGCTCAACGAGCACTCCAAAAACACCGATCCGGCGGTAGCATCGATTTCACCGCAATCCGTCCACTTCGCCTGGCGCGCGACAATACTAGACGTCGGCGTTGCTTCCCTTGCAGAGCGCTGCTCCGGGTGCCAGAGCAGAGGGGCGACCGGTCGGCATGTGATCTCCTGAGGCGAAATGACCCTTTCGAGTTGTTCCAGGCAGCGAGCGTTTGAATTCGTGTCTGTCCAATGCATTGCTGCAACTTGCGCTGTCTGTCCAACGCTACGTCAACTTATTCCTTCAAAAGCGGGACAGAGCGTCGAATACCTGTTCCGCATCGGTTCCTTGCTTATCATGTTGTTCGCTGCTTCCAGATTAATAATTCCGGCGGCATGAAGAAGCACAAGAAGTCGAAGAAAAGGAAAAGTTCAGCCGCGAAGACGAAACCCTCATGCACAAGCGGCGATTGGACCACGGCGCCGAACTCAGAACTCTTGGACGTGTGCGCCATCCTGAGAGTGGTGAGTTGCCTCCCTTCTCTGATCTCATTAACCTAACTATCGTTTCAGACAGATGAAGATTCCCCTGAAGTAGCCGAGGAAAAACTCTGCAAAATCGTCGCCGCTCTAGAAGATAGCGTCACTCTAGTTTCAGAAGAATTTCGTGAGTGGAAAGCGATGAGGTTTGTGGGTGACAAGCACAAATTTCAGAGAGATTACTCGATAACAGGGCCAAGAAGTCCGAAGAAGCCCTCACCGAGATGGCTTCATTACGGGAAGACCTGCTGAAGACGTTCAGCAGCAACCCAGCAAGAAACAAGGATACTGCGAGCGCGTCGTGAGGAGCTATTTTGTTTAAATAAGTATATGATTAGATAAAACGTGATATTGCTTCATAATGATCTTCATGTGGGAAAGGTTTTAGGTTTATGCAACCGCTCATCTTGTACGTGCCGATCGAAATAAAACCGGGTGTCTGGTACTTGTTTCTAGACAATGACAGCGTTCCACGTGGCAGTTTCTGTCTGATCAGCACCTGTACAGAGTGGGACAAAAGTAATGCGAAGCGCTGACGAGACTGCACGGAGTTATTTCCAGCTTACTGATCGCGAACGACCGGTCGGTTTCGCAAACAAATGATGTGAAACCGTCCAGTCTGCCACGCGTTCGACAGAAATGAGAGTCTGACCCGCTGACTGTCTGGCCAGGAGTGGTCGATTAATTACTATTTCCCCACCCTGTATGCTGATTTGCATGCTGAAACACCGCTTCCGTCTGGAACGCCTGATCTCATGCGTGTCTCCATGCCACGTGGCAGTGATCCCGGCGCGAATCGCTTGATCATTTGAACCAGCATACCGGCGGATCGGCGATTGTTGTTTGTCGACTTCTACGTTCATTCGAGGCGATGTTCCGAGGAAATTCCGTGATTTTCGATATGCAGCGTGCTTAAACTGCATATTTTAATGCTTCAATCCCATTCCAGGATCATGACGGATACGTTGCGGCGGCGTGTCAAGAACAGATCGATGCTTCAGCATCTCTGGGATCGCAACGGTAAACCTGAAATCGCCTTTGAATTTTCCTAATTTGTCCAATTTCAGAACGCGAAAAGATGTGCTATTCCGTGATGGAATTCACCATCGTCGTGGCCAAGAACGGAAATCACGGAGCCGATGTTTCCTGCATGCGCTTCTGCCTCAAATACGGAGTTACGGCGGCGTTCCACAGCCACAGGATCACGAATGGTATGTTTCAATCTCTGATTTCTTGGCTTTGACGGTTGGATTTTAGAGAATTGGACCTCCCGCATAGCGGACATCACGCACTTCATCGGCGACATCGAAGCCACCGGCGTTTTCGTCGACGCGGAGGACGAGGAGAACGTTCTGGGCATGCTGTGCGACATGTACAAAGGTAAGAGTGAAGTCTCCTAGCGCTTAAATTTACCTAAACATCGTTTCAGGACTCACCGAAACCAAAGTCAAGGACTGCGTCTTCCACGTCATCGAACTCGAACTCTCCATCTTGGGAATCCTCGCGCCGCATTTTATGCAGTTCTGGAATCGCGAAGACTACGAGGACAATATCGCCAGAAGCTTTCAAGACGTGCTGGACACCTGGAGCGAAGGCCGGCCCAGTCACTGCTGCTTCAACGAGTGCATGCTGACCAATGTGAAGCGTGTGTGGCACCTGCTGAAGATGGTGCAGATGGTGTCGAACGTCCTGGAGCATCCTCTGTTCGCGCCTGCTCCGACCACGTTCAGCATCTACTTTACGGAGATTTCGGTGAGGCCGCTGTTGTCTTTGAACGATGGCCAGCAAGTCCAGGCGGTTGAGCCGCCGGAAGAACCCGAGGAGGAGGATTCGACTGGGCCGACTGCGCCAGTGGATGAGAAGCAGGAGGTAGAAGAACACAGCATCGAAGTCGCCGTTGAGCCGGAACAGGCGCCCAAGCCGCAGACTGGCCCCATTGGATACAGAATGCACCTCGATGAGAATGGGTTCGTATTTATGCTTTCGTGTTGTTGTGCTGACTGACTTGTGTTTCAGGGAAATCTCGTGGGAAGAATTCTTCAGACTCTACCCGAAGAAGCACTGAGGCGAATTGAGAATTTGGATTTTGAACTGTGGATTATTATCATTAAATATGAGTTTACTTTCTGAATTGGGCATTGTTCATTTATGGTGCTGTTGGAGTGTATTTGGGCGTACTCGAATCCTAGGGTGTACTCTTATTATTCGCGAAGTGGACAAGAGCTAGGCACTTCCTAGGACGCCTTCAAATGTCAAACCACTCGAATTCTAAATGTTTCCCTTTCAGCAAAGATGCGAATCGCCTAGGAAATTTTATGCACGCTCTCTAGAAAGCACTGATTTGAGCAAACCTGGGCTCAAAATGCTCGCAAGACACTCTAGATTCATTCTATCTGTGTCCCAACGTGCACACACTCGCTGAAGCACGAGATATTTCCCAAAGCTCGACCCCTCTCGGCTCTAGATTTCGCCGATCGTTGTAAGAAGTTTTGCCCGGGAGAGCGACGATTCTGCACACCTCGAACAAAATCGCCTTTTTCTTGCTGTTTTTGAAGATGTCACGGGTAAAAGTGACCACCATGCCTCGTTTTAAGCCGCTTTTGTCCAAGTTTCTGACATAAAAGAGCGTGTCGTAGTCAGGAATCGTGGGAAGCATTCCTCGGCCTACATCGATCAGCAAAACGGTGCCTTCAGTGGATACGCAAGCCTCAAAAACGGGCACAAAGTTGAATACAATTGGTGTAAGCCTCCTAAGATAGGTAAACTGCAACCCATCAATCTTAACGGGTCCGAAATACCGAGAATCTGTCGAACCTTTTCTATTGTTGCCCACCACGAAAACGCATCCTTCCCAAACTAGCTCCTTTTTCTGCTTCTCGTCGTTGTAAACTTTTTTTCCAGGCAGACCGACAATTCTTTTCATCATGGAACGGTCAGAAAATGCATCTAATGGGTAAAGAAGGCAGATCCAGGGAATACAACAAGTGTGCCTTTTTGGAGGTCTTGCTTTAGGAAAGCACAGTTTTGACACTTGCTCTCATCCATAATTGTGGGAACCGTTGATTCACCGTAGACCGTGTCGAAACATTTTAGAGAAGATTGGAATACGATGAGGAAATTTGTTAATTTCGCGGTGGTTCTTGGAACACTGTCATTGCCTAGAAACACCTGGTTTTGAAACAAAATTCGGTTTCAGAAGAAGAGCAAGTCGGCGCTCACTCACTCCGCGTTTTCCGCCAATCTCCCACCGACAGCGGCTACAGATCTGCCAACACAAATATGGATAGTTTCCTGGACGTAAACTCACCGCAGCCTTGTTTCATGAGCGCCTCATACCATCCTGAAGCCAACGACTCCTTTGTCCCCAACAACGTTTTTTTGTCGTTTCGCCGTTGAGTGGACGGCTGCAAACGAACTTCCGACTTTTCTGCAAAGGCGGCGTCCCGCCACGATTCCCAGCGGCCTGTAGAATCGCTTCTTCCTCCCTCAAGTCGCTCCCAACGCCCGCTTAACGCGCTCTCGTTTTGTGATTTCGAATTTTCGTGGATTTTCTGTTAAACTTCCCCATGTTGTTCCAGATTCATGCGCGGCGAGTGGCCTCAAATCGAGCTTGCAGAAGGGCACCGGTACTCCAGCCCCAGCATCCAGGCGCTGCTTCGGCACCTCCGGGATCGCAAACGTAAGTTCTTGAATTCTGCTTAGTTAGAATCGTCCTCATTTTTGCCGTTTCAGGTCGCGAGAACATCGTTTATCCGGTGATGGAGTTCACCGTCGTCACGGTCAGAGGCGGGAGCGACGTCGCTTGTCTGCGCTTTTGCGTGCGGCACGGCGTCCTCAACATGTTCCACAGCCATAACATCACGCTTGGTAAGTCGGATTTCTCGTGATTTTGGGCTAATTTTGGGCTGTTTTCAGCAAACTGGCCGAGCCGCATCGCCGGGATCAAGAACTTCGTCGGCGACATCAAGCAAAACGGCGTCTTCGTCGACCGGATCGACATGGAGTCGACCTTGGAGATGCTTTGCGGCGTGTATCCGGGTAAGAATCATCTCGATTTTGAGTGTGTGTAGCTAGGTGCGCTTCAGAGGACTCCCAAGACGAGCTCCGAAGCTCCATGTTCTTCTTGGACGAGCTGGAGCTGGCGATCTTGAAGATGATCGCGCCGCTTTACACGCAGCACTGGGGCGAGCTCAACGCGGAAAACCACATCGAGCGAAGCTTCGAGAACGCCTACGGCAATTGGCTGCAAGACACCCTCCCCTGCGTCTGCTTCGAAGACCTGATGTGGAACAACATCGCGCGGATTTGGCACTTTCTTAAGATGGTCCAGATGAGCTCGAACATCCTTCAGGACCGCGCGCACCGCCCCGGAACGCACACTTTCGGCGTTTACCTCGCTCTTGACGGTGAGTCAGGGGAAAGGTTTTTCGGAATCTGATCGGGGCTCATTTCAGGATTCAAGCAGAAGCTCTTCAACTGATATCTACGACACTAACGAACATCGAAACAATTAATCACTGTTATCTTATCATGCTGTCTTTGTATTAATGAAAATATGATATTTCGCTGTTGGGAATGTGGGCTCTGGATGTTTTTGGAGGCGCGACGGTCCGTTTTCTAAACATCGCTCGTTTGTAAAGTGCAAAGGGGCCGGCGCGCGTTAGATCAGAGCAGGAAATCGGTTTTCACGTGTTTTCAGGTTTCAATTTCGGTTTTAGGGCGATTAGAGATGGTTTTTGATCTTCTCGTGGTGTGGAATAAGCGGAAAAGAACGTCAAAGTGTCATTTTTTGTGTTCCGCGTAATTCTGTTGCTTTGAGAGCAGGAGGCAGCTGAAATGGAACCAATTTCGACCCTTAATCGCTGTAAGAATCTTCAGAGAGTGCTGTTAAGGGAACTTCCCTTATCGAAGTGATATAAAAATTCAGGCGTAGCGTCGATTCGTCACTTCTGTTTTCGGAGTTCGAGGAGGGCAACCATTGATCACTTTTTGTGCGAGAGGAATGCAGGAAACTCTTTGCGCAGTTGTTGTCAACAAACCAGAACGACAAGCTGTCCAGAATTTGTTGAAAAACGTTTTTCCGCCCGTTTCCTACGCTTCAAAAGCACGCGAACAGTTCTATTAACGTTCTGGGAGTGCTGATTACTGTAATTTTCCAACAATGGCCTTGAACTGTCCACATTCATCAGCTGTTCTCTTAGAACTGCCGTCATCTCTCTTCGTATTTAATTTCCGCGCGATTGCAGAATTATTTGTGACCTGAACAGCCGCAAATCGGTGAAACCTTAAATTTTCGGTTTCAAAGCGTAGATTCGATAGCGAATTCGGCTTCTTCAAACATAAGCTTAAGCTCTGTTTTGTCCTAAAACCTCCCAATACTTTTCAAAGACATCTTTGGCCTGAAAAATGAAATCATTAAGTGTGTTTATCTCTTGCAGTCAGATAAAAAAGCGTTTTATGGAGCGGAACCACTTTAATTCGACCATGAAACTCTAGTGCTTGTTTAGGTACCAAGCGCATGTTCTTAACCATTTTCGATTATTTTAAAACCCGTTCAAATCTACGCTTTCGCTATCTCTGACCGCGAACTTCTTTGATTTTCTCCATCAGATCGCTTATCTTGAAACCCGTTAATTTACGTCTCCATCGCTTTGTCTTTCTTAGCTGTTCTAAAAAAGCGCCGCGCTGTTGGCACCAATGTTTTGTACCAAAAAGTCAACAACTGCACTCGACGGCCACGCGGCGGCCGTTGCCAGCCTCTGTCTCACTTTTCAGCAACGCCAACTGTTTCTCGAGTGTATCTGGCCGCCTGCTTATGCCAGATTATTCGTTCTCTGCTGGGATACTTATCTCTGTACAACATGTGCTTGGATTAGCTATGTTGTAAGTGTTTCTCTCCTTTAACCATTTTCATGACATTTTTGGAGCCAAATGTAAACTTTCCACGAGCACGAAACGATAACACTTGAGAGAAACGTTTTTATGGCTTTTTTGGTCGTTGGCCGTTCCCATATTTTCTTTTAAAAGTCCTTTGCCCCCTCGCAGATTATAGGCAACAATGGGCAGCGTGTTCAGAATAGAGAGATAAGAAACAAGGCTCGAGTGTGCAGCCGCGAAGCACACGTGGCTTATCGCCATTGGCTGAAGCGCCAGGGGGCCAGTGGACGTGTGCCAGCCGGAGTGTGCTTGGGTCCAAAGATCAATGATCTAAAAAAATGAATTGTGCGCATTTTTGGATTTATGGAATTAATGGGTGCAGGTGCCATTTTTGTGCAGGTGTTCTTCATTGTGAAGTTTGTGTTTAAGCAGTTTCGCTTTTGCACTCTTTGAAATTTCTTGACGCTTGACGAAAAATTTATGACGCTTTTTGATTTTTTCATTTCACCCTCATTCTATCTTAACGTTTAATAATTTTTTTTGATTTATGGATTGTATTGGTTCGTGAAGGTGTTATTAGGAGTGCCAAAGTGGGAATTGACGCTCTAAGCCGTTTTAAATCAGAAAGGGTTTTAAAAATGAAGCCATTACGAGAAAATGTCGATTTTTGGAAGCTTTTTGTCTTTTGGTTAGGATGGCGTTTGAGCGGTTTCGCGATGCTAAATTTAAGACGTTCACCTGCTTGTTGCACCCCTCTTATATTACCCTGCTTTCTCCAAAACTCGTTAATTTTGGTTTTTTTGGAGCTGAATCGATTAGAACTCGCCTAACCATTTCTGTTTTCCTCCCGCTCGACAAAAATTCATCATTTCCCTAATAACTGTTCACATCTATTTTCGGTGTTCCTTGTAATTAACCGCCAGCTAGCACTAAATGACGCCCGCTGCAAGAGTAAATCGTGCTCATTTGTTTGGGGTGCTATATGTTGTGACCTTCCGGAGAGCGGAGGTGTCATGATTGAGGAGCGACGAGTAGCGGAACGTGTGCTTTGATTCGTTTGTTGCGTGTTTCTTTGTTGCGCCATTTGAATTTGCGGAGACAGCGTGTTGACACAGCGAGCGCACATGTGCTTTGATCTAATGACAGCGCAACACGAAAAGATGGCCACTGGTGCTGGTAAAATGTTATGGTGCCTCAAGAACTGCAGCTGTCCACATGCCGCAACATAAGTGTATGTTATTCTTTCTCGGGCCTCTGATTAAGCCGAGAACCGCCTGAAATTACCGTGCGCTAATAATTAAGTAATTTATTGCCGGGTGCGAAAAGAGCAAAAATATGACTCGATTGACTTTAGACATCGGACATGCTATGATGTGCGGTGTCATGTAGCGCAGAGGACGCTGTGACCATTTTTAGAGCCGTCTTTTTGGTGTCAGCTTCGAGTCAATTTTAGCCGTCCCAATTTCGTTCGAGTCATGTGCTTCCATTTTCAGCCCGTAAATTAATTGCTCCGAATTTTTTCGGCATCTCTCTGCCGCCCAATTTGTTGCATTCTTCGGAAACCGTATCAACCGTATCCGTGTCACAATTCCAAATTTACAGGCGCAAATTCAGTCAGCCGTCGCCCGATATAACCTGTCTCCTATGCGCGAAAGAGGTGTTCTATTATACCGCGCTGGGAGGATGTCACTCGTGGTCAGTTAAGGAAGCGCGAAGAGAGAGAGGCGCGATGAGTCACTTTGCGCGAATACGGTATGCATAAGGTGACTCTGAAAAGCCGTGAATAGGTAAAAAGAGTGACTTTTCACGATTTTTCGAGAATGGCTTCCTTTGTCAAAACATGGCTTTTCTAGATCTTATCTGACAAAAATTCCCACGCGCGTGATGTCATCTGTTGCCCTATCGTTTTCTGACTTTCCCGCTTTTGTGTCCTGTCAATGGGTGTCCTGTCATTGCATAACCTCTTAATCATCCTCTTTGTCCCGTCACAGTCTTCTGGGTTATTTTCCCTGCTGCGCTCATTATCTGGTTATTCCACTCAAAAATGGATGCGAAAGGTCTTCTCCATTAAGACCCGTCTTCACGTTGTGTGCACTCCAATAATTCGACCAGAAAAGACAGTTTTTTGCTTAGATTAGCCCACCATGCGAAAGAGGAAGAGCGTGCTGCTGTGCTCGACTACGGTAGGATTTAGGCTGACTCATAAAATGGCAACAGAACTATTTTAGTCTTCTGGGCCCCTTTCGCTGCCGCGCTTATTATCTCTTTATTTCATTCGAAAACGGAAATGCGAAAAGTCGCTTAAAATTCGAGAGAAACCTTATAATCCCGCCGAGAAAGGAAGAGCGGAATACGGTACGGGGCGGAAAGTTGGCTCATAAAATGGTTATAAAAGGCGTTTTCATTTTGTGGTGAGAACAGCTCGATTGTTCAAAGCTCGATTTGCGGAGATCTTATCAGATGCGCTTTCCCAGGCATATGACGTCAGCTGTTGCTCGATCAGTTGGCCTTAAACAATAAATAATCCTGATTGATATGTTGCGGTTGTCTTTTGGGGTGACTGTTACAACCGCGCTTATTTCCCTGAAGCTATCCTCCTTCACAATTGTGAATGCGAGAGTGCCAGATCTAATGCTTTTATGGCTTCCATGGAGTTGAAATTAAATTGATACGGTTTAAGTGTACCTCTCGCATAACATAAGCTTGGCGTACCCACTCCAACCTACCAAGTAACCTCGAATCTTGTGCAACCGTTTAGTACATTTTCGGCCCTCTCAACCGCCTTGTGCGCAGCAGCATGTAATGACAGGGCGGGATTAGTCGGAAATATGGCGCATTTTGGTTGCAGGAGCGACGTTATTCTTCGTTCTTCTGCGACCTTTAGTGGCCTTGCTTGTCACGCTTTTATGATTTATAGCATCGACTGGAGGTAATTGTGAAAGCATTTTGTCCTAAAAAGAGAAATCCTATTTTTCGTTTTTTGCACTTTCGCTCTGGCTGTCATCTTTTTTGGGCTCTTGATATTTGATTGGCTGCACTTTGTTTAATGACTGAGGCTGTCATCTTTGATTCTTATTTCATGAGTTTTTGAATTTCTCGTACGTTTTCAATGGCTTTTCGCTGCACGATCCAAAGCACAGCATTTTTTTGTTTTAATCTCTCAAGGCAATCTAAGACTACGTTCTATAGATTCACCGTTTTGAGCAGAATACGTGTCCTGTTCTTAGGATTAACGATTGATGTCTTACAAGCATGATTCAAGTCAATTACGCAGAGATGAGTCGAAGAACACCCGGAAATTCTCAATGAGATTGTCAAAGTTTCAACTCTTGGATCCCCTTAATTTCTCTTTTTTACGTTTTCCTTGTAAAAGACAAAAAAACATGACTTAAATGTGCTGCTCGTTCTTTGGTCGCCACCTATTGATGTCCTGAAAGCTTGATTTATTTAAATTTTTGCAACGCGTAGATAAGGCCATTTAGTCCGCGAAATCCTTGATGAGATACCGAAATCTCTACCTGTTTCAATTCCTTTTCATCCCTTTCCTTGTAAACATGGTAACCTACAATTCAATTCCTCAAAACTTGGCTATTGTTTACTGGGTTTAAAGTGCACTTGAGCATGATCCGTAAGTACAATGATACATTTCCCGGAATTCTATATGTTCCGAGCGATCAAGCAGCAAGCGGTCTGCGAACGTGCGACATTGGGAGTGCCGTTCGAAGAGCATTAAAAGAGCAAATCAAACATAGCGTTTTTGGCACCTTAGTGCGCTTGTTCTTTATCGTCATGTTGGTATTTTAAGTCATAGGAGGGCCATTCCACAGTAGTCTCTGTTATTAAGTGTGAGAGCTAACAGGAGTGTGATCAAGGGAAGCTATTTTAGCCAGTTTATGACTAGTTTCAGCTGTTTATTGAAGCTGAGGTTGTCGGTGTTTCGTGTGACTTCAATTTGAATCAGACTTTACTTTAATGTGGATGCGTGGACAAATTTCATGTGAATCAGGATAGCCAGAAATGTTGTTGTGGCTACATTTGACACATAAACAGTTTGGCAAAAACACATTTTTTGCAAAACCAGTAAGAATAGCTTGACATGATGGGTCTCTTAAATGATTCAATTCGCCACGCTTCTCTGTGATTCTCTTCATTTTGCAACCCCCGCAGAGCCATATGAAGCAGACATTATTGTGGCCCTTCAATATTACTAATTTTCTCGCTATGAGTGGTTGATTTCCGGGTTATCTTCGTGGGTGAGTGGGAGAGTTAGCAGGAACGTACCCTGCGGAGCAATTAATAGTTATCAAAGTAAAGCTGTGTTCATGCTTTGTCTGTGTTTATAGTGGGAATCAGATTACACAATTACGAAAGGAGCTTGGCACTGCGCAGATGGCTTATCGCCATACGCGGACCTCGGCATCATCTAGTATAACATCATTTTCTCGGATCTCCTTTGGCATCTTTTCCAGAAATACTATTTTCAGTCACTGCTACGTGGTTACGGAAATTAGAGACTTGACCTTCGCGCTATGTAAACTTTGCTAATTCGATTAAGGAAGAATTTTTTGTTTGTGGCTATTCGAAATTTACAGACGCGAATTCTGTCAGCCGCCGCCCAACACAACCTGTTTTTCCTATGCGCGAAAGAGGAATGAAATTGTGCCGCGGCGGGAGGACGTCGCTCGTAGTCAGTTGGGGAAGCGCGAGTCGGAGAGAGGAAAAGTGGCGATGGGCATCTGAGCGCGAATACGGTAGGAAAGAAAGGAAAGACTCTAAAAGGGCGCAGGTAAACAAACCATTATAAAAGATGGCTCTACTTGTCATAAATTGACTTTTCGACGTGACGAAACTTTTCAAATAGGCTTTTTTGATGTTTTGAAATTTTGAAGACGTTATGAACGATAGCAGAACCTTCCAAAAACTTCATTTGGAAGTTTTCCATAACTTCTAAAGAAGAACCGTTGGCAGTTTTAAATCTCATGCAAATTTGCCTTTTTTCGTTTTTTGTTCAATTTCTGTTTTCACGCTTTTTTGAACAATTATTTCAATCATTTCGTGTCGTTAATTTGACTGTTCTAAGCAATTTTATCACAAATCGATTTTTGCTGACGCCACCGCCACTCACAGTAGCGGCGGAAGCGTGCGCGGCGTCAGTAGGTCGGCGGCGGCGGCGGCGCCGCCGACGCACTGATTCACTTCTTCCCTTTGTGCAGGATACCGTTCGCCAGGGAAATCGCAGTTTTGTTATGACTGACGTTTTCCCTTTGTGGAGAAAGTGGGGTTAGCAGGGGATGCATGGGGAAATGACTGACAGAACGACGGGCAAGTGACTGGAACGGAGCGCCGCAGTTAGCACAATTAATCTGATAAGGCTTATCAGAAGGCAAATAACGATCAAATGGTCTGAACTTGCATAATCTAGTGTGCAAAGATATGTACCTTTCCGTGAATTTTTGATTTGTGCGTTTCTAAGTGGTTTTAAACCAGGAAAGAAAGTGTGTCAGAAATGACCATTTCGGATTACTAAGCGTTTTGTTAAGGGCGTAGTATGAATAATCCCAATTCATCCAAAACCTTGACACGAGAACTAATCATTTTCGCCTTTTCCACAAATTTTTCCAGAATTTTCGTTTATTCGCATTTCCGTTAAGAGTAGTTTTCAAGCTGTAAGCGCCAAATCTCCAATTGTTCAAATTTTTAAAAGCAGTCCGCTGAAATGTAGTTTGTACGCCGTTAACACTATCGTAGGAAGTTGTTCCACTTTTTTTCGGGATGTTCTTTCCTCTTTTCTTAACCCAGAGAGCGGTTCTACGAGCGTTCATAGTCGTAAAAATTTTGAAATGAGAGTTAATAAATAATTTCTCCTCAGCTTTTTTTCTTTTTTTTCCACGATAAGTTCATGTGAGATCTAGGAAGGTGTAGTGACAATGACAGAATGCCTGTGCTACAGCATCCTAAGTTTTTTCTGTATCCAAAGTGCCTCGACTCAGGACTTCAACCCATTTAAACCGTTTTCGCTGTAACTTTCAGTTCCAAAGTCCATTTGCCTCTGTAAGCGCCGAAAACCCCACTTTTCCCAATCGATACTCCTCCCCTACCATTAGGGCGTTTTTTTGTTAAACAGCATCCCGTGAAGACGCGAAGCTCCGCCCTTTTTGGCCAGTATTTGAGAGACGCTGGAGCCCTCAACCGTCAGTGTGGCGATGTGCCACCGTCGGCTCTCCTGCTCCCTGGGGTAAGTCGCCTGGAGGTGAACGCCCAGAACTATTGCGGACCGATTGGGATGGTTCTGGCTTCCCAGGCGCCACCCTCTAGAGGCCCCTTCTACCACGACAGAAAGAGCTTCCACCACAGAGTAAATCAGTGTTCGAGGCCTGTTTCCAGCGGGGTTGGTGGCTGCTGGAAGCCTCTGGTAGTCTCAAGCGCCTCTAGATAGCTAGCTGTTTGAGTGTGAGCATGGGTAGCTGGCACCTTTTCATTTCATGGTAGGATAGTTTGGGTGCGTTAGGTTGATGCCGGTGTCTTTGAGAGAGTCAACACGCTAAATTTTAGATTGGGTAGGATGGAGTTGCTTCCAGTGCTTATTAACTCGGTATACCCCTGTCCGCCATGCTTCCCGCTTGGTGTAGCACCACTCTCTTAATATATTATACTGTTCCTTATTATCGAACACTACTTTTCCTGGTACGCGTACCTCGAAAACTGATGGACTGGTGTGGTGCCAGAAGACCGACGTACGCCGCATCCTTCCCGCTTTTGGTTTTGTCCCTTTCCACGGTTTGATCGTGGGACATTGATCGAAGGACGTAACCAGCCTGGCCCATTGATGCGTGGAATAAATATTGGAATGTTGCCAAAAAGCGCTGTGGGTAATGTGGCAGTAATGCACCTTGCGTAGATTTTAAGTAGTGTAGCAGTGTGTAGCGCTATAATTGTAGCCATAATTATGCTATAGTTCAGAAAAGCGTAGGGTAGAACGAGTTCGACGGGAGTAGGATAACTTCTTTTGAAAACTGGCACGTAGCCAAGTAAATATTGGTGACGTGGCTGTAGGGAGATGTGTAGTAAGTGTGTAGAAGCATGTGTGTAGCTAAGAATGTAATCAATGTGAAATGTATATACGTGTTTACAGTAGGAACCTGCCACGCGTAGTTTACATGTAGGGAGCGCGTTGGATAGATGATTATAAACCTGTTTTGCATCTCTTAATCTGATTAACGCTACGCGCTGTAACCACAGTAGTAGCCACACCGCTTTAACCACACCTTGCTTAGGTCACTGTACCCTAGCAACGCACACCCACGTAACGGAATTGCAAGGAAGCTTGTAGCTCTTGCAGAAAGGCGTTTGCATAGAGTCTATCAAGGGTACCATTTCAATTTTGTTCTGAATCTTTATTCGATATGTTCTCACTTTTGTTTGTCACTTCGCTGTTGTAATTAGATTAGCTGTACTCTGCGCTTGTACATACTAGTTGTGTGAGCTACCTTCCTGCAAGTAGAGCTCGCCAAGAGCTTTCTCTTGCTCAACGTTAACACACAATCTACTCCCTATACATACTTACGCACGAAGAGTGTTCAAGGGTTTTCCGGTTTTTTCTCAACCTTAACATGGTATGCATGTTATGTGATCAACGAGCTATCCAATATACATACTCACCGGATCATCGTTTCCCTTCGTAACGACAATTTCATCAGCAACAAAGCGAGCAAAATTCCCTAATACATACATACCAATCGACAAACCGAATATCTTCACAGAACCTCAGAAGCCCGTATCCGGATTCTAAAGTTACATTGAAGCCAATCCTGCGGGACCCTGTTGAGAACAAAAAAGATTAGTTCCAAAGAAGTCAAAGCACGCGGTATTTTAAATTTCTTACAGAGAAGAGTCCACCAATCCACGGTCTACGGACCGGACATTCGAGGACTCACTATCCGCAACAGATGCACCAACGCATCTAGTATCCTACGGACTTCTAGAAATCTTAAATCCTGTCATCACTCGCTCGAACCACGTTCTACGAAAACATCGACATACCAGATCCATCTACGCATCTAACCCCAGAAGCGTCAAAGGACCACTTCTGCGTCCTGTCATCGTGTAAAGATCAGAATCATAAATTGTATTTTTACATTGTTTGTTACCCTTTTTTGTTATCCCGTTTGGCTCACTACTCATGTCATCTTATGTGGTGTAGATTCAAGATTTTTTGTCAGTGAGAACTTCCTGTAGTAGCTGACAAGACCGATATTGTGGCGTAAATCGAAGCTTATCTCGAGTCATGTTTGATTTAATATGACCTTCTTCAGTGTATCTATTTTGTCGCGATCCTTAGGCGTGCTCGTGTTCACCTCGTTCCAATCCATAACCCTTCCCAAATAAACCCTGCTTTCAGATATTCCACCTCATCTTCCTTAACTCTTTAAGGCTCCTGGACCACTCCTGCTCCACCAACTGCCACGCTCCCATGAGCCCCAACGTCCCCCTGAAGACCACGGTAATAAGTTGAACGTATTGTCACCCGCACCCGAAGATGTTAGTAGATTAGTTGCACGGTCTTTATTTTTAGCTCGAAGTTTTAGATTTTCCTGTTTAGAGGGTGGACCAGATAAGATCGCCGTCGACGGGTTCGAGAAGAACAAAGAACGCGGACAAGGGGGTATCGAAGGTAGGTGTTCTTGTCGAAACTCTTAGGTAGAAGTTTTATATTTGATAGCTTACATACGCCTTAAGGTAGTGATTGATCGTTATATTCAAAAAGATCCCAGGTGAAAAGATCTCTAGGCGAAAAGCGGGGTTTTCGCGCAAACATGGCTTTTGTACCAGAATCCTCAAAAATTGCAGATTTCTTTGCTATGCTTGCGTGCTTTTTGGCAAGGTTGGACTTTCGAGAATCACACGTACGCAATACATCAACGACGGCTTGACGCAGACAAAAAGACACGACAAAAAGCAAAGCAACCGACAAACCGCTGGAACAGGGAATAGTAGGTTGACACTAGTAGAACGATTTTATTGACAACAACAAGCAAGAAGCAGCTTTCGAAGAAAAATGCGAGGATCTTGCGAACTTACATGTCCGAAAAGTTCATCGTCTGAACCACCAAACTGCTGCGGAGGATCGAAATCCAGCTCTTCTTTATCGAGGACGCTATTGGTGTGTTCGACCATAAGAGACGTAATGGCTTTGCGTGAACAGTTAATAAGCTTGGTGGCGACAATATTGCAAAAGCACCTGAAAGACATCATGAAGGCTCAAACAAACGCAAAAGACGTACTTGAATACAGATGTTTTGAATTCCATTTTGCTGTGAGCATCCGTTGATCAGCGCTGGTGCTCCGGATCAGGCGTTCCTTGGGGCGATCCAGACGCAAAAACAGGCTGTTTTCTCAAAGCGCCTGAGCAGTGATTTCCTTCTTGATCTTCTTCGGGAACAAGCCAAGTTGAGGATGCTGGGAAGTGAACAAAATGCGCGATTGGTTATGCCAAGCCTCCGCATGATTCGTTGTTCGTGGACCGTCGTTTTGGTACTGCTCCCAAAGTGTGCGACGGGGGATCCAGTAGGGGCTGATGTACTTGGCGACCTCTGTGATTGATTGGGACTGCGCTTGTACGGCTCCTGCGGGAACGTTGTTGGCCAAAAACGGGTACAAACGCTCCATGAAGACAGCTTCAGGCAGCATTGCACTTAAAACAAACGTCCTAATCCAGTCGTAAAGCTCCCGGCTTTCTGGGTCACTGTAGGCGTCGCGCAGCCCTTTTCGCTCGGCGTAATCCATGATGTTTTTGGCGAAATGGAAGTAGCGCGTGGTGCACTGCGACTCGGGAATGCTAAACATGGATTCTTGTTAAATGGCAAGGCGATGTTCTAACGACCAAAAATGCAACAAAAAAAGGCAATACTCACCGGGGATTTCTTCGCCTAGGGATCTTTTTTCATATAATCGTGATAAATAAGGCTAGGACAACGATGGTCAATGGTTTTTGGCTTCATGATAATAACCTAAGTCCGCGCTCACGGCCATAAACCAAGCGGTTTTCACGAATATTGCGAGACAGGTTCTTAGCTTTAATAAAAAGTGGTGTGTTCGAAAGATAGATATGAGGCTTTCTTAGCTAGGACAACTATGGATTTAGGCTTTATGAGGATGACTTAATTCAGCGCTGAGGGATGGGGTTATGGCCCAAAACTAAGTCTCAATGGAGATTCTGAGGTAGATTCCTTAGTTTTAATGGCCAAAAAACGAAGAAACGGATAGATAAAGGCTTCCTTAGGTGGAACAACGAGGAGCTTTGGATTTATGAGAATGACATAATTATGCGCTTAGAGTCGAGCTTATGTCCTTAAACCAGGGTTTGTTTTTATATTAAACCAGGCCTTCTTATGTAGATAGCATGAACAGGAGCGATCACCTAGCAGGAAGCCGCGTTCCCAGGCGCCGCTGACTCGTCTGCGATAGCGCACGCGTGGTCGATCAGCCGCCCGCAGCGAAGCTAATCGATCTCCCCTCGCTGCTCTTTCCATATTTACATTCGCTCCTTTTCCGCATTTATCTACGTTTCAGGTTCCCTGGCGCATCGCCCCGCTTGATCCGCCACCCGACGTTGCGTCTTTCGCAAGCTTCGTGGCCGCGTTTCGAGTCCAGAAGTTCAGTCCTTTGGATAGAACTCCGGATCGACTCTCCTGGAGAGGATTTCGACCCCGCAACGCGCCGTCGTATCGAATCTTTGAGGTCGACCGTGAAGAAAAGATGGCGAGAGTGGGGCCGATCACGATAAGTCTCATCCCGAAGAAGGTGCCAATCAGGGCTCCAGGCGCGAGTAGGAAAACGATCTCCATTAACGCGTAATTTAGAATAGATTTTTCAGCCTCGACCAGCTGTGATGTCATTATGATTCGGAAGCGAATCCCGGCGTTGGACGACGTCTTAGTGGATGAAGTTGTGCCGGTGATGCGATACCTGAACATCGCAATTTCGGAGAGCTTCAAAGCTCCTGGAAGGACCGTCGAAAGTAAGGGAATTCTTGACGAAATTGCGGTTTTAAACGAGCTTTTAGGAAAGTCAGAAGAGGCACTTTTGACGTCAGCAGCGATGCCTCGAATGGCATCATTCGGAGATCTAAGTCAGTACCTCTCGGACGTTTCGGACGATGAAAACGACGTCGAGATTTTGGACGACGAGGATGTGCACATTTCGGATGGTGGTAAGTCGATCGTGGAAAGAATTTATGCCTAATTTTTCGCGCTTTTGAGGCTTGAATTTCAAGCGTTTTAGGCAAGCAATGTCTGGAGTTTATGGCTCTAGGCTTCGGTTTTGGACCGCTTTAGAAATGTTGGGTTCTTCTGCACAAGCTTGACGGCATGATAATTTATGGCTTTTCGGCTTGAATTCTGGATTCTTGAAGCTTTAGTTTTTGGCTATTTGACGTCCTGAAACTAACCTGGGTTTGACTTTTCAAGTGCTATCAATGGGAGTTTCAGGCCTGCCTTTGCTTAAATTTTGCCACTATTTTGGCCCAAAAAATTAGTCTTTAATCCCCAATTGGTCCTAGTCATGTAGTCTACACAAAATCTACATGATGTAGATTTTGGACCTAAACTCAGCAATTTTTCGGCGGAATTTGTGGCCACTTTCTTGTGGATTTTCGTGTATTTCCAAACCTAAGTCCTCCATCGTTTCAGGCGCTTCAACATCTTTGCAACCTCCACCTCCTCCGCCGATGATCGACCTGGAACCCGAATTGGAGGACGAAGATAGACGGCTTAAGATGGCAGAGCCGCGAGAGCTCCTGGAAGAAGGCGAAATTGCCGAATTTGAAGCGATCCTGGCGCAAGATCCACCGCCAGAACCGAACTTCGAGGAGATAAAGAGGAAGGTCTTCATGCTGTCGCCGAAACGCGCTTTAAAGAGCGGAATCGCCGGTGTTTGGAAGGAGAAGAACGTCGAGGTGAGCATTAATCGGAAATTCGCGTCTCAGGTCTAAGTTTAGGCGATTTCGTTTACGGCTGCCGCAACTCCGGCTCAGAAGAAGCCTCAACCAGAAGCCTCATCTTCCACCCTCGTTCAAAGCCGTGAAATCTTGGTTCCAGCGCGGCCTGAGGAGTCCATTGACGAGATCTTGGCGACTTTAAGCCCTCCGAACCCTGTCACAATCGTCCTTATAACGGAGGTCAGCCAGGAGCTGAACGTGGCCAACAAGAAGCAAGGCGAAGAAGACGTCGAAAGCGAGATTTTGATTGCCAACGAGGAGAAACAGGTATGAAGCCTCAAAATAGACCAATTCTGATATTGAAACTGATTCAGGACTTCTCATGCAGTCAGCCGCGAGTCCAAGAGCCTCAAATCCAGCATTTCGTGAACTCCGAAGTGTCACTATCCGTCGAATTCCGAAGACGAGAGAAATTCCCAAATTGTGACGAAGTCACGGTTGACTTGGATCAGTTCTGTGCCGTGGTACGTTTAGAAGACCTCAATCACGTTCCACATTGTGCTCTTTTAGGAAGAAACCTTCAAAATCGGCCGAGGCAGGGAGTCCTTCATGTCGGAAACACAACGAGAAGATTTTGAGAGACTTAAAATTAACAACGTATCCCGGAAACGCTCACATCGGGGCAGCGAAGGCTCCTCAAGCGCTCTTAAGCCTTCTCCCAAGACGGCTATGAAGCTGAGCGCTGATGAGTTTATCGACTCTCTCTTCGCCCCTGCTGCGGACCCTTCCAAGGCTCCCAGCTCTCTGAAAACGACAGTCGCCGAGGCTTCGATAAGTGCTGAATTTCGTAAAAGACCTGTTAAGAAGAAGGCGAAGGCTATCGTCATGCACGTGTACAAGGAGGCGGTGGAAGGCACATTTGGCGATGTCGCAATTGCGCTTGATTTGGATCTCTCGAGGAATCAGGCTGAGGAGGCAGAGAAGACCTTGAATGGCGCTTGTATGGAGGTTACGGTAGGTGTAGAGCCGGGGCGATAGGTGAGCTATATGGCGATATTTTAGGAAGCGTCGCTAGTTGCACCAGAGGCTTTGAGTGCTGTAGAACCTACGGATCAGCCGCCTGTGCATTCATTGAGAGAGCCTTATTTGGAAGTTACGGTAGGCTTGAATCTGAGGTATTTGATTAACTGATTGATGATGTTTTAGGAAGCTTCGGCATCCGCTTTTGAGGCAAGGATCGAGGTGGCTCCGAGCGCTGAAGAACCTACGGAGCAGCGATCCGTGGAGTCACTAAAAGAGCTTAGTTTGAAGTTAACGGCATGTGTTAAATTGAGTCGTTTGAGGAACTGATTGGGACTTTTAGAAGGCGTCGATAGCTGCTCTAGAGGCAAGGATTGAGGCGGTTCTGTGCGCTGATGAGGTTACGGCGGAAGGACCTCGTTTAGAGGTTACGGTAGGCGAAAATCTGAGACGCTTGGTGAGCTAAATACTGCCATTTTAGGACAGATCGAGTGCTGTAGAACAGCTCCCAGTGGACATGTCGATTGTCAAAGAAGAGGACGACGAAGTTCAGTTCTTCGAGGCTATTTCACCGCCTCCCAAGAGGGCGCGAGCCCTTGAAAACCGGGAGAACTCCCGAAAGCGCAAATCGCCGACGATTTCACCGCCGCCTCCTCCGCCCCCGCTCCCTTCTACGCCTTCAAACGACGGAAATTCCGTCATCGGAGCCTACTGCCTGCCTGGAACCCTCACCCCAGCCACGAGCACTCCGAGCCCGAATCAGAATCAAGTAATTTGATCGTAAGATTTTGAGTTATTTTAAGCTTCTTTGATTTAGGTCAGCGAGGAAGCCGCTCGTCGAAATCAGGTCTACTTCAACGCGATGATGAGCCGAAGTCAAGCGGCTCTAAAAGTGCCTCTCGTCAACACAGGCTACCCAAGATTTTTCGCTCCTCCGCCTCCCACCAACTTCTCCGTTCCTCCTCCGAATCTCCCCAATTTCCCCACTCCTCCTCCCTCTATTCTTACCCCCCAAACCTCTCCCACAGTGTCTCCCATGTTCTACAGAGCAGTTCCACCCGATCCTAGTCATTCCCAACGAGGTTTCGCCGGTTTCCAGGCGATTCCTGCACCCTGCAACCCCCCTCCGACCTCCCAACAACTCCCGCTCCCTCCACATCCTCAGGCTGGCCCTTATCCCCCTCCTATGCATCCTTTCTTCTCCTTCGTAACTGCAGCTCCACCGCAAGGACCTCCTCCTTTCCCTCATCCCTACTTTTATGCTTAAAATCCCCAAGCTCAGTTCTGGCTCCAGAATCAGGGCAGCCCGGCTTCTCCTAGGAATCCCTAAGCTTTATTTGTTGAACATTTCACGCATATCTTGAGAGTTGTGATGTAGATATACAATTACACCGGCTGTAAGTAATAAGAAATTCTTGTCTCAATAAAGATCACATTATAACCATTTAGAACCTGCTCTAGGGATTGTTTCGGTATGTGCGATTCTTCAGTTTAGGATTTGGTTTAAGAATATGAAAGCTGTTTCAGAACGAGCGAGCTTCCACGATACATACTGACGCCGAAAGTCCAGCATTTTCCTTCCAGATGAAGGTGAGCAGTCTCGTTGCTTATCGGCTTCGTATTGTCACTTGCCTAACCAAACGCTACTTAAGTGCTGTAACATCTCTTGAGATACGGCGTTAAAGCCTTATGCAACAAAAGGCTGTATAACGCGCCAGGCAACTGGGATCATCGATGCGTGTGCAGGCCAGGTGGACAACGGTTTTAGTTACGCGCGCCTCGTGCTAATTAACCTGCTAAGCCGCCATTGGATTAGCTCCGCGCAGATGACCCACGAAATGACCAGTAATATCACGAAATGCCACATTTCACGGGGAGCGGTATTATTACACTGAAGGAAGAGTGTCAGGAATAATTCGAAGGCGCCCAGAACGACTGCCTGAAGGGGTTTAGAAGTTTTAATTAGGTAACTGAACTGAGACCGTCCTTCAGGGTAAGAAGAGGAACTTCCTAAAAATGCTCCTAAAAAGCTTGCCTTTCAAATCAGTTTTCGCCCTCTAAACTTTTCATGACTCACCCTCCCAACCATTTTCCATTCACTGCGCCCTTTCTTAAGTACAGTTTTTCCTAACATGGTCTTCTCAACTGATCACATAAGTGTTCGATGTTCTTGGCCAAAGTTCTTACCCAGAACTCCATAATTCTCATAATCCCCTGCTCCAATCATTCTCTCTTTCCTCTCGTTGTTTGATCGCTTTGGAACTTGTGCGTGAGGTTCGCTACAATTTCGGCGTTCCGCTAATTGTCTTTAAGCTGTTCTCCCACAGAGGCCAGTGGAGAAGGCCAGGTTTGGGGCAGGAGTGTGGAAGGTTGTCATGCCGACGTGGCCGAAAGGGTGGCACGAATTCATTTTAGGCCTCGTGCTGGGTAGGATTTATGAGGTTTTCATTACTGAGGTTGGGTTGAGGGTAGGTTGCGGACATATTGGAATCAATTTTGGCCTGACCGGTTAGGCCTGAATGGCCTTTAGCGCTGCTTTCCCATATCTCATGATTTTGCCCTAAATTGAGCTATGGAAACATCGCCCTTTTGTGTTCTTTGTCTCTCACAAGACCGGTCCAAGGAACGGCCTTTGCAAAATGTTCTCACATGTCACTTGCGCTTCAATAATTGACTGACCCAAAAGCGATGTGACGTCTTGTAAACGATGCACGGTAGCTTTCTCTGATTGTGACCCTTGCGCCTTAGAGATAAGCATGTCAGAGGTCGGTAATAGGTGTGAGGCACAGAACGTACTTAGCATCTAATCTGTTCCATCGCTATATCGCACCAAATTGTTCTAGCTCCCCATTTTAGCTGCTTTGACACTTGCGAATGTATCGAGTGTCTACGTCACAATGCCTCAGTCCTCTCTCTAAAATTGCCACCTGTATAACGACTAATTCAGCTATCGTTGCAATCTATTTAAAGCAGTTCTTTCTCTTTTAATTGTACTGTGCAAGCGCTTCTATTTTAGTCAGAAGTAAGGCACAATTAAGTCCGTTATCTGGGACATTTTTGGAGACATTTTCTTAAGCTTCAATTTTGGCTTTTGGCTCTTGCGAAATTGACGCCAAGATGGAAAATTTATAGTTTAAAATTGTATAAAATCCACGTGTTTCATGGTTGAAGCGCTTTCAAGTGGTCGTTGAACCTCGAAACCTTATTTTCCCATACGTGAGATATGGCTGCAGGCGCGTAGTTGGCTTTCTTGTGGGAAATCTTAGGCCTCCAGTAATGCATCATCAATCTTAAAGCCAAGTAAACACTGTTCACCATCGGCAGTAAGTTATGCAGGCGCTCCAGGAGAGTAATTTGCACTCAATTGGATATAAACACTGAGCTGCAGATCTGAACATTTTGACGCCAGGCGCGAAGACTTACGCAAATGTGGTCTTTGTTTGCGAGTCTCTAGCCCTACTTGGCCTGCGGTTGAAACAGTATCGTGAAGTTAGTCGCTTCTGTTAGCGCATTGTGTCAGCAGACGTCCACTTAGAGTGTGTAAGATTTTGTTGCTGTTTCAATTGAGTTTTTGGTTTGGTTTTTGAGCTTATCCATCCATAAGCTAGTCACATTGAATGGGCATGATTCAAGTGTGCTTTAGTTCGCTAGAGGCATTAAGTGATCGCCTAATCTTGAAATCTCATTTCCGAAACGTGGGAATTTTGCTCCAGGCGCGTAGGTTCAGACAAATTTGAAACCTTGAACCACTAAACCAGTGCATTAATCTCTCAAAACTGAGTTTTCAGCCTATGTTAATAGCTTGTCCATTTTATAAAAACGGATCATTCTAAACCTGTAATAAATGGTAGTGACTGCCAGCAGATCCGCAAAATTCAGCTCTTTGATTTTGGACACTTATGAGCCACCCATATTCAACCGGTTTAATGTTCTTATGTTGCGCAACATACCTGACCTGTTGACATCACCTCATAACGAACCGACAACTCGTAGGCGTATTTCGTCCTGGTCGCGCCGCCCCTCCATCGCGCATCCCAATTCAGATCGCCTCTTCCTTTTTGTCCACGGCGACAGTTTTCCTGTTGCGCCGTCGGTTGCTGTTTATCCGCGCCTCCTCCAGCTTCCCTCTTATTCCATTTCTGTCATCTCGCGCGTGTCCAAGGAGGCGCCGCCACCCTCGCCCGAGTTTTTCGCAAAAGTACAAATTGCGCTTCCTATGCTGCACAAACCGTCCACTCGCCTGCACCTTTGCTTGCTGCTTGGGCCCGTTCGGAAAGCGCGTGGCAAACACGCTGTCGACGGACGACGCCTCCGTTCGGCGTATGTTAATCGAGTTGGGCGTAGGAAAGGCGACGATTTGGAGTTGCTTCCGACCAGTGGCGTGGTTTGCGCCAATTTGGGAACAGTTCGGACGCGTGGAAAAAACGTTTTATTGTAGGATGAAATTCAAGGGAAGTGAAAATTCATGATCGTGAGGGGTGGCGCGATTGATGGTGACAGTTCTGTAAACTGTCACTGGGAACAGGGCTCTTGGTTTCCTGTTTTCAAGCTGAAGCCTCTGTGTTGTGGTGTTTGACAGTCAAAGTGATCATTTTGGCTAACGACTGCTTAGGTAATTGCGAGGTACATAATGATAGCTTTTTGTGGCAAAGGCCAATTTTACACCAAAATTGACGCTTCGAACTGCCGAATGCTGCAAGTTCTAGTGCTCTGTGTAGTGCAATTGCAAATCCATCATAGAAGACGACACCTGACGCAACAGGAGCCTTAAGTTTATCTGGGCCGCTTTTTCAAACTCTGCAACAGCTTTTCGGTGTTTCCAAGCCACACGAAGCTTGCGTCATCCCAGGTGTAGATTCAAATTCAAAGCGCTCTAAAAATGCTAAAATTGATATGCAAACTGCCCTGTGGTTGCGTTTATGGGTTTCGGAAGCGCTTTTCTCGCGTTCCTCGAGGTTTAGAATCACCTGTTGGGATCTAAAATTTTATGGTTTGTGTTTATGGCTACTGTTAACATGTATAAAATTTACAGCTGTGACGTTCAGTGGTGTGAGCCAAACTTATGTTTATACATGGTTTACTTTCGCTTCAAACGCAACTTACCACGTCGACGCGTGTGGCCGAGGGTGAAAAGCCTCAGGAACGATGCCGGGGGACCACCCTGACCTCGATGCCGGGAGACGACCCTGATGTTGCAACACATGTATTCCGTCATACTTCAATCCGTTGGCTTTTTCAAAAGTTCTCTTGATACGTGAGAACTCACAGCCGAGTACATACCGTAATTAGCTTCTCGAGTCACCTAACGCTTTTTGCTTATGCAGTGTCGCTTTTCGCAGTGAAGGAAATGATCAACCATGTGGAAACGTCTTATTTCGACACGTCATAATGTCGATTTAATTATGACCACAAGCGATTTCCTATGATTTAGGAAACAGGGGTGGTCTAATCTTCGAAAGTCACACCTTTCGAGCGTCAGCGCCTGCACTACAATCAGATACGAAAACTTGTTTGTGGATCAGAAATGTGGCTGATTAAAAACCAAAAAATGGTCTTTTGGCAAATGTTTAGTGACCAGAGGCTCTAAGACAATTCCTACCTGTTAAAATGAAATTGAACGTAAAAACTGATTCATTTTGATGTTACCTCAACCTTTGTGCTGAACCGAAACCTTCCCTTATTCCTGCCATGCGTCAAAAATGTTCTAAAATTATCAGCCTACTTTTGAAATAAAAAAAGGTTTTTTCAAGTTGCGAACTTAATTCAAACGTTGAACTATAGTGATTTGTCGTTCTTTCCCTCATGCCTTGCGCCCCTTTTCGACCACCCCACACTAATAACCCCATGAACGTTCCTCTCACGTAGTCCCTCCCATCCTGTCTTCTTTTCCCTCCCTTTTTGCCCTCCCTCCGTCGCCCTTCGGCTGTCACGCCATGCACTTTCCCATATTGCAACATTAGCTTTTTTCTCTCTTCGTCGTTCTTTGGACCAGACACATTCTCTTTTGCGTGCCGTTCTTAAGATGTTTTCTTCGCAGCGGGCGACGTTCTTAGAGAGGTCAATTTGGGAAGAACGCGCGCAGCAATTGTCTCCAGGGCGGAAGGAAGCAGAGAGAAAGAGGTTTAGGGTAGAGCACAACAAGATATAAGAAAACTGAGATTGCGTGATTTGGAAAATGGTGTATGGTAGCCTGTTTTTACGTCGACGGGAGGGGATGAAAACAAATTTAACATGGTGAGTGGTTTGATATAGAATTGTTATTACCGTAATCTGGGTGGGAAATGAAGAGTCAAATGGGTTTTTAAGAGTTTTTAGGCTTTAAGTTTCAATTTCTATCTAAAAAGTGTGTTTTATTGAAAGCATGTCGTCTTGTCTGCGCTCTAATTCACTTTACTCCTGCTCAAAAGCCACTTTATCCGTTTTTCTGCTTTCTGACAACCGCGCATCACTCTCTTTAAGCCACGTCGCTCAACCCTCGCATGACGAGCAGCGAACGACGCTTTCAACAGCGTAGTTGCGCTTTTTTCGGCCCGCGTTCTCTACTTTCAACCGGCGGCGGAGGGAGAAGATTACACTGAAGGGGTCGTCGATCGCCGCTCGATGTAAACATGTTGCATGTTGCGAAGAGGGCGAATTCGTCGAAATTTGCAACAAACGCTCCTTCGCTTTTGGAGAGAAACGCTTTGAGGGTCAGGAAACGGTTCAAAGGTCGGTTTAAAAGGATTTTTGTGATAAGCGGGCGGCAACTGTCAACTTAACGAATCGATCGGTTTGTGTCATTGCGTTTTCTCTAAAGTCTTAATCAGATTTTCGAAGCCAAAGAATCTTGACATTGCTCTCTTCATTAGTCGCCTGTTTACGAGGTCTGTCATTTTGAAAACCCTTTGACCATTCCTGAATTATTCATTAATTGTGGGACGCCGCTGTCCTATCGCTATTTACAGTCAACCACGCATTGTTTTTTGGTCCATTCGTTTAATTATTCTTCGCGCGTCGTTACGCTGATGTTGCAAAGATATGTATGTCAAGGGCATCGCTAACGTTTTGTTTTCAGATTTAAGTCGTTTGAAACTGTCTTTGCGATTGAGATACTGTGATCCTTTATTTGGCGCCTGTGCTATCCATTCACTGCTTCGATCCTTAGCCGGTAAGTTGTTGAAAGTTTATTGTTTATGTCAGGTTAAGGTAGCAGATGTAACATCTTATGAGAACTCCCTTTGTCGGTATTGTCTCTCAGAACACGTGGGATGAAAAAACGACCTTTTGTGCACTTTGTGACAAAGATGATTGATGGGTTGAATTGAGTGAGACTAGAGTGAGATAAGAGCAGCTGAGTTTTCAATAACCCAAACATCACTCAAGAACGCTCAGGTTTGAATCCCGAAAAGCGATAAATCTAATCAGGTATTCGCATCTCCACATTTCCGGTTTCACACCTCCACGAAAACGGGTAAATTAAGCTTCAAATACTCGTTTTTTCAAGATTGATTTATCATTATGCGCTATTTAGGACCTCTAATGAACGGCCATGGATGGCACTGCCAAGAAGATTAGCTTTAAGATCGGCATTGGGAAGCCAATGAACGTCTACACTGTTCCGATCGTGAGATATCCTTGAATAATCTTAAGCTAAAATTCATTTTTAGAAGGCTTTTCCAGTCGCCGATGAAGTCGATGATGCTCCAACAGAAAAGGAACCTGAAGGAGCGAAGCGCCCAGTGAGCGCGTCCTTGCACAACTACTGTAGGGCGAATCTTGGAGAGATTTTGAAGACGACGTCTCCGATGTCGAACCTCAGAAAGAGCAGGTGGACCAGGTCGAGGAAGAACGAGAAGGATACTCAGAAAAGTGTGTATCTGACCAGTCTAGATCAGCTTCAGAAGAAACAGCAAAAGACGGTCGATTATTCTACAACCGAGAGAAACTTTGAAGAGGTCAGTTCTAAGTTCCAAGTTCTGATAATGAAACCTAAAATTAGAAAATGAGAGTTGGGTGAAACTGTCCTAACAGGACCCAGGAATCCAGAGCAAATGAAATTCAAATTCGAGCTTTTCCTATTATATCTTACGAACTCTGCTTTCGAGTAAACCCACGAATTGAAATCTACAGCATTTCACGCGTTTCATCATAATTCAGGAAATGCACGACCATTTACAGCTTTACACTCAAGGGACATCAGATTTGTCTGAAGGCGAAAGCAGCGACCCTCTGTTCCGTAACTACAGCGAATCCACTCGCTTTTCTCTGGACGCCGAGGATACTGTTCATATTAAGCATGACAAAGTCGCCGATTCGGTCAAATCCGTCTTGGCAGCTTCGGTAACACATTTCGTAAATTTCCGTATATTTAAAAATTTTTGTTTTTAGAAGGCTCAGAAGAAGAGCTCAGAAAGTACGCTTCGGACAGCCGAACATCTCGCGATTGACTACCCAGGCAAAGTCGTCCACTCAATTGAAACCTTTTCGACAGCCTTGGTAAAAGAATCCTTCAGATTCCTCACATCCGAATATTTCGAATTTTAGAGAGATCAGAAGAAGGATCTCAAGGGAGCTCTTATCGGCTCAGGAGGCCCGCCTTCTTTCCGAAACACCATGGTCTCAACTGCTCCTGTGTCTTCTCCTAAGGAGATCGAAGAGCCTTCAGAGCTCAGAGAAGATGAGAAGTTCAGAGTTCAGAAAGGCCAAAAGGAAAACACGGAAAATGATGAATCAAAAGCGAACGCGGACAAGGTATGAATAAGCCGTTTACAGTCATCGAAATGTACTTTTAGGAAAACAGCGTCAACTTGTTGGAAGCAGGAGGACAAGAATACATCGACCTCAAGGACGACAAAGTTGAATTCGAAGACGACAACGGCTGTGATGAGAACGAGGCCATTCCTGACTCGGACCAGCTTGACAAGATGAACATGCCAGATTCATCTGGAGGTTGGAATCAGCGAAACCCAAAACGTTACAAATTGTTTCTCGATTTTAGATGAAAGCAACGACCCTCTGCTCCGTAATCATAGCGAATCTAGGCGCCATTCTCTAGATGCCGAGTATTCTACGCCTGATTCTCAGGACAACGTTTCCGACTCAGCCAAAACCTTCTTGGCCGTCTCGGTAACCATTTCCTTAAAGTTCCTTTTACCTTAAAATTCCAAATTTTAGAAAATTCAAGAGAAGAGAAACACTTTCGTGGTCTCCACACATTCTGAATCGCCTCCTAAGGAGTCTTTAGAATTGCTCAACTCCAGTGATGTAAGCTTAATCTACTTTCAAAAGCAATTTTTCGATTTTTAGACCGAGAAGGAAGATAACGCTGAAGAAGTGAATCCAAAGGAAAGCGATGACCATAAGAAGGCCAAAAACGAAGACATCATCAAAGTCATGGAAGAAATGCTATTCGGTACGCGACACCAGAAAGACACGGGTCTCAACACCAACAAAATCTTGGAGACCTTTTCCAAAATGTGTGAAGAACGGCAGCAAGAGGAAGTTAACGACGTTCTAAACTCAAGTTTCCATAGCACAGACCATGACGAAGAGGTTCCTATGGACATCGACGACTCTGAAACGTCAAGTGCTGATGAAGACGAGGTGGTGTCTGCTGCCCAATCCATTTTACTGAAGACTAAGAAGCTGGAAATGCCCAAGAAAGCCAAGGAACCAGAACATGTCCTTCCTGACACAAGTGAGATTGTCTCCAAAAGCACCAATAAGCGAGAGCCTGTAGTGAACAATCCTAAAGTCCAGCATCGATTTGATCCTCGCTTGCGTCGTAAAGGTGAGCTTATCAACTTAAAACCGTTAAGAACCAATATGTATTTGCAGCTTCTCTCGACACTCCTCCAGTCCAGCCTGTGGTAACACCTGTGAGGAAGCAATCGGCATTTGCTTCAGTTCTATCCGCAGTCAGCGGAGCCTCAATTCATCAACTTCTGCCTGTGGCTACGCCTAGCAGACCTGTCCAAGAATCGGTCCCATGTAAGCTTCCCTTCAGCTAAAAGAATCTAAAAGTCTGATTTTAGCTGTGGGACTATCAGTTTCGGTAAATCAACGTGCCCATATCTACAAGCAGTTGTCAATGTCCAGCGTTTCGGTCGTCCATGAAATGCCGAAATCGATTCTGAAGACATCTACGGACATTCCTGAACCTTCGAAGACTGTCCTTACCTTTCCAGCACCTCGCAGCACCTTTTCTGGTCATCCAAGTCGACCCAACCTTATTCAAATCTCGATGGAACCTCAAGTCAAGCTTCATAAGACTGCCGCTGGACACAAGGAATCGTTCTCAGAGAATCATTTCCCTACGCCAGTCTCAAGTTCTGCTCTTGGTCAAGTTCATTTTCCTCCGTTGCATGAGCCAGCTACCTCTCCTAAGAAGAGTGCTGTGAGACCCATAGGAAAGCAGGATTCTGATATGTTTCTGTTCCCACCGAAGCAAGGAAGCTCAGAAGTCGAAGAACTCAACCAGAACACAACTGGGACATCAGTTAATTTGTCATCTCCTCCAGCTGTAGACCCTTACAGACCTGAGCTCCTGAAATCTTGTCAGCGTAGAATCCAACACAAGTCTGATCACAGTCCTCTAAGAAGCCCTCCACCCATGAAAACAGCTCAAGTTCCTGCATCTTCCGTTTCAAGAGTGATTTCACCTCTGAAGCTCAACTCATTCATGGCTCCAGCTGCTATCTCTCCTAAGAAAATCTGTCCTGTGAAGATCGTTCCTAAGCTCCGTCTGAGAAAGGATTCCAAGAGCATCTATCGTGTGTCATCAGATCAGCTTTTGACGAGCACTGCTGTGACTTCACCTAAGCCGCAAAAAGCAAAGACGTCAAATGGCGCGTTGGAGCCGAGATCAGAGCTGAAACCTTTGACATCTCCTGACATGGTTGTCTTAAAGCTTAAGGAGCCGTTTGTCATCCCGCGAAAGAACAACTCCTCGCTTAAACTAAATCCTCCAAAATCAGTTCCAGAACTCATGGCAGAGGATAGAAAGCAGGCCAAGAGTATTTCCAAAAAGCCATGCAAGGATTGTAAGTTTTCAATACTCACTTTTAAGTTTCACAGAAGCTTAATTTAGTAATCTGTCCGGATCTCAACTCTATGTCTACTGTCCTCACTCCTCTAAAGCCAAAACCAGCGCTGGAATCAATGTCAAAACCGAAATTAGTGCTGGGACCCTTGACTCAAGATAAGGACCTCTATATTCCCAAGAAGCCGTCCAAGGAAGAACAGCAGAATCTCAAAAACTGTAGGCATTTTAAGCTTAATTCCTTCATCCAATTTTGCTAATTCCAGCTATTTTTTCCGATCTGGACTCTCTGGTCATCGACACCGCTCAAATGAGGTCTCCTGCTGCGCTAAAGCTAACAACCAAAGAGCCAGCTACAGTTATGGAGTCACCCCAGCCTCTTCAACTGGTCTTGCCTCCCATCAGCCGAGCCATAGGAGTCAAAGTCTCAGCCTCAAAGAACCCGTTCTTAGCTGAAGTCAGTTCCAACGACAACCTCTTTCTTCGCAAATGTGCTCCTAAGAAGCGAACCTCAGAAGAGGACGGATCCAAGGCCGCTGAGTTCCTTAGAAGGGTTCAGGAGAGTCGATTGAGTAAGCTATCACTTTAGCATAAATGTTAAAAACGCAATTTTCCAGTTCGTCCCCCGAGCAACCAGGCTACAGCGGTCGAGGGCGACCCAGAAAATATCCTAAGTCTCTGGTCCCAGATCAAGGCTCTCGATCTTGGATTCCGGCCGCTAATCGACGCCGTCCACCTTGTCATATCAACTACGTTTCGAATAATTATTATGGCAAGAGCTACGATTATTACGAGGAACATGGCTACTTTGAGGAAAAGTCCACCCAGGCTTCGGATAAAAGTGGTTTGAATGCAGGTACGGTGTAACCATTAGAATTTCAACATTACGTAATTGCATTTCAGAACTTGAGAGCTCCCTTGACAATTCCGTTCAAGATTCTGAAATGTCTGGAGATTTTCAGAGCTCCCAAGACCAAACCAATGATGAAGAGACCTTCGACAGTCCACTGAGTCCCTTAGATCCATACACATCCGCTCCGATCAACATGGAAGGTCACTGGCAAGCTACTCCGGTGCAGTATAGCGAAATGAGCGACAACGAAGAGAGCCACGAGAGACGAGGGCCGAAAACTCCGGAAGGGTCTTATTGTGAATCTGACACCCAGATACTGGAAAAGACAGATTCTGACGACGACCGAACTTCTGAAGCTTATAGGTCTACGTCGTCACGATCCTCAAGACGTAGCAAATCAGAGGAGTGTTCTTCGCGTTCCAGAAGTGTGTCCACTGAAGACTTTTACATGGACAAAAGAAGATTCACTAGAACGCCAGAAGAATTTTATGTGGAAAACTCGGATCACGAGAAGAGAGCCAGGAGAAGGGCTTCGAAAAGTCGTCAAAGAAGTGTGGAACGAGATAGGTTCGAGTCGGCAGAGAGCAGACAAGAAAGCCCTGTTTGCACCAGTTCTAACCGTTTTGAGACTGAAAGCTCTAAGCAGTCTGATTCTGAGGGTAAGGCTCATGGCATATCAAACCTTAAAAATTGCTTTTAGGCTCTCATGAGTCCAGGAAACGTTCTCGTAGGAGCATTTCTGACAGGAACAGAAGGTATCCGTCAATAGACGACAGCTATGATCGCCACCCGTACGTCTGTGACAGAAACAGGAGAGATTACTCGAGCGACAAGAGCTCTGAGGACGAGAGATACGCTAGAAGATGTAACTCTAGTCCAGGTAGAAAATTTGACGTAAAAAGACCAATTGAATTAGAATTTTTAGAGCGCTCGAGACGATCTCATCGAAGAGACTCCATTTGTGATTGTTACTTGTCTTACAAGCGAAGGAAGCGACATACGAAGACCAAGAGATCACGTCGGAGAAGTTACAGTGAATCCAGCAGCTCAGGTAACCTTAGGTTAAGGGATTCTTATCTTCAAAAACAATTTTAGACGTCCAAAGATCCAGGAAACGTTCTCGAAGGAGCAGATCGAGTGATCTGAGCTCTGACGATGACAGATATGCCAGAAGGAGTGAACCGAGACGCTATTTGAAGCGATCGAAGCAATCTCACCGAAGAGCCTGCAGTTCTAACAGCGACTCTGAATCATCATATGAGCGAAGAAAGCGACACATTAAGGCCAAGAAATCAAGTCGAAGAAGCCACTATGACTTCAGTAGCGATCATTTTGAGTCGGACTCTGAAAACAGGAAGAAGTCAAAGAGCGTTTCGAAGAAGCGTTGGCCCAAGAAGACGTCTAAGAGAAGAAAGAGGAGATCTACAAGAGCTGAATCTCGAGAAGTCGTAAGAAGCCGAGCAAAGCGGAGACTATCCTTTAGTGATTCTGACGAAGAGCTGGAACGCAAGAGAAGAAGCCGCTTACCCAGCGTGTTTGGTCCTCAACTTTCACCTGCACTAGAATCTGATCCAGTAGAAGAGGACTCCAACAAATCTTCTTTGGAACGTCCCGACTCTGAAGCCAGGACAGCCATTTCGGCAAATAGCCCTAAGCCCAATGAGCAAAGCCGTTCTCCTCAACGTCTTCCTCTGTCAGCAGATCTTAACCATGGTCTTTTGACGTGCGCAGAGAACGGCGCTGAGCTTACTTCGATGCCAACAGCCGATCCAACGGACAACTACAAGGATCCTAGCGCAGCTCCTACAGGTGTATCCAAATCCTTCGTGCCTTCCGGCGCACCAGTTCCGACCAGGTCGCTCAACCTATTCTCCGGTCTTCTGAATGGATTTGGTGACAGCGATGGCGAAATCATCTACTTGAGTTCCGACTCAGAAGACGAGGAACCCACGGTGCTGTATATGCGTAAGGGCTATGAAACGCCTATACAAAAAGCGACCAGCGACAGCGAGAAGAGCCAAGAAAGTGAGGCTGAGGAAGACCGACAAAACGAAACGAGCAAGACTGGTAATGACGAAGGCAAGGGCGACAAGGAGAGAGCGGAGGATCCGAAGGACGAAGATGGTAGGCTAGATTCTGAAAATTCTATCACAAAACAGCTCCTTTTAGATCTTTCAGAGGTGTCATCAGTCACGTCCGAAGACGAAAATAAAGAGGTGAACGACGAAAGCAGCACACTCACTCCTGAGAACTGTGAAAATTATAAGGATTCAAGCAGCAATCAGTCCTTCAGCAGTGCTAGAACCGATTTTTCTGAGCAGGGAGCTGAGGAAAGAAGCGAATCTCCCCTATGCCTTCGTTCTGAAAATGTTGTTTTGGAGGATTCAAATGGTAAGATTATGAGCTTTCGACAATTATTTCAAAAAGCCATTTTTAGATCAAGAAAAGCACACAGACTCGCTGACCGTCGCTGTTGACGTCATCAAGGTTGATCACATTCCCAACGGTAAACTAAACCCAAATCAAAACCCAAGACCCTTCCCAAAACCGACTTTTCAGAAATTCCTCCGGCACCAAAGGAAAGAATACCGAAGAAGAAGATGGGACGTCCTCTGTCTGGCAAGTACCCTCCAGGCTACTGGACGAAGTTGAAGGAAGAAAGAGAAGAACGAGTGCAGGAACGCCTGCGGCTGGGACTCCCGAGACGCGGGAAAATTCCGAAACAGTTCAACTGAAAAGCCGAAATGTGGAATTTGTAGATATAGCCACCGGTGCAACCATTAAGATCCTCATGTACTATATTGAGATTTTTATCTTGTTTTCATCTTCATGTAAATGTAAATCTGTGCATTTGTAGCTTATTACCCGTTGTGTTTATGTGCATATCAGTGTGCCATAAATCTTTGTCTTAAGGGCCTTTTTAGATTGACTTAATTTTAGATTTTAATTGATTAAGGATTTATCAAAAAATGAGATAATAGAGGTTATGATCACTAAATGCAGGACCAGAAAAGTGCACTTAAAGGCTCACAACACAATGCAGTCTAAATTCCCTGGGTGCCCACACTGCACCACTGCTTCTTCTCCTCCTTCTTGGCCACATTCTCCCACGTGTCGCTTCTCACCTTCTTAATGAAATCGTCCGACCACTTCGTCGCCGGCCTTCCTCTCGGCTTCTTTCCTTGCGGCTGCCATCTGGTAACGTTTATGGGCGTCTCCTTGGCTTTGTCGTTAACCAGATTCCATGCGTAGTTCCACTTCTTCTTTGTAGCCGTCTTCAAAGCGCTCTCAATCTTCGCCATGTCGTCAAACTCCTCCTGACTAGGAAAGCGTCCAAGCATCTTCTTGACCATCTGTTCTTGGGTGTTGGTCAGCTTCTTTTTGGCAGTTTCGGTCAAAGCCCAAGTCTCAGAACCGTGGACAAGGAGTGGCAGAACCTTTTTCTTGAAGAGCTTCTTCTTCTCCTTAGCCAAGACTGTGAGAGAGGTGAGTGTCTTCTCAAAGATTCCGAACATTCTCCAGCCTTCCGCGATTCGCCGCTTCAGCTCGAATTCATGGTTTCTTGGAAGGCGGAATTCTTGGCCAAAATGGATGAGTTTGTCGACCTGTTCAAAGTAACGTCCGTTGATGCTTATTTTGAGATTCTGCTTTGACATAAGTGTGGAATCTTGAAGGACGATTTTGAGCTTGTTCTTTACAGATCCTCTGTAGATGGCCTCGACCATGGCTTGGAGAGAATCCTGGTTAGCGGCAAGAAGGACGACGTTGTCAGCGTAGTGGAGCTGGTTGAGGTAGGCGCCTTGAACCCTGATTCCTACAGTATTCCATTTGGGATGGCCGAAGACTTGTTTAAGCGAGTGGGTGATGGATCTGGAGCTCGTGCCCTTCGCATAGCGAATGAAGGCCATAGCGAGGGGTATGCCGTGAGCGAGAGTCTTCTCGACGATTTGGTTGATGGTATGGAGATGATGGGTTAGGTCGGGGGTGCTCTTGGGAATGGTCTAAAGTAGTTTGTTAAGGTTTTGAAATTTAAACTTCAAGAAATACCGGTTCCATAGCTGAGCTCGAAGGTTTGGACGTGCATTGATGGGTAGATCTGGTTTGGATCGTCTTGGGGAGAGCGGTTGCAGAGCGGGTCTCGATTTTTTTTGGAGTTGGAGTTTCGGTGTTCCTAGGAGCCATTCGCTTTTGGGCGGCTGGGATTAGTGTCTTAGGGGTAGTTGTAGAGGTCTGGAGAAGAGTTTGAGGCTTAGGAGGAGACGGAACGGCTTAAGAATGCCAATTAGCGAGGGCTATGAGACAATTTGATACCTTCGGATGTGACAATTTTGGGGATGCGAGGGAGGTCCATCACACGAACACGCTCGGCAGGATGCTGGGCGGCTTCTGGCAAAGCAAACAAGAGTTTTTGAGTTTTCTAAATTGAGAAAAAAAAACGCTAGAACTAGGATAGAACAAAATGCGAAAGCCCAACCTCATGAGTTTGGCCTGGAGTTGCCTTTTTCTTGTCTAAGGTTCCAATGGCACTAGGAATTTTTGCAGTTGTAGATTCCTTTTCGGCGACAGCGAGAGATGTGCTTGGAGCAGTTGTTGGAGTCTGGACAACAGGCGTAGTCCTGGGAGCAGATGGAACAGGTTCAGCAGCCACAACATTAGGAATCCGAGGCAGGTCGGAGACCCTGACTCGTTTGGAAGGCGGCTGGTTTGCTACCTTTGGCGGTGTGATTACGGAAGTCTTTTGAGCTTGGATGAGAAACGAAGACTTGGGTGGAGCCGAAAAGACTAAAAATTCAAATTAGTCAAAGCCGAAAAAACAGTGGGGTCACCTTCAGGAGCCGAAATCTTCGGAATTGTAGGCAGATCGGCGATCCTAGGACGCTTTGCAGGTGGAGGGTTTGCGTTCACTGCAGGTCGTCTTTGAGCCTCCTAAAAAATCGCTATTTGTTATAAGATAAATTGCCAAGAACTAACCGTTTGGACTGGTTTCACTTCTTTTGACGTCTTCCTCTCTGAAGCTTGGACGACTTGAGTCAGGACTCTCTGTGCTGGACTCTCTTTAGGAGCTGCAGTTTTCGGAATTCGCGGCAAATCGGAGATTCTTGGACGTTTCGCCTGAGCTGGCCGCGGGGATAAGCATTTTTGGGCCTCCTGTAGGGCAACAATTAAAAGCAAAGACGCATTACAAAACTAGCCATTTCCATCTCGTTGCGGTCCGTTTGGTGAGAAAGAATTTGGGCGATCGAGAAGTTCAGGTTGTTGCTCTCTGATTCGCTGAACTAAAACAGAAGAATTGCAAATCTCTCAATACAAACAACTCACAGCAGATTTTGAGCCTTCTTTGTCCACAGTCTTCCGCTCCAAAGCTCTGACTGTTGGGATGTCGAAAACCACTTTCAGAGGCCTATTCCCATCATTCTGAGATCTATCTGTGGCGTCTTTTCCGGGAGTAGCAGGCTTCTCTTTGTGTTGTTGCGGAGGACTCTGTTGGGTTTTTGGCAAGAAAATTGTCTTTTCGGCCTAAAAAAACCAAAATAAAACTTCAAATTCATTTTCCACTGACCTTCCGTTTAGGCTCGTCTTCCTCAGAGCTTTCCCCTGAACTGTCAGTCTCCCATGTTACTCGGCGGCCTCCTTTAATGGGAACAATCACCTTTTGCTCAGTGCCTACTCTCATCCTTACAGCCCTGTATTGAACAAAGGACGGCGAAGTACTCATGGTCTTAGTTCTAAAAACAGGAATGCCGTAAAAGTTGCAAAGTAAGAGGACAAACAATTAATCGATCTGTCCAAAGACCGGTTTAATTGCTCACGGAGGTTACACAAACAATTTTTTGTTGGAATGGAATTTATCAATTCAAGTTTAAACAGACTGAAACGACCAAAAATTGAAAGTGTCACGGATATACACGCGCTCGTTTTACGGCAAGGGACAAAATCAGCGGAGCTGCTGATAAGAAAACGCAAAATGTCAATTTCTGCAAATCGAATGACAGTTGCAGAGGGAGCGCATTAAGATGAGGAGGAAATCTAGTGAACTATGAACGTTTGTTTAAATCGCAAAGGCTTAAACACGACGACTTCATGGTGTAGAAGCCGCTGAACAGAGGCGAGATCACAAAACGAGCAGCCACTCCGAAGGTTTCAAAGGTCAAACAAAAGGCGACAAATAGTCATGAGCACTTAGCGGAGGATGAATCAAAGCGGCGCTTATGAATATGCACGCAGAGAATCGTAAACGGGAGCTTTTGCAGCAACGTTTGTTGTGACTAGACGTAAATGACTAAGCAATTTCTGCAGTGTTACACAAGGTCGCATTAGGGGTTGCGAGTAAGTCTACAGAAAACAGAATTACAAGCGCTGCTTACAATGAAAACTTTAATTTTGTGACCATAAAGTGAAATTCTGAAGGGCCCAAAATGGAAATGCAAATCACGAACCCAAAACAAACCGGCCATAAAAGACAAAAAAGTAGAGAAGGGTGTAAAGTGTTTCAGAAGAGTGACAAGACAAAGGCGTAACGGTTGCGCGAACGGGTCGCGCGAAATCTTGGAATTTGCATTTTGGTACCCACTTTAAATTCTCAATATCGTAAAATGTTTTAAAACCGGTTTTTGATTGCTTTTAGCATAATGGTAACTGCACTGAAAAGTAAATGTTGTGTTAGAACGAACTGCATAAGAATTGCGCACAAATCGCGTAAAACGTTAGAATTCCATTAAAATTGTAGGGCAGATAGCACACCTGTGCGAATGATTCCACTTTTGATAAAAACTCCATTAGGTTTGCAACTGGTACGGCCATCCAGGGCAAACGCTGAAAGCCCTAAATGCAAATCTCCGCACGAAAATATGAAATGAGAATAAAAAAGGAGTGAAATTAAACACGCAAAACAGTTTCAAAATTCACAAACGACCAACAATCATCGAAATCGAAAAGCACGGTCTTTGCGACCTTCGCGGCACATCGACAATCGATGTTCTCGCGTACCCTGCTGTCGCAGCTGGCCGCAGTGGCGAGAGAAAGCGTCGGGCTGTCGGTTCGTGATTGGTCGCTAGGAACGTTGTAAACAGCGATCGCAACACGTTGTCAACAAGAGTGAATGGCTTGTTGATGACTGACGGCGTTTACATGGAAACATTGTTTGCGTTTAAGCGAGAGACCTTATGCTGACGGCGCTAGCTACCTCTCATCCTCGCAATTACAATGCGCATTTGAGAGAGTAGTTCATTTTTATTCTCGGTGGCTAGACACACAAAACGCAACGTGGTCAAACGAGATGGATTCCTTGAGCATACTTAGCGTGGTCAGGATGTAAAATGGGCAAGTGACCTATCGAGATACGTTTTGAAAATCTTGAGACGTTAAAAATGGTTAATAACAAAACGGAAAACGAAGAGAAAGGACAACTGAAGTTTGAAAAATAAAATAGCAGACCAATTATATAGTTAATCTGAATGGCTGGGTAAGTGGTTCTGTAAGACACGGTCGTTTTTTTTTAAGACACGGTCGAGACGTCCTTTCAGAGCGTAGCTGATTCGAATAGATATAAATAGGACTCTCAACGGATCAAAACCATTTTGTCCAAACAATTGTCTCTGCAAGCGAAAAGGGAAAACGAAAACGTGGTGTTTGAAACGTTCAACGTTAATCTGTTCTGACTGTTTTATAAACATTCACGCAATTCTTGTTTGGACAGCAAAGGACACGCAAGCCTATGACGCTCGATTCACAACAAAAACGTGAAGTATACGGGAAATTCCAATTTGCAGCGAAATGGAAAGAGGGAAAATAATCGTTTTGTGTTTTATTCGGCTATTTTTTGAACCAACGGGACCGCGCGCGCTATTGCGCGAGGTGTCTGTTTCAAAATATGTTTCAAGTCGGTGCTTCGCGCCTCCAAAAAGACATGAGCGCACCGATTTCGCAGTTTCTTAAATCTTTTCGAAATTATTCGGTTCCAAATTTTGCGCATAATCGATTGAACCCAAAAACACCCGCATCTGTGGCCAATTTGGCGTTTGCGGGACCAATTTAGGCGCCGACGCGGTTGCAAAACCGACCGGTCCGCGGCGACAACGAAACACGTGCAAACGCAAATGGCGCCGCTACCGTAACCCACGATCGCTCAATCAGGCGACTCGCGTCTAGAAATTTCGTGACACACGGACGGACGGACGGACACGTCTGGATCGTTCTCCTTTATTTAATAAAGGATTCTGTAATTTTAGGGCTTTGAAATGTATTATCATGAGCCCGTTACTACATTAGTTTACATGATTAATGATTCACGCTCAAGCGTCTAGGCGGCCTTGATCCAACTTCCGACGGCTCCTTCTCGTCAAACCTTCTGTCGAAAGCCCTTGTCAATCCGTGTGCTGATTCATTCACACAGTCGTCTTAAATCTGATCTGCGAGCTGCAAGATATCAAAGTTGCTAGCTCATCGGGCGCATCGCTCAAGGCAGAATAGAGCTGAATAGAGCAGATAAGGAATTCTGAGCAAACTTGTTTACCCTTGTGCTAGCTGTACTCTCCAATATGACTGTGCAGCCTGCGTGTACAGTGGTGGAAATTTATATAAGGACACTACCCTGCAAATCTGCCACGAGCCAAACCTTTGCGCAATGCCGCTGTTGATAGTCGATAGAGCAGATTAAATGACGGTAGTCTACGCAAAATCAAGGCGAAACGCCAAGAGTTCACGACTTTCTGAAAGTTTTTTCAAAAACAGGCACTTTTCACGACGAAATAATAAGGACACCACCTTATCATGAGCCCGTTGCTACTTTGGTTTACCTTCAATTGGCCATTTAAGCACTTAAGTAAATACAAAATGTCCGCGTAACTCAGGACTACTGCAACTAATAAAACAGATAATTGCTATACACGTAGACTGCACGGTCATATTGGAGAGTACAACAAGGGTAAACAAGTTTGCTCAGAATTCCTTATCTGCTCTATTCAGCATTCTGCCTTGACCGATGCGCCCGATGATCGATGATCTAGCAACTTCGAGATCTTGCAGCTCGCAGATCAGATGGAAGACGACTGTGTGAATGAATCAGCACGGGGATTGACAGAAGGGTTGACGGTTGACGAGAAGGAGCCGTCGGAAGTTGGATCAAGGCCGCTTAGACGCCTGAGCGTGAATCATGACCGGGAGTGGAGAAATCGCCGAAGGAAAGCCGACAGGAATATTTCGAAAGACCTTGGAATGCTTTGTTTTGGACATGTATATAAGAAAGTCCTGATCTCCAGTCTTTATTCGAAGAAATGAACGTATATCCCTGTGTTGTGTTATGGCTTCAACTAATTAGAACTTTCCGCCTGCAGATCAAAAATTGTCAAGACTGAAAACCGTACAACGTAGTGCAAGAATTGATTTCTGCAGTTTTCCACTTGATATCATCAGAAGTTCTTTTTTAAGTGTTTGTGAAGCGTTGATGCCTGAAAGCGTTGACCAAGTAAATTTTTAAAAACGATTTTATTTGAGTTGTGCCATGGGATTGTTCCTTGAGTTAAGCTTTGACTTGCGTTACACAAATAACACAGCTCAACTGTTCGCTTTGACAAGGTTTTGTTCGGGATTATATCAAGCATTAATCAAAAGCGCCTCTAGGATAAACGCCTTTGCACAAGCAGTTCAAAGATCTTCTAACGTCCAAAAGTGCAAAAAAGTACAAAAATGTTTGCACAGCAGTTCTTATCTTCTCCAGACGTAGTTGCGACGTTGTCATGTCTAGCAAAAATGTCCTTTTATCTAGAAACACTCATATCAGATCAAGCATACATTAAATCAATCAAGTACATTTTGGGTGCATCCAAAAATAGAAAAACTCAATTTATGACATGAGCGATCCCCTTTAAGTACATTTTGAATAAGACATCAACACCAAGAAGCTCAATGACCAAGTTTGGGGTTTCAATCTGCAAAAGAGGAGCAGATCACGCAAAAACATGCCGCCAAAGAATAATCCACTCAAGATTGTACCGCTAAAGACAAAAGAAGTCCTTTATGCTCTGCACCTGCTGATGCTTGGCACCTTAGCATCGGCATGCCATAATTCCCAAATCTTCTTTTCCACACTCCCTTTTTCGGCAGCAGTCGGAGTCACCTTAACTTGCAAAATTGTATTTGCACAAGGTGGGTATCATCTTCTAATCTGTTTGCGTAACGTCGCGTTTCTTCTTATCTAAATTAAGATACACGGTTGAAGTACAAGGATGTCAATTTATTGATTAGCTACTGTTATCCTTTCGCGCAACAGTACAATGAACACTTGCACCCCTCAAAACAGAATTTCCAAATGTTGTGGGAAACAGGTCGTAAAACGAAATTTCTAATACCGAAGAGGTGTTCTAAAGGAAGGTTAAACTGGCGCTCTGTCAAAAAAATTCTTTGTTGTGCCGCGAGTTTGAACTTTTAAGGGAACCAGGTCGCTAAGCAACGTTTCTGACTGCAGCTGGACAAATCTAGAATTTTACGACGTTTTTGAAAAATGTCGGCTTATTTTGACCTTCAATTCTAAGTTGAGTCGACCTTGATAAAACCAACTTTCCTTATGCCTTCAAGCTATGTATGCAGTCATGTGAAACCTAAAACCGGATTTTTAGTCTTCTTGCGGTACTGCGTGGCGGAATCATAAAATAAGGCCGTTCGCGCGTAAATTTCTTTGTGCACAATGGAAATCAAAACATAACAAAACGATCAAGTTTAACACAATTTTATGACCGGACACTTTTAGATGAGTGAAGCTTTGTGAACAAATCTGAATGTGTCAAATGCTAAGTGCTAAGAGGTTACTTATAAGTTTCTTGACTTTCCAAACCGTTCAAACTCCATCAAACCTAATCAATAGTTCTCCTGTTGTTATTGATTTTACTTTCCATATTGGATTTTAGCATTGATCAGATAAAATCTCCGCTGGCGCCCCGAGACAATTACGTTCCGTGCGTGTTTAAGTTCAAACCCATTAAATCCGATTGCTCGCTCTGCTTGTTTAAGTTCTCTGTCTTTGTTTTTACTTCCCTGTTCGGACTTCGTTGACTGGACAACGGCTCTTCTTGCTTCCACTCGCTTCAGTCAAGAAGGACTCAGATCCCAACTCTAACTCAGAGCCACGTCGACTTTCGCTCGGTCAGCTCTACCTAGAGTTTGCCAGGGGTTCGAAGTTCCGGCTAGGCTGAGGAAGGCCAGGAGTTACGGGAGTAAAGTTGGAAAGAAGAATACGGGTTTCCTAAAACTGAGCAGATTACAATGTGCTTACAAAGTCTCAGCTCTCACCGGAGAGGAAAGGGACTCGGGTAGTTGCAGAACCACACTGACTAATGGTACCCAGCTGAGGTCGTCTGTCCTAAGTTAAAAGTCAAAGACACTGAAACAGCGCGACTAATCTACAAGCCGGAACCGCAATGCTTATACGTAACATTGCAGAAGGACTGACACAAAAATTGTCGCCGTATCCAAGGAGAGCAGTTGCCCGCGGTGACTGAAAAGAAAGAAACGTGTTCACTTTTTGTTCCAGCTTCCCTTAGCTCTCAGCCGGGCTCGGCCACTGGACGCGGCGCGCAGTCCCACGTGACATTTGCTAAATTCGCATCTCTCGCGGAGATGCGCATTCATGCGCTATGGCCGCAATGCAGTAAACCCGCGCTTCTCTTCGTTATCTTAATCTGCAAATTTTGAAACTGAAATTTACAGGTTGTGGTTTGGTTTCAGATGACGTTCAAAACTCGATCTCTGACATGCAAAATGTCGACCTCAAGCAGCGATAAGCTGAAGAAGCCCACGTTCAAAAGCGCGTGTAAGGCATCAAAAGTCATCATCGATCCAACACGGTTTAAATTACGCCTCAACGATCATTCTGAGGATGAAAGCGAGGTAGATACACGTGGGGACTACGTTTGCAACGCTTTCTTGAACGCTTCAGAAGCTGAGGCCACTTGTGTTGAGGTACCAAAACTGGCTCAAGACGACATTACGTTGATCCCATTTCAGGCCACATCATTCAAGTCCCTAAGCAATGATAAAAGAAGCGTTTCCATGCACAAAACTCTAAAGATGTCATCTCAACGCTGCGTGAAGACGCCTACAGTACCCGCTAGCACATCACCCTCACAGAAGAGCGAAAGCAAGGCTGAAGCGTGGAAGCGGATGTGCAGAGGTAAGGTCAAAATTTCAGTTTTAAGCATTCCTCTAATGTTTAGAGCTCCGTTTGGCCCAGCAAAAGAACCCTGCTCCTGTTGTTCCCTTTAAGAAGACCTCAAAAAGAGCCTACACGACGCCGTATCAAGGCCGCTGTTGGATTCCCAGCACGAACAGGAAGCCGCCTGTGGGATACAGGTGACTTGGCTTCCCTTGTTGAATTCAACCGTTGCCTTAATTCCATAATTTTAATAAAAATTTTAAAATTCTTTTTTCATTTCGTTTCAACTCTAAAAACCCAAACGTTGTCAGCTATTGCTGGGTTTGGTGAATACAATTTTCTGTTTTTAAGAATCACATCTATTTTTAGCACTCTTCCTGCAACGTGGGAAGCGCCCAAGTCCAATTTTTATGACTCTTTTCCAGTCAAAACATTTGTCAGCGTTCTGACCTTAACGCCGGAAAGGTATTTCCGGTGACTGTCAATTGCCACCTTCTCCAGTTTGCCGTCGGTATCGTAGCGGTGGCCGCCGCTGTCAATCTGCTGTCAGTGCTCGCCAGGCCACGCGATAACGAGAGAGAGAGAGAGAGTTGTCGGCAAGTTTTCCTTGCCAAGTCGACGATGCCCTTTTGCTGATGCTTGCTGATGCAAATTGAGGACACCTACGGAAAGGTAGTGCATGTTGCTAAAACTTGAGCCACATTGAAATAAAGTGAAATATGTAATCAAATTGTATAATGAATAGAATAACGGCTTCAAAGACAAGTGGTATTATAGCCAGCGATACTTATTGGTAGTATTGGCAGTTTGCGCTAAAGTTAGACCCTAACTTACCTCGTTGTTTGTTAGTTTGTTTGGTTTGACAGGGGTGCAAATAAGATTGCTGTTTTTTGTTTAATCTGCGTTTAGCAGAAGAGCTGGTGGTCGATCTCAAGAGGACTTTTTGATAGTGCTTTATGCGAACAGAGAGCAGAATGCATTTAACCTGGGTGTCTAGGCACATTGACAACCATAGATATAGACTCGACTGCTTTATCGGGTTCTAAGCGGCAGTTTTTAAGTGGCGAGGTTTTAGGTGTCCTGCTTCCATTACTCTAATTTCGAAAATCTTCGTTTTTCTTTTATTTTTGCACGGAACAAGCAACTTAACGAGTCGTGTTGCGCTTCAAAACGTCAATTATGTAGGCGTTTTTCGTCCAAAATGCAGCCAAACTTAGCGGTTTGCCAAAACTGGTTCACCCCTTTGCTCTTCATGTGCCGCCCCTGGTTTGTCGGCGTTACCTTTGAGCCCTCGTTAGCTTATCGCAGGCTGATTCCGTGTCTAGGCACATTGACATTTTGGCAGTGAGTCAAGCAGAACGCTTCAAATTCAAGATTTCACAACCTTGGCACTGGTTCGGCCCCACCCCTTATTCAAACATCGGCTGGCACCTGATGCTCCACCCCCTTTCGGACCCCTTAAATGCAGGCCAAACCGACCTAAGTCGTCAGTCCTCAAAGTCGTCTTCCAGCCGCTGTTCTCCGATTCTCGATCTCTCGTCTTCCTAATCCTCAAACTGCTCCATTGGATTCAAAACCGCTTGACGCTCCACTCTCCAAAACTCTTAAATGCGGCCTAAACTGATCACTTCCACCAAGCATTCTATTTATCGATCCACTGCTGTTCTCGGAACCTCGACTCGTCTTCCGCTCCCTCAAACTGCACCCATGAACCAGAACCCTTTAGCCCCTTTGGACTACGGTGTCTGTGGCACTCGAAGCTGTGCTCTATAATTATCTGCTAAAATGGATTCCATTTGATCATTTATTCAACCGGCAGCGGCTGCTCGACGACTCTTGACTTCTTGTCGTAGACTTCTTCATACTGCGTCCATGGACTAAGGCACAGCGATTGTGGCACGCGACGCTCCGCCCTCTTCTAATCTTCTCGAAAGCACTTTCCTTAGGCTCGTCCCGCCACTTCCTCGTTGGGAGACCACTTCTAACCTTGAGTGGCTTCGCTAGATTTTCTCGGTTCCGGAATGCCCTAGGCGAAATTGTGATCCTCTGATTGGACTAGGAGTCGAGGATCATTTTGTCTCTTAGGTGCAAATTGGAAACCATGCTCATTCAAAGACATTCAATCAGCGTGGTTCTCTCCTAAGCGGAAAGGCCAAGAGGATCTGGGAGTGTTCACATACATACATATGTCATCCTAATCTTATTTTGCGTTGTTTATCTTGTTTTCGTGCTTTGAGCGAGTCGCGGATTTGTTGACAAACAGAAGTTAATTCTTTGCTTATTTTCAGACGAGTAATGATGGACCGCTCTTCAGCTTCCTTTGACCAGAGGTCCCACAACGGAGATTGGAACAAGGTAAACACATTTGTTTCGCATCAAAGAGCACGTGATAGCACGAAAGATATGTCAAATCGTAAATTCCAAAACTGAAAACTTTATAAAAAGGGCGTCGGCCGAGCGATTAAGAGCGGTTTTGGTTGGCTTTCTGATCTTTGCATTTTGAACCACTCAAAATAGTCCAAATTAAGCAATGAATGAATGCATCTGTTTTCAGGAGCCTTCCCGCTATTCTCCAACCTACCGAATTGCCGGCATTACCTTCGATGAGCCTCATTTGGTGCTTCAAATTGAATCCAACAGAGACAAAACTCAGAAACCGAAAAACCCACAATACCCCAAAAACAAGGATCCGGCTGATGTTACGAATAAACGTCCGCAGAATATTCAAAATGCAGCAAACGTTCAGAAAGAACAGCCAAGGCGTGCTTCTGCTGAAGAGAGGACCAGATCTACGCCTGAAGCCACTCAGGGGGTTCAGAGTAGTTTCAGCTCAGCTCTCCCTACGTTTTACAGGGTTCCACGCCCGGTAAGGCATAGAGAATAGTTTTGAAGGACTTAAAATTAACTTTAGGCTTCTACAGCTGCGCAGAGCGCTCGCAAAGCGCAAAAATCGACAATTCCTAAGAGCTTCCAGTCCAAGAGAATTGAGATTCGGAAGAGCGCCAAAGAGAACTCGAATTCTCTCCAAGAAGATATGACTACGGCAAGAAAGCGTACCAATCCTGTCCCTGTGCCCGCGCCAAGGAAGCGTCATCTCAGTCCACCCAAACGTGTGGAGAGATCCGTTTGTCCATTGAAAGTGCGCCCGACAGTGACGCCTACGACCAAAGAACGACCTGCACCTTTCCCACAGCCGAAGAAGACCCCTGACCCTCTTCCGACGATATCCGAGAAGACTTCAAAGAGCAGCCAATCCAAGATTTCTGAAAAGAAGCAAATCCCAAACGCCGAAGCAGCTCTGAAAATCGATTTCCAGAAGAAGAACAAGGCTCTTGTGGACCATCTCCACTGCCTCAACATGATACTCGAAAAAACGTTCGAGTACAACAAGTCCCTTTTCATGGCCTTTGTAACCTTCAAGCCTCTGTGTGGGCATCCTGACGACGTTGGCCGCGAGCTCGTCAACGCTTATGTTTTAGCCGCGACCTTCAAGCCTCAGTTCTGCAGTTTTAATGACTTTGGAATCGAAGTCGACGGCTTCTGGGCTGGATTCCTCAGCTTTAACAACATCGTTGTTGTTTTGGCTCCCAGTAAGGATCAGCTAGAGAAGGGCCTCAAGAACTTCGCCAGGGAGACTGCTGCCATGAACCTCAAGATCGACTTTGAAAAGACGAGGATCATGGCCAGAGAGAAGACTAAGATTCACCTCAACGGAGAACGCTTAACTCAAGTCGAAACTCTGGTTCACTTTGGACAGATTGTCAGAGTCGTCCGCGACCACAGCTTTGAGATTGAAAATCGAACTGCTGAAGCCTGGGTCGTCTTCGACCGCTACAAGGAAGCCCTTCAAGATTCTAACGTTCCCATCGAGTGGAAAACCCGAATCTACAAGAAAAAGGTGGTTCCCGCGCTTCTCCACGGCTGTGAGACCTGGGCTCTAAAGCAGGCCGACAAGAACAAGCTCCAGAGCGTCCACGTTCAGATGGTCAAACGCATGATTGGCAAATATCCTAGCGAAGAAGTGCAGAGCACTGTAGCCGAGATGAAGTCAGCTCTGGCCGTGGCTATGAAGCGCAAATCTCTATACGCTTACAACATCGCCAACGCCAAGAAGAGCCTCCAGAAGGCATCCGATCGCCTGACCAAATGGCGTCCTCAACAGAAAAAGCGCCCAGGAAGACCTCCGATCAGGTGGGAGAACGACATCGTGAAGATGACGGGACAGAAGGACTGGGAGAAGTGCGCCGTGCAGAAGACGAAGCCAGAGTGGAAAGAGATGAAGATGATCTGAATATCCTTGTTAGTTGATTGTAGAACTCGTTTATTTGTTGCCATTTGTAGGATCTCTGTTGAAAAACAGCAAAAAAGCGAAGACGTCGTAAAAAATAATGTTGGTGGACAGAACTGAAATCTTAATAAAATTGCATGACGTAAGACTTGTTTAAACACATGATGATTTCTTAAAGGCTTCAGAAAGCATTTAAACAGAAACAACTTTTAGGGTCAAAGCCAAAGATTAGGCAATGATAGACCACTTCCTCACACAACGACAAGATTAGCCATCTGTTCTTGGATTTTTATGTGTCGGTGAACCAAAACTCCGCAAAGTAATTCTCTTGAGTAATTTTTGACCTACTTGGGTCACAACTGCCTTTTAACTGTTTTATTAAGGATTACGGTAGATTTCAAATATGAGAAAGTTGACAGAATTGCATCTTAAAACTTAGTTTCAATCTTACTTGTTAGAGTCTTAGAAATACCGGTTTACCCTTTCTGAGCAAGCTGACATTGTGAAATGCATGATCGCGTACTCGTAGAATACTTGGTAAGAACTGGTTTTAAGTGCAACCCTTTGTGGTCGTCGTCGGAGCAATTATTCCGCGCCTATTCACCCAGTGATGATCTTGTAACTTAGGTAAGACCCTGGTTTGTGCTGTCCTTTAAGGAAGCCAAGGGGTTACCATGGAACCAAAATCGACATTGCATGTTCCCGGAAACACGCTCCTCTTTATGAACTTCCGTGTACACTTATGTGCAAGAATAATGGACTTAAGATCATCCTGAGAGACTCAGCAGTGCTGTAGGATACGATCTTTACTCTGTAAAGTGCAATTTTTCTCTTTGGGAAAAGGAAGTAAGTCCTATAACAGTTTTTTGCAGTTGGGGACGGACAAATTGACTCATGAAAATGTTCCGACACGTTAAAATTTATTCATTAGCTTGAACCTAATTGCTTGTAAATGGCTCAAAAACCCAAAAAGTGTTGCGTATCTCTCCTCCATGATATAAGAGCTCCGCAAGTTTTGCGGTGGTGAGTAGGTATAAGCAGGTCAACATTACACTTTTTTGTGTTGCGGGTTTGCGCCAAATCGATGACAATGGTTGCGGTAGATGTTGGACATGGAAGGAATAATAAATAAAAGACTAATTTGAAAAACAAATCAAAAAATTAAATTTTGGCTTGAGAAGACTTCACCAACTGCTCATCTAATCCTGGTTTGACACTAGCGAGCAAAAGATTACTGGATCAGAGCACGGTGGGTATCAATGCTAAAGTCTACAAAACAAGAAAATTTCGGTTTTTGAGCTTTGGCCCATCCTTTTTCACTCGGAGGAGGTCGAAAGTGTTGGAAAGGAAAACATATTTTGCCATGAAAGTTTCACTTTGAACTGTTTCTATAGCTCTCTTAGAGCTTCTTTTGGCCCACCTTATAACGTCAAGGAATTCCGATCAGTCATGTGAATTTTAGTAATTGTAGGCTAGAGCGACTCGTGCAGGCGCAGAGGCTTTTAACTGTTCATATCAGAGCTCGTGTTTCTTTCGGGCTTTCTAAAAGCGGCTTCTTAAGAGAAGCGTCATTATTCTTTGAAGATTGTTTGGACGTTTGCCGTTCTTCTCTATGTTATTTCAATGGCAGAGAAAGGTTGCGGGGGGTTTGTTAAATCGCTTGCTCTCCCAATCGGAAGAAGCTACGCAAAGCTGCACCGGTTTTACTCATTGTTATTCGTACATAGCTTGGACCTTCGTCATCTTTCTCTGTACCATTTCAATGGCAAATAAAGGCTGCGGTAGATTTTGGATATTGTGCAGGCGTCCTTCTCTTACCTTCGGCGTCGTCTCCGCTCCAGCTTGTCGCCGCGATTTCTAGATCGCCGCACCTTGCCTCCGGCACCGCTCCAGCTTGTCCTCCCTAGTTCTAGTCCAGCCGTCATCTGTCTTACGTCGACACCTTGTTTCGTATTTCTCCCTCCATCCGGATTCAGATTACAGTAGCCATAATACAAAGTGATGAAATTTACATGGACCTGAATCGTTCTTCTCTCTTCCTCTAGTTCAACTCAAGTCTGCGCTCGCTTATCGAGCTTTCCGCCGTCTCATTTCAGTTAGCTGGCTGAAACCTGACATTTTCATTAATGATTCTGACATCAATAATTCAACGAACACCTGCTGTACCCTCAACTTTTGTACCTTCAACCCTTCGTTTTTGGCGTTTTCAACCTTTAATCATGGATATGCCTGTGGCACTAGACGCTCTGTCCTGTTCCAAGTTTTTCAAGTGCACTTTGATTGGGTTTGTTTCGCCGCACTTCGTTTAAAGCACGCGGTCATCTTTCTGTGTTCCTGAGGCGCCTAAGTGCTTGCGTGCTTGTGCCAGTACCTGTTGCGGGTAAAGCTATTAGCTGTTTTATGACCATTGGCACTCTATGGCTCTACTAGACTTTCTTCCGGTTCCGGAATGCCCTGAAGTCATTATAATTCTTAATGCACATTAGATGGCAAGGTTTATCTTGTCTCTTAGTTGCAAACTGGAAACCATGCTTCCATCAACGTGGTTCTTAATGCCAAAAATAAAATTAATGCCATGTACTAAAAAACAATGCAACAACTCTAGTTTGTCGTTAAAGAGCCGAAAATGATATTTTTACCAACCGACGCCAACGCCATTGATTCTACCTTCCCATATCTGGATCGTTGTCTTTTATTTAATAGAAGGGATAGACACGATTGGCAGATGACGGCAAACTGCAGATTTGGCAAATGACGATTGGCAGAATTTTAGTGTTTGTACACCTTACTTTTGAAGCCGATTTAAGGCCGAACGTAAAGTATTTCACTTTTTTATCCGCTAAAGTGTGCTCTTTATGAAAAACTGAAATACTTTGTCTTTCACTGTTTCCATTTCTATTTTCGAGACCCGCAAATAGCACTTCTAAAACAAAGCTGTTCACATTTAAAGCTATTTTTCACAAATCGTATGACGGAAATTCGGATATTTCACATTAACCTGATTCGTTGGAGTTTTTTTCGACTTGCACAACTGAAATTCATCGTTGTTTACTCTTTATTTGCAAAAAAGTGGTTTCTTGTGAAACGCTTTTTCAGAACTTCGAGGAAGAAAATTGACACCATTGGAATCGTCGGAGTCAGTACGGTAGTTACATCCATTACTGCTTATTGTTTCATTGTCATGTTTGAAAGTGTCGAACTGGTCAATTGTCATCATTTTGGCTATAAATGATAATAAACCAAACAACAAACACAATATCGCGCTTCCTCACGCCTTGTTTATGTGAGAAGACGTCAACTGACAACAAAGATTTTGTTTGTTTTCACAATAAAACAGCGGATGATGATGATAAGAAACGAAAGGTGAACAAGCGATTTTGAAGTGCAGCTAAACAGAAAACGATTTTCGAGAAGTTTCGCTTTAAGAATGCTGTAACTTAGTAATCACATATTTACGCATTAGAACAACGGGTAATAATTGAGTGTACCTCAGCTCAAAGACTTTTGTAATTTGCTGTTCAAAGAATCACTTTCGATTGCAAAGAAGACGTTGTCAACAATCAGTTCTCTGTGAACAGTTATGTTTTGCGTTGCTTACGTGAATTTATCTGTAGTTCCGTAAACATGTGCTGTTCTGTGAGCGATAAAATTTGGCCACTCGCCTTTGCCATAAAACACCAAATTGAAGCAAGAAAGACGACAAAAACTGAAGAGTTCACGTCACAATTGTAACATACATTTTACGGTGACCTTCTCTTCTTTTTTAAGAGAGAAAGTGGCATGCGTTCTTTTTCAAAAAACGAGTTGGAGTTTTAAACAAACTACTTTGCGTTTGCTGAAGAAGAGCTTTGCTTTCGAACGTGCTGCTGATTCGTTAATTGACCTTGCAGTGCCAGGAACGCTTGCAAAAAAAATAAAATAATTTGCAACAATTAACGAATGTGACATGCTCTGCTGCGATGAATTGTCGGATTAGAGCAGCACATTAATTTTGTTTTCGTGAGAATTGTTATGTCTGGCTTCAATAAACAACAAGATTCGGCTAATTTTTGAAATTATGCTTAGCGAATATGCTTGCCATTTTTGTCTTTTGTCTACAAGCCGCGGTGCTCGGGTTACCGAACAAGCACCGCAAAGCTTTGAGGTGTTGGCAAAAGCGAGGTGGCGAAGCCACCGAGGAGGGGCGTGAAGCGCTCCTTCCATAGAGCGCCGAAAGCTCCCATGTAATCTAATCCAGGCGCTTTCCCCGCTCCTGCGTACTGCCCAAGGAGCCAACACGTTACCCATGTGCCCGCTACTGCTTTTAGCTTGCCTAGAACCAGTGAAAAGCGCTGCTTTCTTCCCCTTATAAATGATTCTTAAAGTTTACGGCAAAACTGCTCGAATCCTCCGCTTTCGTGACATAGATGCTCCTCCTATGCTCCTTTCCAAGAAAACATTTCCAAGTTTTGGTTCAATCGAGAGCAAATTTTGATGCCCGGTCTCACATTACCCTGACCCCCACAAAAGCAGGATACAGAGCACCCTAGTTTTTCACCGAACAATAGACCACATTCGCGCCCTCGCAGACCGTGTTTATGTAAGAAGACGGCGATAAAGTTATCTTTTTCGGCGACATGCTCTCATCGCACTATAGATCTTTATGTTGCCGGCTGACGTGTCATATGAACTTAGCAGAGCTTCTTTATCTCCAGAAATTCCTTTTTTCTATCGCTGCAAAAAACCTTGATTTTTAAAACCAAAACTGTAGCTGAAAGTGCGTTTTCTCAACAAACACCAGAACGATTTTGCGCCAACGGAAATGGATCCGATAATTAATGCGTCAAGTAGCGCAAGTTTCTTTGCTGCTTTTAGCGAAATTCTACGGTTGTTTGAACTCATCGTTTGACAGATCAATAAGCAATTCTCTCCCTTGCTCATCGTCCCTTTCCGAGGTAATGTTTATGCCAGAGGAGTCCGATCGAGCCTCGCTGGTGTTATCTCTTTTATTCCTTCCGCTGGTGTCTATTTGTGAGATAAAAGGGACGCAGAGCCACTCGCTCGTCGCAAGGTGTTGGTGGCAAACATGGGCATCAAGCTGTTTTTAGCAGCAGCAATTAGGAAATCTTTGTTTTCGGTTTGTGACGATTTTAAATGAGTGTGATTGTCATTGCTTGACGCTTGACGCCTGTCATTTCAAGTTACGGCTAGGAATACATGTAGGCACACCACATAAGAGTCATTAGATGCTAAAACTTTGGTCCGAATAGTCTTTTTTCGTTGTAGTCAGGCAGAGCAAAACTGCCTAGACAATTTCATCTATCGGAGGTAATGTTTATGCCAACCGTCGACGATAAAACTGCGTTTGGGTCGTCCCTTCTGTCTCCGCTCACCAAAAGCGCTACAGCAACGTTTCTCTTTTGTCAGACGGTCGGCGGGTGTTTCACGGGGTCGCTGGATGGTCCCCACATTCTTAGCGCTTTACAGACCCGTATTTCTTATATCCCTAGAGGTTCAAGTACAAATTTGGTACTTTCAAGATCAGCGATTTTGACCTTCAAATGTCCATGAAACTCTTTCAACGCTTTCGCTGTTTCCTGTTCCAAAATCCCCTTTATCAGCTCATAACCCTTTTGGAATTTCCCAAATCCTCAAATCCAATTTCTTGAAATGCCTCGGTATATGCATAAAGCTGCTTCCCGATTCTTTCTAATATTACAAATGAGAACAGCAGCAAACGTTTCACTCGTGTTGCCCCGTTTCTCTTTTGTCAGACGTTCTTTTTGGTCGGCGGGTGTCACGCGGTAGCTGGCTGGTCCCTGCATCCTAAGATTGAGACGGGCGCTCTACAGATCCTATTTTTTTATATCCTTAAAGGTTGAAGTACAAATTTAGTACTATCAGAATCAGCAATTTTGACCTTTAAGAATCCAAGAAACTCATTTCCAGGTGTATGGTTACTCTTCTTGAATCGCCTCAATCAGCTCTCCTGAACCCCTTGAAAATCTCTCAGATTTCTCAAAGCTAATCTCCGGGAATGCCTTGGCATATGAATAATATCCTGTTTCCCGATTCTTTAATATCGCAAATGAGAACAGCAGCAAACGTATCACGCGTTTCGCTCCGTTACTCTGTCATACATTCCTTTCGGTCGGTGTGTGTCACGGTAGCTGGCCGGTCTCTACATCCACAAATTTCACATAGGCACTGTACAAATCCCAGTTTTTATATCATAAATGGTTGAAGCACAAATTTAATACTTTACCAGTATTATCGTTTTTGTCCTTCGAAAGTCCATAAAACGCTTCCCGACCTTCTGTTCTGTTTCCTCTTCTAATACCACCTAAATCCTCAGAATTATCCCAAATCTATCAAATCCAATCTTTGGGAATGTCATGGCATATGCACATATAAAATCCTGCTTCCCGATTCTTCCTAATATCGCAAATAAGAACAGCAGAAAACGTATCACACGTGTCGTCCCTCTCGCTCCTTCTCCTTCCTTCCTTCTTCGTCCCTTCTCCAATATTACATAATTCATCAACTTCTTCTTTGGCTCGGCGCGTAAGCACAAGAGCAACAGCAGCATTCGAACGTTATCAAAGAAGAGCGAATCGATAGAACGGCAAATTTTGTGTTTCTTATAGCGTGCAACGTACTCAGTGTTTTTAGTTATCTCTAGCTTCGACTGTCGCCGCATAATTCTTTGCTTGTTTTTTGATTTGCAACATTCAATCGCGCAGATGCAACATTTGCCTTTTTTGAGCGCCAGGATCACCTGCCGAGGGAGCAGATGCGGATTTGTTGCATGGCAACCAGGCCGCTCATGTCAGAGTGTGCTTCAGAGGGCGCCGCTCCGTCCCCGGCCTGCATTCGCTCGCTCGCCTGCACCCAGGTGCTTGCGGCGGCGGCGCTTCGCTCTCGGACCACCCCGATTATCGAAGCGCGGAACCTCAGCCGCCGTCGCTGCTGCCACCGAACGCGTTCCGCTACCCGTACGACGGTCTCCCCTTCCTTAATTTCCATATGTGTAATTGTTGGGCTCCCGCGGAAACCGGTTCAACAACTTCTCTAGTCTATGCCAGTCTTTTTCCCATAACCCTCCCCTCTTAAACCATTTTTCGTTTTTACTCTTTTTTCACTTTCGGCATTTGCACGTATTTGCATCTGTCAGATGCTGTTGCGAACGACTTTCCGAGTTTGTTTACTCTCGTTTTGCAGCGGTTTGGAGTGAGGAAGGATTTCTGAGTGTTTCTTGTCAACAGAAAAGTGGTGTTTGCTTAGGGCTTGCAGGTTTACGGAGCCTAACCTTTTAATCTTAAGTTAGCGAAGACAACCTTAAAAGCTTAAATGCCTCTTAGAAAGTCTTTCAAAGGCAGAAGCCTACAGTAACCCGCATAATGAAAAGAACCCAATAGGCCTAAAAACGCAAAGCCAGACGAGTCGTGTAGAACCTTGGGGGAACCGGTTTCTCCGAATTATCTCAATTTTTTTCAATGGGCTTGTGATGTGTGCACGTCGTATAGGGTAACAAATACACAGAACACACTTCAGGAAAATTCAAGATTGACTTTTTAGCTTTATAAGCAAAAATCAGAGAGGGAAATTCAAAAGTGTTTAAGCAACAAGCCTGAAAAATTGTCGTGTGCTTGTCTGCAGCTTATTTTGTAATCTAGAATCTACAAAATTCATAGAAGCAAGATTCAACTCTCAATGTCTATTTTTGTCCATGTCTGCAACTTGCAACTCTAGTGCTGTTTTTCCTTTTCCTAATCCACTCTTAACAACAACAACAAACATCTCTCTTGTCGCTTTTCTGCTTTCAAACAGCCTCTCTCTCTTCCCTGTTCCCATTTCTTTTCTTCCATCCATGTTAACTAAATTACACGCGTGCCCTCCGTGAGCATTTGCGCGCTCTTCACACTCGCACGCGGCGCCGGTCTCTGGATGTTTCAAAAGAGCGACAGAGCAGACGAGATCGATAAGCACCCGCCGCCGCGTTTTCGTGTTGCGCCTGGCAGAATCAAAAAGATTTCATTAGACACATAAATACACACTCGGACCACCCTACAGAGAACACCCAAAGAGTGCGACTGGCGAGTAGCGAAGTTAACGGGAAGTGGTCGCGGACGTGTTGCGATCGGAGGAGATCGTTTTTAGGGTCGTGAATGTGGTTGTTTCAGGAGTACAACGAAAGTCATGTCGGATGATAAGAAGAATGAAGAGGGGAAGGAGGAGGCGAAAGACGATGCTCAAAAAATCAGCTGTAGATTTTCAAAAGTTCCTAAATGCATTGTGTATTGGGAAGAAGATGGTAAGTGGATCTGGATCTACGCATTTAAGATTTAAACGGAGAGAAAGAGCAAATTTTAACAGCACATTAAAAACATTGCGACCGAAAAGAATTTTTGTATATTTGCCATTTTCTTTCAGAGGACAACGCTGAATTGGTACCAGTAAGAGACCAAGACAAGTCGAAAATAGAGGAGATGGAAATGGAAGAAATTGAAGCCGGCTTCCGGCTCTTGTCCACTCAAGACCATAAATCCTTACTATCTGAAACAGAAGAGGAATATGAGGCCAATTCGAGATTCGGCCGAATTCTAGCAAATGTAAGACCTCTCAGTTTTTAACTAAAATTGTTTCACAAATACACCTTTTCAGGCACAAGAACGAGTCTTTAAGCCACTACCCGTTCGGAAGCTGCCCAATACGACCTTCTCTGAGACCTTGGTCAGCTTCACAAAGGCGCTTCAAAAGAAGAAGGTAGAAAAAACGTTCTATGATAAAAGTTAAGACAGATAACTATTGAGGCAAGTGACAGTGTACGCAAGCCACTACCCGTTGGAAAGAAGCTTCACAATGACCACATTGTCGTCAGCCTTCTGGAACCGCCTCTAAAGAAAAAGGTAAAAGAAAAAATCGTTTTGCTGATTAATTTTACCAGATTTCAGAAGCCCAACGCATTAGTTGGCTTTGTAACTACGAGTCCTGAACTCGCCGAAATTCCTGGAACCTCTTCAAGGAGTCCAGAAGAGAACGCTGCAACTCCACAGCAACCGCAGAACCTGACCCACCAGGAAAGTCAAGGTCTTGGAACATCGGATGCAACGGTAGGTACACATATAAAGTTTACACGTTAAGTGAAGCATGAGCAAACTGCATTAAATGCTGAGGAAAGGACGGTTTTGTTATTTCCTGTGTAGGCTGGATTTAGTTAAGCACAAAATGTCTTCCACGTTTTTCGTTTGCCTAAAGACGTTTTTTGAGATGTCGGTTACCATCAGTCCTCGAGGCAACCGATCACAATCGGTAAGTGTTTTTGACTTGTGTGATTTTGGCTGGCAGACAAATGAATTTGTTTTAGAGTTTCACCATTATCAACTTCCAAGAAAACGGAGAAGCGTCCGCGACGTTGAAAAATACGGTACGAATTAACTTTTCTCGCAAACGTCAAAAATGTTCGCTAAAACTGATCACAATTTTGTTTCCAGAACGAGCACGTCTCGGCGAGGGTGAAGCCGATTAGCCGCAAAATTGTCGCCATGTCAGCTAAGATTCGGCGCGACGTGAAACGCGAAGCGAAGGAAAAAGTGACGACAACTTGGCCACTGAATTTAGTTCACGCAAGTTCTTTAAGATATATGGCTAAAATCGAAATGTTTCCTGTTTTCGAATCATTGTTAAATTGGCAACTTCATTTTAGGCAAAGGCTACAAAGACGGTGGGGCTTCCGGAGTGCACATTCGCAGTCCCTCGCTTTGCAGGTTTCAAGAGGTCCGAACAGGAGGAGGTCTGCGTAGCTTCATTCCCCGTCAAAAATAGCGCTGTAAGACAAGCGCTTTCGTGTAAAACTTAAAATGGTGCATTTCAGTCAGTGTCTTTTACTCTGCAGTTCAGAGAGATCGCAACAGATCCGATCGAGCTCAATCGAAAGGATCACATTAGCGAGTCCACATCCGAAGTTATGCGCAAGGATCGAGAGGTGGTAACCTGAACTGCAGATCAAAAACTTAGAAATTCCATTTAAGCCACCTGTGGAGCGAACGGTTCCTGAGCCATTAGAAACAGAAGCTCTTCCTCTGTCTGTTCAAGTCTCCCAAACTCCCAGACAGGAAATCGCCGATATCGCTCTTCCTGAAGAGCCCAGCGAGGTGAGAAAACTAAAACTTTAAAAATTCCAAATTTGATTTTTTTTATTTGAAATTAAATTTTGAAACCGAATTTTTAGGAAGCGGACAAAACCTGTTTTATCCCTGTTCACTCGACCATTTCCGTTGATCTATCGGTTACAAAGAAGGCCAAGGAAGCTTTGGATGAGTTTCTAACGACGATGGTCGAAGCGACAGAGTCCAGCGCGGTCCTAACTCCAAGCGAGACGGAGATAACTGCTTGTTTCAAGGTCATCGCGCGATGCAAGAACCCAATCGCTGTTGCCAACTTTTCGTTGGATCAGATAGGTTCTGAACTAGTAAGAAAATAGCGAGGTTTCTCAAACGTTAATAATGTCAAATCACTTTGTGGGCCGAAGCCAGTCAGAATGTCAAGCGCTTGACAAGGAAGAGAAGATTCGATGTCTACAAACACTCTTCGCTCAACTCTACAGAAGCCTCTACAGAAGCCTCTGCAGATATTCAGAAGTCGTCGCGTCAAGAGATCATCCTCTCTTCAACATATCAGTGTAAACAGAAAAACTTTGACAACCCTCTGCAGCTGAAACTGAGAGTAAGATTAATGATTTCTGTCCCAATTCACAATCAACATTTTAGCGGGTGCACTCAGAGGAGAGCCAAAGGGCTGCGCAAAAAAAGCGAAGGCAGCGAGATATTGCTTTTGAGAGTCAAGAAATGCTGGACAATTGCAGTGCTGAAAACGTGGCGGGTTCAGAGCCTCAACTTGTTTATCCTTTACTGGCAGCTGTGGAGGATCAGATTCAGGATCAAGACGCGGACTTTGAGGCGGCAGAAGAAGAGCCAGCTCCAGAAACAGCCGACGCTAATGTGGCTTCACCACTTTACCTCTTTTGTTCACCAGTGGCAGCTGTAGAGGACGAAATCCTGGATGAAGACGCTGAATTTGAGGAAATTATAGAAGTGGGTGCTTCAAATCCTGCTGATGTGGATCAGATAGCAGAGCCTCTAGAACAAGCAAGATTCTATTTCTAGTTTTTGTTAACAACCACAGTTTTTTAGTTGAGAAGCCAGAACATCACGCCAGAGTGGAATCCGGAATCAGAAGATACGATTGCCTACGGAATTGACTACTTCGTAGAATGCAGGAAGCAATTCAGTGTCTTGACAGAAATCATCCCAGAGCCAGAAGCGATTAGAGAGACAGTTCCCGAGCCATCAAGTGTAGCTCAAGCTCGTGAACCCAGTACTTTTCCAGTGGATCAGCCTCGAGGTCCTGTAATTGTCCACACATCCCAAGAGGTAGAGACGCCACAACAGAAGGACAGAATCTGCCCCTATCTGGCGGGCCTTCTGCCCAGTAACGATCCAGCCGTTTGGGATGTGGCGGTAAGCAAACCTTTAAAGTTCTCGAAATTTCGCTGTTAAGTCTCAGTACCTTAACACTTTCAACACTGAATTCTTCCAAATTGTTCAATCTGATTAATTTAGGCAATGTGCATGGCTCTCGGAACTCAGCAGAACGGATTTCACTAACTACAGGTGGCGTGAAGTATGTTGACGACTGCTGGAATGAAACGGGTGTTGATGTGTAGAGTGTTCTGAATTGCGTTATTTAATTATTATTGTTTTGTTTACATTTGAATGAACGTTTATTTGCTGTTGAGAGCTTCAAATGTTCGGAATTGTCTTTAAACGGTAAAGAGATGTAAAGCCAAACTCAAAATTAAGAAGCAACATTTAAGCATCTTGTAATTTGCAATTAGCCGATTTATCTGCAAAATCTGCAGATTCCAACGAATCTCCCCTGCAATCAGATCCTAAACGTTTGCCACTTTGCCCAAGTTACTCATCGCTTAATCAGGAGAGACGCTGCAAATGAGCAAAACGGTGACTCGAGTTGGGAGCGGCGCCGAGTCAAGCGCCTTGATTTATTATTCAGCAGTTGTGATTAACATTTGGCGAGAGCCGGAACTGTCTTTTAATGACGCATGATGGACGCGGTGTAAACCGTAGGCAGTTTAATGCGTTTGCAGAGGAGAGCGTGACTAAAAGGGCAACTTTTATGGCAAAACAAAGCCAGCAAAGCAGTACAGGAAAATTGCAAAATTTCGTACTGCTTTACAGAATCTTGTTCGAAGCATAAGCTGTTTTTAGAGTCCATCGGCCGCGTGCAATTAAACTTATGAGCAACAAAATTTGCTTTTTTCACTTTAAATAGAGCTGTAGAATGCTGTCTAAGGGTTTTTGACATCGAAGGTTCTATATGGTTTCCACTTCTAAAACTATTGCCAGCATTCTTTCCCATCTCAGCACAAGGCAGAAAGTCTCTTTGTTCACCGTAATGCTAACCATATAGCGCGGTAGAAAGCGCAATCTCTGTCATTCTCATGTAGAGCAGATGTGGAGACAGGCGGCCTGTCGATCTGCTCCGGTCTCTGAAATGAGAATTTCTTAAAATAACTGCTTAAATGCCTTCTCCCATTCTGCGTCATCACCTATTATCTATCAGTTATTGGCCGTACTCTTTCCGTGTACTCCCTTGACGCTTCATTAATTCCCGTTTTACCTAATATGCCATTTTAAAGGAAAAAGTGCACTTGCTATTCCGAGATTGAGTAACAAGGCAGCCGTCATCCACTGTATGAATGACGAACCCTACTGTATATATCCAAGCTCGTCACTTTCTGAGCCACACTCAGCCTCTCCTACCACCATTCCGCCTGCCCTTCGACCCGCTTTGTTTTGCAAAACCCTAAACCGTTTCAGTTTCCATTTCCACTCCTTTCCCAGCTTTCATCTCTTCAGCTTTGTCCCAGTTCGCTTTTCTCCCTCGTGACAACCGTGACCGCGCCCTGTTCTGCAAAACATCGAAACTTTTCGCGTGGGAACGGCGGCGCCTCGCCGGCGCCAATCGGCCAATCGCCAATTCTGCTACCATTTTTCGACCGACAGACGGTCGGAGGCACGCGCCCGCTTCCCTGAAAAATGCACTTTGTTCTGCTGGGTGGCGCGGACGTCGTCGCTTTCGCCTTTTTTTGTTCCGAGCTAACGAGTGATTGCGGTGCTAATTTTGATCTGGGGGAACTGGGAACCTGTTGTGCAGAGTGAAAGAGAGGATAATCTAATTATGCAAGATAGGAGGGAGAGGACACGGAAGTGTGTTTAGTACCAGCTTTGCTCTTTTGTGGTTATGGGGAACAACTTTTGAGTCCTGTTGAAATCAATAAAATTCGTATTTGATGCCAATAGCCTGAATTGCGTTTTAGATTGCAAATTTGTGAATTTTTAAGGACTTCGCTTCTGTTTGCTTTACCTAGCTGAAAGGTGACTGTTTGAAATCACATATTATTGCAGAAAGCGAAAATTCAGCCTGGAATCCCAAACCGACGATATGGTGAGAGCCCTCATGGCAATGGGCAAAACTAGAAATCCATATCTTGTCGACGAAAAAACTGTTTTTCTTCCAAAACAAGAATGGAAAAATGATTCTACGCCCATCGCCCTGAACGTGAAGGCCTCTGACGCTCCTCCAAACCCAGATCCCGTAAATAATTTTGTCCAAGAAATTTTTGAATTTGGCAAGAAAGAAGAATCCAAGCTTGTTGAAGAGACTATGAAGACCAAAGTTCAGGGAATCTCTGTTTCTAAGGTCAGCGATCCGTGATTATAAGATTTTTCACCTTCTAGCCTAAAATTTTTAGACAATCAAAATGCTTGACAGGAGAATGCGTTGGTGGAAGCGTGCTCCGGAAACTAAGGAAAACGTAAGAAATGCGATTCGCTAAGCAGTACTTCCGTTAATATTTAGCGCCCGAACAACATAGCGGAAATCCTGCAAGAAACGTGGAATAATCTCAGTCATCTGCAGCATCGAATCGCGACTGCAAGGAATGACGTTAGGAGATGCATGAGTAATTCGTACGTGAAGTTTGCCGAGAATGTGCTGCTTTTGATGGAGCATAGGATCGTTGAAGCTAAGGTAAGTCGCTTTGGAATTCTAAACTATAGCTGAGACAAGTTCGGGTTACTCTATGAATAAAAAATCTAAAAGTACCAAATTCAAAAATGTAGGCAAAAGGTGTGTATGTACACCCGTAGCCTCTCTCTTGTTCCCATCTCACCGGAAACAACATCCACCTACCGTAACCCTTCTTTGTCAGCACAGAAACCTATAAAATCAAGCGCCTTTCCTCCCTTTCTTAAAGTGCACCTTTTCGTCGTCCACCTTCCAACGCGGACCATTTTGTTTACCCGTTTTTGGTTAGGTTTTTGGAATGAAGCTTCAGAGCCTATTTTGATTGTGTTGATAGAGTCTTGCCTCTGCTGACATCAACGTTTACCTACCGTAACCTTCTTTCTCCTCCTTCTCCCCTATTAAACGCCGCCACATTCATTACATTTTTACAAATTTTACATTGGCTGTTTACGTAGCGCTCACAGGAATTATCAACCTACCGTAATCATACTTTACCAGCTAGCAGACGCATCAACTGTCTCAAAACTCCACCGTTTTGAAAAGTGGACTCCTTTGATATTTAACCTTTCTACGCGATCTCTTGGGATCCTTTTTAATTTTGGTGTTTGGGCTAAAGTCCTGTTTTTCTTATTTGATTTGCTAGTTGCTAGAATCTTCCCTCTGTTGGCGTCTCCATCTACCTACCGTAACCGTCTCTCTCAGCAACCAAACCCATAAAACGCCGCCACGTTCCTTCCTTTCCTAAAGTACTTTTCTTCGTTGCACATTTCTCTTCTGCTGATTTAAATCGAATGTTGTGTTTCAAAGTTTGCGATCGTGACAGCTTACCGTAATCCCGTGAGAACTGGCCCATAAAGTCGCCGAATATCCCATCCTCTTTTAAAGTGCATCGCCAATCGCAATCCTATCACTTGCCCTTTTGCCTAGGTCGGATCGTCGCTGCTGGACGACGCCTCCCACCCGCCTTCAGTAGCCGGCCATCGCCATTGGGTGCGTTCGCTCTGTGCTTACTTTGTAAGGTACGAAATGAACGCGATTGACGTTAAGAAGCCAAGGGAAATGCCTACGGAGGAAGAGCGTCAGGAGCGGCGTCTTGGAATGCTGCAGAATTACGCCGATGGGAGGGGTATCCTTATTAGGGGGAACCCTTACAGTCGACCGATAGATGATTGTGCTCTTAGGCGGCAGCTTTTGCTGGTGAGTCTCTTTTTCTGGTTCTTGCTTCTTAGTCAGTTTAGTTCCAAGCGTCGATGGAGACTTCTAAGAAGTCCCTTAAGGCTTTGGAGGAAAAACGGGTTCAAAATATTTCTGAGGCCTCTGACGTCACTGAGCAGCTGCAAGACGAGCCTAGCAGCAAGGAATTGACTGATTATGTCTCCCCTCCCATGGCTTCTGCTCTGATCTCAGAAGGAGAAGAGCTCAGCCTTCAAAATTTGGCAATAAGCTCAGTAGAACGTTTTGCGATCTCTGCCTTGACCTCTGAAGGGCAAGAGTCTGACTACCCAGGATCACCTGCTTCTGAAGCCTTAGCCAACATCCGAGAGCCTTCACACACTCGACCATCAGGACGAATGGGTCACGCGCCAGCTATTCTGGAAACTACTTAAATCCTAACACCACTTCTGCTATTGAGGTACTCATAAACTCTCACCAGCCCTTCTGAATCCATATTTAGGCTCCCCCACCTACTGGTCCTCCACCCAGCTCTCCTGTGGCTCTGCGCCCTTCGCAAATGTCGAATGACGCGTTCTATGGACCCACGCAGCCTCAGAAGCCTCAGTTTGGCTGCAATTACGCTGCTCTTCGAGATGCCTTGGAGGCTGCTCCCACTTACATCGCTCCTGTTAGCCATTCTTACCTTTCTCTTAAACCCATTTTGGTTTCAGCCTCCTCCGTATCGGCCCAAGCAGCCCAGCGATCTCACGCCGATCAATCCTTATCCTCAGCCTACTCAGATGCCATTCCAGCCTGTAACTCCTATTTTTCTTCCTCTAACTAATTTCTAATTTTTAGAACTACCCGAACCCTTATTACAACACGACCAACCACTGCCCTACCCAAGCCTATCCACCGCCGACCTATCCTGGACCTGATTCTTATCAGTTTCCTGTAAGCTATTATCCTTATTTTTGCTGTTTTCAATCTGTCCTTTAAGAGCTACCGTCTTCCGATGCCCTATCCTCGTCCGGCGTCTTACTGTGGACAAGCGCCGCCTCCCGACTACCCGATCAATCGTCCTCATCCCTACTATCCAACACCTAATCTGGCTGCTAACATGACCCCTCCGCCCGTTCTTCCGACACCTCCTGTGGCTCCTCCTCGTAGACAATACAGAGTAGACTAATGTGTTTTTGACAGGAATAAAGAACTGCAGTTTAGCGTCGCAATATTAAGCCTAAGGCCGCCAAGAAGAAGTCAAACTACGTTCCGATTCGCCCTAAACCGACTGAGAACACAGCGGTAGGCAAGCAGCCTGTGATCACTCCTGTGGATCCAGTTGTGGCTGGAGATGGCCCGGATGCTGCGGCGCAGCAGGTGAGCCTCAATTTGTGTATATATTTTCCGCATTTAATCTGTTAAAAACGTTGTTTGAAAACGTTACCCATAATTAGAATATAGGAGGTTCGATATTTTCCTAAAAATCGTCTTTCGATATTTTAATTAACTTTAAAGTTTCAAAACCATGCAATTCTTAATGTTTAAGCTGTGAAGGACTGACTTCGGTTAAGCAAATGGGTTGGCAATTGTGAAGGTTCTTAAAATGAGGCGTTTAAAATAGAAAATTGTTTGAAAATTTGCTTTTGGAAACGAAATTTCTTTCATTAATTTTGTGCTCAAATTTTTGGACAACGCAAACCCTAATCGCTTCAACATTAATTATTGGAAATCGGAAATTTCTTTGGTATTTCAATAGTTAATTGTGCGCAGCCCCGCTTCCGATGTCTTAGATTATGTTTCCAAATTACAGGCTACACTGATGGCCCTCCAACGCTCACTTATCCCTAGCCTCTCTGTTCAACTCCAACAGCTTAGCACCAATCAAGAGCAAGGAAACACCAATCCGATGGCTACACACAATCTGCAGAGCGTCGTAATCCCCGCATCTGACACGGCGTCTCAGGTAAAGCCCAAAGCACTAGTTTTTTACTAAATAGCAGTTTTAGTCCCACCCTACGGTTACAATCACCTCTGCTGGAGCGTCGAAAGAAGGTCCTAGCTCTGAATCTATGGATGCCACATCTAAGCAGATCCAGCCTTCCGTGATTGTTTACACCAACATGCCGACTGTGATTCAGGCTTCGAGCATCGAGATGGGAAGCCTTAAGACTACCAACATTGCTATGAAAGCTGCCGAGAAAGATGAAGGTCGAAAAGAAGTCTCGCAGGATCCTGTCGTCAATCAAGCTGTAATCTTAGTCAAGAAACGCATTACCTTAATTTAAGACTTACAGGCTGAAGACCAGAAGACCACGGATGAACCTATGGAGACCTCAAGCAACAAGAAGCCTGAACTGAAGCAAGTTTCTGAAATGCCCAAAACCAGTACCAACCTCAACGCGTATCTTGACACGCCTGGAGAAGAGCAGGCAAAGTCTTCATCTCGGAAACGCAAAGCCAATGACAAAGTCTCCAAGATTGAAGCGAATCCCAAGTCGCTGATTGGAATCATGCGGCCTAAAGACGACTTTCCAGTGGTGGTGAGCTAGTCACAAGATGTGCCTTTGTTGAATTTCTATTTCAGATTTTGAGCGACGACGAAGAAACCTCTGAAAAGCTGATGCCCAAGCTGTCACCTCAAGTGAAACGTGCTTGTCTTGGGGAGCCCGAACCTGAAAAGAAGAACCACGGAACTGTGCACTTTAAGAAGGGACTGCTCAATCGCTATTTGAAGGAAAGTGAGATGAGTGAGCAGGAGAAGTCCGCTGATGGCACGATTGGAATCAAGTTGCCTGAGCTTTGAGTCGTTGCAGTCCTGTTCTCACTTTGACATTTCATACTTTCACTCTTCCTGCCGTTCAGTGCAATTACATGTGCTCTCTTTGCGTTATCTCAATTACATCTTTCTTTGTCTTACTCAGCCGTTTTATGTCCAATCGCTAAAAGAATTTGTCTGTAAGTTCTCGATTTGTCCATGGTGAAAAATGCCTTTAGTATGAATAACAGTGAAATCTTGAAAATGTAGCATTACGTTTACAAGCATCGCTTCGGTTACAAACGGACTCTATTTAAGGAACTTAAATAATAGCGAAACAAGAGAGTGTTCTCATTATGAATTCTGTCCCCCTTGCGTTTATTGAGCACACGGTCGGACTCGTCGCCCAACGTACCAATCTGGACAAGATCGATTCCCTTCCGGAGCCGTGGAGAAGACTTATGCAATGTCAACAAACCCTTCAAGGCGAAAAAGAAACTTTTGGAATCTTCCTGTACGAAAAAACAAGCACCGAATTCTACTACGAAATTCCAGGCCTCCCAACGCTCAACGAGCTTTTTGCCATGGACAAGAAGTACCGAGTTTGCATTCGTTCGTTTCTAGTCATGAAGTATCCCAAGGAAATAGTCAATTACGAGGAAGTACCTCGTACCTCATTAACGAAAATCTCAAAACAAGTCATTTTTGACAAAGTGCTTCCTCTAGTTGGACGTCAGTTCTTATGCAAAACGGACCGTGAAGATAAGTACATGAAGATCGGTTGCATAGACGACAGAGATATTCATCGAAAATGTTTTAAAATTGCTCTGCAAATTTCCAGTTTTCATCTTTTGAATGTGTTCTATAATGGTTTAGAAACGGAGCGTCTTCTCCAGCAAGGCCTCCGCATGTGGAAAATGCACTTTTTGGAATTAGAAGGATCTTGGCCTGCATGTCTAGCCACAGAAGCCGTCAGATCTTCCTGCGCAAAAGCGACTCGATTGGAATACGGAATGGTCCCTAAGAAGTTGAGTTGTATTGTAACTTTTATGCAATTTGTACAAGATCACCCTCCAAGTCCAGTAGGTGCCGAACTCTGTAAAGTAGCTTTTGACCGTTGGGTCAAAGATAGAGGACATGTCTTGTTCTCCATCTCGGGTCTTTGTGCATTCACAGTGGAACAACTTCAATCTATTGCACAAAATGGCCATATTGATGTCACAATTGCCATTGATTGGGAGACAGTTACGTTCACAGCTTCTGGATTTTGCAGGAAACTTCATTTTTCTCTTTATAAAGGTGCTACGTGCCGTCTAGTTTACACCTAATATTGACATAATGAAGTCTGTTTGTTTGGTCTTCTATTGTTTTGATTTGTCATAGTTTGAAGAATTTGAAAACAAGCAGTTGCAACTGAAACGAACGAGGTGTGCTAGATTCAGAACACCTGCGAATTTCACTTACTTTCGTTTTTTCCAATGTAATAAGCTGAAGGCAAAAATTGGCATTTAGAACTGCAGTTTTCATACAGGGGTACAAGGTGGTTCACTATAACTGCACGCAATAGATCTAACTTTTGTTTACAGCAGCCTTTCACGTTTGTTCGCGTCGCAGGACCAGTTCAATGTTTGGAAAGATTAAACACCAGATTTCTGACAAAGCTGTAAACTGAACTACGCTACTTTGGCTACTCTCTAAACTCAACTCAACTGCGACAACTCGGACCAATTCCGCTATCTGGGTTTTTGTAACTTTTGTGAAGGATTAAAGGGACACGGTCACCGTTTTTTCGCATCATCACAGATCGCGCTCATTTCTGGTGCAGAGGGGTTTTCAAGGACGTTGATCACGATTCTGGAGTTCGAATGGAGAGAGACGGCTTCAGGACTGCGCAATATGGCAAAGTTCGGACAAGGAAAAAATGAGAATTTTACTACTTTTTCAGTGTTCCTTACGCTACTGCCGTGTACAATCGCGGTCGGCTACGATGGAATCGGGTTTGCAATTTTTCGGCGGTCAAAATTGTCGTTTTTCTTTGCGATTGTGAAGTTTCTTGTAGGACTTTGAGTGGATTTCTGATTGAACACGTCCCCACAACGCGAGGAACACAAAAAATTCGATCAAAGGCCACATTACTCCGTTTTCATCGTAGCCGATTGTGGTTTGTGCAGGGTAATCGCGCGAGAAAACGGTGACTGTGTCCCTCTAGGTCTAAAATTTTTCTAAACTTGAAAAATCGAAATGCATTTTCGTTTAAAATAGTCAAGCGTTCAGTTGAATTGAATTCTGATTTAACAACAGTTTTTCGAAGGTTTTTCAAAAAGCGAGACATGTTCTTTTAACGTTCGAAACGTTCGAGACGTGTTCTCCCACTTTGACCAGTCCTACGTGGGTTGTCCGTCTCTCGACCAAACGACCCACTTAAGCAAAGGTTATAAATTTCGCAAATTTGGCCAAAACGGCGCCGCGGCTTTTATAATCTGCCTGCCTTTCGTCAAAATTCGCTCTTTTCAGATGATTGCTTTCCCCGAAATCCGAAACTTAGAGTCGTAGCTAAGTCGATGTCGTCCGCCGGAGGCGTTCGCTTCCGGCATTGCCCAGAAGTTCGTTGTCCACTTCTGCAAATCTGTTAGTCAACTCGAAGTGACGTCTTCTTCTTGAGCACGCACGTCCGCTTTGTCCTCGACTGCACAAGTCCTTTATTAAGTATGAATGGCCTAAACGCCTGGTTTATCTCGCGCTTTGAAATCGATTAAATTTTGACGTTTGGCTGACATGTTTACTTCTTTGGGTGGAGAAGAAGTTCTGATCTCTGCAGCCAAGTTTGCAGTTTGCTGTTGCAAAAGGGCATTTTATTGTTTAGTCTAAAATGGGAGGTTGAGTTTCGATGACAGCATGATCTCTGCAGGACTATTGAATGGAATTCCCTGGTCTGCTATTTATCGCATTGCTTAGTGTCCATGCTTCTTTTTCAGCACTTTTTCAACAAGCCTAATTATTCTTATTTTGCCTACCGAGCAAGTTTTCCCTACAGACACATTAGCGTCGTTCATAGTGCTTCCCTCCAAATGTCCATAAAATTCTAAAGATGACCACAGCTAAGCTTTTACTGACTTCACCCTTCTCTTCACTCTGAAATCGATCCTACTTTCAACGCCCCTTAATGAGCTCCAACGGGAGACAAAAGATAACATCGTTAAAGCCTAATTAAGTTCTGCCGCCTGGCAGCGCATCCCGGCATTCTTGGCTCCTTTGTGGCTCCGCATTCCTTTTTTAATGAGCTGTGGGGCCTCACTCGAAACGCGTCTCGAAAAGAGGTGCCAGCTTGAAGGGTTCGAGAGGTTCTGGCGACGCTCGAACGCCATTCGACGTTTTCTTTATTAGGACCCATTGAAGAGATTTTTTCGCGCGTGGAAGACAATGGTTGGGGAGAAGAGCACGTTTTGGAGTATTGACCGTTTTGGAAGATGCACTTGCGTTTGTTTTTCATAAAATATTGATGTAGCGTGTTTCAATTTTGGAAGCAGTGGGAACACTTCTGGATGGATATGGGTTTCTTAGAACCCATCTGGTCTTCAATGTCGTGTTTTTAAGGTTTTTTAGTCTTTTTCCATATTTGGGGTTTCATGCTTAAAGACATGATGTTGCTAGGCTAATTGGTTTTGTGTTTTTTCATAAAGGCCGTTGTTTTCACAAGTTTAAAAAACCTTTCACGCAAAGCCTGAAAATCAACAATGTTGACAATCTAATATTTTGCTGCTGTCCAAGTCTCATTAAGCTGTTTGAACCCCATCTAAGAACGATCCTCCACTGAGAAGTTTCTTGTAGGACTTTGACTGGATTTCTCATTAAACACGTCCCCACAACGCGATGAACACAAAAAATTCGACCAAAGGCCACGTAACTCCGTTTTTATCGAAGCCGATTGTGGTCAGTCGTTTTAACGACTTTTAAGTCTTTTCCACTAGGTTGAAGTGTTTTTGCGTTTTTCATATGTGCGTATGTCCAGAGCTTACGTGTTTTTTTCGTTTTCAACGGGTTAAAAAGCCTTTCAAGCAAAGCCGAAAAATTAACATTGTTGACAATCTAAGAATTTTCTGTCAATTCCTTAAGCCTCGTTGAACTAAACTTCAATTTTGGGAGAAGTGACATTTTAGTATTAGAAGAGGTTTTTAGATCCGATCTCAAATCTTCAACGTTGTGTTGTTTGGCTTTTTTTCATTCCCAAGATTTCATGCTTAAGGGCATTAAGTGGGTTTAAGTGTTTTTGCGTTTTCCACATAAGGTCGTTTCAATGGGTTAAAAAACCTTTCAGACTCGCCTAAAAGCACATTGCCGACAATCTACGATTTTCCTACCCTCCACTCTTCATAAGCCTCATTAAGCTCCTTCAATCCCATCCACGAATATTCCTCCACACCTCTCTCCTTCGAACGACAATTAACGCGTTTGTTTTGACGCCCCGTTTCCTTCCGCGCTTCCTCCATGGCTTCTTCTCCTCTTCTCCATTTTTGGGCTTTATCCTTTCTTCCATATCCGTCCTAGAATCGGTTTTCGTCGTTGTTTTTGCTTCTTCTTTTGTTCATACATCTCTTCTTCTGTTTACACCATCCTCACTCAAATTCCCACGGGTGTACCGTCGCCAAAAGTCATAAATTTTTTAGACTCTAATCAATTCTCGTCGCCGTTATGGTCGGAAACCCTCTGGCTGGGATATTTTTGGTGTTAATTGCTGTGGCTTCCTTGCATGCGTTCAAGGATATTGTGATTGAGCGGCCAAAGCATTTGGATGTGGATTTTGCGGATTTGTTGTTGGAGTATAATCCGAGTATTCCGCCTGAGTTGGAGAAGCCTGTCGAGGTGGGTATCTCTGTTCTTAAACACTCAAAATCCCTACCTTTTAGATAGCAGTAGATCTAAAGCCTCTCTACGCATCATATGACCACAACCTCCTCTCCCTGACCCTGCTCCTGAACCAAACCTGGACCGACCTTCGCCTCTCCATGGCTGGGTCTCTAACCATCCCAGTTCCCACGAAATACGCCAGTATAATCTGGAAACCCAACACGCATTTCATCAACGACGTCAGCGAGAGATCGGCTTCCTTTAAGGTGCTTCATCTTAGAAAAGACGGGCGAGTCACGATGGAGCAGAAGCTGGGAGTGAAGATTCCTTGTCTCATGGAGTATAGAGACATCGAGGTAAGCTAAGACGTTTGGTTAAAATACAGTTAAAATTTTTAGAGAGGAGCCACAAACTGTTCCCTGGACATGGAAGCTTTTGGATGGAGGGATCACGTCCACTACTGGTTGCAAGCGGTGGATCAAAGCAAGAGCACGGAGCCTGTTATGCAGTTTATGGTCGAAGACTTGAAACATGGCAACGCGACGTCAATGCTGAGTTTCCCGGTTTCCGTGAATACTGGTGTGAACAAAGATGTGCTTCAGTATATGGTGAAGGACAAGCGTGAGAAGTGAGGGAAGATAAATTATTGCGTTCTGTACATACTCCAGAATCTAAACCGTGCTAGAAAATTCTTTTGGCAAAAGTAGATCACAACAATCGAACACCAGAACAGGTTCAGCATATTTTAACAGATTGAGGTGGACCATATTCACTTTTTGTTGCTTGCCATCGCTTTCGATCTTATCAAGAGGGTTCTCCAGCTATCCGCCGTTTTCGTTAGAATTTTCCGCAGTTTTCACTGTAGTCGCGCTGGCAGTGTGGGTAGGAAGAGTGCGAGTCGAGGAACAGGCGTCAATGACGAGGTGGCCGGGGCGAGAAGCACGAAGAAGGAGACGAGGCAAGACACGGTTGGAGAAAGAGTTTATGATCTGGATGCTCGTGGAGGTTGCTTGAATGCAAAAAACCTGATTGCAGTTTTAAAGGTCAAATTAAGGAATGTCACCTGAGCACTAAAAATCGGTAAGACACGTCTGATGTCAAATCGGAAAGGTTCTCAGAAACAAAATGCTGAATCGAAACTCTTGTTCTTAATTTTTATTCATCGCGTTGGCAACATTTTGCACCTTTTGAAAGCCAATTCGGTCACGTACAATGCTCTAAACGACGTGGGTGATAAAAGTGCAACGTCATTGCAAAAACTAAAATGTCAGTTTGAGCAAACAAGTTTCGATTCGGCTTTTGTTGATGTGAAAGGGCAACAGACGTGTCTTTCAAGAAATGTTTGTTGATGTGAAATTTCTGAATTCAAAATTTCGCATTTAAGCAGCTTCCAGGAACACCCAAACCATCACTTTCTCTTCCAACCATGTCTCGCTTGGTCTGTTTCTTTGTGCTTCTTGCCCTCACTCACCTTGTCGTCGACGCCTGCTCCAGCATGTCAACCACGACCGCTAAAGCTAACGAGAAGCGATCGGTGGATGAGGTTTTTGAAGACGATGTGTCCAAGAACGTCTTGACCTCTGACGTTTCTTCTGACAACATAGGTAATGGCAATAATGCTGGCCATTGCCTGAGTACCAATTATTTGATGTTTCCAGATGGCATCCACGCCGAGATCCACACGAACATTCCTTTTGAGAACGAGGAACAGGCCAAGGGAATCGCCAACTACTTGGAATCTCAGGTGAAAATCTATCAACTTTTATCCAAAAACCTTTTTTCAGCTCGGACTGGCCTCTTGGTTCCTTAATGTGCATGCCGACGACCTCAAACAAGCTGAGCGTGTGATCGAGGAGGAGAATGGAAGCGTGAAGATCACCTACAATCTGAAGAAGAAGGGAGGCTGTTCCAACGCTCACACCATCGGAGATCTCGCAATCGATTACATGAGCGAGGTAGAAAGGAAAGATGCAATGGTGAAATTTAAGATTTCTGCTTTAGATTGAGAAGGTCGACATCGAGTGCGAGGGAGAGAAAAAGCAGTATAAGCGCTAACAAGTCAACATAGCCCAAATATTCAGAAATTCATAAATTTTCTTTGAAATTCTAAGCTGTTCTTTATAACGTCGTTCCATTAAATGTGCATCCTGAAGTGTCGAAACGTCTTGAGTCCGTCTTGAACCCATTACAACTCTTAAAAAGAAACAAAGTAACAAAAAAATTTCAAGTTTAAGCCTGCCTGTACAAATCAAAATAGAGATTTTGTGTCCATTATGATTTGATGATTGACTGCTTGTTTCTCAAATGTCACACTTATGTCGGTGGGCTCCAAAGGCAAAAATGCCGAAAATCAATCCAAAAATACGCCACTTGCCAGTCGGGCAAAATTTTAAGGTAGTCTGTGCTACCCTTCAAAACGTTGGCAACCGTTTTTAGCAGAATGTAACGCGTCTATCTATTTTGAGCTTCACAGCTTTTGTTACAAACAACCTTAGAATTGTGTAGGAATCGCACATCCGCGAGGCTTCAATCTATTTTGGTTTTTCCCAAATTAGAATAACGCTCACCATTGTTCTTGAGACTTGGCGAAACGTGGCGAAACGTGACAGTTTTCCAAAAAGCGTTTTTTTAGATTTAAGGCGTGTGTCAACAAATAACACCCTTTCTTTGTTGAACCTTTTGACTCTCTCTGCCACAATTCCAGCATAGAATGCGTCTTCAATGAAGAGAAATAGATGCAGGGGAACCGCTTTTAGGATTGATCTACAGGCAGCTGATGCCATTATATAGGCAGGGCCAGTTGTGTAAACTGGGAACATGGGAAGGTTGAAGGTTTTCTTGGACACGAACCTAAAGCGAATTAAACAACAATCTATTTGAATTCAATGAATTCAAGACTTACCATCTGGACACAGGATTCCTTTCAACTTTAGATGTAGACCACGTAATTCCAGAAATGCTCATATTCCCTTTTTTCGCAAAATCGGTTTTAGCAAAGTGAGTTAAAATCGATCGATGGACACGGCGACGTCGTCGTCGATTTTCAGAATGTAGGGACGACGCTGGCGCAAAACGTTTGATGGTATGTAAATCCAACATGGACCTGTTATTGACTATTTGACTATTGTTGTTGTTGTTGTTATTGACTACTTTTGAGAGCATTGATCCAGTTTTAGGCAAGTATCAATGTGCTCTCGCTGTGCCAAACTTCACTTTTGACCCACCTTCATCGTCAAATTCCTGTACGAGTCCACAATATTGCTAACTATCAAATCTTGACAAATTTCGTTCTCTTCCTTCAATCTCTCAAATGTGCCATTATTCTGAGAATCGCCAACCACGAAAAAAACGGCCGCTTCCTTTCTCTAAGATTACGTAATTAGCTATTTTCTAAAATTGCTGTTTACCTGATGCTTATGTGCCCAGCTCCTCCTAATATACTTCCTGCCCCTAAACGCCTTCGGCTTTGTAAACACCACTATAAAGAGCGTCTTGTTGACACATAAATCCGACCTCGGTGTCGTTAAAAGCTGATAATCAATTTCAAAATCCGCAAAAGTCGTTTTATACTTTTTAGGCTCTTTAGGAATACAGGAAGAGGGGTTCTGGTATTTGACGGCTACAGTGCAATACCAGATAATTTGCTAAATTGTGACCAGACCTCAAATTGACGAGGAATTCATTAAAATGAAGGCAGCCTAACATGCTACTAACCTACAATAACTCAAAGCAGGAATAATGCTTTTGCCGACCGAACGGTCACTAACGCTCCACCGACGGTCGACCGATGTGTTGCTTGGAGAACTGTTTGGGTGGAATCTATTTGGGACGCCGACTCGGAGATTAAAGTCAACTGAACTGTGTGTTGAAATTGAGGATTCATGAGAATTAAAGGAGCCGCGCGCGCTATTGCGCGGCAGTATTTTCTTTAAACCTTGGCGCTTCGAATTCCACCAAAAGCGCGCTTAAAGCCTCAAAATTTTCACCGTTGCTCTTCTCCCGCAGCTCGACACGGCGCATGAAACCACGAAAATTAAGGCGTATTGAAATTTTGTGACGCACACACGTCTGGATCGTGATCCTTTAGTTAATAGAGGGGATAGATGTTTATAAAAGGAAAGAGTTCAGTTTGGGTAGTACTGCAGAATAGCTAAATTTTGATTCGTGTGTTTAACGGCCCCTGTTCAATCTTAAAAACAAGTTTTTTCAGCGCTTGGATCCACTTTTAAGGTACTTCAATTGCCTTATGCACAGGACATTAATAACAATCACAAAAGTTGCACGTAGAAAATCACGAAAAGGTGCACGGAAAAGTCCCAACATTACACGCAGCTTCCAAATCAACAACTACAACTGTGGCAATGATCTCAGTTTCTAAATCTGACATGAACAACATCACTTAGTCACAAACAAAGAAGAGCGTGTGGTCGACGTGGGAAACACGACGGGCAAATTACATAATTTGTACATTCATTGATCGTGCGTAAAATCACTTATTAGTTACGAGTACAAAAACAGTGTAAGGTCAGGTGTCGAAGCTGACAAAGTGCAATTTAGAAAGGCAATAACGTTTCAAAAAAATTAAAAAAAGATGCATTAACAAATGAGTTAAAGTCGTATGTGTTTGTGCCAATGAGGTTGAAGACAGGGAACTAATGCAATCCGGTAAGTGTCTGGTGAGTTTGTCAGTTCGAATCTGCGGCGAAGAAGAAACATCGGCGATCGATTGAGCGGGCTAACTGCAGTTTAGCGAGAATTCTGCCAGAAGGCAGAAGCGAAGAATCCAGATTCCGGAAACGGTGACGGCATCGAGGAGAATGGCATGTCGGAATAACCAGCGAAGAGTAGACCAGTAATGGTCACGGCGGAGAATAAACTCAGATTAAGAATCTGGCGTTTAAGGAGGTTTTCCGACGGTTCTTCTCTGTTACTGCATGGCGAAGAGAGCGATCGGATACCATTGTGCTACGATTACAGTGTAAAAGACGTCTTCGATAAACAGAATTATATATATTTCTAAGCCACTCCTAAAATAGCCTTCGACGCAGCGGTTGTTAATACGTCAGCAGGCCCAGTGGTGTATTCTGGGAATTCATTTAGTCTGTAGAGAGACCGAGGCAGAGAACTAAACACGATTGTATCAGATTTAGAGTCTGGAAGACTGTAAGTTCCTTTAGATTTGGGGTCTCTGACGACTTTTGAAGACGTCAACGCAATTCCAAAAAATGCTCATGTTGCCTTCTTTGGAGAAATCGGTTATGATAAAATGGATGAGTCGAGGAATAGACACGACGACATCGTCGTCGATTTTGAGGATTTAGGGAACGTGAAGACAGACTGATTGGTGATAAGAGAGACCTACGCCGACCTGGAATAAGAGCAATTAGCCTGCAACCCTCTGAAGAATTAACGTTTAGGATTCAAAATTTGGTAAAAAACGAAAAGTCAAAATTTCATTGTTGTCTGCGCCTATTTACATAATCCATTCTGTAAACACAAACATGTCCCTCTTTTGTATTTATCCCTAATCTTGTTATTCCCTCACTAACCTTTAGCGTCAAATTCACGTAGCTTTCTTATGAAGCTACAAATTTTAAGAATCAGTCCACCAAGTATTTCTGAGCCCAACTCTCTCGTGTCCTCTCCCTCTCCGCAAGCGCATCTGGTCTTGTTAGAATCATCACAAAAAGCGTCTTATTAGCGCATCGATTTGGTCATTGCTTTGAGAGCAATTTGTAGTCGTATTGGACGTCCACAAAGCTCATTTTGTGGTTTTCAGGAACGTATTTCGTTGAGTGCTTTTGGAATTGGAGGGCGGTGGAGCCGAACCACATCACCTGAATAGCGACCAAGCCTAAAACCACATTTATAGATTTTCAAAATTTCTTCGCGTTTACCTGCTATTAGAATCAGGACAAAGGCTCTTTTGGCCATTTCTATGGTCGACATCTCGACAGGAATCTAAGCTAACAACTGATAGATCACAAACGGAGTGGCTCGTTCAAGTAAAACTACAAGTCAACGATCACTGCAAACCAATCTAATCTCAGTTTCACGGCACAAAGCGGATTAGAGCGAGAATTATGCGAAATTATGCCAAAAACTAAGTTTTTGACTCATAGAATAGCTCATTCTATAGTGTATGAGTTGGATTTTAAAGTCAGATTGTTTAACAACAAAGACTAAATCCCGAAGGATTAAGGATTGTATCCGGAAATGGGTTGTTTTTTGATTTGTACCCAGCTGTATGGTGGTTCCTCTTGTGTTATGGCTGTAATTTTGTTATTTCCGAGTAATGAATTTTGCTAGCTTCTATGCGACGCAAAAAGCAGAATTCCCCCTGTCGTCCCGATATTGATTTCACATTTGTAGTTTCTTTCTCCTTGCCTATTTCTACACTCCTCCAACAGTATCTAGAGGGGTACACATGCCAGAAGTGGGCACCTGTTGTCACCAAGCTATCGATCAAGCCTTCTAAGAATTTGAGCTCCTTCGCTTGCACGCCTAACTCTCTCAAAGTTCCCAAGTCCTCCTTAGAGTTTAATTAATCCAAGTGGGGAGCAGAAGAGCGGTACGTACCTGTCGCCTCCTCTCCCGATATTGATCCTCCTTCTCCAGTGCCTCTCGGCAGCTGCACTAAGCGCCTCAAGCTTCAATCGACGCTTATTCTAAGCTGCACGTATCTCACCTGCTCTCCGTTTTTACTCTGAGCTCCTCAATTCGAGATTCTGCTATTTTCAGGTAATGTCGGAGGAAATTTTTCCACCGATTCCTGAAGAAGATCCCAACGAGGACAATGGCTTAATTGAGGAGAATGGTGACGTCACTGTCCAGCAGGAAAACGTCGTCACGACTAAGATCTTTCTCTCAGGTACCCACAACTTCTTCAACGCATTGAACAAATTTTTTCCCCAGCTGTGGCCAAATACGTCCTCTTCACCGTCTCCTTCCTGGTCGCGTTTCTCTTCCCAATGTTTTATTCGTTCTACCTGTACAAAGGCATCAAACGCGCTGAGATTCCCTTCGTGGTCACCTCCTACTGTGGATGGACTCTCCTTGGACTAAAACAAGCTGGATCTATGGCCAGTCCGAGTCGCTGGATCTCTTGTCGTTTGCCCTTTCTCGGAAACATAAAAAGCCCCCGCAAGATCCACAAAGTCACCTTCTGGCACCTCTTCCGATATGATGTTCTGGTCTACGCTGTCATTGTTGCCTATAGTGCTTTTATCGCCCACGCTAGCTGGGTGCTTATTCAAGACTGTATGTTAAAAGTCAAATTCTGAGTTTTAAGAGAAGTTTAGATCCTGACCGTACGGCCAAAAACCAATCTTATATGGGTACCAACAATGTGGAATTCTTCAAGACCACCTCTGGAGGCTTCACCTATCTGAAAACGGCCGCTTTCTACTTGATTATTGCAGGCATCATGTGCTTCTTCAAGTAAGCCTCATTTTCAAGCCCAATCTCCAAAATTCATTTAGGAAATCGCGTGAGATGCTCTTCTGGTTCCTCTACTCCACCGGATTCATCGTCTTGCCTGGACGCGTTATGAATACGATCTTATCGGTAAGCCTTAAACTGATTCTAAAGTTAATGTAAATTTTTAGAATCTCTGCACTGGTCTCTTCTCAGAATACTACTCTTCAGCCTCAATCTTGTCCAAATCTGTCTGCGACACCTTTGCTTTCGGCTTCATCTACGTCATCGCTCTGCAACTCTACGGCAAGGACTCTCCTCTCCTCTTTTACAAACGCATGGACTTCTTCTACAAAACGGACAAGAAAAAAGAGAGCATCAAGGAGAACTTGAAAGATCTGGTAAGCCTACATAACTCTGAGTTGTTCTGAGTTCGACCCCTTGCAGGCCAAGATCGTCTTTACCGTAACCCTAGTCATCGGCTTCCCTCTGACCGTCGGATACTTGTTCCAATCTGAAAAGAGCGTCATTCAGCTGGGCTGGGGAGCCAACTTCACTGGAATCGATTACGAACTGAGCGAAAACATCACCTACGGGAGAACGAAAACAGTTTTGGAACGCTTCCATTCTCAACCTGACGTCAGGGTCGGCTTATTTGTCATCTTTGAGCTTTGGCTCTTCTTTGGGACCCTGCACAAGATGAACCCAATCTTTGAGTTTTGTCGCAAGGATTATCCTACTCAAAAAATGATCTCACGAGAACTCGGATGTGAGCACCTCTTCTGCTTTTAAAAAACTCTGAAATCCCAGATTTTCAGGTTTCACTAGATTTGCATTTTTGATGCTAGTGCGCTTCTGTTGGATGATGAGATTCCTGGTCCTCTTCAGCATCTACATTTGGGTCTCTTGTAAGTTAAAAACTCGAAATTTTGCTTGAAAAAGCCGGCATTTAGTGTTCATCGGCCGCTTCATCCTGTTCTGGATTCCCATTCCGAGATTTTTGGAAATCGATCCCAAAGACGACCTTGTAACTTTTGGACTCGCCTGCATTCTCGTGCAGCTCTTCACCGCTAAGCTTCGAAATATCTTCACTCAAGTCATCCTCCACGTCGTGCCTATAATTGCCGCTTTCAGCGTCTACTTGCTGGCAGGATTGAGGGGAGATGGAACCACAATGAAATTTGTGTTTTTGGACATCGCTGCGGCTTGCTGTGTAAGTTACATTTTAACAGATGCTCTTGAAATTCGTTTACAGTACTACATTGCCTATAAGAAGGCAAACAAAGTGAGCGTGGACGTGGAAGCGGTCTTGAAACCGGCGGTCAAGTTCTTCTTTGCGGTCTGTGTAATCACTCTTCCGGCGATCGCTATTGAATACATCTTGGGTATTGAAAATCAAAAACGCCAATAATTAGGTCTCATTTTAGGTCTGGAAAAGCTCATCTACGCCTACGTCACTCCGTTCTACGGTGTTTACGCTTTGATCATCTTCGCTATCAGCGCGTTCTTCCTCCTGCGTGTCCTTAATCTCCATCTCCAGGTCGAGCTGTATGCTGATTTTTTTGTATTTTCGGGTTAAATATGCAATTCTAGGGCTGGAGAGACGCCGGGAGGACAAGTTGAATTACAGATGCCAGAAGAAGAGAATCAAGACAATGAGAACCAGGCTGAGAATGATAGCCAGAAAATCACTCTTCGCGAAACAGTCAAGAAATGGTTCCACAAGCACGAAGAATTGAACCTTGTTCAGCTGACTGAGAAGCTCCTTGCAACAATGAAGGTGGCTCCGAGTAATCGGCAAGAGGAACAGGCTTGAGCCTATAGAACGCTAAGCTGAGATGCTAATCCTGCAAAGCCTTTTTTCTTAAACGATCTCTCATTTTTGTCGTCTTCCTATCATTGATCTTAACTGAACTAATCTCTCACGACATATTACACATCATCTCATCATACCCTGAAGGCGAGCGATTGAAACTTGAAGCGTACTTTCTCCTATGAGATAACGTAATCCTTTTGAAGTTTGTTCTACTTACTTAAATCACGCACAATAATGACGTTTTTGTAACTTATTGTAACTGCACCACACCAAAGCACAACACGGCACCTAAGACGGAAATAAACACTTTGCACTTAACTTTAGTTTCATTAACAGTCAACTTCTTCCGACGTGATCTTCTCCCCCAGTTTCGACTGAATGAACAAGATCACGCTGACGTCTTTATGTTGTTCGAACCATCCGCTTAGCGCAGATGCATTACTTTGCTTTTCAACGGACCTAACAGGGTACCTTGAACGACCACTTACAGTTCAACCTTAAGATAATGCTTAAGAGGAATCAGACCGCAAACAGAGCTACCGATTGCTAAGAGAACAGCATAACCTTGATAGTAAGGGCTCGTATAGCCGTTAAACAGCTGTTCCATGTCTAAAAATATTTCTGTCAACAACTCATAAAAGAGTTCGAACTTGAGACGTATCCTATCGTTAGGGCTGGAATGGTCGCAAAGCAAACCACAACAAACCACACGAAGATCGATCTTAGAAACATGATCTTCCGCTGATTTTCTTTTGTTCGGTCCTAAAAAAGCTTTTTAACGAGCACGCACTTACTTACCAGAATGCTCCTAAAAAGGACAAGCTTTCAGGATATCGCGTGAGAACATGCAGAAACTTCTGGTAAGCCAAGACTCGGTGAACAGCTGGATAAGAACAAAAACAGGTAGTTGGTAGTTGCTTTTTGCTTTGCTCAGTTGGTAACAAGGTAGTTGCTCCAAGAGAGCTCGTGATTGGTTTTAAGGACAGTCCCGAACTTGAACTCATGACCACACAATTCGCATTTCTCTCGGCTTCTTTCATTTTCGGTCCAGCGCTTCCAGCAAGAATTGCGGACGAATTCGATGGAACCGCTACATTTGCAGGAGTGGAGGAGAGGCTCCTCGAAGGGACAGAGGCAGATCCTGCGGATGGCCTGTTCTTCGCTCATCTCAGTTGAGGAATGGAGATGGGATAAGGGTAAGCCCACTGTTCGCGCACGTCCACAATCGATTTCATTACTAGGTGCGAACAAAGGTGTCAGAGGTGGGTCCACAAGCTCAAGACCTGATCGTCCCTCCTATCGAGTGATCTCGGAATTGATCAAAACTACCGGACGCCCTAGCATCAAACGCCTCAAGTGTGCTGAATTGACGCTTACTACAAAACGAAAGCAAGGGCCGCTTTTATCGTCATTCACATCACATTTTTGTATCCATGAAAGCGTTTATCACTTCAATTTAGTCGTTCTTGTCATTCGCGTCCTGAAACTTTCGGAACTTGCTTCTGAGCAGCTGAACCAACGTCTTGTGTTTATTCAACACCCACCACTTCCTAAAAGCGGACTCCTTTGACTCATAATTGATCAGTTGCACTTCTCTTTCATTTCTAAATGTTCAAAACCATTTTTAAAACTTCAATGTAAACTTGCATCTCGTAATGAAGATGATAGTTAAGTGACCTTGAGAAGATGATCGGGCTCAGAACACACAGAATTTGAATTCCATACATGTAAAGAATGTTCCCCAAAGCAAGGAATAGGGCTGAAATTAAGTTCTGAAGTGGTTGTCAGATAAAATGCACTTACATCCCAACCTTCCAACTGTCAGACAACAGATTGCAAAGAGCGCAAGCGACACAGCGTTCATCGTTTTTTTAGATACTTTGTCATCAGGATTGAAATGTTCCTAAGCGAAGGATAACTGCAATTATGCGCATGGACTCCGATTTACCAGGAGGTAGAAAGAGATTGCAAATCCATAAACGTCCGCAATGGTCAGTTTGCTATTGGTAAGTGTCAGAGGTAGAATAACCTGCGAAAACCGAAGAAGGACTTTGAGTGTTTTGCTCGTCTTCTCAAGAGAAACAAACGGCAGCTCCAGTAGACTGAAGCCAAGTAGAAATGCAAAGATATCGTCAGTTCGGTAGGAGAGAAGAGTGCGTCCGAGGTTTACTGAATTAAGAATAATCTGCGATCTAATGGGCGTGTGCTTACGTGATAACCAGAATCCAAACGTAACGGGAATTGAGAGCAGAATCACCGGACCGAAAATAGCCAATGTTTCTCTTGTATATTTTGAGATTGGTCTTGCTAAACGTTCGAGCCATTCTGACAAATATTCTCTAATACGGTCGAAGGCTTCGCAATAAACATCTCTGACTGCGATCAACTTTAGCTCGACCAAAAGCTGCAAGCTGTTATTGCACTTCGAATGAATTGAAAAACTCACAATTTTGTAGAAAAAAAGAAAGAAGTAGATAACGGTGAAATGAACACCTTCTTCAACGTTGAACGGTCCGAGATTCAGCTTGTTTGAAGGAGAGAAGAAGCTAGCAAAATCCAGAGGAAACAAAAAGATAGAGCAGAAAGAGAGGCAGGTGAACAGCTGAAAAATACAAGTCATGAGGAATATGGTTTGCAAAAGACGAACGAAGATGAGCGCTTGTTGAATGATGATTTTCGGAATCGTAGATTCACGTTCCCCGGTCTCCTGAAGCAGCTCTTTAAATAGAATGTTTGCAATCACGACCATTGTCACATAAATGGCAAAGTGAACAACGGTTTTTGTTAGCGCATTTGCGTTTGAAATCTCGTCCACAAACCAGCCCACGCAGAAACGCTAAATGAAGAATTTGCTAAAATGTGAGTTGTATCATTAGCATACCTGAACTGACGCATACACTACTTTTGTCAGCCCAAAACAGGTCAATAAAACATTATGCAAACTTATGAAATACGGCCTGAAACAGCTGAATAGTGAAGTTGACTTATGTGTTCATTTACCCATTTCCTGACAGGGATCTAGCAAAAGTCAAAATGCCAAAGACGAAAGAAGTATCGACGATATACGGAAGATAGGGAAGAATCCACTCGATGTACCAGAGAGTTGTGAAATTCCATAAATCGGGCATTTTAAATTCGCCTAGAGCAAAAATTTGAAGCTTATGTTGTAAACGTTTGCCCTACCCCTGTTCTTTTGAACGTTTGCCTTTATTATAAGCGTTCCACAAAAAGCCAAACTGACGGCCACAGCAGCAGTCATTATATAATACGACACGTCGTATTTCAGAATATCCCAAAAAGTTGTTTTTGTGATTTTCTGGGAACTATTCACATCTCCCACAAATGGAAGACGGCAGGAAAACCAGAATTGATCGGCGTAACCGATCACGTGCTTAAATAATAGCCCTAACAACCCAACAATTGCTGTCAGAGCAACCACTACTTCGGGAAACGTTTTGCCTTTTACGAGGTGAACTATTACAGCCGTAAAGATCAGAGTTGCAATTAGACTTGAAATCATGAACAGGTACTTGAGAAATGCTGAAAAGGAGATTTTCTAGTGGATGTGACAGACAGACCTACACTGGATGTAAATGGTCCAAGAAACCTTGTGATTGGTTTTAAGGACATTCTGGAATTCGAACTCATGGCCACACAATTCGCACTTCTTTCGGCTTCTTCCATTTTCGGTCCAGCGCTTCCAGCAAGTATTGTGGACGAATTTGATGGAACCGCTGCATTTGCAGGGGTGGAAGAGAAGCTCCTCGGAGGGATAGAGGCAGATCCTGCAGATGGCCTGTTCTTCGCTCATCTCAGGCGTAGAATGGAGATGGGAGAGCGCCCACTGTTCGCGACCGTCCATAATCGATTTCATTCCTAGGTGCGAACAGAGGTGTCATAGGTGGGCCAGGTCACGAGCCCTTGGAAGACCCGACCGCTCCTCCCATCGAGTGACTTCAGAAATGACCAAATACATCATACGACCTGGCACTGAACCTGTCGAGTCTGGAAACGGACCTCATCTGCTCGTAAAAGCCATTCTGACTTCTCCAAGATCCCGAGATCGGTCGGTCCTGCCTCGTCCAGATCTCCTTCTCTCCTTTACTTCAATCTAAACACATATTTAACAAACAATCAATGAATCTTGTTCTTGTTGTAGCACTGGATCGCTTCTCCGCTGCTGGCGCAGTTTAGCGTGACAATCGGGTGCCCGGAACGTGGGTGGCGCACTCCCGTGGCTGAAATGTTGCATAATCACCTAAGATAAACAGACATGACGCTTACCTGTGACCCGAAGATTGGAAACGCGGTTGACAATTTCGTTGAAGTTGTCCACGAATTCCGCCTCCATATAGCGGCTATCGCCTCCTGAAGACAGCGGTTTAGGAGAGATCAGAGGGAGTTAGGGCTTACCAGCTAGGAAACAGGTGGATGCGAGAGGCGGGGCGTGGTTGACATAGCGCGAGGGGATCTCGAAGATGCTCGAGAAGGGGGAGAAAAGTGTCCGGCCGCTGTCGACAATCTTCAGGTGGACGTCTTCAAAGCCGACGGCCATAATGAGCGCGCGGTGGAAGCGCTCGCCATGGAGCGCGAGGCACGGTTGGTGCGGGACGCACTTCTCACGCGGGAGCCGCGACTTCAGGAGGCGGCTGTGGCGGCGATCTAGTTTCGCGTTGAGCTCTTCGAGCATTCTGCAAGGAAAACGATCATGGAAAGCGGAACGCAAGTTTCGATCACATTTTGAACCCTAGGGCACGAATTCCCGAAAATTCGAGTTCGATTTCAGGAAAAATCGGTGGGCTTTCGGCTTCAAAATAACGCCAAACGTCGTACCCTTGTGTAAGCTAAGTAGGCGCCGACAGCGAGCACTCCATGTTTGGCAACCAGCTAGAATTATAATTTACAGCTCAAATTCAGCCCGAATCTCCCACAATTGACCTCAAAAAATGCAACATATCCAATAGAACTTCTTCGTGAAACAAGGTCAAAATCGATTCAAAACATTGAGACTTCAAACTCCAAGAATCAAGCCCAGAATTATGCTTAAAATTCGGGCAAGCGCGGCTTCCTAAACTGTGAATAGCCTTGATCACCCGAATTTCTCGATCAAAACTCCCACATTTGACCTTGAACAATGCATCATATCCATCAGGATCCTGCGCTGAAATTCGTCTTACTTCTGATTCGCGGCGGTGATGACGACGAACTCGAGCGGGGAGGCGGAGGAAATGAGCTTCGCGCCAAACTCCTCGTCCTCCCGCCACTCTTCGGTCTTCGGGTAGCGGAGGGCGCCGTTGGGCTTCTTCGCCATCTCGCTGAGGTTCGGGTTCCGGCTTGTGACGCTGGCGCTTTGGAGCTCCGACGAGTCGTCTTCCTTGCCTTCGATGGCGTCCTCCAGGTCAATGTTTCCGCAGTGGACTTCGAACGCTTCGGTAGGCGCTTTCGGCTGCTCGTTCGCTTGCCTCCAGATTCCTGAAATAAGGCAGATTGGGGACAATTCTGATATTTCAAAAACGCACCTTCAATGGAACAATTTAGGCGATACATGAGCTGGTAAATCTTGTCCATGGTTTTGAAGTCGGCGGAGTCGTGCTTCAGCTGATCCATGTTCTGGAAAATGTGTATAAACAGGGGAAAAGCGATGGAAAATACTCACGTTCGAAAGACGATACCACTCGGCGTCGAAAACCTCTTGGTCCATGACGGCGTCGTCGAGGAGATGCATTTCAGGGCGATGACCGGTACACAATGAAGAGTGCGGAGAGGCGAACGCTCCGCAGGTCTACTGGAGGGCTGAATGACGACCCTCGGAGGGCAGCCGCCCGGCCAAACCAGACAGCGCCGGTGAGCTGGAAGCGGTGCAGAACGAGACTCTGCAGTAACGTCTGAATTGAGAAGCACACGAGCGGGGTCGGCCGAAAGGTTCACTTTTTGGAGCGATTTAAGGGCGAATATTAAACGGGGACTTTCGAAGTGAAAAAGGCGAAAAACCAGCGTCGGCTCCACAAGAGAAATTCGCCGCCGCTTCAGTTGCGAAATTAGCGCGAGCGAGAGGTGGCGAGCGATGATGATCAGCGAAATGGGTGTTTTGCTGGCAAAAACGCTCTTTTCTTCGTTGACAAACGTCTTGCGAATACGGTCATTTCTGAGCAAGGAAGTACCGACCGATCTCGGAATCATGGAGAAGTCAGGATGGATCTTCCAGACAGATGTGGTTCGTTTGTACAGGGTGGTCCAAAAAAAGGTCTGACCAGACAGCTCCTACTCGCCGACTACTGGTCAGACGGAGCGGAGTCATTTCGAGCTCAGTCGCAAGGAACGACCGGTCGGTTTCGCTAACAAATAACGTGAAACCGACCGGTCGTCTGCTCTGTGCACCCCCTAAATGGGGCTCTTCTGTCTGACCAGTGAGCGGCGAGCCTGGCCAGGGGTTTTTTTTTTGGCTTACCCTGTAGACTTTCAGACGCTCAGCGCCAGGTTGTCTGATAGATTTGGTCATTTCTGAGGTCACTCGATGGGAGGAGCGGTCGGATCTCACAAAAACTTGTAACCCGGCCCATCTGTTCGCACCTAGGAATGAAATCGATAGTGGAGTTACGCGAACAGTGGGTTAATCCTTATCACATCTCCATTCCTCAACTGAGATGAGCGAAGAACAGGCCATCTGCAGGATCTGCCTTTGTCCCTCCGAGGAGCCTCTCCTCCACTCCTGCAAATGCAGCAGTTCCATCGAATTCGTCCACAATTGTTGCTGGAAGCGCTGGACCGAGAATGGGAAAAGCCGAAAGAAGTGCGAATTGTGTGGCCATGAGTTCGAATTCGGGACTGTCCTTCAAACCAATCGCGAGCTCTCTTAGAGCATCTACTTCCAGTGTAGGTCTGACTTCCAAATCAAGGTCAAAAACCTTTTGTTTTATTAGCATTTCTCAAATACCTGTTCTTTGTTTCAAGCCTCATAGCCAGCCCAATCGGTTCGTCTTTTGTAAATTGTAATTCATCTAGAGTATGTATTTCTTTTAGGTTTTTCCTGCCTCGCTTTCTGCTCTATCGCCATCGTTCCTCTGGTTTTTGCTGGCTTCTTCTCGCCTTCGAACAAACTGAACCTAGGACCATTTAAACTTTCAAAACACGCCTCGAATTCTGTAATGCTCCCGTATTTCGGCTTTAAAGTGTCTTGTGTTTAAAAAATTACAAAAAAATAATTCATTTTAGGTTTTCTTCGCGATGCCCTTATGGACAGCCGGAAAATTTTATTGTGAAGGCTTCGAGTTCATCAGAAATGCTCCGATGACTGAACTCAACCTCAAAATGGACAAAGAAAATTTCACCAATTTTTGAACCTTTCATTCTGCTCTCGATTCCTGTCACGTTTGGATTCTGGGTGTCACGTAAAAACACTTGTAAAAGACGTCGAACAATTTCTAATTTAGTGAATCTTGGACGCGTTGCTTTCTTCTACCAAATTGATGACATTTCTGCATTTAAGTTGGCCTCAGTCGCTTTAAACTACCCGTTCATTCTGATCAGAAAACAGCCAAAACTGTCAACGCCTTATTTCTCTTTTTCCAGCTTGTCCAGTTGATGAACGCGTGTACGGTTTACGAACTGGGTTCGGCTGTGTTCAGCTTCTAAATAATTATTCTTTCATCTCTGATTTGGGAACACGACGAGTCAATACTTTCTTTTGACTGTATTGAATTGAAAGTTCGAAAACCGTTTTCCGCCTTGTCTGTTCTATTCTTCATAGTCGTGAAATATTCAATGTTTACGCCCAGCGTCAGTTGATTCTACTGATTTCACTCTTAAGAACTGAATTTCGGCTCTGGTTAATGCTTTGAACGGCTTTTTTTACGCCTGTGGAATTTCGGCTTGATTATTTTCTCAAGGCGGCTCCATGATCACCTCCATATGAATTGCAAGTGTGCACTGTAATTCTAAAAATCTTTTTGAACTTTTAGAAATAAAACGGAAGTGCAACTGGCAAATCGTGAGTCAAAGGAGTCAGCTCATGAAAAGTGGTGGGTGGCGAATAGAAACAAGTTTCGCAAGCTTTAGTACGCGAATCACAAAAAAGACTAAATTGAAGTGATAAACGCTTCCATGGATACAAAAATGTGATATTCAATTCTTAATAGTGGCGATAAAAGCGGCTCTTGACTTCTCCATTGCAATAAGCGTCAATGTAGTAAACCTGTAAATCCAGTTATAAGTTTGAAGATAGGATAAATTGGAAGATGTACCTCAGGACAAAAAGAAGCCGCGAGTTCAGCGTAGTGAAGAACCATGTCACAGACGCCTTCTCCTTTCAGGAAATACTCGATGTTCAGAAAATTCTTCACGTTATCGAACGATCTCTCAATCTTCCATTCAGGTCTGTTGGCTTTGGTAGAGTCTTCCAGAAGTTCTTCGATCTGACTGTGGATTGTATCAGCATTGAGATCAGCGTGGAAGTCGTCGACGTAGTCAATATCAGTGACGATCACCGCGCGGGCGTGTTCTAAGCTTTATTTAAGTAGAACCCAAAAGTGTTTTGTACCTTTCAGGTCGCTAGAAGAGAGATTGTTGCGGCCGAGAACGCCGGAAACAAGCATCAAAGCAAAAATGGCTGACGTGTAAGACATCCTGAAGAATGGCAGGGAAATGTGGCTTCTTGTTGTTGAAAGAAGCGCTTATGAAACGTCAAAAACGCGTCTTGGAACAATTGCTGAAATCTGACAAAAGAAGTTCAGCGACGAAAAGATCCACGTTGCCACAATCATTGCCCTTTTGTGTGGTGTATGGGAATTTTCGTATGCGTGGCAAACATAAATTTGAAGTTGTAGTGGAAAGTGCACTAAAGGAACAAATTCCAACCTTGTCGATTTCAGTAAAATCGTCAAACTTTCTTTTGAATTGCAGGTTGTACATGTGTAGCTGTCGAGTTTCGCCTCTTCAGAAATCGAACTATGCTTTTTTGAAACGATTTTTGTCCTCGATAAACTTTATCGCTTGAACTTGATAGCATCCTGTTTGAAAAGCCATCGACTGTCGGCCCTCGTCACAAAGAGGATTTTTCGTGTCTTACAGGACCAACCTCTTAAGGGGTTGTTCCCACTTTGTTCCCAGGCTTGCTTCAAACGCTGCTCCACAGGCTGCTCCGTTCGACCGCTTACCTCATTCACGAATGAATCACCCGAAGCACCCGGCTTCTCAGACTACTTCGACGAAAACAGACAGCTTTCGTTTGAGCCGGTCTTCAAAATCGTCTTCGGCGAAGTGCCGCCCCATTCTCTTCAACTGACGATGTCCGGAACGGTCCACTGGAGAAGCTCTGCTCCAGTCACTTCTCGCTCTTCTCGACGCAAGCCGCGCTTGAATACCTTCGGAGACTGATCCACCCCTTCTCGCAGATCATCCGTCTCCAAGCGATCCCGACGCCTTCCGCCAGAACTTGACGGGATAAATTTCACGCGCGCTCATTATGGCCGTCGGCTTTGAAGACGTCCACCTGAAGATTGTCGACAGCGGCCGGACACTCTTCTCCCCCTTCTCGAGCATCTTCGGATCCCCTCGTGCTACGTCAGCCACCCACCGTCCTGTTTCCTAGCTGGTAAGCTCTAGCACCCTCTGATCTTTTCTAAAACGCTTATCTATAGGCAGCCGTCCGTTTATTTCCAGGATTACAACATGCATTGGGCACATTTATTCTTCATTAATCAGTAAGCACGATAGAAGCGGCCTTTGTACGCACCGTTGCAGAAGACATCGGTGTAATAGACCTGAAATTTCACCTTTAGATACATGTCTTTTTCATGCCCTCACTTCAGGAGAATACGTGGGAATGAGCTCAGCGAAGTGAAGAACGACACGGCAGACGTCCTTTCCTTGAAGCGTGTATTCGATATTCACGAATCCGGATCCGTTTTTTAAAGTTCTTTCCGTTTCCCATTCAGGATTAATGGGCTCTCCGGCAGAGGCGAGAAGTTCTTGGATCTGAAATCATTAGTTTGAATTGTAATCTTCAACGGGCGGCTTACATGGCCTTCAATTATACCAGCATCCATCTCCGCTTGATTATTATTAAAGTAGCTAACGTCAGTGACAATGAGGGCCGCGGCGGTATCTAGAATCGGAACGCAGGTTAATGGTGGGAAATTGGGTCACGGTTACCTCCTGATTCGACAATCGGCTTCATGGTGGTCTTAGGCGCTTGAGTTGTGTTTGTCGTGCTCAGGATCGTGGTTGGGACTTCACTGGTAGAAACAGAAGAGGATTTTGGTTTCAGAGTAGACGTCCTTGTGGTTTTCGGCGTCACAGTCGTCCGCTTCGGTCCGAGCTTCGTCAGATGACCATCATCCGGAATTGGATTGTAGGCGTGAACGCAGGAAATGACAGCGATAAACAGTAATAGGAGAGTGTAGGACATGATGAAGCGCTTGGTGACTGAAAGGAAGACTGACACTCAAGTCCGATTTTGAACACAAAGGTTGGAATTTCGGCTTCCTTCCAATTTAAAGAGAAAAAGCCAAGCAAAGGGCGAAAATGCTTTTAATGTTATTCGAGGGTGCCTTTCCTATGTACCAAAGCCATTCAAAGGGACGTGGCACAAATGGATTCCAGAGCAAACAGCGAGTTGGATGAAATTTCAGTTTTAGTTCGCACGTACAGATGATTCACCTTCTGTTTCTTGTCACAACCAAGCAAGAATTTGAATGCAAATCACCATTTCGGTTAGGGCTATCTTAACATTCGTGCTCCAAAAATGAAAATTGGACTATTTGCGTCGCTTCCCCTTAATTAATAACGTTTTCGAGTCCATTTCTTTCCATTTTTACAACTTTCAGCAGTCCAAAAATGGTCTGCCTCTTGAATTCTTTCAGCGTAGGAACGATACTTTATCTTGAATGGGAATCATTTTAAATCGATCTCAAAAATTCAATTTTGCTGGAAAGTCTTCTTAATGTTGTCGTTGCAGTTGACATCGATTCTTTCAATCTAAACGGGATTTCAGTTAGAAAAGATTTTTTAGGTTAGCTCACAAAAGGCGCATAGAGGACTCCAAACTCAGCCACTGCCATAATTTTTCCACAAACGTCGTTTTCCTCAATTCGATAGTAGATGACGATCTTTCCGTTATGTTCCTGAACCGACTTCTTTACTTTACCAAAAGTGTCTTTCTGAACTTGACCAGACTGAGCGGCAGCGAAACGGAGCTATAATGGAATTACGCTGAAAGCAGGCACGTGAAAAGGCTGACCTGGTGTCCAATAACTTCAGCCTCTTGCTTGGCTTGAAGCTTGTTCTTGTAATCGATGTTGGTGAAAAGAGTGGTCGTAACAAAACCTAAAACTTGCTTGAAAATGAATCGTAAGATTACGGTTACCATTTTCAACCGAGCGACGCTTTCTTTTTGGGGTATCCTTTGCCGGAGAACTTGTTGTGGTGCTGGTCGCTGAAGACGTGGGAGTCGATGGCGTGGAAGGCGTCGAGGGTGTCGACGGAGTTGACAAGCCACTAGAAGAGCTCCCGCTTGGAGAACACGCCTGCACAGCCAAGAGGGCCAAGGAGGCGCCAAGAACGGAGAGGACGAGCTTGTTCATAATTTTCGAAATCTGATAAGGATGCCGGGAGACTGATCTTTTATACGCATTTCAAGAATAGATTACTTTTATGAGCAAACATCGTTTTAGAAGAACCAACAGAGAAGACTTTAAGACAAGAGATTTAGAATAACGTCCTAGCATAACCGTTCCATGCTTATGGGTCTGCCCAGAAATCAGATCGTTTCAGATACCAGCCAAAATTTGGAGCTATAACCAAAAGATCAACTCAGGACGAAGAACAAAGATTATACATATGTCTACGATCAATTTGCTTGCCTAACCTTCCTCGGAACAACATTTTGTCCATTCAGTGTACGTAGATCAACAATATGAAAGCCAAAATTTTCAAAAATGGTCATCCCTTCGAGTAGTGATGAACCTGTTCCTTGTCATCCTCGTCGCCGCGACTATCTTCGTCCTGCCCAGGTCTGCTCTTCTCCACTCTCAGGCGGCAGCTCCCCAGTGATATCCTTGACTCCCGCTTCCACCGGAGGCTCCTCTTCCACCCAAACCTCCTCTTCCAAGGCTTCCTCCAAGGCCTCTTCTGAAGCGCCAAAACGCCGTCGCCGCGCTGCTGGAAACATATTCCGAGGAATCTATGTCGACTTTATGAAGGTTTTCAAACTTCAGTTCGAGAAGATTATGGTCGATGCTCAAAACATGTTCCTTTCAAAATCTAACGAAAAGATGTGGCTACCCAACAAATCTATCAATGTTTATCTATCAAGCCTCAATTCCATTTCTGCCAACACGCAATGTCGTTTAATAGAACTTGAAAAGAAGAAAATGACATTTGGACTGAAATTCGGCTCTGGTGAAGAGTTGGCTGACGTTGGCAAGGTGGGCGAAACGTAGCAAACAAAATTCTTTGGAGCTTTGATTTGAACACACGTGAGACAAGGGAAATTCGAAGACAAAGACAAATTGACGATTTTAACGAAGATCTCTAGAACAAAAGCTAATTTTGAACTTAAGAGGAAATATGCATACCTCTTAACGACAATTTTAAAGCAAACGCAAACATAAAACAAAAGTGAAATCGTTCCTCAAATATCGTAGCGCGACAATAACAGCAAAATGCCAAATGTCGAACAAAGTTCGCTCCTAAAAAAAATCCAAAAATATGTTTGCCAAGCTGGAAAACTTTAAGGTTGTCTGTACCAAAAGTCGCAGTAAAACAGTGACATTCTAGAAGTGTGAGAATTGTATAAAAGCGAGCTTCACGCCACTTTCCTTAGTTCACCGAACGTTCACCCTCTCAAGTCATGAAGTTCTTGGCCGCCCTGTTCTTCTTTCTCTCGGTTGTCGCGCTCGCCGTCCACGCCTGCTCCCCGACCACTCCGGCTGTGACCGCTCCACCCACCAACGCTCCCACGGTAGCTCCTGTCGTCACCGGAGCTCCCACCGAAGCCGGCAAGAGCACCACCTCTGCTCACGCTTCCTCCACGACCACCACCGTGGACCCAAATGGCAGAAAGTAAAGCCAGCTGGCTTCGGACTCACCGAGAGGTAACTTGTCTAACAAGCAAACTTCTGACATTGATTCATATTTCAGGTCCACTGAACTTTCCTTCTAAAAATGAAAGCTTCTTTTTCAATTTTTGGAATTTGTGCCCAGTCAAGTCATAAATCCCTTTTGCAAATCGTGTGCTCGCTTTATCGACATTACACATTCAAACCACTTTAAAAGGGCATTTACTGCTTCTTGAAGACCTTCTCGTTTCCGTTACAGTTGACGGTGATCTTCTCGACCTGAACAACTCTCTTACCATTCTGACCACCTAACCACGACTCACCAAGTGGTCGAGCTTGATTCCGACCTCCGCCATTGTCTCAACCACCTCGCAGATCTCCTCCCCGGTCAGGCGATAGAAGATGGCCACTTTTCCGTCAACGTTCTTGGCGCTCTTCTCGACGTCGCTCAGGTCTTCGTTGTCGGCTTCGACGGTCTGGGCGATGGCTTGGCGGATCTGAAATTCAAGGCTTGAAAGTGTCGTGCAGTCAACTTCTCACAGCTTTTCCGAATTGCTCAGATTTCAGGTTGGCGTCCTTTTGGTTCGTGAAGACGAACTTGGTGAAGACGACGACCAGAACAGAGTTCTTCTCGGCTCCGACCGAACGACGCTTCCTGGAAGCCTTGGTAGACTTGGAGGTTGAAGGGGTGGAGGGGGTCGAAGGAGTCGATGGAGTGGATGGCGTGGAAGGCGTTGAAGGAGTGGAAGGGGTCGAGGATCCACCGCCGGAAGGACTAGGAGAGCAAGCCTGCACGGCCAGAAGGGCCAAGGAGACGCCGAGGATAAAGAAGACAAACTTGGTCATGATGTGTTCAAGGAGAGCAGAGGATGATGGTTGGGTTATGGGAGAGCTCGCTTATATTCGCTTACAAAGTCGTTTAGGTTATGTGATCACATAGTTGTGAAAAGGAAAACCTTTCATTACTGTTTGTTATGCGACTGTGCTCATGCTTGTGTAAACAGTAAGCACGGCTGCTATCCAAACATTTGCCACATGGTCTGACAGTTAAACGTTATCAAACGCGATGGATCATAAATTGGTTTTCAAGAACGGAATTTGTGCAAAAACGATGTTTATTCAGTTTTCGCTAATTCTTTGGCAATGATGAAGTTTTTGGATATATGTGCTAATCTGGACTTCTTAGCGCTTGTACTGCTTCTCGGATCCGTCACAGACGACGTCGATCTGTTCGATCTGAAACACGTTGCTTATACTACCCACTCCATCCTAATCTCCCACCTCGCTGAGGTAGGCAACTCCGAGGTCTCCGATGGTGTGGGCGTTTTGGCAACCTCCCTTCTTCTCCAGGTCGTAGGTAATCTTCACGCTTCCATTCTCGTTCTCGATCACGCGCTCGGCTTCTTTGAGGTCGTCGGCATTCACATTAAGGAACGAAGAGGCCAGTCCGAGCTGAAATTTATGCATTTTGGATAAGTATGGTAAGTAGATTCTTACCTGAGATTCCAGGTAACCGGCGACTCCCTTGGCCTGTTCTTCGTTTTCGAAAGGAGTGTTCATGAGGATCTGGGCGTGGATGGCATCTAGAAATCAACACTTCTAATTTCTGAGAGATCCCGATCTCTTACCGGGGCTGGCCGATCGTCGCTTTCTGTATCCAGGCATTTTTGGGGTGGTCGTGCTTGGACTGCAGGCCTCCAAAAGGAGAGGAGTGGCGATGGCAAAGACGAGGAGGAGGACGAGAGGAGATTGCATGGTTTGAAGGAATGTTGAAGCTGTTTTACATATTGGCATCAATCACCGGAGTTTTATAGCAGACGAAAACGGAAGTTGGTGAAACTATGTTGAGCCGTTTCCGCCAGTAGGTGTTTAGCCACAAAATTTGTGACGTTGTGCTTTCGAATCGAATCGAAGAGGTGACATTTTGATAAGGCTTTGTGTTCCGAAACAGAAACGCGAACATTGACCATTTGAATCGCCAATCGCACTTTTCTGTTTGACATTAAAGGATAGGCGTGGCACAAGTGCGAATGCCTTTTCCGGCTGAGACATTTTGTATTGTTTCGGTCTTGGGTTTCTTAAGATCGTTGATACAAGTTCTTCAGCTCAATAATCAAACGGCAACACATTTTCGAAGAGGCACATGCTGACAAACAACATGATAATTTTCCAAGTAACTGGCTCCTGTTAACTGGTTAACTGAGTTTCTGTTTACATTAGGGTCAATCGGAACTCGACACCTCTGAAGTTTCTGGCTCTTTGAAGCAACATTTATTAAGCGATGGTTTTGTATTCAATAGGAATGACCTTTGGTATCAAAACACCAGCAATAGAGCGAGTATCACAAAAAGGATTCTCTGCAGCATTAGTGGAGCCGACGACGAGTAAGTGAATTCTTTCACTGGACAGCTCACGCAATGACATATTCCAGGAAGCTCACCACGCACAACACAATAACCTAAAATCCTTATTTGAAGAAGTAAAAAGGAAAAGCAAGTACCATTTAAGAAACAGTTCTTAGACATGCAAAAATCATCGCAGTTATCTGACAAGATGCAAAAGTCGCTTCCCCAAGAGGTTCCGCAAACCTCCTTAGTAACCATAGTGACAATGTCGTAATGAGTCTTGTTTTGGGCTGTAGATGCGGATATCATTAGGATGACACAGATGATAATATGTAGCACCATCTGAACAAGTCAAATTTAAATATGGGGATAGAGATATGGCAGCCGTCTACCGAAAGCTTCTGAGAAAAGGAAAGAGGAACGATTAAGGCGTGCAAATGGACACCTTCAATTAAACGAAGCACAATTGCAAAACTAGAAATTGAAAAGACACAAATTCGGGTAATGGAAAGAGCAAAGAGCATAAAGCATTTGAAGCGACGTACCTTCAGTCTCCTATAATGAGGTTCAAACCGTTCAATTTTAAAGGTTCAATTCTGAGATATGGTAAGACCGGAACTGCCAAGATTGGAAAGGACATTTGCACTTGTGCCAGGTGCGATTGGAACGGAACGTGCGATTGGCAATTCCAATGACAAATGTTCGCGATTCTCTTCCGGAACACATCAAAATGTCAGCTTCTTCTGTTCGAACAAAAGAATTCTAATAACAACGTCACAAATTTTGTGGCTAAACACGGCTCAAAATAGTTTCACCAACTTCCGTCTCCATCTGCTATAAAAGTCCGGTGGGTCATATACCAACCATCCAGCCAGCTTCAGCATGCGACGATCGGCCAGCCCCGGTAAGAGATCGGGATCTCTCAGAAATAAGAAGTGTTGATTTCTAGATGCCATCCACGCCCAGATCCTCATGAACACTCCTTTCGAAAACGAAGAACAGGCCAAGGGAGTCGCCGGTTACCTGGAATCTCAGGTAAGAATCTACTTACCATACTTATCCAAAATGCATAAATTTCAGCTCGGACTGGCCTCTTCGTTCCTTAATGTGAATGCCGACGACCTCAAAGAAGCCGAGCGCGTGATCGAGAACGAGAATGGAAGCGTGAAGATTACCTACGACCTGGAGAAGAAGGGAGGTTGCCAAAACGCCCACACCATCGGAGACCTCGGAGTTGCTTACCTCAGCGAGGTGGGGAGATTAGGATGGAGTGGGTAGTATAAGCAACGTGTTTCAGATCGAACAGATCGACGTCGTCTGTGACGGATCCGAGAAGCAGTACAAGCGCTAAGAAGTCCATGTCCAAATGTCTTTCACCATTGCCAAAGAAGGAGTAAAAGTGAAATAAAAGAATGACATATCTCGAAATTTGAAAATGTATAAAATTGTTGCTTGAATACTGGCAAAACGTATCCAAGCATTCATGGTTGCTGTTGAGTATTACACTCATAAGGAAACCTTCCAAACTGATACGTGCAGAATTTGATGAACACTAGGAGAGTTTTTGACTTTGATTCGAACGATTTAAATCTCATCGGCTGCTTTCACAAAAACCATTTTTAAAAAAGCACTTTTAATATCATACAGATACATATCCTCCCCGAAAAGCTATGATGAAGCAGTGCCAGTGCTCCTGATCGCTGAGCTGACCTTTGATCTCCTCGGAGCCAATGTTTTTTTTTGATGTAAGGAACGAAATGTTACGTTTTTACAAACGGAAAATGAGAATAAGTAGGAAAAAACCTCGATGAAGGATGCGAGAATTTTGGCCAAAATTTTGGCCGCTTTAGAGCCAACGTCGTTTCACACCTCCTCCTCTCCTGGTTTTTTGAACTTAGCAGAGCATCTCCGTTCAAAAAATGTTTGCCCAGAGATGACAAGAATCGCTTAAGACACAGTAATGGCAGGTTATTGCTTTTCAAGATTGGTGTTCAAACACACCTAAACGACTTTGCAACGGTTTAAAAGCAAAAGATCCCACAGCTCCACCATCATCACCTGCTCATCCCTTCCAACATGAACAAGTTTGTCTTCTTCGTCCTCGCTGCTTCTTTTGCCCTGTTGGCTGTGCACGCTTGCTCTCCTAGTCCTTCAGGCGGAGGGTCATCGACCCCTTCGACACCTTCGACTCCTTCAACGCCTTCCACGCCATCCACTCCATCGACCCCCTCGACTCCCTCCAGCTCCTCGGCAAAGGAAGATAAGAAGGGTGGCGCAGGATCTAGGAAACGCCGTGACGTTGGAACTGACAACGAGCAGTTCCACGCTACTCTCCTCCAACACTTTAATCACCTTTAATTGTCTTATTTTCGCGTTATCCTACAATTGGCGATAAATGTGCACTTCAAAATGAGTCTTCCCAAAAACGTATTTTTAAATATTTGAGGGAAGGCACAAACGACTTTGTAACGGTTTAAAAGCGATCAGTGCCAAAAATTAGTCTGTTTGAGCAAAATGGCAGATCATGGAATTTGTACAAAACCAATGTAACCGGAAAAGCAACAATCACCCCTTTTGTATCTACCATGTTCTTAACAAAATGGTCCTTTGAGAACCGTTTTCGCTTTTCGTGCTTTGTTCCAGTTGTCGATTGCTGTTTCTTACATCAGTTGTTTGTTGCAATGCCTATCAATGACGATCAGTTTTTGCATAAACTGTACTTTCAAAGAAGCAAAACCAATTCAACAAAAGTTGAAAAACGAGAAATGTGTTTGCACTTATGCCACATCCAACTTCAAATGTCGAAGCTTAAAATGATTCTGAAGCCAATCGACGGAAGTGTGGCATTTATGGAACAGAGATTCAAACCACAATGGACACAAAATCTCCACTTGTAGATACTTAAATGTAGGCTGGGATTAAAACCAATGGAATTTTATTGTTATTTCAGCAATTTTTAAGAGTTGAAATGCCTTCTTAAAAGTAATAAAAGACAGAAATCAGTTCCATTTTAAAAAGAAGCTTGCGAAACAGAAATAATCGCGGTGAAACGTTCAAGATATAAAGTAATTCAGAGGTGCGTTTTAAGTCATCCAGGCGCCACACAGATGATGGGTAGAAAACGATCGATGATGGTAGAAGAAATTCAACAACTTTGCAAAGATTTGCAGGGAATGTTTGCAGAATGAACCATTGCAATGACACGTTTTCGCTTTTCAAAACTAATGCTCAAACAAAGCTAAAGCTAAGGTTCAAACCGTTCAATTTTAAAGGTTGAATTCTGAGATATGGTAAGACCGGAACTGCCAAGATTGGAAAGGACATTTGCACTTGTGCCAGGTCTATCCTTTAATGTCAAAACGGAACGTGCGATTGGCAATTCCAATGACAAATGTTCGCGATTCTCTTCCGGAACACATCAAAATGTCAGCTTCTTCTGTTCGAACAAAAGAATTCTAATAACAACGTCACAAATTTTGTGGCTAAACACGGCTCAAAATAGTTTCACCAACTTCCGTCTCCATCTGCTATAAAAGTCCGGTGGGTCATATACCAACCATCCAGCCAGCTTCAGCGTTTCCTCACTCATCCAAACCATGCAATCTCCTCTCGTCCTCCTCCTCGTCTTTGCCATCGCCGCTCCTCTCCTTTTGGAGGCCTGCAGTCCAAGCACGACCACCCCAAAAATGCCTGGATACAGAAAGCGACGATCGGCCAGCCCCGGTAAGAGATCGGGATCTCTCAGAAATAAGAAGTGTTGATTTCTAGATGCCATCCACGCCCAGATCCTCATGAACACTCCTTTCGAAAACGAAGAACAGGCCAAGGGAGTCGCCGGTTACCTGGAATCTCAGGTAAGAATCTACTTACCATACTTATCCAAAATGCATAAATTTCAGCTCGGACTGGCCTCTTCGTTCCTTAATGTGAATGCCGACGACCTCAAAGAAGCCGAGCGCGTGATCGAGAACGAGAATGGAAGCGTGAAGATTACCTACGACCTGGAGAAGAAGGGAGGTTGCCAAAACGCCCACACCATCGGAGACCTCGGAGTTGCCTACCTCAGCGAGGTGGAGAGATTAGGATGGAGTGGGTAGTATAAGCAACGTGTTTCAGATCGAACAGATCGACGTCGTCTGTGACGGATCCGAGAAGCAGTACAAGCGCTAAGAAGTCCAGATTAGCACATATATCCAAAAACTTCATCATTGCCAAAGAATTAGCGAAAACTGAATAAACATCGTTTTTGCACAAATTCCGTTCTTGAAAACCAATTTATGATCCATCGCGTTTGATAACGTTTAACTGTCAGACCATGTGGCAAATGTTTGGATAGCAGCCGTGCTTACTGTTTACACAAGCATGAGCACAGTCGCATAACAAACAGTAATGAAAGGTTTTCCTTTTCACAACTATGTGATCACATAACCTAAACGACTTTGTAAGCGAATATAAGCGAGCTCTCCCATAACCCAACCATCATCCTCTGCTCTCCTTGAACACATCATGACCAAGTTTGTCTTCTTTATCCTCGGCGTCTCCTTGGCCCTTCTGGCCGTGCAGGCTTGCTCTCCTAGTCCTTCCGGCGGTGGATCCTCGACCCCTTCCACTCCTTCAACGCCTTCCACGCCATCCACTCCATCGACTCCTTCGACCCCCTCCACCCCTTCAACCTCCAAGTCTACCAAGGCTTCCAGGAAGCGTCGTTCGGTCGGAGCCGAGAAGAACTCTGTTCTGGTCGTCGTCTTCACCAAGTTCGTCTTCACGAACCAAAAGGACGCCAACCTGAAATCTGAGCAATTCGGAAAAGCTGTGAGAAGTTGACTGCACGACACTTTCAAGCCTTGAATTTCAGATCCGCCAAGCCATCGCCCAGACCGTCGAAGCCGACAACGAAGACCTGAGCGACGTCGAGAAGAGCGCCAAGAACGTTGACGGAAAAGTGGCCATCTTCTATCGCCTGACCGGGGAGGAGATCTGCGAGGTGGTTGAGACAATGGCGGAGGTCGGAATCAAGCTCGACCACTTGGTGAGTCGTGGTTAGGTGGTCAGAATGGTAAGAGAGTTGTTCAGGTCGAGAAGATCACCGTCAACTGTAACGGAAACGAGAAGGTCTTCAAGAAGCAGTAAATGCCCTTTTAAAGTGGTTTGAATGTGTAATGTCGATAAAGCGAGCACACGATTTGCAAAAGGGATTTATGACTTGACTGGGCACAAATTCCAAAAATTGAAAAAGAAGCTTTCATGTTAGGCGGTCAAGTTGGATGGACCTGAAATGTGAATCAATGTATGAAGGTCGTTTGTTCGACGGTTACCTTTTTAAGAGTCTCAAGCCAGTTGTATTTATGGAGCGTTAGGGTCTTTGGTGGTAGTCTTGATGGTGGTGGCTGGAGCTTCAGTCGTCGAACCAGCTCCGGTGGTTGGTCCGTTGGCTCCAGTAGTGGTGGAACCTCCAACGGGAGCTCCGGTGACGACAGGAGCTACCGTGGGAGCGTTGGTGGGTGGAGCGGTCACAGCCGGAGTGGTCGGGGAGCAGGCGTGGACGGCGAGCGCGGCGACCGAGAGGAAGAACAGGACGGCGAAGAACTTCATGACTGGAGAGGGTGGACGTTCGGTGAACTGAGAAAAGTGGCGTCAAGCCTGCTTTTATGCGATTCTCAAAGTGATGAAATGTCATTGTTTCAAAGTGATTTGTGGCATAGACAACCTTTAAAATTTTCCAGCTTGGCAAACATATTTTTGGAATGTTTCAGCAAAAAGTTCGACATTTCACGGTTTGCTCTTATTTTGGCGCCCGTTCTGCGTCTTCTTTAGTAATTACCGACGGTTCGTAGCCAAGATCCAGTGTTAATGACCCAAAGAAAACAAACAGGATGTCCAGTTTTTGTTGATGTATTGTAACACACTTTCAAATCTCAAAGTTCTAAAGAATGTTGTTTGCCACGTTTCGCCCACTTGTCAGCGTCAGCCAACGCTCCACCAGAGCACAAACCACAACCAAAATGTCACTTCCTCCTCTTCGAATTTCACCAAAACAAAGAATGTGAAACCACGTCGACGCACAAATTTCTCGAACCCTAAAGGTTGTCGTCATGGAAAGGTCGACAAAATTCCAGAATAGCTCAAGCCTGGTTCTCTTCTATAAAACGTCCCAGGCCCTTTATTAGTTCCCCTTGTCGAACATGCAACCTCTCGTGCTCCTCGTCGTCTTCGCCATCGCCTCGCCGCTCCTTCTGGTGGCCGCCCATCCTGGTAATCTCCTCTGCCAGAGACTGTTTAAAGAATTTGTGTCCAGATGCCATCCACGCCGAGGTTCACATGAACACTCCTTTCGAGAACGAGAAACAAGCCATTGATGCTGCTTCTCACCTGGAATCTCAGGTAAAACAGTTTTTCTTTTACTCTATTAATTTAGCTCATTTTGTAGCTCATGCTTGCGTCCTGGGTGCTTCCCGTCAACGCCGACGACCTCAAGCAAGCCGAACGCAAGGTCGAAAACGAGGATGGAAAAGTGAAGATTTCCTACGACCTGGAGAAGAAGGGAGGGTGTGTCAACGCCCACACCATTGCAGACCTTGGAACCACGTACCTCGGCGAGGTGAGGAGGCTGATATAAGAAACATAATTTTGAGATTGGCGTTTCAGATCGGTTCGGTCAACGTTGCCTGTGAGGGAGCCGAGAAGGAGTACAAGCGCTGAGAAGTCAAGATGACTCACATTCCTTAAAATCTATACATAATCAAATAAATGCAAATGAAATCTATCCGTGGTCTTGAGCTTTCGCGTCTCCAGGATCACCCTTCAATATAGCACTGTTCGACCCAAAATTACCCAAAGGAATTTGTTTTGTTCAGAATTCCATAAATGGTGATTCAACGAAAACCGTTTCAAGAATGCCTGTAAGTTTCATCATGTGCTTAAACGGCCTATGTCCATTTTTGTTAACATGACGTTTCAACACAAAGCAAACAAGGTTCCAAAAGGCGTAAATTTAAACGACGCGATAATCAAATATATGATCCACACATGTAAACGACTTTGCGACGATATAAAAGCGAGCTCTCCCAAAGATTTATCATAATCCTCTGCTCTCTTTTCTACCATGAACAAGCTTGCCTTTTCCGCTCTCGGCGCCTCCTTGGCCCTTCTGGCCGTGCAGGCTTGCTCTCCTAGTCCTTCCGGCGGTGGATCCTCGACCCCTTCCACTCCTTCAACGCCTTCCACGCCATCCACTCCATCGACTCCTTCGACCCCCTCCACCCCTTCAACCTCCAAGTCTACCAAGGCTTCCAGGAAGCGTCGTTCGGTCGGAGCCGAGAAGAACTCTGTTCTGGTCGTCGTCTTCACCAAGTTTTCCTTTAAGAACCAAAAGGACGCCAACCTGAAATCTGAGCAATTCGGAAAAGCTGTGAGAAGTTGACTGCACGACACTTTCAAGCCTTGAATTTCAGATCCGCCAAGCCATCGCCCAGACCGTCGAAGCCGACAACGAAGACCTGAGCGACGTCGAGAAGAGCGCCAAGAACGTTGACGGAAAAGTGGCCATCTTCTATCGCCTGACCGGGGAGGAGATCTGCGAGGTGGTTGAGACAATGGCGGAGGTCGGAATCAAGCTCGACCACTTGGTGAGTCGTGGTTAGGTGGTCAGAATGGTAAGAGAGTTGTTCAGGTCGAGAAGATCACCGTCAACTGTAACGGAAACGAGAAGGTCTTCAAGAAGCAGTAAATGCCCTTTTAAAGTGGTTTGAATGTGTAATGTCGATAAAGCGAGCACACGATTTGCAAAAGGGATTTATGACTTGACTGGGCACAAATTCCAAAAATTGAAAAAGAAGCTTTCATGTTAGGCGGTCAAGTTGGATGGACCTGAAATGTGAATCAATGTATGAAGGTCGTTTGTTCGACGGTTACCTTTTTAAGAGTCTCAAGCCAGTTGTATTTATGGAGCGTTAGGGTCTTTGGTGGTAGTCTTGATGGTGGTGGCTGGAGCTTCAGTCGTCGAACCAGCTCCGGTGGTTGGTCCGTTGGCTCCAGTAGTGGTGGAACCTCCAACGGGAGCTCCGGTGACGACAGGAGCTACCGTGGGAGCGTTGGTGGGTGGAGCGGTCACAGCCGGAGTGGTCGGGGAGCAGGCGTGGACGGCGAGCGCGGCGACCGAGAGGAAGAACAGGACGGCGAAGAACTTCATGACTGGAGAGGGTGGACGTTCGGTGAACTGAGAAAAGTGGCGTCAAGCCTGCTTTTATGCGATTCTCAAAGTGATGAAATGTCATTGTTTCAAAGTGATTTGTGGCATAGACAACCTTTAAAATTTTCCAGCTTGGCAAACATATTTTTGGAATGTTTCAGCAAAAAGTTCGACATTTCACGGTTTGCTCTTATTTTGGCGCCCGTTCTGCGTCTTCTTTAGTAATTACCGACGGTTCGTAGCCAAGATCCAGTGTTAATGACCCAAAGAAAACAAACAGGATGTCCAGTTTTTGTTGATGTATTGTAACACACTTTCAAATCTCAAAGTTCTAAAGAATGTTGTTTGCCACGTTTCGCCCACTTGTCAGCGTCAGCCAACGCTCCACCAGAGCACAAACCACAACCAAAATGTCACTTCCTCCTCTTCGAATTTCACCAAAACAAAGAATGTGAAACCACGTCGACGCACAAATTTCTCGAACCCTAAAGGTTGTCGTCATGGAAAGGTCGACAAAATTCCAGAATAGCTCAAGCCTGGTTCTCTTCTATAAAACGTCCCAGGCCCTTTATTAGTTCCCCTTGTCGAACATGCAACCTCTCGTGCTCCTCGTCGTCTTCGCCATCGCCTCGCCGCTCCTTCTGGTGGCCGCCCATCCTGGTAATCTCCTCTGCCAGAGACTGTTTAAAGAATTTGTGTCCAGATGCCATCCACGCCGAGGTTCACATGAACACTCCTTTCGAGAACGAGAAACAAGCCATTGATGCTGCTTCTCACCTGGAATCTCAGGTAAAACAGTTTTTCTTTTACTCTATTAATTTAGCTCATTTTGTAGCTCATGCTTGCGTCCTGGGTGCTTCCCGTCAACGCCGACGACCTCAAGCAAGCCGAACGCAAGGTCGAAAACGAGGATGGAAAAGTGAAGATTTCCTACGACCTGGAGAAGAAGGGAGGGTGTGTCAACGCCCACACCATTGCAGACCTTGGAACCACGTACCTCGGCGAGGTGAGGAGGCTGATATAAGAAACATAATTTTGAGATTGGCGTTTCAGATCGGTTCGGTCAACGTTGCCTGTGAGGGAGCCGAGAAGGAGTACAAGCGCTGAGAAGTCAAGATGACTCACATTCCTTAAAATCTATACATAATCAAATAAATGCAAATGAAATCTATCCGTGGTCTTGAGCTTTCGCGTCTCCAGGATCACCCTTCAATATAGCACTGTTCGACCCAAAATTACCCAAAGGAATTTGTTTTGTTCAGAATTCCATAAATGGTGATTCAACGAAAACCGTTTCAAGAATGCCTGTAAGTTTCATCATGTGCTTAAACGGCCTATGTCCATTTTTGTTAACATGACGTTTCAACACAAAGCAAACAAGGTTCCAAAAGGCGTAAATTTAAACGACGCGATAATCAAATATATGATCCACACATGTAAACGACTTTGCGACGATATAAAAGCGAGCTCTCCCAAAGATTTATCATAATCCTCTGCTCTCTTTTCTACCATGAACAAGCTTGCCTTTTCCGCTCTCGGCGCCTCCTTGGCCCTTCTGGCCGTGCAGGCTTGCTCTCCTAGTCCTTCCGGCGGTGGATCCTCGACCCCTTCCACTCCTTCAACGCCTTCCACGCCATCCACTCCATCGACTCCTTCGACCCCTCCACCCCTTCAACCTCCAAGTCTACCAAGGCTTCCAGGAAGCGTCGTTCGGTCGGAGCCGAGAAGAACTCTGTTCTGGTCGTCGTCTTCACCAAGTTTTCCTTTAAGAACCAGGTGGATGCGAATCAAAAAGCGGAGGTTATTGGCAACCAGCTCCGCTACCAAGCCGGTCAACTTGATCTGCCCGAAATCGAAAAGTCCGTCAAAAACATTGACGGAAATGTGACCATCGAGTATCGCCTGGACGGAGATGGGCTTTGTGAGGTTGTGAACAACATCGCCGACTTTGGAGTCACTTATTCTGATTTTGTGAGTTGACCCAGTTAGCGTTAAAAATCAATTTTGTCTGTTTAGGTTGAGAAAATCAGCGTCAAGTGCAACGGAAACGAGAACGTCTACAGGAAGCAATAGTCCTGAACAAGTGTCTCATGTTTCCCTTCCCATAAAATTCGCAAATGAAGTGTCGTACTCTCGCCCTCAAATCCTTTCAACATTCACCAATATAACCAAAACTCTCAAAAGTGCACGAAAAGTGCAAAAACATACATTCTTTAATCGTTGTTCCAAGCCTTCATAACACTTGAAATGCCAACGCTGTCTTTTCAATCTCGACTCATTCGCTTCGCTCCATTCCACAGCGTTCTATGTAACAATTCATAAAACGGCGTCTGCACCCAATTGGGAACAAACAAAACAAAGAAAGCCATCGCACAGAACTGATCTTTTCTGATTGCGAACGGTTTCTATCTGACAGTTGCCACGTCACACAGACAATCTCCTAAAATTGAACAATTGCACAAAATGCAATAAAACGGCACCCAAGCCTTCAGATAAAGTGCTGCAGCATTGCATGCTAACGATGCGCAGTCTCGACATACTCGTTTTCGGCGTATTGCTTATCGTCCTTGGAACTGAGGCATGCCAACCCGAGGACGGACTAGGTTTACGCAGTGGGGCTCAGGTCCCTGGCGTAGTAGGAGAGCACTGTAAGTGTCTATTTTTTAGTGCAGATGTATGTGTAGTGTTTCAGCTGGCGGAGAGATCACGATCTACACAAATGAAGAATTCGGATCTCGAAGGGACAATATTGATTGCGCTGAACAAATGGAATTTACCGTCTGAGTCGATTTCCGCTATCTCATTTGAAAGGTGTTTCTAGATTGCTTCACTTTTAAAGATGGACTCAAATTTTCCATGGGGGAAGATTTTCAAGCGACGTATTCAGAGAGATTCAGCCCGGAAGAATGAAACAGCTACAAAGAAGGATCCCATGAATATTTCGTATACTTTGAGAAGCAAAACTGAGTGTATTCCGTTCAAGCAGAGCGTGCACATGATTTACGGAGTACTAAAGGAATATTTCCAGGTAACATAAATTGATTCTAATGAGTTGCAAACTTTTTAGATGAGCAAAATCGTGATCTCTTGCGACGGCAGTGAAGTTGTGTTCCCTAAAACAAAAAAAGGCTCGGTAGCGGCTCAGATAGACCAAAGTCCAAAAACGCCTGGCGTGGACGAAGACAACTGTAAGTGTGCATTTTATTAGTGCCGATGTATGTATACTGTTTTAGCTGGCGGAGAGATCAGAATCTACACCAAGGAAGAATTCGGAACTCGACGCGAGAATGTTTTTTATGCTGAACAAATCGAGTTCACCGTCTGAGTCGATTTCCGCTATCTCATTTGAAAGGTGTTTTTTAGATTGCTTCACTTTTGAAGATGGACACATACATTCCATGGGAAACGATTTTCAAACGACGCCTTGAGAAGGATCCGACCCAGAAAACTGACAGCAAACCACCCAAGGATGCCATGAATATTTTGTACACTTTGGGAGGCAAAAGAAAGTGCATTCCGTTCAAGAAGAGTGTGCTAAGAATTCACCGTGAACTCAGTAAACATTTCAAGGTAACTTGAACTATATGAAGAGGTAATTAACTTGTTAGATTAACAAAATTGTGATCAACTGCGATGACGACGACGAGGTCGAGTACCCAAACACAACCGGCATTGAAACGTTTAAAACTGTTTAACGGTTGTATTTTTCCTTTCTACTAGTAAAAAGACTAATCCGCTCAAATTGTTTAAAGTGGCATTACTAACCGGTCAACACGAGTTGAACACTTTGAACAGCAACCGTACAAAGGCAAGATTGAGAAGAAACAAGTGCTAGAACCCACTCTATCAACAAGTATCATAGATCAACGTTAAGGACTCGACAGCGAAACTTTAAGGTATACAATGTTCTGGTTTGTTAATCTAACCGCATTTGGGTTAAGAGCCTTAGCTGAAGACCTTTCCAACTAGCTATGGTAGGTCTCGATCATCAGTTTGAAAGTCATTAGCATCCCTTTTAAGATCCTGTTACCTGTTTAATTCGAAACCTTCGAAAAATAGGCTAAACTGCGAAAAAACTAAAAGGAGTGAGCTTGTCATCTGGAGTCCACACTTGATCTGGAGCCCAATACTTGGTCCAGAAATCTTGTTAAAGGATTTTGAGATAAAACATCAAAAACCGAAAAAACCACATCTTTTTGCAAAATCGAGTCATCCGTTCCACTCCCCAATTCTGCACGTCCACGGCACACCAAAGCATCCATTTCGCGACAGAAGAAAAGGTTTCAAAGAAACGCTTCCGCTCCTTTGTTCTCGATTTTCATCCAACAACTTGCCACGTCATCTTGACGCTTCGCGAAAACTGAACAATTGCAGAAAACGTAATAAAACAGCACTGAGTCCTTTCGGCGGTATTCTATGCTAACGATGCGTGGTTTCGCTTTAGTATTTCCTGGCGTCTTATTCCTGGCTCTCGGAATCAAGTCATGTCAACCTGACGGACAAGGCACATGGAGCCGCAACGGCCCTAAGACGCTCCTCTGGGATGACCTTAACTGTAAGTAGCATTTTTCTTTGGCTAACATGTATTTTTAGTTGAGGGATACATGTCCATTTACACAACGAGTCCCTATCTCAGTATAGGTCAAAACACACAATATGCCAAAATACTGGAACTGATGGTAGGCGAAAACAACTTGAATACTTATAAAATTTGTACTTTTAGATAGCCGCAAACCTGGATATGGACAGAAACTACAACTGGGGAAAGGCCTACAGGCGACAACTCAAGGAATACTATTTCAACAACAATGGAAACAACAACAACGGCAACAATGATGGCAATAGCAATAACGGCAACTTCGGCAACAACAACAACAACAACGGCAACAACAATAACAACAACAGAGGGCTTGCCATTGACTACACCTTGAGGAGCAGAAAAGAATGCGAAGCGATTGGAAGAAAAGGTCAAAGCATCTTCAACAACCTGCAAAGAGCCGGCGTAAGTAATGAGCGGTAGATTTGAATACTGAAGAAGTGTTTAGGTGACCAGAATCTACGTCTACTGCGACGGAATTGAGCACACCTTCTCGAACACCAACGGCAACTGGGGCAACAACAACAACAACAACAACGGAAACAATGGTAACCGCAACGACGACAACGGCGGCACTAACTGGAACAACGGAAACGGCAACAACGGAAACAATGGTAACCGCAACAACGGCAATAATGGTAACCGCAACAACGGCAATAATGGTAACCGCAACAACGGCAACGGCGACACTAACTGGAACAACGGAAACGGCAACAATGACAACAAAAATAACGGAAACAACAGGAACAACAGCAACCGCAATAGCGGTGACCCAGGTAACAACGGCAATAATAACAACGGCTTCAACAATGACAATGGTGGAACTAACGGCTTTGAAAACAACGAAAATAGCGGCAACAATAACGGAGGTACCTTCGGTAACAAAGACAACATTGTCAGTGACACTAACGGTAACACAGATACCAACGACAATAACAGCAACGGCTTCAACAATGGCAACAACAGAAATAACAACAACGGCGGAAACAACGGTAGTAACGGCAACCGCAACAACGGGAAATAAACTTGCAATGATGTCTTTGAAAATTCTTTTAAAATCCGTGGTTTAAGTGTATGTAAATAAACGATGTGCAAAATGGAGCTGGAAGTATGATTTCCACGACTGGCTTCAAGACTCGGGAGGCAGTTGAGAACCAGTGTTTACAAGTTTCAAGAGTTACAAGGACACGAAACGTAAAGCGATAATGTCTTTTATTACTTTTCCTCGCCTTCTTCCTCGTTCCTCCAACTAAAACATGTCATCCCAACACCAACGATCGACCCATTTACCGGCCTAGCACTAACAAGTACGTGTCTGAAGACTGTAAATGTGTACTAATGTAAAGTGGCCACGGCAACTAGGTCAGCAAAGGAAAATGCACTTATGGTTATATCCTTTGAAAATACCGCTGAACGGTTTGAAAGAATAAAGTGTAACCAAAATTAACTGATAAATGGATTTGAACGTATGCTTCCCTGGACTAGCCTGAGAGAGTGCACAAATGAAATTTGCTTTGAAACGTTAAAAAAGTGTCTTTTGTTCCAGGACAAAGGAAAAGCCATTTTGCGCACTCTCCAAGGCTTAAACTTGAGTTAATGAGTGTGCAGCGTTGATAGACATTGTGTTGAGGTGACAAACATCAACGTTTACTGCAGTGGATGCTTCTTACTTCTTAATGTAAGTCCTAAAATTGCGACCTGCGCTAGAATAAACTTAAGCAGTTCAAACTTCGACTTTGATAATCAAGGTTCAGAAATAGTGAACAGCGCTAAATCGTGGAAAAATGCTAACATTTTTAGTCTTCAAACCTAGTTTTAAAGTCTTTTTCAAAGGCCAGCTGTACGTTTCTTCCTTCAGCATCACAAAACACGAAAAGCATTTTTCAGTCTTTCGCCGTGACTCACCATCTGTTTCCGCTTCTGTAACTGAACAAAAAGCACACCTAAGCGACGTGGCTGTTTATAGACAACACGGAATTCTGAATTTTAAACAATGAAACGTATTTTCATAAAACGCAGCAGAGAAGCTATCTTCAAGGCCAATCGCACCATGCTTCGTCGCATCCTTCCAGTTCTTCTAGGCTTCTTTGTGCTCAAAACTGGGGCATGTACTCCCAAAGGAATCATACCCGGCAACCGACCAGGAGGCCGGCCTGGGAACAGTTCTAACGACTGTAAGTTCTCAACACATGCTTATTGACTTTATGACTTCGTTTTCCAGCCGACGGAATAATTACCGTATATACGAACCAGGGATTCGGGTCTAAGGAAAAGAATGCTGAATACGTCAGTCAATTTCAATGGTATGTAAGTGCATCTATGGTCTAACTTTTCTATGATCAGCTATTTTCAGTTTAGTAGAATAATGAAAGGCTGGGATGTACTTAATGAGGAAAATAGATGGGGACGACATTACAAGCGCGTCGTTGAAGCCGATGCGACAAAGAAGATAAGGATCATCTACACAATCAAAGAAACGAATCAGTGCGAACATGCTTTGGAACATGGCTACGACAAGTATGCCGAACTGAAACTACTCTTAAATGTGAGTTCTGTTCTAACTAACCGTTATAATAAATTTTAAGATCTCAGCGATGGACATCTCTTGCATGGGACAACGCCTGCAATTTCCTGAATGTACGTATTTTTAACGCTAGTTTGTAAAAGCCAATTTCAGTTAACGGAACAATGACAATTTTCACGGGAGAAGGCTATAAAACGGAACAAGAGAATGTCAGATTTGCTAGAAGTTTTGAATCTTACGTAAGAACTGAGCTCAAATCCGAATCTAAATTTATGAACAGGTAGCTCGGCTCCTGGGTGTCGATGAGACGCGCGATTGGGGAGCAAATTACAGCCGACAGCTCCATTCGGACAAAACTGAAAAAGCCAAGAATGACCCATCTAAGAACTCTCTGAACCTTGTCTACATGATTCAAGAACGACGCAAGTGCGAATTTTTCAAAGCTAATGTTCATCAGTCAACGAAGCTTCAACAGCTTCGCGAAAAATTTCCTGTAAGTCGCAATTCTCCTGATGCTAATTGAAAAAAGCTTTTCAGGTTCGAAAAATGGTTCTGACCTGTGACGGAGTGGACACGACAATCGAATAACTGCTTGAAACGGCTTATTGTGTAAATGCTTGAATGAAAATGAGTACAGTTACATTTTAAAATTAAGCGCGTTGTTGAAGTCGATGAGGAGCTTTTCGAATTGAAGCTTGAAGTTTTGCATGAAGTCAAGGGCCATGCGGCGACGGCGCTTTGGCGCTGCAGAAGAGACCTTGGAAGAAGCCTTGGAAGAGGAGGTCGGGGTAGAGGAAGAGCCTCCGGTGGAAGCGGAAGTCGAGGACATTGCCGGGGAACTGTCGCCTGAAGGTTGAGGTGAGCAGGACTGGGACAGGACAAAAATAGCTGAGGCGACGAGGACGACAAGGAGAAGATTCATGGCGAGGAGTGATATGACTGCTTAGGGATCTGGACTTTTATACTCAAGCTAAGAAACGGAATCGAAATTGTAGCCATCAATGTGAAATCATTGATCTTCGCTCTTATGTGACACTTTCGCCGTAATCTCTGTAAAGTTGGTCCTTAGACAAACAATGTCATTGGTCTATAATGAGCCCTGGTCATAAACTCTTTTTCGTCAACGCGAATTTCGTTGTAGTTCTCAAAGATCTTACCAAAGGTCTTGTTGAAATCCGAACGCCACTCTTACATGTTAAAATGATTCATTTTAGCAACGTGTCGATGTGAGAATGTCGCTAAAAACCATCGAAAAGCACTGAAAAACCTTTTCGATCCATTAAGTCATTATTCAGAGGCGTTCTATGTTCCCATTCCATCATCTTTATACCAATGTTTGTTTTTCAAAACATGGAAACGTTTCTCTAGAAAACCCGTTAAAGTAATGCTCAGTAAACAGTCGTTTCACGTTGCGATGGTATGTAAACAAATAAAGGTTATCTGAAATATCTGAAACCAACCACACCTAAAACAGCTTCAAGTCATATAAGAACAGCTGAACCCATAGCTTTTGCATCCTTCGAAAATGTGTAAAATCGTGGCTCTCGTTTGCCTCGCTCTGTTCCTGTTTGGTCCAACTAACGCTTGTAATCCCAAGCCAGAGAAGGTCCAAAGCTCCACTCTGGGGTCTTCTTCATCCTCTGCAAGCTCTTTCTCTTTTCTTTCCTCGTCATCTGGTGATCAAACTCAACAACCCAGCCAAGATGAGCCGCCCAGTAAGGCCATCAAAAACCATCAAAATAAATCTTCAAATTTAGAACCCGACACGGCCACCCTGTTCTCCAACGTTCCCTTTGTAAACGACGCCCAAGCTCAGATGGCTGCGGATCAAATTGCCGGTCAAGTGGGTCAACCCTTACATAACCCTTAAAATTGTGATCTTTAATTGCCAGATCCAACTCGCCGCTAGCATGTTCCCTCAAGCAAAAGGTCTGGACCTCAAAAGCTTCACAAAATCGGTCAAAAACGAGAACGGAAAAGTCGCGGTCACCTACAACCTTAAAAGCGAGAACGACTGCACCTCCGTCATGACGGTGGGAAACTACATTAGTTTGGCGCCACAAGTACACTCGCCCTTTTGTGACGCATATACAACTAATTGCATTTTGCTTTTAGCTGGAAAAACTCGAAGCCAACTGCAACGGGCAGAAAAAAATGTTCGAAAAGTGAATTTCGTTTTCTGACGAGGATGAATTTGATTAACTTACAAGATTTCTTGAGTGCTGCACCTGAGTCCGTTCGTTCTAACGTCACACCCAGAGTCTAAATTATTCACCTTACCTCACTTCCTTTCTTCATGTCACTAATTGCGAACCCGCGCGTTTCATTAACTTTAACGTGAGGAGCATAATGAAGGCGCCGCATTGGAAGAAAGCGCTTCCATTAACGCTCGACATAAACAGCGATTACCCACAGGTTCCCATAGTGACGCTAGCCTGGAGTCGGCTGATCTCCCTTCGCGGTGCCGAGAGCTCTCCCAGCGCGGCCTTGGTGCAGGTTGAATTTCAACGATTGTTTTCGAGAATTGCCGAATTGTGGCTGGAGAACGGCTCGAGTTGCGCAAAATTGCAGCTTTTGGGTTTGTGTCGGTCGAATATTAACGACATTCTGTTTAGCAAAAGCTTCACTTTCTGAGTTCTGTCATTCTTTTGATGGTCAAGACTCGGGACGTGGGTGTTACTTTTGTACGTCATTAGCTTAAGTTTTATTGTCTTTTTGGGTTGAACACGTAAGCTTAGGAGTGGGCGTACTGTGTCAAAAATACGCATGAATTAATCCTAAGCGGCGTCTAAGCCTCTTAATCCTAACGTTTACCCTTTAGATTTAACGTTTTTACGTTTGTCTGTCTTAAGCACACCCTTTGTACTCATTTTAATTAGCTATCGTTTCATTAAGTTCTTATATCGTAGGTGGTTTTTCTAACACTAAATTTGGCATTAAAACCTTAACGTTTTGAGATCGAAGGCCAAAGCCATAAAGCTACAAAACCCAGTTCTTGACTCTTGCTTGCGTACCGAGTTCGTGCTTAACCAAGCAAGTTGTTGGCCAAGAATCACAAGATATTTATAGGATTTATTTTGAGCATTAGCGATGATTCTGAGCAAATAACATTCTGTTGTCATGTGGTTTTCCATTCACAAACATGTTGTTGATCCTTGAGGAACTAGGAAGAACAGGTGTAGCTAGTAATTTGCATAAATATTATGCTAACAGGAACTCCGATTCTAGTCATGCTTGTATTGCGTACTCATTCCTTAGCCGATCTTCGGAATTGAATAGCCTTTTTGAAACACATCAAAACGCATTTCTGTGATTGTTTAAAAAGTTGGTTTAAGTTGAAGTTGAAGCAATTTCAATTTAATAGCCTCAATTCTTACAGCGTCCCTTCTAGCTGAGCAGATATCAGGAACAGCCGCATATGTCTTACGCTCTTAAGCAGATGCAATAGACAAAGGATAACGGATGTACTAATCCTTAGGTTCAAGCAAAGTACAGGGATTGGTACCTGTAATGAATCACTCGTCGACATTATGGGGCGACGAGGAACTCAATTTTTCAGCTTCGAATGCCGGTTCTTGACTTTTGATCTAAACACTTTTGACACGTGAATGCTTTCTAACTCTAAAATTCTGAAGTTGATGGACAGCGCTTCCACGTCGTTCAAAAAAGCGTTTTTATTTACCTGTCATGAGCTAGCAGGCACAAACTACAAAGTCGACATGAGAGAAAGCGAGTTCTAAAGAATGAGGGAGCATTCTAAATTTTGTATTCGTTCAAATCGTAAGACACAGAATCAATTTAATCTAAAATTTGGAGTTTTGGAGTTTTTGGAGTTACTAATTTGTTAATCGACGAACGTTCATTTTTCCTAATTTTGAAGACACATTTTTGGCGTTTTGGCTGTAACGGCTTCAACAAACCTAGTTGCTCAATGCGACCGAAAATCACTAATTTAACATGTCCTAAAATAATTGTCACAAACAAGATCCTGTGAGACCTGTAAAACATGTTTTTTGTTTGCTGACTCTCCTACTACGGTTCCATAATTTTTTCTTACAACTGCTAAACTCCGTTTCTTGGCATTGTCATCCACTTTCCCATTTTTAAAAAGATGGCAATAGGTATACGACATAATTGACCCTATGCATAAGCAAGTGCTTTCCCAGCACGTTCTGAGAAATGCTATAGCTAAACAAGTGTTCATAAATGATCTCTAATTTTGCTACAGGACATTGAATGTTCCCATTTTGTGACGTAGATCGTTTTAATTATAAGAGCGTGTGAAACGCTTTTCAAGTACAGGATCTCAAAACAAGGATTCAATTTGTGCAAATCATCTCTTCCTTTGGTTTTCAATGAAAACGAGCATTTGAACCTACGCGGTTCGTATTATGGTAGATTCAGTCTTTCAGCTATCCAAACTCGACACAGGACAATGGGTCGTTCCCATGTCAGCGGTGTAGATTATAAGAAAGTGTGAAATACGAATTTCAAATTTATCGCTCAGGGTACAGCAATTCATCTCTTCCAGTGCATCGAAGTAAGCCTTTGAACCTACGCTGTTCGTATTGTCCTATTGAGTCTTTCATCTCTTAGCTATCCACACTCGCTTCCTACCAGTCTCCGTTTACAACCACAGATTGTGCACTCGTTTCCTACCAGTCCACAGATTGTGCAACTACAATTCTCTGCTTCTCAAAAGACATCCGATTTTTTGCATTCCAAATTGCAATTTTCCTTCTAATCGTACTCCTGCAATCAACCCCTTCCGCAACAATTATCGCCCAACTTCGTTTCAAAGGCCACAAAAGCCAGGTTCTCGTCCCGCCCTTTCTTTTGTCTTCTTTCTAATCCCGACTCCTCCAGTCCCAAAAGCCCATACATGTTCTCTTCGTCAGGTTCCCGGAATAATCCCACATCTGACGCTTCTGGCAACTTCACCGTCTTCCGTCGACGGCCCTGTTGTTGCCTCGCAGGTGTTATTCCAAAGTATTAAAGAAGAAATCAATGCGACCGACCGCTGCTCATACCGCCCAGCGCCGGTCTCTCGCTCGCCGTCGCGGTTTCTGCGACTCCTTCGCCTACTCTCGCGGCATAATTACGCGTTCTGAGAACCGTAAAGATCGTCGTCGTTCTTTGAACCCAAACTTTTTAAAATCGAGTTTGCGCTGCGTGTAATTTCTTAAGATTCCTTGAATTTTGCCAATCAAAAAATTTTTATTTTCAAGGTCTTACCATTCCATCCGTACCCTCCTCTTCCAACCCTTGGCGGTCAGTGACGAGGGCGCAGGTACAACCGACGTGGAAACGTGTGAATCGAGCGGCGGCACTCCTTCCAAAGAAGCCCCGACGATCCTGTGCATGTAGACCGGCCTAGGTCTTTGCGCCCCACGTTTCGATGACCTGCATCCTGCGTGCTTTCTGCAATCTCATCATGGGCTCATGTCAGAGCACAGAAGTGAAGGTGCAGACAACCGTCTCCAAGCAGATCGACAAGCAGCTTTACGCTCAAAAAGCGCGCATGATCCAGAAGTTGCTGCTTTTAGGTGAGTTGGGAATTCGAGACAGCTTGGGCAGGTGGAGTTGGATGACGGGTGGTTAATAAGTATTTTGAATAACCAATAGGAAGAAAACATGAGAAAATGAGGCATTATATGGTTTATAACCTCGGGTTGAAGATCCCAAGATATGATCTCTCAAACATTAATTCCAGTTCCCAGGAAACAAGCAATTTTCGTATTTTGTTCTTTCGTCGTTTTGGGAATCTATTACATCTCTTTTGTTTGGCTCAAAAACCACAAGAAGGACTTCAACTTGTTACCACTCTCAAAATCCATTGTAGAGAATGCATTTTAATCCCTTACCTGATAAATTCCCATTATATCTCAAGCTTGCTCCGGGTGTACTTAACTGCTTAACTCTGCACTGACCTGTTGGTACTGCTCAAGTTTATTAAGACTCAAAAATTGTCTTGCAGGATTAGGTGAGCCTACGCAACTTTACATAAGCTGACATTTGTGGGAGAAGATATTTACAAGGTTCTTTATTTAGACCACGAGTTTTGTTTTGTCCTTCAAAGCCGTCATGAGGGGGTTTTTTAACATTAGGTTATGTGGGCATGGGTTCAGAAGATCATAGACCGTCTGACAACCTTATGTTAAGCCTAGTTTCAAGTCTATTGACGCGCGTTAGCATCAAGGGACCTTTATCATTAGACGCCTAATCCGTTCTCTTGTCTTCGGCGTTTTGACATTCAATGCAATGTCTTTTCACTAGGTGGCAAAGGCGCTCTTGGGTTGAGGGGAGAGGAAAACGTGTGTAAACAGGTCGGTTTTTAGATTTGAAAATTAAATTTAATGGGTTGAATTGCAGCCTTACATTTGACTGAGGAACAGGTTAGGTGAACTCAGGGTTCAGGTAAACTTTAAGATAATCCAAAGCTCTTTTAAGGTAAAATTATCTGAGAAAAGAGCAGCGTTTAACAAGACAAAAGATGGTCACTGATGTTTAAGATCGAAGCGCTTCTGTTTGGAGTCATTCTCAAAAGGCAGGTGCCATCCTGTAACCAGGGTTTTTTTATCTGAGTCAAATAGGAAATGGACTTTGAGGAGTTCAATTCTAGTTGACATCTTAAAGAAATTGTCAGAAAGTTGGTTAGTTGGCGTTGCACTTGAAAATGAGCCAGATTTAGGATTTCATCAAAACGTTTCAAACCACACATGGCAACAATCGGTGTTCAAATTTAAAGCATTTCCGTTAGCAGAGTTCTTCGTTCTGCAGAGTTAGCCTTTCCGTTCTTCGAAAACTTTTGCTTTATTGTACCCTCAAAATTTTTACCCGCAGGTGCAACGCTAAGAAAATCCCGACCTAAGGCTATAAATATCATTTTCATATTTTAGGCCCCGGAGAAAGCGGCAAAAGCACATGTTTGAAACAGATGCAGTAAGTCCACAAATTTTCTTCTTTTATTACCGAATTCACTTAGAATCCTGCATAACAACGGCTTCACCCAGGCGGAGATCGAAGACCGTAAATGCATCGTCTACAGCAACACTGTCCAATCCATGTTGGCCATTTCGAGTAACATGGCCAATCTGGGAATAATGCTTGAGAATCAAGGCCTTGAGAATGGCATTTTGGCCATCCAACGTCACGTTGATGAAGGGTTTGAAACCTCCGCGTTTAGTCCTGAAGTCAAAGCGGCTCTGATCGGATTGTGGGAAGATGCAGGCGTCAGAGCTTGTTATGAAAAGCGCAGTCAGTATCAACTTAATGATTCGGCTAAATAGTGAGCCCAGTAGACCTTAATACAGATAAGACAAGCCCATTTTCAGCTTTTTCGACAACCTGGAGAGGATATCCAAGAAGGACTACATGCCTACCGAGCAAGACATTCTCTACACTCGCGTGGCTACGGCCGGAGTGGTGCAGGTTACCTTTACTGCGAAGAATATCGATTTCAAGTGGGTTTTAACGCTTAGAATCAGTTTCTAAAGCGGGTATTTTAGGGTCTTCGACGTGGGTGGCCAGCGATCGGAACGTCGCAAGTGGATTCACTGCTTCGACGACGTGAATGCGATTATCTACGTGGCGGCGATTAGCGAGTATGACCAGAAGCTCAGAGAGGATGAGACGACGGTAGGAATTGCTCTTAGTCAATATTCCTAAAAGTGCATTTTAGAACCGCGTCATGGAGTCGCTAGAACTGTTTCACAACGTGGTCAACACGATTTTCTTCGAGATGACTCCGATGATTCTCTTCCTTAACAAAAAGGACCTCTTTGCCGAAAAAATTCGCCGCGTTTCGCTGCGCGTGTGCTTTCCTAGCTATGAAGGTAGGATATCAAAACCCGAAATTCTGGCTCTAAAAGAATTCTAAGGCGGTCTCGACTACAACGACGGCATCACGTTTCTCAAAAAGCAATTCACCCTGATCGCCAAAGATTCCAAAAAGATGTACATCCACGAAACGTGCGCCACAGACACAAATCAAGTCCAAAACGTGATCAACAGCGTCATTGACACGATTGTGCAGGAGAACTTGAAGGACACTGGAATGATCTAAGCTTTTGATATTTGCGTTTTCCCCATGTTGAAAGGTGTTTGGTGACTGGTCTTCAAATAAACTTTATCCTTTGCAAAGCTTAGCAAGCAACATATAACCAAATTATAAAAATATCTTCTTTTCTGGAATGTGACACTCGTCTTTGCCTCGTTTGACGTTGACTCCTCCGGTCCCTTTTGTACACTTTCATAGGAACTCCTTGCAAAGCGCCTCGCTGAACTCCCAAAGACGATTCTGGAGCCGCTCGTCGGTCGCGTCCGACGACGAGCGGATCTGTTTCCCGTGACAATCAAAGTATTTTCCGCTGATTTTCTCCATTCCCGGCGACTCGATCAGCTGCATCAGCGTCGCCACGCCGCTTCCTACTGTAGGTAGTGCAGGCGCGGAGGCCGAAAGTCCGCCCGGACGGTGTTTCCGCTCCGTTTTCTGGCCCAACTCGACCACGTTCGACGTGACGCGGTAGTGGAGACACCCGTAGCGATGGACCAGCATGCTGTGGAGATGGAATGCTGTGAGGTGGTTCATGAGAGTAGTGCGGGAGAATTGCATGTATTTCTCGTAGACCTTGCTACACATCATGTCCTCGAAGTCCAGGCTGTTGCTGAAATGGAGAGGGTTTAGGACAGTCACCAATCATCTTTCTGAAGCAGTTCTATAGACCATCAACGCATGAGGCTTCTCAAAATAAATCTTGAATATAAGATCTTTATTTTTTGACTAATGCTAAAACGCTTCAAAACTGATGATTTTGGAATTTAGGTTTCTTGTTGAAAAACGTTTTTTCAATTTTTAAACTGCTTTTACTAACAGCGCAAGGATTCCAGAAGTAAGCCAACGAGCAAAAATGCAGGTTTGCTGATTTGGATTACAAGACTTACACGAGACCTTAAAAAAGGCCTGTTTCTTCAATATGATCGTTTTATAATCGGTTAAAATGCTTAAATATTAATTTTTTTGTTACCTTAAGCCCCCCCCATAGTTCGAGACGCCTGCGTCTTGTCAAGCTAACGCCATACTAATTCGACGAATTTCAGACGCATGCGTCTTCAGCCACCCGCAGCAAAACGCAGGTGCCACCATAGTTGCAATGCGCGCCCATAGTCGGGCGTGCGTCTTGCGGGAAGCGTGCGTCTTGGATGCGTCTTCGTCTGCGTGTGGCCTCATCCACATGCGGACGAAATTCGTGCAGCTGGTTGGAAGGAGCGTCTTTTCTGCGTATTCTCGGAATTGCGGTGTGCGTTTTTGTCGCTTCTGGACTAGAATTAGGCGACGAATTCGTTTTTGAGGTTCGCGAAGTAGAATTTGCAATAAAATAACGCGTTTTCCCGCAGAATAAATTCTAGACACAGCAAACTATGGCACCCCTCTGGAGCCTTATACGCATACGTCTTCGGGTTCGGACGCATGCGTTCTCCCAGACAGCCGCATGCGTCCTTCGAGTCGGACGCATGCGGAAAAACGGCCGAAGACGCAGGACGTATGCGTCAAGAACTATGGGGGGCGCCTTTAAATCTTTAAGAATTTTAGAAACGGAATGTCGAGTATAAAGTCTCTATTTTGGCCCAGCTGGCACTTTTGGCTTGGAAAGGAAAATTGGACAAACTGTGAGCTTCATAGGCTCAAGCTTCTCAAGCCTGCTTCTTCAATATAATCTAATGCATCTGTTTCGGCTCTGGTCGCACATTTGCGTCAAAGTGTAGCTAAGCCCTAGCCCGTATTCCCAGTTTACAACCTTTAAAAACTCGTTATTTATTTTGGCGTCTGGCTGTAATCCACAAATCCAATTTGCCATTTTTACGACGCTCTTTTAATTACCGCCACAAGCCCACTCGTTTTATCTTGTTCCGTCTGTTCGCGATGGATTAGGGTAGATTAAACTCGAATTTGGCCAACAAAAACAAAAACTTACAAGCTGTGGAGGACGCTGCCGACCATGATTAGTTTTGACGGCTCGTTGGTGTTGAGGGTTTGGAGGAGCCGGTTGCAGAGAAGAAAGTGGGCCAGGTGGTTGACCTGGAACATCATTTCGTGGCCATCTTTGCTAAGAGCTCTCCTGGATTGGAGGACCGAAGCGTTGCAAACTAGGACGTTCAAATCCGGGAACCGTATTGTTATCTCTTCGCACATCCGTGAGACCTGAAAATGTGAATAGGACAGATAGAAATTAGAGTGTTTACCTGTTTGAGATCAGAAAAGTCGGCAGCCACGAAATCCACATTGCCCTTGCCCTCGATCTTGCACTCACTGGTGATGTAGTCCACGGTCTCTTGGCACTTCTCCTTCGTTTTCCCGTGGACGATCACGAAATTCGCGTCATAGTGGGAAGCGAGCTCGAGCGCCGCCTGCTTGCCGGGCCCGTCGGTCGATCCAGTGATCAGAATCGTCCGCCGGTAGGATTGTGGCATTGAAGATCAGAGATGGATTCGCAGGGTTTATGAGGGACGACGCCTGCACTCGCTCAGCAGCACTCGCGGAAGCCGATGCTCATCGGGACGGTCGTAAACGGCTGCCACCACGGTCCATAAATGCCCGTACGGCCTCCTTTTGCACTTTGCTAAGCCTTAAATTGACGGAAAAAACTTTGTTGCAGCTGAGATTGCGGGTTGCCGAGTCGAGTGGATTAGAAGTCGCCGCGAGACGCGAAAGAAGAAAGGAAAGAAGGTCGGTGATAAGACGGGACGGAGACACTTTGTAACAGCGGCAATCAGGCGGAAAGCTTAATTTTGCGGAGGGAATACAATATAAAACGTGAGTGGCTCAAAATTGAATTCAGAAACTGTTTACTGTAAAACAATCATTGCAAATATTAACGCTCTTGCGCGTTACTCTGCGCAAGACAGAATTCATAACACTTAGCAAACGCCAAAAAGCTGAAGTCAGTCGTTTTATATGCAACTTAAGTAATACAGTTGTTAAGGAATGTGTGGTGTAGTGGTTAGTATAACGCACTACACTAAGGGTCATAGGTTCGAGTCCCAGTGGTTTCGAATGTTTTTACTGTTTCTGATCGCTCGAAAATTTTGGCGGACGAGAAGCAGACAGACAGACAGCTTTCCGTTATTATAGAAAGGGTTTAAAAAAAAGGTCCGACCAGACAGGGGAACGAAGGCGTGTCTGGAAATCGCGGAACGACCGGTCGGTTTCGCGTTATTTGTTAGCGAACCGGTCGTTCCCGGCGAGTGAGCGTGAAATGACTCCGCTCCACGATTTCCAGACATGCCTCCGTCCCCCTCTCTGGCCACTCCTTTTTTGAAACACCTTGTAGAGAGGGTTTGAAAAAACCGAATTTTCGACAGAACCGTTTTACAAATACTTGAAAATCAAAAAGGGTTTTTATCTCAATAATTCAGCACTTCTCTACAAATATGAAATGTGAAATTTCGATTTTCAATCTTTTAAGTTTTGATAAATTTGCTTAAATTTAGTTAATTTTTCATAAATCTGATTTTCAAAATTTTCTGAACTTCTTTTTCCTTTTAACAACTTTAAACTAACGAATATTTTTACTTTGAACAGCACTTTTTCTTGTCTTTACAATTCCCAAGCGAACATTTGAAGCTCAAAAATCAGACTCTTTTTGAGGTCATTTAATGAAAATCTTTCTTAAAAATTGGTTTTGGAAAAGTTGACAATTTGGTAGACAAATGATTTTCCAATTTTTTGGGTATTTCCTATCATTGTCGAACCTTTCAAAGATCAAGAAGCAGGCTCCCCTTCCAGGAAAAAGGTGACCAATTCCCCTGCATCCCCACGCCAATTCCGCACTTAGACAAAAGCGTGAAAGATTAAACAACAGCGAAACGCGTGAAAAAAAACCAAATTCCTTTGTCCATCGTCTTCCGTCGCAGCGGTTCAATCGATTCGCTGGCGAGGAGAAGCCGGGGGCCAACCAAAATATAAACAGAACGCGCGCGAATAAACAATTCGCTGTGTTGGTGGGCCGCGCTATGACGCCGCGGGCGATGAGGGCGAGAGTCGCTGTTTCGCCCTTCCTCTCCTTTCGCCCTTCCAATTGGACCCCATGCGGTTGGTCGTCGTGGCTGCTGGCCAGATAGCCCCGGTCTTCCCCTTAGCGAGGAGAAATCTCCCCAGCTGGGAAGGAGAGGCGGCCGGGAGGGCGCAAAAGTTGGTTTAAGCCGACATAATGATCTTTCTGAGCCATAAAAAGATTTATTTGTCGCTAGGCTTCGGCAGGCAAGGCGATGGCTGTTTGGAGGCCAAAAAATGGGATATATGATCCCAAGTGGCCGAAGCCAACACGCAGGCAGCGCTCTGTGTTCTGTTGTGGTCGGCAGAAAACAGAATTCACGAGTCAGGAATTGACAAACGGCCGACGACGGATAAATCGAAGAAGATCGTTTTTATGCCAACAGCTCATAAATATCCGTTCTTATATCGCGTTCGTCTGCTGCCGAAGCAACACGGGCGAGAAAAAACAGGAGATAAATCAGAAGATGCGGGTGAGGGAGATTTAGAGGAACGCGATGCTACTGAATTTGAGCGGAATTGATGAGAGAATAGAGCAAAGTGTTTAGCGTAACGGAAAAAAATTAATAGGTTTACAACTTATGGCGAATGATTCTGAATGCTGTCCAAAGAGCCCAAAAAGGAAAATCTTGAAGATTGCAAAAAACTATAATTTTTAAGAAATTTAACAAAGAAAACCTGAAGGTGGAATCGAACCCGCATCCATCGTGTGAAAGCGTAGCGTCTTAGCCAATCAACCATAAAAAAATTAAAGAGTGCTTGAGTTAAAAGGGTCATAACCCGAGAAACGTCTGATTTTTTAAAAATTGATTATTTTACAGGGTGATCCAAAAAAAGGTCTAACCAGACACGTTCGGTTGACCCAACCGCTGACCAGACAAAAGCGCCTCGTTCAGGGAGTGCGCGGTGCTGGAGACCGGTCGATTTCAGGTTATTTCATCGTTCCTCACGACGGACTGAGCTCGAAATGACTCCGTCCTGTCTGACTAGAGACCGGCGATCTGCCCAACCCTTTTTTATTGAATCACTCTGTATGTACAGGGTGGCCCCAAAAAAAACCTTTTTTCAGACACCGGTCATTTGGGACGATCCGCGGCGAACGACCGGTCGGTTTCACGTCATTTGTTAGTGAAACCGACCGGTCGTTCGCAACGAATGAGCTTGAAATGACTCCACTTTGCCTGGACTGTGTCTGGCCGGTGCGGTGTCTGGAAAAAGGGTTTTTTTAGGCCACCCTGTACAGGGTGGCCAAAAAAACGGCTGGCCAGACAGGGGGATGGAGGCATGTCTAGAAATCGCGGAGCGGAGTCATTTCAAGCTCACTCGTGATTAGTAGAGCCAAAATCAAATCAGACGTCTAACCAAGCAGTTCACATTTCTCAGACAAAAACTATCATTTTTAAATTTTCGAAAAATGCTGCGCGGTCGGAATTTTGTTTTTCAAAACCTGAATTCCGAAACTGAAATCCAAACTTGACCAAAATATTATGCTCAGAAACAGCCGAACGATAAAGTTCAACCCATTAAAAGCGACAAATTTCGAAATTCCCAAAAAAGTCCAAAACAACACCAAAAATCTTGTTTACCGCGTCGTCACAAGATTTACATCTCTCCCGTTTCGTTCAAAACCCTCAAAATTCAACACTCTCCTTCTTCTCCTTCTTCTCCGGTACCAGCGCGGTCATTCCTCATCTTCGTCATCAATTCAATAATGCGTGAATTTCGGGGCAATCGAGCAGTGCGCGATAAAGCGATAAGGAATGCATGGGCATGCAAGCATGGAGCCTTTGGGAAGAGAAGGACAAGTGAAGCCTGGCGACGTTTTATGCTTGGCCGGTGCCGGAAATGAGCTTGGTTCAAATTGGCGACACGAAAAATAGCCGAAAAAGCGGCCAGAAAAACGACAAGAGACGCGCAACGAGGGTCGTTGTGGCGGTCCAAAACAAAAGTCATTTGGAGCAGAAGCCGCTAAGACCAATTCCGCGCTCTCTTGTTCCTCTTGTTCGCCACATCTCCTCCTGTTTTCTCTTTTGGACGCGGGAAAAAGAGCGGAAGGTCATAACAAGGCGAGGATGAAGGCTAAAGGCTAAAAAGCAGCAAAAAACAACAAATCAGAGGAAAATGAATTTGTTAAGGCTTTCTGTGAATCTGAGAGAATTGAAAAGCTTGTTGGAAATGCACAGAAAATTCACCTATAATTGGCACCTCAAAAAACGGTGTCATCAAAGATAACTTTTGGGCTTTAGATTATACAAAAATAGTCCCATTTGCGTAGAATCGGAACGATTAGAAAAATACATCAAATTTTTGGTTTTTTTCAAACGAAAAGCTGCTTATCTAACGCAAAAACTTTTATAAAATGCCTGATTTGAAACAATTTTGCATTTAAGAAATACAGATTCTGAAAAGCAATAGCTTCAGCTGTTAAGAGCACCCCAGCTACACCATCCCAAAATAGTTCCATTTCCTTAAATTCCGAACGCTCGATTAGGTGCTAGCGCGGCCCTCAAGCGAGTGAAATCTGATAAGGTGTCTAGCAAGCGAGGGTGGAGCGGAGAACGGAGAAGTGAGTTGCAGAGATTGATGGCTTGGAACGCGCGCGATGAAGAGTTGTCATCGGCAGCGGCGACTGGGGAACGGGGGAAGGAGGGAGAAGTGCATTAGCATAAACCGCGGCTAGGAGACGACCCTGAGACCCGAGAGGCGACACTTGCCGTTTCCTCCGTCGCGTAGATTGACGCGTGCGGGGAACCCTCGGACGAAGGAAGACAAGAGATATGAAGACAAGAAAAGGAGAAACGAGGGTGTTACAACCCGCAGTTGACATGATGTATGTACGAGCGCTGATCGGTTTGGATTTGACGATGGGAAAATGGAAGCCTGAAAATGGAAGTGGATTGGCTCCCGGAAAACGGAGAAAAACCATTTTGGCGTAATTAGAATTGCATACAACCTAATTACAGCGGGCGTCCGATGAGAATTGGACCTATCGAGAAAAATCTGAATTAAAGAGTAGCCAGAGCAGTGTATCTTTGCTCTTTTTGTTGTTTTCTGATTTTAGAGTCTCTAGAGGAAGAGTTTTCGCCAATTCTCAGGCTCGCAAAATAACAAAATAATAGAGAGCGCGCGACGAAGACAAAAACTCTTGATTGCATTCGTTTTTCGCTCGCTTCTCTCAAGATGAGGTTTGTTGTGCGCCGGAAATGGGGGTGGCAGACAACAAGCCAAAAGAACCCAAAAACTAAGACAGCCCATTGCAAAAACAGGAATCTAAGCTTAAATCAAAATTTTCAGTTTTGTTTGTTTTGTCGACAAGGACCAATTGTGGGATAAGTATGTTAATGAAACGTTTGGATAGAAGTGCAATGAAAGACGAGGGAGCGGAAGAAGACACTCGAAAAAGTTGAAAACAGGCGTTTTTCTCTTGTTTAAGTTGGTTCAGGCAACGCTGATCCCAAACAGCCAATTGCATCCTATTTGTGTATCGAAGAGATCTGCCTCCACCCAAGCTTCCATGTTCAATCCGATTTCTCTGTTTACGCTTCTTACATGCACCCAAAACGTCATCCCTTATCTGACTCACCTCTCCTCCCCTCCCTGATCACCCAACCCATCTCGTCATGACGCATCACCTCTTCACTCGCCTCGAGTGTTTGCCTTCTTCGACCTGTTTGCGTCTCCATCTTCTCCTCTGGGAAAGTGAAAACCAGGTGTGATGTCCTAAATCGAAAAAAATGACCACTTTTGGAGTCGTTTGTTTTGCGATTACCCTTCGGCCTGTAACTGGGTCACGAAGGCGGCGACGTCGTTTTCGAAGATTTCGCTTTTGCCTTTTGAAGAGCCGCGATCGATGTGTATAGTCATATCAGAGTCGTAGTTGGCCGTGTGTGTGCGTGTGGTGATAAGCAATTATAGCTGTGTTTGGTTTAGTTTTAGCAATCGGTCGCTAAGAAGTGAAGATGGCTGGGACTAGTGGAGTCGATTCTGGGAAGGTTTCCAAGGGTGAGTTCAGGAATAGAGATAGAGAAATGAGGAAAGTGAGTTTAGTGAAGAACCAGATGCAGAACTACAGCGACTACAATCTGGCATTTCGTCTTCAGGAAGAAGAATTCGGGACTTATTATGACCACAATCGATCGGAGCGACGCCTCGTTGGAGGCGACACGAAAACGGCGAAGCAGAGACATATGGACGAGATGATCCGGGTCCAGGAGGAGCGGAGAAAAGAGGCTGAGAGGATGTGGGTTTAAGATCTCAATCAGGTCTCAATAACGACTTTCATCGAAAATCGAATTATCGAAGAAATCAGTAGTTGTCATTTTAACGTTTGTAAGACCAAAATATCGAAAGCGATGTTTAGGAAAATCGAAAATCGAAATATCGGTTTTCGATATTCTGAAAACGAATTATCCATATCGGATTTGAAATGTCGAATATCGCTGAGCCCTGATCTCAATTAACAAAATACTGATTCATGCCATTTTAGCGCCGAGTCGGACGAGGAACTCGCTCGGCGTCTTCAAGAACAATTCAACCTGGAGGCTTCTCGTGGCATCTCCCAATCCTTCCAACCCGGCACTTCGCCTCTCGTCCACGTCAATTACGAAACTTCGCAGCCTACTGTGGATTTTGCCAGCTCTCCACCTCGCTTTAAAGCTCCAATCCAGCCGACATTGCCCACAATTTCCACTTCGCCGCAAGTTCAACCGGCGTTGTCGACCTCGCCTCACCCTTCAGGGTGTTTTCCTACTATTCCTCCACTGGATTCTAATTGGCAGGTGGGTATTTAGGCTTTGCTTAAGTCAAAATTCTTGATTTGCTCTGATTCCAGGCCCCTCCACCATCCAAAACCGTCGACGAACAAATCGAAGAAGACGCTCGAATCGCCCAACGCATCCAAGTTCGCTACGAACCCCCGCCTGGAAACCTTGACGAAGACGAGCGCCTCGCTCGCCGCCTCCAAGAGAAATACGAGCGCCGTTCCCGTCGACGACCCCAACACCTCTCCGAATCACATGCCCCTTTATCCACTTCTGTGCCGATCCCTTCCGAAGACCGTTGCATCCAATGTCAAGGTCCGATGCCTCTCGTTTCCCTGGCCACTAATTCTCCCGAAAACGCACGTCGATGCAACAAATGCCGGAATCACGAAGAACCTCCTCCCTATAACGTTGCTCTCCTCTGCAGCACTCCGACATCAGCGAGGCCGATTAGAGTGGGATGGACGACTGTGGTCCAAGAGCCTCCTAGAAGGGCTTCTCAGCCGGATATTTCTCTCCAGGACCAGATGGAGCTTGTCGACCTCAACGACACATCTTTCCAAACCCCTCAAAGACGTCCTCGAGGCTTTACAGAATCTGGACTACCTGCTCCTAGCCGTCTTGCCATGGGAGAGGACGACTCTCCTATGCCTACTCCGCCACCTCTAGCCGCTATCGAAGAGCCCAAATTGGAAAAGCCGGAAACTGGAAGCCTCCTCACTCACCTGCACCCCACCAATCCTTTCCTTCAGGATCTTTTAAAGCTCAATCAGAAATAAACTCTTGTATGCTGGGTGTAAGCTCTCACACGAATAAACAAGTTTTTGCCCAAATTTGAAAGCTCGTTTCTCTCCTATTCACTTCCTCACCCGTTTACATTCCTTAAAATCCGTTACATCACATTCACTAAATCGCATATGACAGATCTCGGGTTCTGCGACAACGTGACAAGATCGCTTTTTACTTGTGCGCCTGCCGCGAGGTGTCAGGTTGTCACAAATCAAATCTCGCGCCGCCGATCTCCGAGAAAGGTCGTTCTGCTGTTTCGCGACGGTCTTAGATCTGAGGTAGAGATAGATAAGTAGTTTATGGGGCTAATACGCGTGAGAGGGCATTGTTAGATTGTGAGATCGGACTAAGCGCTTAGGAGGAGATGAGGTACGTTTAGATTTTGTCGTTCTTGCAACAATTCTTAACCAAAACGTCGTCGATTACGATGTGAGTCATTTGTGACGATGCGATGGCGATGCGAACACCTTGGAAAGGAGCGTGTTTTCACGTGGAATCGTCAAGATTGTGCGAAAATGGGAATTTAGTGGGCATTTAAGAGGCTTGACGGGGGCAAGGTTTGTATTCTGCTTTTGGACCCCTCCTTTTACTTCTCGCTTTTGGATCCCTCCTTTCACCTCTCTCCTTTTTCATTTCCCATCCCAAATAGCGCCGCCTGCACCCTAAACTTGTCACCGCCTTCTCCCCCGCTCTCCTCTGCAACGTTTCACAGTGACACGACCGCTCCCCCGCGCGGCGAATTCGAAAAACGGCGCCAAAAAGAGACGTTCGAAGAAGCGAACGCCGCGTCTAGACTCGCGCCGCGTGTCTCGTCTGCTTCGCGGCCCACAATGGCGCCACTTCCGAAAGGAGCTCGGCACCAATCGGCGTCTCCGCGAGGACTCTGGCGTCTCTGACCTGAAGACTGACTCGATTCTAAGGTACTGTTCGCTTCTGGTTTGCGCGGTTTTGCTTCAATTTTTGGGTTGTCCCAATTTCGATATTATAAGCTTATCAAGGGAAGGTAATGGCGCAATTTCGTTTTCTTTTCTTTGGATCAAATAAGTATCGGAGGCATCCTTAATTTTGGATTTCGGACCATTTAAAGAGCCATTTTTCAAAATTTTTGAATTTTTTGAAAGGTGTCCATTGTGACCCACATTCGCACCGAAAGTCACCCCAAAATTTGTTGCAGAAATCAGCGAAAAATTGACCCATAAATAGAGCACATTTCGTACCGTCTTGGCCAATTTTGAAGCCATTTGCACCGCTTTCTGTGCTCTAAAACGCTGACTTCACGAGTTCGGTTAGTCCTACTTTTCCTCCTCGAACAAATTGCGATTTTTGTGGTTTTTCGTCCGAGAAATGCTCCTTTCTGGCTCCCACTTCTGCCAAAATTTAGCACTTTCCTTAACCCTTTGCACGCCTGCTCTCCCGCCGTTCAGAAACCGCTCCACGCGCAGTATAATATCACGAGTGCTCGTATTCAGGTCATCGCTAATTATCGAATTTTCGGTTTTATTTTCGAGTAAATTCCTTATCTCGATCTGCGGATCTCCTTGATCTTCTCTCCTCGCGTTTTATTCGCTTTTAATTCGCTTTTGATGGTCTTTTGGGAAGCGTTCCTTCGTAGCTTCTTACCCCAAATTTGTTGATTTACATCGTCCTTAGAGGCTGATCCCTTCTCTCGTTTCTCGTGTACTTTTAATGAGAAGACGTTTGTTGTTCTTCTTCGGATCGACGCCGTTCGCTTCGTCGGCCAATTAATCATTCGCATCAAACGTCGTCAATTCTTCTAAATCGATCGCTCGCGCGTTAATTCAAGGTGTGAATCTCGGGCAGAGAGCCATCGAGTTGAGACGTCGTTGTTGTGCTGCGCAATATGTGCTGCTGCTGAACTGACCACGCCAACTAAAGTTGTCCTTGTTTCAGGTACCTCAGCATGATGGAAACCAGTTGCGGCGAGGGGGATCAGCGCCTAGCGGTGATTTCGCTCCAGAGCGACAAGCGGAAGCTCGAAAGCCAATGCCGCGAACTGCAAACCGATGTCGCTGATCTGCAGGAACAGCTGAGCGCAGGCGAGGACACCATTATGAAGCTGAACGCCCAAGTTTCCACGCTGAAGGCCGAGAAGAGGCAGCTCGAGTTTGACCAGAACGCCACGGAGTACGAGGAACGCGAGGAGACCTTCAGGCGCAGAGTAAGCCCACTTTATGCTTGTGATATCTAATTTAAAAACGTAGAAAGCCATTTGGAGAGGAACCACCACTAATTTCCATTCCCAAGTGGGATTTTCCAAACATATTTGTTTACTGGAAGTGAACGCGCTGGGCAAAAACAAATATTGGTTATCTAAATAAGGGAATGAGGGACTAAGGTCAGGGAAAGGCGATCGCACATGTTTAAAAAACGTTGCTTCAGATAGCCGATTTGGAAGCCGAACTGAACGAAGAACGCGAGAAGTGCGCCCAAGCGGTGATGGCCAAGAAAACCCTCTCGCACGCCCTCCAAGATTGGCAAACTAAGTACGATCAGGACATCGGAGATAACACCTTGAGAGCCCGCCAGATGCGCCGTCTTGAGAACCGCCTGAAGCTCGTTGAGGGGGAGCGCGTGGAGCTCGAGCGCCAGGTTACGGAGATGAATAACATGAGGTCGACTTTCGAGCATCGGTGAGGTTCTCCTTTAGCTTCCCATTCAACGTTTAATTCTAGGCTGCGAGTGGCCGAGAACAGCTTCCACACAGTGGAGGACAATTACGAAATGGCCGTGAAGGAGAAGCAAAAGCTGCAAAAGGATCTTGACGAACTGATCAAAGATCATAGCGAAGATGCGGAGCATCACAGAAGCCTGAGATTAGACCGCGACAGGTACATGGAAAAATACCACGCACTTGAGGAAGGAGCGGTCATAACCGAAAACCGCCTCAAGCAAGTCGAGGAGAAGTTAAACACCGTCATTGTTTCCAGGGAATTCTTCGAGAATGCGGTAATTTTGAGCTCTGTTCCTAGTATATCGAGTTTTTACAGGCCCGACGAGAGAAAGAACGCCGCAGAAAACTGGAAAACGAAATTATGGAAAAAGAGGACCAGCTGATTCGCGGACGTCGGAATCGCCGGGACCAGGAGGAAGAGATCGAAGACCTGAAGAATGACGCTCTCCGTCTGCGCCGCGAGAACGACAACCTACAGCGGAAGATCAGCGAGATGAAGACGCCTTCTTCGCGCTCCATCAGCCGCATCGGAAGCTTCGCGAGCCTCGCTGGGAGCCGTTTGAACATTACGAGCCAGGCAGGATCTTCCTCCGAGTGGTCGATCCACAACCGCGAGAGCAGCGAGGACGACGCGCGCTTGGCGCAGAACGAAAAGGAGAACTTCAGCGAAACGTCGACGGACGTTTAATCCGCGTTTTTCTGTATCTATGAGATTCACACGAGCATAAATGCTTCTTTTCCACGACCGGTCAACAGGGGGCATTGGGTGAAATACATCTGACCAGACTCGAGCACAGTCGAGACGTGGGTCCATCCTCTCTCCCACACCAACCCCAGCCTCAGTTCGAACCTCATTTGATCCCGTAAGCGGTCGGTCGGCCCTCTCCAACGTTTCCGCTTTGGGAAAATTGCGAATTTTCACTCAAAATCAGGCGATGAAAAGGTCTTCCAGATCCGCCCTCTCAGCTTCCCCGTCTTCGAGCCCTTCCACGGTCTCCGCGGACATCTGCCGCACCGACGAGAACCATCAGAGCACGGAGGGCAAGTGGAACTCCGGTCCTCCATGCATCCTTAGTTGCATCGGCTACGCCGTCGGCTTTGGAAACGTGTGGCAATTTCCCATGAAGGCATATCAGAACGGAGGAGGTGAGTCGATTTATGTTGCATTTTTCGATAATTACTGCTTTCAGGCGTGTTTCTCGTTCCCTACTTCGTGTGCTCGATGGTCATCACGTTCCCGGTGATCTTCCTCGAGATGTCCTTGGGTCAGTTCACCAACTCTGGATCCGGAACCATCTTCGAAAAGCTCTGTCCGCTCTTTCACGGCATCGGATGGGGTCAAGCCGTAATTTGCTTCCTCTCGAGCGTCTACTACAACGTCCTTGTTGCGTGGACCCTCATCTACCTGGGATATATCATCGTCGGCCAATGGAGTCAATTCGCGCGTTGCGACGGTTCCTTCAACGATGAACGTAATTCAGCTGGTATTTAACGCTTTTTGAAATGCTCATTTGCAGATTGCTACTCGGACCAGATGCTGGAAACCCTGAATATCGGAGACCTTAAAGGAAAGTGGTTTTTCTACAACCGCACAGCACACACCACTGACGTTAATCGTGATGAGCGCCAAGCCTTCCAAAACGCTGCCATGCAATTCTTCACGTTGGTCCACAACGTTCGACCCTTTATCATGTGTATTTTCCAGAAAGAACGTTCTGAAGCAGAGTTCAAATATCGACGACCCTGGTAACTGGAACTGGCTCCTGTTCGGCGCCCTCACCATCGCCTGGACTCTCACAGCCCTCGGCCTCTCCAAATGCGTCAAGTGGATACGCTACCTTGCTTACTTCACCGCAACGGTCCCCTACATTGTCATCTTCATCTTCTTCGTCAGAAGCGCCTTTCTTCCAGGAGCGAGGATCGGAATCGGGTATTATTCTGTCGATTCCGATTTCAACAGAATCCTGGACTTTGAAGTGAGATCACAACGGCAGATTCAGATCTTAGAAACGCATTTAGATCTGGAAGCAAGCGGCCATCCACGTGTGCTTTAGCCTCAGCGCGGGCTACGGTGGACTCCTTTTGCTCACCAGCGTCAACGAACACAGTCACAATTGCTTCCGGGACGCTGCTATCGTCACTGTAGCCGACGCCTTCTTGAGCGTCTTTGGAGGAGCCGCCGTCTTTGCTGTTCTAGGATCCATGGCGCACCAATCGGGACGGAAAATTGAGGATGTCGTCGATGGAGGTAATTGATTTTTGCACTTTTATCCTCCATTCTAAAATCTTCTTCCGATTCTGGGAGCGCGCGCGAGCAAGCGGCAAAAAGCGATGAGTCGCGATGACTGTAGGCGGCGTTCAGAAAAGCAGGGCATCCCGCTCGGGACCCTGGGGTACTGTACTAGCCAGTGAAAGTTGCTTGATTCGAATGGATTTATTGCATTTTGCGAATAAACCGTCGTGTTTTTTCTCCCAAAATGTCCTCCGTCGACGCTATCTTCAAGATCTATGTACCCGTGTTTGAAGCGATTTCCGACCCCGACGAGCGTTAGTATGCCTCCTGTGGGTGCATCGGCGTTGAGCACGCCGTCTTTTCGGTCTTTTAGGACTATGCTGAGCACGTACGATGAGTTGGTAAGGCGCAACTGTTATTTCACCGTTATATGTTACGAAAGCGTGCAGAACGCAAGCAAATATCTAGATCGGGATGCTGTTTGACTTTGACATCCTGCAGGGTCCCGAGCGGAATGCTCTTCTAGTCTGAACGCCGCCTATACAGTCATCGCGCCGCATCGCGTTTTGCCGCTTGCTCGCACGCTCCGAAAATCGGAAGAAGATTTTAGAATGGACGATGTACAGTTTTTTTATCGATACCTTAATTCTAGGACCAGGCCTCGCCTTCATTGCATACCCTGAAGTAGCGAGCCACATGTGGGCATCCTACATCTGGACTTTCCTCTTCTTTGCGATGTTCTTCGCCCAGGGAATCAGCAGCCAGTTCAGTTACACGGAGGTTTGCTGCACGGCCATTATTGACCAGTTCCCGAAGCTTCGGAAGAAGCGCACCTTTATCGTTATGGTCGTGTGCGGGGTCGCCTATTTCATCGGCCTCATCTTCTGCCACGGCGCGGGAATCTACTGGTTCAACCTATTTAACGAGCACGTTGCCTCGGTCTCGATCACGTTCATTATTGCACTAGAGCTGATTGTTGTGAATCACATCTACGGTGAGAACTCGTTCCTTTCTGCCTCTGAAATTCTATTTTAGGCTATCGCAACTTTAGAAAAGACCTGATCTCCATGTTTGGCGTGCGACTAAAGGGCTCCACTTACTGGTCGAAGACAAAATGGGCCTTTTCGAACATCTTCGGCCGCAGTGGACTTTACCTCGCTTATATGATGATCGCCATCTGCCCGGCCGTTTTTCTGGTATTTCGCCTCTCTCAGTTTCGCTCGATAGTACCCCTTTTAGGCACTAGGAACCTACGCGATTCATGATCTTGTTTGGAAAAAGGAGAAGTACGGAAAAAACAAGATTCTGGCGGGGTGGGCGTTGGCACCAATCGTAGTAATCGACACAGCGGGGATAATGGCGGTGATCGGCGTTGGAATCGCGAATGTCGTCACGTTCCGCAGAAACGGAAAGGTAAGTTTATCGCTCTACAGGGTGTCCCAAAAAAAGGTCTGGCCAGACCTCCGATTACCCGCTCACTGACCAGACAGAGCGGAGTCATTTCAAGCTTATTCACGAGGAACGACCGGTCGGTTTCACTTACAAACAACGTGAAAACGACCGTTGAGCTTGAAATGACTCCGCAGCTGACTGGCCCAACTCCTTTTTTTAATCACCTGATTTTCAGCCGTGGAGGAGCCTCATCAAGGTGCAGAAGAATTGGCCCAAGCGGAAAATACTTCCCAAGAAAGTAACGGTGGAAGATTCGAAGTCGAACGACGCCTCTGAAGCCGATGGAACGTTCACCGTGCGAGTTTTGAAGAAATAAACGAGGAAGCTTTAAAACCGACCTATTCGTGGAACACATCTACAAAATGACCGTTTTTCCACTGGGACCGTCGAGACATGGCTCTATCCTCTTCCCGCACCCAGACCGGCATTAATTCGTCCATCATTCGACCTCCCACGCGGTCGGTCTTTCCTCGCGTGTGGTCGTCTTCGTTCAAATGTACTCAAAAACCGCCGTCGCCTCGACTGTCGGCGTCGTCCTCGGCGTCACCGTCGCGTCCCTCATGGTCAACAGCTACCGAAGCCAGCGCGAAAACAAGAAAAAGAAGAAGAGCCGCTCGAAGCGAAAGAAGGTCGAAGAAACGAAGTTCTTGCTGAAGGACCCGAACGCGAAGTACGACATCAGTCTGGTGGAGAAAAAGCCCCTCACCACCGACACAAACCTCTTACGGTTCAAGTTCCCGAATTCGGGCGAAGTTCTGGGGTGTCCGACCGGAAAACATGTGTTCCTTAGTGCTAAAGTGAGTCTTTTCCCCACAATTTTTCCCACTTTAGCTCGATTCAGGTCAACGAAGAGATGCTGACCCGTCCATACTCCCCGATTTCCGATCCGAGCGTCCGAGGATTCGTGGACTTCGCCGTGAAGATCTACAAACCGAACGCCGATTTCCCTCAAGGCGGCGTTTTCAGCCAATTCCTCGATTCGCTGAATCCAGGGGAGCTCTTCATCTTTCTCTAACAATGGCTAATCTGTCAATTCCAGAAGGAGTAGTTTCGATCCACGGACCGTGGGGAATCGTGGGATACAAGGGCAACGGCATACTCTCCACCTCGGAGTCCTCGCCCACCTCGATTCACCCTTCGTCCAACACCCAAACGGAGGCATTCCACTACAAGAGCTTCGTCATGATCGCTGGAGGCACTGGAATCACTCCCATCTACCCTGTAAATACATAGTTCTCTTTCAGCTCTCTCATGATCTGAATTGTTTCAGATAATCCGAGCTATCCTAACGAACCCAGAAGACAAAACTGGGATTGTGCTCCTCTACGCGAGCAGAGATGAAAACAACATTGTATTGAAGTCAGTTTTAGGAATCTTCGAGGCGCTTAAATGAGAAAATGATTTAGGAAAGAGTTAGACGAGCTGCAAGAATTTAACAAGGACCAATTCAAGCTGCATTACGTCGTCGAGAACGCGTCCAAGGATAGCAGCCACGAGAGAGGGCAAATCACGGAGGAGCTGATCAAGAAAACGTTGCCTATGGCCTCGAAGCACAAGGCGGTGCTCCTTTGTGGACCGCCGGCAATGATCAATTTTGTGTGCATCCCGGCTGTCGATGGTCTTGGATATTCGTCTGACCAAACGTACATATTTTGAGCTACGTGAGCATGAAAATTCTAGCCCGTTGTCAAGCATTTACATTGCCGAAAGTCGCCTTAGAGCAACGTAACGCAACAGGGTTTCCTTCTTTCCCAAGACGACTATGCAACCATAATGAAAATAACCAAGCCTAAGCTTTCAGCAGTTGTCGACTTACCCAACTGGGTAATTGCAGGCCTGAAGTAAAAGATACTCAAGAAACCCCGATCATGTCCAAAAATTTCTGCCCACAGCCATAAATTTGACAGATCCTTCAAAACTTCTCGTCTTCCTGGAGACGCCGCCATTGGAAGGATAAACTACGATCGCTTCCTCGAAATCCTTCAAGCACAACATGACAAACCCAGTGGTCTCGGCCACGGACGGTGACGAATTACCCTGAAAACGAGAATTGAATAAAAACAGGTGGATTTTATCCAAAACATTGAGATCAAGGGTACCAAATCTATTCAATCGACAAAATATCTTCAAAAATCTTCTTGTGCTCTTTGGAGACTTTGTCTCTGTGCACGTTATAGATGAACTGGAGGAATCTGAGCGGCAGGTAGATCTCGAACGGAATTTCGCAGTCGAGAACTGCGTAGGTCTCCACAAAGCTCTTCAGCGCCTTTACGAAATCTTCCTCGTTGGTGACCATCGTCTTGGCTGCCAGGACGGCGAATCTGCCGTTGATCTTGAGCATCACGGGGTGGATGGTAGAGTCTTGGGAGTAGAAATCGACGAGATGGTCGAAAGTTTTCATATTAGCCTGAAATTGGAGTTTGGGGGTTAGGATAATTAGGGGCTTACATGACAGTCGAGGAACATCTTCGTGAGGTGCTTGCTGAAGAACGCGTGGTCGTTCCCGAAAAGGGCGATCGGGAGGAGACGGAGAGCAAGTTCCGCGCGGTCGTTGGGGGACAAATGCTCGATTTGGGCGACGTTTTTGAAAAGGAGAAAACGCTGTATTCCACGGCCGGCGAAGGGTTGGGCTTCGCCGATTTTGAGCAGCTTCGATTCCACGGATTCCCAGATTTCGGCAAACGAAGGAGCCTTTGGATCGCGGAAGCCGAGTTCCACGAAACGCGCAGTGATCTGGAAAAGGATTCAGATACGCGTTGGATAAGTATTAAGCTGACCGCCTGAGCATGGAGATCCTTGTCGAATCGGGGCGCTTCGAAGAAATCGTCCGGGAGATTGTGGGGCTCATTGAAGACCGAATTCCAGTCGCGAGAATCGATAAAATTGATTTCTTCCTTTTCGTAATGGCCGGATCCCATCGAATCTTCGCGCTTTTCGGTCTTCGCCATTTTCGCTGGGTGTCCCTCGAAGCATTCGTCTTTAAAGTGCATGTGATCTTCCAGGGTTTCATCTTGGTCCAGAACGTCGTCCAGGAGCATGCTTTCGCTGTAATACTGCTCTTCGTCTCCTTCAATGGAGACCGAGGAATCCTTCAAGTAAGATTCTTCGCCAGGCTGCGTGTTCAAGAGGCGTCGGCAGCGCATGCTCATGCTTTGCAGGATCTTGTTGTCCTTGGGGTTAAAAATAGCCCCAATCTGCTCGAAGAACGCCTGGGCGTAAGCTCTCTTATCCTGGACTGGAGGCATCTCGTAGTTCGATCTCAAATTCGCCAATTTTAAAACTCATCCAAAAACTAAGAATCGCTTACCTGGCGAACAAATCCGAGCACATAACACGAATCAAGTGCCGATAGCTGACCGAAGTCAGCTCGTGCACATTTCCTGCCACGGTTGCCAACTCGTCCAGCACGGTTTGGCCTTCGTGGGTGCTGTTCATCATGATAATCGCGTCCACTTGAGGCTTCTCGACAGTCAGAGCGCGTTTCGTATTTCTGAAAATCCAAAATTAGGTGAATTAAAAAAATAAGGTTCAAACCTAGGCCGATCCACGCAATGAAGCCCCTTAATGCAGATGTGCTCCCAGTGAGGATAATCGGGGTCATCCAGCCACTGGCCATCGCGGACGGAGATTCCAGAGGCGGAGATCGATTTCTGGCGTTTCGCGATCCGGTTGTTGTTGATTTTGCTGCACTAAAATGATTCTCAAGGGTCAAAGAAACGAGCAAAAAGATAAACTCACAGAAACACACACAAATCTTCGGGTCGCCTGGTTCTTGTGCCGGTTTCCTTGCGATGACACGTAACGGAACATGGTCCCGGGGAAGCGAACGCTGCGAACAGTGAAGGCGTCGTTTCCGGCGCGGGTTTTGTACCACGAAACGTTGTCGTAAACGCAGGAACTGTTCGCGTTGTGGTCGATAGGGACCGGGTCCCGATTGCGCTCGGAACGGCGCATCTGCAATGGGAGAAGAGGGATTATAGGGCAGGAAAGGAACAAAAATATGGACTCGTAAGAGCACATATTTTGGTACCTAAAATTCGCGAATTTGGATACAGATCAGAGCAAAAAGGCTAACGGTTACCTAACATTTGAGTTCACTCTTTGTATTGCGAAATAGCTTCATGAACGACGGCAAAGAAAAGCGAACGGCAGGGAAGAAATTAAAGCCGAAAATTACGGCAAAAATCGGTGAAAAAAAATGCGAAAATGGAAGTCAATTTCACCGCAACTGAAATTGGCAAAATTTGAGAAAAGTGACCAAAATAAAAATCAAAATTTGGATTGGTGAAAGGCGCAGTTGCAGAGGGAGAACATGCGCAAAAATCCGGCAAAATGAGGAAGGATAGGCGACATAAGAAGCGAATCGTCCTTTCGCAAGTGCGAAATTTCGATTCGATAGGAAAACACTGAATGCCACCACCGTATTTCTTGCGGGATCAGGGTTCAATTGCGCCAAGACCATGCGGACGAGAACCGACTTTTCCCAACACGTTCAACGCTCGATTTGGTATTTGCGAGCGCTCTACCGAGGGAAATCGGGTGTTTCCAAACAGTCATTGTCATTGCTTTTCGTCAAATCGTCGAAAACCGTAAACAACACATGATCTCTTTGTCCAACACAACAAAAACAACCCTGAAACGTGTGAAAACTATACACGCACGGTGCTCTCGCAACATTCAAAAAACCGTCGTAAGAAGGAAGCACCCATAACCTCTAGCAACCAACATAAGGTGTGCTAAAAGGTCAAAAAAATTAGCTACAAAAAAATTTGTCGCCAGCACCCTTAAACGCTAACTCTACAAACCCTTAAAGCACGTCTTTCGCACACCAAAAGGGCCAAGGAGATCACTGAAAGCGAATCGAAATGCGGCGGAAGGAAGGCGAATCGATCGAATCGGCGACCGGCAACTCTTGGAGCGTCGACGAACAACACAAACGCCACACATAGGAAAACAACGAATTGTGATTGTGGGAAGCGGAGGGGGGCACGGGACAAGCAAACAACAACCGCGGCAGGGGACAAACAAGGCGACGCGAGAAGAGAACCAAAAGAGAACGAGAGAAACCGGGAGGCGATGCGGTCGGCGTGGGACCGCGGTAAACAACAAATTTTGGACAACAAACGATTTTAATTTATACGTGCAGGAGTAAACAAGGCGCTGACGTTGGAAAGGCAAGATTTCACGAATCCGCCACGATATGTCCATATTTTACATTTTCCTCAAGTGACCTTGTTCAAGCCGTGTTGGGCAAAATTCCGACCGCTCAACAATTTTTGAAAAGCTCAAAAAAGTGTTTGGCCAGACTTGTGGTCGGTTCCGAAATTTCGACCAGTCCCTTCGGAGGTCGCCGATCGAAATGTCTCAAATCAGACGTCTGCAGGTGTACAGGGTGGCCAAAAAAAGCCCTGGCCAGACAGGGGGATGGAGGCATGTCTGGAAATCGCGCCGCGCAGTCATTTCAAGCTTATTCGCCGGGAACGACCGGTCGGTTTCGCTAACAAATAACGCGAAACCGACCGGTCGTTCCGCGATTTCCAGACACGCCTCCATCCCCCTGTCTGGTCAGACCTTTTTATGGACCATCCTCTATTACGTAATTGAATCGCTCTGTCCGGCATGATCGGTGAAGATGCCACGCTAACACACGGCCAATACGGGTTCTGGGCCGCCTTCGGGTAAAGGATAAGAAAGAGACTTGTCTCGGTCTGCGCGCCAGATGAGAGGTTGCTTTAATGTGCCTTAATGAGTTCAATGAATCCTTTACTAAATAAAGGAGAACGACCCAGACGTGTCCGACCGGGTTTTGACAGTTTTGTCGGATCTTTAGTCCAGATTTAGTCCAGGCAAATCGGTGCGGGAGCCTTGGATTAAATTTTGTCAGAAGCGCGGCGGATTTAGTCCAGTAAACGTTGTACTTTCGCTAGTTCGGTGTGGACTAAATTACGATTTCGGCGCTCTGAGGATTTAGTCCATGAAATGCCACGGTTTGTCGAGTTTGGAGAGGCCTTGGAGCGAGATTTAGTCCATATCCTCGGACTTTTGGAACTGGCGCTTTCGGAGATGGCGCTCTCGGTTCCCGAATCGCTATTTTGCGTTTAGTGGGTTGGGGGTTGCTCCGGAAGCCATAAACTCACGATAAGAGAGACGCAATCCAAGAAGATTAGCGATAACTTTGCTCAGAAGGACGCGCTGCAAGGAAGTCAGCTCTAGTTGAAATGAGCTCGGATTAGATGATTGGCTATAGCAAGCGACTGCTGTAAGACTTCGTCACTTCTTGTGCGCCTTATCAGCAATGAAGGCAAGAAGAATCCCCGTTACACTTGGCTAAACCTGTACAAAGATGGTTAAACAGGATCATTGTAAATACATGAGGACATCTGGCAGATGGATGAGTAGTTTAGAGATTTAGGCAGTGGCAGTTGCCTTCAAAATCAACATTTCCTCTTTCTGTCTCAAACCTCATGATTTGCCGCTTTGTAGTCCGCTCCAAAGCTTCTGCAAACTCGATAAACCGTGGCATTTCAAGGACTAAATCCTCAGAATTCGTAGTTTAATCCACACTGAACTAGCGAAAGTACGACGTTTACTGGACTAAATCCGCAAAATTTAATCCAAGGCTCCGGCAGCGAATTTCCTGGACTAAATCGCGAGTTCCAGACATGCCTCCACCCCCTGTCTGGTCAGATCTTTTTTTGGACCACCCTCTATTACGTCCGACCGTCACGAAAACGACATTACGATGTCCCTGATTGGTAAGAGGCGGCAAGCTGTAGCTTTGCGACTTGTGGTTTGTCGCACTTTCGCGTGCGGCGCGCGACGAGGACTGTTTTGAGCGGCGTAGAAGAGCACCGGACAAAATTTTGAGGCAGAAAACGCAATTTTGATAAAATTTTTGAAGCGCCGAGTGTTTGTTTAACCAAAAAATCGCGCCAGGGAGGCGCGTAGCTTGATCTATACTATCTCGAAAGGAGTTTTGAGGCGCGAAGCGCCGAACAGTTCTGATTTCAGGAACGAATTTTTGAGCAAAAGCGCGCGGGCCCCCGTCAATCACTAATAAAATCTTACGCCTAAGCTGCTCGTATCATCAAACCTGAAAGTACGTCCAGAATTTGAATAGCAAATTGGCTCGTTTTCTCTCTCGGTTGGTTCTGAATTTTTAAAATCGAAGCAATCATTCAGAGATCACGAATTCAATTTTCAGCGCCCGTCACGATCAATCCTTTTTGAGAAACGCGTGTACTTGGAAACAGGTCATCCTTTGCACACAAATTACATTGTTTGAGTTGTTTTGATCGAAGTTTGCAAATAAAACTTTATTCCTGGTTGTAAGGGTATCAATCGTGTCATTTCGGTGCAAAAGGGTATCTATAAGATATGGAAGAAAAAGTGCATATTTGGTACAGTGGCACCACGAGCAAATAGGTTGACTAACAGTTATTATAACATCCTAACATTCGGTAACTTGGCTTATCTCATCCATGGTTGTTCAGAACGCCATCTTTGTGCACACATTCCGTTGGATTTTTGGTCGGAGGCGTTTGTGGACAGGCGTCACATCCTAACCAGACGACGTTTTTAAGAAAAGCGTCGTCGTCTATAGGTGTTTGATTACAGTAGACCATTATTGCACTAGACCAGAACGAGTTTATCCAATTCTGAGAAGTTTCATCGAAAATGATTTTTCTGTCCGTGTCACAGGCACATTCTACAACAGCGAACATGGTCATTCTTAAACGTTCAGAAGTTAAGATTTTTTAAATCTGCCTTAAAACTAAGGTTTTCAAACCAAATTTGCCAGTTTTTTCCACGCTGTAGCTAGGAGTCGGAAATCAATATTACAAGTTCACGAAAGTTTTGAGCTTCAAACTGCCCAAAAATGACCGCGTGCTCTTGACCAATTTGTCTTTTTAAGTTTGACCACAATATTTTAAGTCAGGCGTCAGCATTTGCTTGCTGTTTTCAACTCCTAATACAGAATTTCCTACTTTTTTGAAGTTAAAGCCTCAGTTCGCGTGACAGTATTTTCCCCCCACCATGTAGATGGAGACCGCTGCCGCACTGTTATTGTTATTACGGACTAACAAGTTATCGTATTTGTGTCCTCTGTGATCTACAGAGAGAATAAATGATAAGCTATTCAACATTTCTTCAAATTAAAAGAGAAAACTTACCATTTTTTGGTCCAACCAAGTCTACCACCAGGAACCATGGCCCTGCCACCAGCAGGCGTCATTCTCACACATTATTCTGAGAAGGAGGAAGTCAAAATGTGAAAGAACCGCGTTAAATGGAAAAATCTACAAATGGTATCATTTTTGTCGCCAAAAAATGGGTTACAGGGTTTCGTCCTAGGTCAGCTTTTTGTAATACGCCATTAATCAAAGGTGCTCACACAAAAAAGTTACGACTCATAACCGCCGCAATATTTAGACAGATGGCTACTTCAGCTTTTGTGGGACTTGACAAGTTTATTACCTTTGGTGAAACATAAAGTTCTTATTTAGTCTTCAGGCTTCCGCACAGGCCATGGGCTTTCCTATAGGACACCTTCCACACTTGATTGACGCGACTTCCAAGTAATACGGGTCAGAGAAAGGCTTCAGTTTTCCGGCGTTGTCATAAGCAGCGGCTGCAGTCGTCGTCACACCCCCATCGACCGGCTTGAAACCGTGGGTGCCTTCGTCCGCCATGACAATCGCCTTCATAAACGCGTTTGCACATTTGCCAGCAGCTCCAGTTGGGTCAGGATCGCACGTGTTAGCCAGTGTCACATAAACGTCAAGGTCGGTGTTCTGGTAGCACTTATCCTTGGAGTCGCAAATGCATGTATCTCCAGGGACATTAATGGTCGTGCACTTTACTTGCATTCCATACTGCGCTAAGGAATCGCCGTACATTTGAGGGTCTTTGCCCATTTGTGCTTCAACCTTGTATAACCAGCCATTCGCGCACTTTTGATCTGAAAGCTTTGGTTGCATAGGAATTCATGGCCTTGAAGACTCACTGCTTTGAGCGACAAATCCGGCTGGATTAAAGTCGACGCTGTCTTTGGTTACAGAGTTGTCGGCAAAGAATTGAACTATTGGTTTCTTTGGTGCTGAAACGAGAATCGGGTACCAAAATTGGGTAGGATTCAAAATTTAGATAGGATACCGTTTTCCTTTGGTATCTTCTGATACCCTTTTTCTGAATTTGCTATGTGGGTTACACAAACGTTGTTTCTGGCAACTTTTAACCATAAACCTCCCTTGTTAACGTTCCTCTATCCTAGGACGTTTTTTGAACTTTTGTTTTTGTTAAGATCGGAAAATTAGAAAAAAACAGAAAAATGACAATACCAAAATTGGAGGTTGCACAGTTGGGATTCTGTTTCGGACCCTTTCTAAACTTGCTATGTGGGTTATGAAAAACTTGCTTTTTACAACTGGATTTATCATGTAAGCTTTCCGTGTAAACGAAGCATTTCTTAAATTGTTGTAAGTATCTGCGCTTTTCGTTAAGACTCATGTGGGTGCCCACAAAAATTTAATCAAATTTCAAGCTTAAAATTTGGGTGGATTCGACCAAATATGCAATTGCATCTAAGCTATTTTATGGTCGTTTGCGTCATATTTGAAACCCTAAGACTACTTTGGTTTAGTGTCCAAGAGACTGTCGCGTTTTGTAAATGGAACTAAAACACAGACGCGGACAAGTGAACCTTATAAATGATTCTAATTCAGAAATTAGACGCTTGTGATGTTTGGTAAGAAACGATCTTTACCTGTCACACCATCGCCAGGCTTCATTCTCATACATGATTCAGATAGGGATACAGTCAGAAATATAACGAGAGCAAAAAAGAAAGACATATCCCTGAACGGAAAACCCACAAAGGGTTTCATTTAGTCGGTTTAAACGTGAAAAATAGGTCACTGGGTTTCGTCTTTGATCAGCTTTGATTGATCACAGCCAGACAAACACGCCCCTCCCCCCTGTTTGTAACATTTCTAGGTTTGACAATGTATTAACATTGCGACTATTAAGGGTTAGTTATTAGCGCCTGACAAGATGTCGGCTTTGTTAGTGGACATTTTCCGCACTTCACCGATGCGATGTTCAGATACTCGGATCATCGAGATCTAGGAGTTCCATTCTCTTTATATTGGTCTTGAGCAACTTTTGTCGGACCTCCATCCAAAGGCTTAAATCCTTCAGTTCCCTTATCAGCCGACAAAATCACCGCTTTCATAAGCGAGTTGAGATCGGCGCCATCTCCACGAGCGTTGGTTTGGCAGTAGTTGACCAGAATCACAGAAACGGATACGCCCGTGTCCTGGTAGCACCTGTCAGCGGTGTCACAAATGCAGATTCCCTTTCCAGGACATTTGATGGACAGTCCTTCTTCTGGGATCATACCATAAACGTTAGGATTTGGGTTGTTGCTGGCTTTGGCATGGTAGAACCAACCGTTGTTGCATTGACATTCTAAACTCAAAACTGAAGTAGGATAGACTTGAGTAAATTTAACGTACGGCTTTGCACTTTAAATTTGTCAGGCAGAGTAAATGTTCTCTTTGGTTATACTGTTGTCTTGGAAGAACTGCAGAGTGTTCTTTGGCTTAGTAACTTACTGGACTTAGCCAGGTTTCATCTTCATGCATGATCCCGCAAAAGAGACCAAGAATAGGAGAAGAAAAAAATAGAGAGCCATAGAAAGTAATCTGAAGAATTGACTGAACACAAGTGCTCTGTTTCATTTTGTAAGTGATAAATGGGTCACGCGATTTTTCCTTTGTGATTTGAATCAGCTACGGAAGTGAAAAAACGTACTTTTGACAGATTTAGAGTGGATTGCAACTCATGGGAGATGATCATTCCATTGCGTCTTATCTCATCTCATATGAGTTCTTCGCGCAGCTGTTCTATAATGTGCAAAAGTTCAAAATGCACCGGAAGAGCGGACATAACCTTTTTAGAAATGACGATTATTCTACTCATCTAAACAAAACCTGGGTGGTTTTGCTTTTCAATGCTTAGTTCCGAGGTGCCTCCTATTTCCAAACTGACATTCACTTTGAATGCCAGCTATAAAAACATAAATTCTTAAGTCTAACCATTTTCTAAAAATGCTTCCAAATAGTCAGTGTCAAGGTTTCACGTATCATTTATTAATGTATCTAGCCTCCCTTAATCATTATTATTTTAAGGTTTATCTTGAGCAGGCTTTTCGCAAGACGCCGGCTTCGCAAAAGGACACTTTCCACAGCTAACAGCCAAGATGCTTAGATAACTCGGATCCGTAAGAACCTTTGGCTTCCCGTCAGCGTTGTACCCCTCTCCAGCAGTCTTCGTCGCTCCTCCATCGATGGGCTTGAATCCTTCCGTTCCCGTATCCGACATGATAATCGCCTTCATTCTTGCGTTAGGGTCCGTGCAGGCTCCTTCCTTAGTAGCCTTAGCGCAATAGTTGGCCAGAACCACAGAAACGGTATTGTCCGTGTTCTGGTAGCACTTGTCCGCGGTGTCGCACATGCAGATTCCTTTTCCGGCGCATTTCACGTGGACGCCGTACTCTGGGATATCACCAAAAGCGTCAGGGTTTGGCTCGTTTTTTCCTTTGATGTTGAAATACCAGCCGTTGTTGCAGGCGCATTCTAAGAACGGAGTTCAGGTTATAAACAAGGTTAGGGAAGACTTACTGCTATCCATTTCGAAATTTTGAGGTTTGAATACAATGTCGTTTTCTGTGATGCTCTTATCCGCGAATACCTGCATGGTTCCTGCGTCCGCCTTTGCACAGGTAGCTAAAATACAATTTTAGGTCAATACAATCTCTGATATGACTCACCAGCAGACTTAGTCTTCTCCACACCATCTCCAGGATTCATCCGGATACACGATTCCACACCCGCAAGCAACACACACATGAAAACCACCCATCGCAACCCTCTTCGCTCCATTGTAGACTCCACTTTCGCTCATCAACCTAAGCGAAGCTATTTAACCACTTATTACCGCAATTGGGTCACTCGAACACTCGATTGTTTCAAAATTGAAAGAGAAATCCGTGCGAGAGAGATCTTCTCGCTCGTGGGTGATGCGATCAACGGATTTCGGATTTGTGGGATGCTGGAAATGTTGCGATTGCAGTTGCTCAAAAAGAAAAGATTTAAAGGCTAAAATGCAATTTAAAGTGTGTTTTAGAGCCCACAAAACAGATATTTGTGATGACGTAAAGAACGCGGCAGCATTAAAACGCTGGCCGAAATGAGGTCAATCTCGCGTAACCGAAAGTGATTAAGAGATGGAACTTTTGAAACGTTGCAAAAAGGGTTCGAGTGGGAACGTGGATGCTGTGGAGAACGTTCTGATTTGCGCCTTTCGACCGGAAGGATGGATTCTCATTTTCGAATGTTTGATTTTCAATCTGCTCATTAGAGCCGTTAGATATTAAGTTCCAATTTAACACTAAAATTTTTTAAAATAGGCAGAAAATTAAAGCTCAAATCTGAGGTTCTAAAACTGTCCACCATACAGTACAGTTAATTTGCTGTTTAGAGAGTATTAAAACTTGTAAGGTGAATGGTTTCAAAGCCGCAGGTTGGTTTTTAGTCGTTTGTTAATAGCCGGTTCTTTTGTTTCTTTTTGTTGCGTTGTAGAATTTCATTTTCGCAAACAGAACAAATAAATGTGGTTTTTGTTTGATCACACGCTAAAGAATTACGGAAACAGCGATACAGGCTATTTACAGAGTAATACTATCTCATTTGTGCATCTCTAAAATGGTCTTATACGTCCTCTCGCTTTAAACGGAATCCTTCAGCTTGGTGTGCTCGGTTACTTCAACATGGTCGATGTTCGAAATGATCTGAAAGGGACCACTTTACACTAAAATCTATCGATGATCTTACGCGAGTGGTAAAGTCGTAGTCGTCGGGTGTGTGAAAATAATCGCCGTCGGCGTAGAATTCCTTGTCGCGGACTTGGTTCCAGATCTTGAGCTTCAGGATGATTCCTAGAAATAGGGAGATTAGGGAAATGGTTTTAGGAGAGGTGAGGGTACCTGTGATGGCTCCAGAAACTAGGGCAGAGCCGAGGACAAGGCCAAGGCCGGCGAGCTGGTAGAGCGCCTGGGTCTTCATGTCACGCTCGTGGGCAGTCGCCTTGTAGATGCTTCCGAGGCTAAAAAGGGCAATTTAAGGATAGGAAAGAATGAAAATACGGCTTACGTGTTTCCGTAGAGCTTAGGGTCGTAGACGAGAGCGAAGAGGACGCTGGTCAATCCGGCGAGGACTCCAGGCATTCCGTGGAGGTTGTGGACGCCGCAGGTGTCGTGCATTTTCAGCTTGTTCGTCATGAAGGGCTAAAAAGGTCTCCTTATCCCTTGTTAGGATACAATTCCATACAGTGATATACTGATATCCGATAACCGAAAGGATTCCGGCGATGAATCCGACGAGGAGGGCGTGGAGAGGCGAGAGAATCACGTTGGCGTTGGTTCCGATGGCGACTCCTCCGGCGAGCGTCGAGTTGGCGATGTGGACCATATCGATGTGGCGCTAACAATGGTAACCTTAGGAATAAGAATCAGAAGGATAAAGCTTACGTGCTTGTTGACCATGAACGAGATCAGGAAAGTGGCAATGGTGGCGGAGCACATGGCGAGGTAGGTGTTCATCACGGCGCGGTGGCGAGCGTCTTCGGTTTCGCAGGGAGCCGCGTTGAAAGAGGGCCAGAAGAGCCACAGGAATAGGGCGCCTAAACATCAATTAGCTTTATTTAAGAGTTCCTAATCCCCTTACCAATCATGGCAAAAATGTCAGTGTGATATGTGGAACCCTCATTCTCATGCCCGACATACTCTTTCTTGTAGAACACACGCGAAAGCGCAAGTCCGAAATAAGCTCCGAAGACGTGCACGATCATTGACCCTCCGATGTCGTTCACCTAAACTCGCGTAATCCGCTTAATTTTTTTCTCTCCTTCGCTTCATTCTTACGTGGAAGACGTGCACAACCACGTGCTCGATTCCGATGGCGACGGGAGTCTCAATAAAGGCCATAATGACGTATTGCGAGGGAGATAGTTTGCCCAGCATGCATCCCATCGTGATCAGGATCACTGCGGCGGCGAAGTCGGCGGTCAGAAGGCTAAAAGAGGGTTTTAGGGTTAGTTGGAATACTGTAAGAGAGGCCTACTCTTCAATGCGGATAGCGAAAGTGCCTCCGTTGGTGGTGATGAGGCCACGGACGATCATTCCCCATTGGATCGTGAAACAGGCGAGGAGCATGTTGACCGAAACGGCCGAAAAGCCGTAGCGTTTCAGGAAGGTCATCAGAAAGCCGAATCCAACGAAGATCATGACATGGACATCTTGGAACACTGAAACAAGGGTACTTTTAGCCATATCTGTGATTCTAAGCTAGATCTTTGATAATATCTGCCTAGATCGATTTGGAGTGTTTACCAACAACCCTGCTTACCCCAGATATCTTGAAACACTGAAAGAGAGCTTGTAATCATATCTGCAATTCTAGCTAGATCAAGTTTGCCTGAACATTCGAATCAGTACTGTTTACCTGAAACACTCACAAGAGAGCCACCTATAGTCATGTATATGTTTGATTATAAGCTAGATCAAGTGTGCCCTTTGATCATATTTGCCTAGCTCGATTTAGAGTGTTTACCAACAACCCTGTTTGCCCCGAAATCCGGGTCCTGTTTTAAATTCAAATACAAGCTTGTTTTCCTTGACCTACTCGGGTACTTGGAGTTGACGTAATCGACGCTCTGCTGGACATCAGGAGGCAACGCTTCATTGTGATACGTTCCAAAAAGTCCGAAGAGAACGAAGAAGACGATTTGGAAGACGAAAAGAAGAATCGCGAATTGATTCTTTTGGAACGCCGACGCCATGGCTGAACCCCTGAAAAGAGAGAAAAACAGTAGGAGGCTGTTTTTGGGGTTCCCAAGAGGGAGACACTGTGCAGACAACGCGAATGGCAAAACAGGATGTTTACCCGACCGCAGGTGCACCCTTAACCACCCAAGGCTCCATTTGGGAGGAAAGTGGCGTGGTCCCTGCCTCGAGGCGGCGGCAACTTTGGTCTGACCCAAGGATTGTCGAGAGGAAAAACCGAAAAAGCGATTATGATTATCACAGCGTGCAGGCAGCGAGCGAGTGGGGTGCAGGAAAGCCTAAAAAGGTGCCGAGTGCGGTCGCCGACGCGAGCAGCAAACAACTCCGAAGGGGCGGCGATTAGCGAGCGGGAGGCGGTTTCGGTTTGGCGATTATTTGCCGTTTGCAGGCCAGAGAGATGCGGAATGAGATGCAGGAGGTGTTTATAATCCATATGGAGGGTTGGGACACCAGAATTTTATTCATGAGGCAGAGTGCGGTGAGGGCTGGAAAGAGGACACCGCGTGCGTAAGGAGTAACCTTGGGAGTTGAGCGGTTGCAAAATGAAGGACAAATATTGGAAGTAATGGAAACGGAGGGAAAGTGATCAGAGATCAGCGCTGTAAACAACGGGGTAGGGTGTCTTGAGATACGGTTGAGGCTTCTAAAAGAGATCTAAGGGTGGCAAGATACAAAGGCTTAGGAGAGGGGAGAAGAATCGCTTAAAACAAGACAACAGATAGCGTGATTTTTAAGAGTCTTACGTTTGAGCCGTGTTCAAACACTCATGCCTTGTTCTAGGAGCGAAAAGGAAGTGGAGGGTAATGGATTGGTTTGGAATGCTGTTACAGCGGAAGGTGGTAATCAAAAATTAAATTTTGGAAAGGCTTAAAAGCGCAAAACTCAAAACCTACTGTATCAAAACTACTTTGACGGCAAAATTTAGCCTTTGGAGTCTTATTTGAGCTTTTCGAGGTTTCAATTGAAATTAAAAATCAAATTTGGAAAGTCGCGTAAGGGGCATATTAACTACGTCAAGACTAGAATCAGCCATTTTTCAACTTTTGAAATGCAAAAGACCTTTGAAATTTGAATTTCGTCCAATTCTTAATTTTTTGAGTTTTTTTGAGTTTTTAAGATTGGAATAAATGCGTTAAGGTCAATTTTAAGCCAATTTTGTTGTTGATTAGGTCAATGTTCGTCTTGCTATTTCTTAATTATACGCTAATTCAGTCGTTTCAGTCAAGGACTAAAATTTTAAAAACGAATAGGCCACTTTTAAGCTATTGGAATATAAAAATGAATTGAAAATTCGATGTAAATCAATTCTTAGTTAGTTAAGAATGAATTCCTAGTGTTTTTGGCTTTAATGCTTTTCATGAGTGTGTTGGTTTTGGTCATTGACCTTTCATTTGCCTTGCTAATTCCTAATTTGATCCTAATTCGATTATCCCAAACCACAAACCCCTAAAGCACACGCCCTGACAGCGCCTATCAATCATCTAGCTTTTTAAGGTTGTAACTTCTCTTCCGCGCAACATCGCTGAAATTGGTGGCGCGATCTGCCCATTTTTACTTAGGTGTAAACCACGTGCGCTCTACGCGTCGATTCCAAAACGCCGCGGTCAATTCATAACTCACTCGATCACTCGCAAACAAATTGACAGTTCGGGCGTCATCGGGAGGGAGCGAAAACCTGTCCTTTCGAGGACGACCTTGTATTGCGAGTCGCAAAATCAAACAACAATTGGGAGTTTTTGGCGGCGCACAGAAGGGCTGCTGGAAATGCCATAAAACGGTTCTGGGGTCTTATCTCCGCAGTGGCAACCAAATGGAAAACAGACTTTTGTCGCGGCGCAAAGGCGACGGTTAGAGTTACATGTTTACAGGAGTACGGAGGTAAGGAAGAGGCAAAAAGAGGGAGAAGGAAGGTAAACAAGGCCATCTGGTGCGATGTCAAAAATATTTTGACGCTGTGCGCGACGACGAATTCATTACAGTATCTGAAAACAGATCGCCGTGCGAATTTCGGGGATCGTTGTTTACGTGGTGCAGGCCAGGGATGGGCGCTGTCGTCGTAAATAAGAGTTAAATATGCATGTCCGGGTTTGGAGCGGCGACGGGTTAATGACAGAATTTATGTTCCACCGGAACGAGGATATGGGTTTGTTGTGGATAGCCTGCATAGGCTGAGTTTATTTGGGGACAGCAGGGTACTGTAAGTCCAATACCTACCTACGTCTTCCTGAGGAGAGCGCCCGTAAACACCTGACACGGAAGAAGAGATTTCCGGGTGTCTTAAGTCCTTCCAAATCAAAAGAATTTCAGCGCGGCGCTGTTTGCATTTGTGCAAGAAACCGCGGTGTCAGTAATGCTCTAGGTAAACAATGTCACCGACGCTAGGAAGCATAAGAACAGAACTGAAGATCAGTTGACCAATCTACGCAAGAAACACACGATTCTGTTTGCAGAAAGTCGTTAAAAATTAGATTGAAACTACCGGCAAGAGGCGAACGATGTTAGAACTGTGCCCGGACTGTGCAGTTTTGTGTTTCAAAGAGATTTTAAAATTTTATAGGTCGAAGTCGCGTTGAAAACAAGACAGTAAAAATGGACCAAAACAGTATCTGTGTTATCAGGCCGTCTGAGTGGCGTGCGACGACGGCACAAGGGGCATTTATAAGGTTGTTTTCGTGTGGTGAAAACGAGTTTTGGGGTTAGGGTGGATGAAAAATGCAGAATTTCGATTTGTGCTGTATAACTCGAGAATTCTGCAGCGTAATAGAACACAGATACGGCTAACCCATTAAAAGTGAATAACAACCTATTAACGCGCGGCCGAACCGTATATCTAACGCAATCCAGATGCCGATTTAAAGGCTATTTTTGCTCTAAATTGGTTTGTTATGACTGGTGGAATCTTTGATTAAACGGAAATTGGCGGTTTTGTTTTTGCGAAGTCGCGCAAACTAAGAGAGGCTTTGAGGAGTAACTGATAAGGCTCGCACGTTTAAGGGATTAGGCAGAGTTAGCCAACCGTTCAAATTTAAAAAAGCGAATAGGTGAGCGGTGTAAAACAGATTTGAAAATGACCTACTCATGGTGTCCGTAGTTCCCAACGTTGTAAACAGTGGATTTCACTCTGTATTGATGGTCTCCGTCACTGATGTAAACGCCAGGTTCTGGCCAAATTCTGTTTGAGGCGTTTGCGGGTGCTGAACATAAAGGAAAATTAGAGTTGATGGTTACACAACAGATCCCATAGCCAGATCCAATGACGTATTTTGCGAAACTCAGCTTATGTGCTGTGCTACATGTAAGTATGAATTTGAGCCTTGAGCACTGATTAAGTACAAATGACATTGCGACTAGTGTTTTCAACTTTTGAGACTTTGCAAGCTTGACGCACGTTTCTACATGGAAAAGAAGTCCATAAGGCTGTTTTCAAAAATTAGCGCTCTAACTTTAGCATTTTTGAAATTTAGTGAATTTCCCTTTGTGAAATTTTTGTTTTCTCAAGTCTTGTGCCGTGATATAGTAGCCTAGAAGTCATGGTTTATTTCGATGTGATGGCTAACTTCTTACAACTATGTTTAATTTAGGGTTGTTTTCCTCAATTTTCACTTAAATTTTCCACGTTTTCTTTAAATTAGCGGGACGGTATTGTCTTATTGCTTATTGACTCAATCAAATATTGTTACGCACGGACACTTCTGGATGGAGAGGGTGCCCAATACAAACAACCATTTGCACTGAGGTCCCGAAAGACAGCAGCAAAAACGGTTTGGGACCCGTAGGTCTGATCGTTGTCGCTGTTGTCTAAGCGTCTCCCTAGTGCAAACACAAAGACAACAGTCTGAAACAGTGGATTTTGTGCCAAAATTAAATTTGTTTACTGAAATAAGTTTTAAAACTGTTCGAAAAACGAACGTTCGATAAACCGGATGAAACCTCTCGCTTACGGACGTCTTATCGGGTTTGCTGCTGATTTTTGACTTTCACCCGTGCCACTTCCACTCTTCCACCTTCATACTTTTCCTTACAAGCTTGAAAAACCCGTCACACACGAAGATTTCCTAAGCGTTTGAGTCAAGAACGTACACGAAAAGTAGCAGTTCTAAAAACTCACTTTACCTAAGAACAGTTTCATTTTCCTACGTCTTACTTTTTCTCATTAATGGATAAACAACGTTGAGAGGAAGATTGTAGTATTCAGTACAGTCCAATAGTCGTGTCATGCATCCAAGCTTATCTGTGTTTTGTTCATCTCCATCCCTTTCATGAACTTTAATACGACTTTCAGCTTTATGGTCGACCGTTCAGTAGAGGGTACACCGTTCGAACAGAGGCTATTTTAGTTTCGCCACAAAATTCAGCGTTTCAGGCTGTTGTCTGTGTCTGCACTCGAGGAACGCAAAGACAACAGTTGTGCAAACGTGTCCCAAACCGATTTGTCTGCGTTGTCTTCACTATTGTCTTTGCTGCTGTCTTTTGGGATCCCGGCGCAAACGGTTGTTTTTACTCGGACCCCTCACCTGGATGGATCGTTCTCCTTTATTCCATCTTTTAAGATTCATTTAAAGCATTTACTTACAAAAGACGCTTAAATTTTTGACCTAAGTTTCTAAAGGTTTCTCCGCGAATTCTCCTTTGTTTTACGCTCTCATCAGAAGACGCTTTACACAAAGGATCACTTTTGGTGTCCGGCGCGTAATGTCTCGTAACGTGACCTCTCTGCAAATATGTTTAGCGGCAGGTAGCTTTCATTTGGGTTAGCACTCGGCTTATGTTGTTGTGTGAACTTTGAACTTCGGGAGGCCATCTGTAGCTTCAAGAGAAAAGCTTTGACTCACAGACCTAACGCTGCCTGGAAATAGCCATAAAATGGTTCTTAAGCCGTAAACAGTCAAAGGAGACGACCGTAAAGCATATTCGTTCCATCGCAAGCGCAGCGGTGATGTGTACACAGGCCTAAACGTTTTTTAGTCTGCTACAAATACCACTAAGATTTGAACCCTTTTTGAAATAGCGTTCCCGATTAAAAACGAAAGATGTAATTGGTAAGCACGGGTTTCTAAAAATCTTGGTTCAATCTTTAGCATAGCTACAACATGCACATAAGCCTAAGCGTGCTTTACTTAGTACATAATAGTGAACTTCTTGAGATCTAGTTAGTAGCGTTTTTGCTCAAGAGTCCCAATAAGTACTTACCACTTCCGTTGTTGACCATCTCCTGATGATGCTTAGTGACCATATTCACCCGTTTGGTGACCACGTCGACTGTATGTTCACCCATCGCGTCTTCTGGATTCACGTCGTAGGATCTCTAAAAAGTACACCTTAAAAAAGTAGTTTTCGAGGTCCTTGACGGCCAATTACACGATAACTGCTTTCAAAATACAGCCCTTGGCCACCTCCTTTATCCATATGGAGTGTTTTGTCCCTCCCTCGCGGCCTAATTTTCCAGAAAGGGCGCAGTGGGAGAATTTAGCGTTCCTGCTTACCGATCTGGAAGAACATGGGCGTGGGAAGTGTCGCCGGATCCAGTTCATTTTGGCAATAGTCATGTTTTAAGGATAAGATTTAGGGACGTAAGAAACAGACCGCTATTAGGTGCGCTTGATACTACGCGCGTTAGGACAAACTTTGGGCGGAGAACGGCGTCCTGGGATCGTCCCTCCGATGGCCAGAATTTGAACTTGTTGCACTCGACAAACAGAAAATTGCGTGCGTGCAGGAAGTGAGGAAGTTGCAGGATGAGTGCAAGAACGAGAGAACGCGTAGGAAACTCGACGGAAAAACGGTTGAAATTGGCGAAGATTAGTCGCCAGAATCCCTAAACGACCGAAGACGAGAAGACTCAAAAAGGGGAAAAAACGCTTCAAGCCGCTTAGTTAGGGTAACCTTGAGCTTTGAGAACGTTTGTGCGCCGCGGGGAGTTTCTTTGAAAGACGGGAAGTGGAAAGCGAAGATCTTTTTGGAAGTGATTGATGGGAGAAATCGATGCGAGTTTGATCTTTGCAGCCACGTGCGGGAAGAGTCGCTAATGAGCGTGATCGAGCGGAAGAAAGAGAAATTGAGCATCTTGGAGGGGTTTCATTTCATACCTGAAAATCTGGGGGAGACCGGGGGAGAACAGTCTGGGGGAGAACACTCCCAGTCAAAAACACTTGTAAAAAAGCAGAAAAACAAGGTGGACTCAGTTCTCTCAGCTAAGCAAAAACTGTAGAATTCAAAAAATCCAAAAGCGGAGACATTAAATTTATGGAAATCCAGCGCGTAAGCAGTTCAGCCGCAACTTGAATTTCGGTTACCAAAAGTTCAATTTTAACAAGATTAAGAGTGGCGATCAAACTGATCAAACACCGTTAACGCGCTTGGGTGCATTGGTAGGAGAAGGTCATGGACGATATTAAACAAAAATTTTAAAAATGGTCAAATTCGAAAATGTAAACGGCTTTTGAAGTCGGAGCATGAACAATTCTATGCTCGCAATTTTATAAGAATCAATTGAAACTTTTTCTGAAAGTGGTCAGATTCCAGACTCACAAGTGCAAAATTTAGAGATCTTAAAGTTGAAATTACGAGCAGTTTTACTATGTGGATTATTTGGTCAAAATTTGCTCAAAACTAAGTGAAAACAGAATTTGAATTAGCAAAACTGAACGTTCTTGCATGGTCACAAATCCGTTCTAAGATGAAAAATTCCCACGTCGACTACATAGCCACAAACTATTTCACCCAATAAACTCTGTGATATTAGATACCGTAATTTTGTGATATCACGCACATCTAGTTATTTTCAGGTCTCAATTAATACTCTATTCAAAACCACAGTTTGTCCAAACCAAGGCCTTCAATTTCTGAGTCAGAGATCAAAATGCTTCGTTTTCCCACGTCACCACCACAAAACACAATCCTTCCCACCTTAAAAACCCGAGAACTATCGCTAGTGTAAACAAGTTCAAGTTTAACAATGTGACAACCTAAGACCAACCTGAAGCCAACCTACTCAAAAGTGTTTCCCTATTCTTATGTGTACATATCTTTGAAAAGCCAAAAAGAGGCCAACCTACCTTATAAATCTGAGGCGCATTCCTCTCACTCAACTCGGCCATTCTCAGCTCTGTCGCTCACACTAACTAACAAAACAAGCGTCAATAATAAAAGTCGCGCCAGAACGCCTACAAAACCCTAATCTCTTAACCAAAGGCTTCTACAAAACAAAATTGCATTCTCATGTTTTGGTGGAAATGAAAATAAAAAGTCGAATAGCCACAAACTATTTTAATTCGAAAATTTGAACGGCTTTTGACTCCTCGGAGCTCCAGCCTGGCAGCGCAGGTAATCTTAAGCTAAACCTGGCTTCGGACAGATTTAGAGGACCTAAACTCGAGTTTACCTTGACCTTAACGCTTCCATAAACCAATTTCGTGGAAATTACGATTGGAGATTTCATGCAGCCGACCATTTTACTATTTTGCACCTTTAGGAAGACTTCCTCTAAGTGATTTTCGAGCAAAAAAGGATATCCTCACGTCAAGCGGAGGATCAAAATGTGCAAATCTGCCGCCTCTCTAATTAAGATCGGATTTTGCCCCTTGCGCTTCCTGCACACGAAGTTTACACTAGAATTTTAGCTCTCAGCACAGAGAAGACACGCGTTTTCCGTCCTAAGCCTCTTTGCAGCAGTGTGGGACAAAGGAAGATACAGCCTCTTCTGCACACGTTCATACAAAAGTGGATCCAATATTTCTGTTTGCGGCTGCTCTTTCCTTGTTGTGACTACCTGCGTGGCGTCAGGACTCTCCACAAAGATCACCAGGATCTTTCCGTACATCATCTCGGTCCCAGCCTATTGTTAATGTACTTTGGTCCCAACTTCGAAGTCACGTAGTCCTCAACCTTTCAAAAACACGTAATCTCAAAAGATTGCCAACAGAAGGCCACAATCTATTTCCGGCCTCCTCGGGGCTCCAGCTTGGCAGCGAAGATAGCACGGCAGCACCACTAAGCAAACGTGTTTTTCTTCTTTTACCATCCGCCTAAGCCTCCTAATTAATCCTCTCGTGACAGCGCAAAGTCGCCTCGTGCGCAACCGTTTTTTGCCCACGCGCACCCGGCTGCAGCCGTCTTCCGACCCGCTCCCAAATATTTGAGCACTGAAAGTGAATCTGCGCGCAATTGCGACACAAAAACGCCGTGGCCGTTTTTGAAGAGCAAAAGTCAAACAACGAAGTCGATCGAGAGGGGCGAAGAGCTAGAAGAACCCTTAAGGTGCGGGTTCCAGAATGGCCATTTTTCGGCGCGTGGCGGTAGCCTGTGTTTAATGGACCGAAAACAATGATCTTATCGTGGAGTGGATTACGATGTTGCTCGTTGATGTATGGCACCCGTTCCTCACCTTGAATCAAGTTTAGGAGTCCAGAAGCAGAGGATATCACTTACATTGACGCTTGCATGATTCACAGAAACATCAAAAGTTGACCCGCGAGTCCGGCTAATCTTCCGCCTTCTCGATGGCGCCTGGGTTCTCCACGTAGTGCTTCAGGAGGTCCTGGAAGTGGGTGAACTTCTTCTGCGACTTGGCGTAGTTTCGGATCACCCACTTCTTCTTGCCGTTGTGGGTGCTCTCCTGACGGACGATGTAGTGGCTAAAATAAAGCTTTAGCAGAGAGAAACATGAGGACATTTTACCGGTAGCGTCCTTCAGCGTTGCGGTAGACGATCCAGAGGCTAAGGTGGTCGCGCATGGAGGCGTAGTCCTCGCTCTCGAACTCTTTTGTGGGAAGGCGATGGTAAAACTTGAAGGTGTCCGGGTCCGAGACGAGCGCCTGCGCCTCCGCGATTTTCATCGGGCCGAGGTAGTACTCACCGGGGAAGCCTCCCACTCCGTCGCTAAAAGCAACCTGATACAATTGGAGACAAGAGCCAGATTCAACTTACCCAGAACTGTCCTCTTTGTCCTCCTTTCCCTCCAAGGACGGAGGCTCCCTCAGCGAGGTCGGGTGGACCTTCTCGTACTCGGTCTTCGGCTCGTAAACCTTCTTGCCGGGAGTCGGGTACGAGTGGCGCAGCTGGCGGTTGGACTCATGCGACAGGTTGAACAGCGACCAAACCGACCTCAGCTCGCGGTCCTTGCGGCCAGTTTCCGCTACAGACTTATCGTCCTCTTCGTCCATGGATTCCGCCTTTCCCGAGCTCCATTCACCTTGCTTCAAGCGCTCTAAAATCCACTTTTTCAGCTATGAACCTTTTCAAATTGTCCTCACCTCCACGGCGTTCCTTCCACTTCTTCTCGAGCTGCTTCTTCCACGTGAGTGCCTCCAATTTGCGCCGGAATTCCTCCTTCGCCTTGGCATCGTTCAGCATCCCCGAAGCCGTGTTGCTCGTCCTGGAAAACTGTCGGGAGAGCGCTGAAAATAAGGTTTCTTTCACTGATTCTCGAAAAATCCATACTCAAACGATCCTGAGGCGTTCCCTTAATCGAGCATGGCGGAGGTTTCGGGATTTCCTGCGACTTCTTGTTCGCCCTCCTGTAATTATCCATTTATGTAAAATATGCGAAATTCGTTCGAAACAAACTTTTTGGGGACCTCAATGAGTTCGAGCTCCTCGGTGTTCACGTTCGGGATCGATTCGTAGCCGCTGGCGTTGGAGGATGTCTCACTGGGCGAATCTGGAACATAAATCGTGAAACTGGAAGCGCGAAAAAAGGTCACGTGGATCGAGCGAGCCAGGAAAACAACAAATAATATGAAGCGCATCCGAAAAAGTTCCAGGCGGCCATAAGCCAGTCCAAAAGAGCCCAATTTAAGCTTCACATGACCTAAAACAACACGCCCATGAATGTAAAAAATGAAGCGATCAGCAACCGAAAATCGACCCCATAAAAATCGGTATTTTGAAGCACCTGTTTCTCCATACATTCACACAAAATCGACCAAAATTCCCCGCCAAAAATCATCCATTTGCGGCCTGTTTTCGTTCCAAATTTCACTTTCGCTTATAAGAATTTTTGTTCACAAATTGTCCGAATTTCAAGGTCATATTGCTGTTTAGCATGCCGTCCAAAAATGTTCGATCTCGTCCTAAAAATTGAGTCCATAAAACATTCAAAAACGCTCAGAACAGGCCATAGGATCCCCGTTCTCCGCTCCTCCCGCTTACCTTCTTGATTTCCCCTTCCACGCCGCTCCTTCGTCGACTTCCTCGGCTGCTTCTCCTTCCTAAGCGCCTGGGACGTCGTCTTCCTGCGAATCTTCGTTTCGCTCTTCTTGTTGGCCTTCTGAAAATTCTCTTATCAGCTCCAAACTCTCACTAACCTCTTCGCTCACCTGACAGCAAAGGCAATTCGCACACGAGCAGCAGCGCGCGCGGTTCTTCTGCGTCATTTTGAGGCTCCGCTGAGATTCGCTCCTCGAAATCGTCGAAGGTCGCTTCGCCGTCGGATCGCCGAAGAAACCGCTCGGCAGCGCGTCGAAGTCCGAAATGAGCGACCGGAGTGGCCGAAGGAGGCTGGTAAGGGGTCGGACCAGACGTGTCTGGGACTGCGGTCAGGAGTCTCGTCTGGCAGGCGAGAAGCCTCATTTTGGGGGTCGAAGTGGCGATTGAGCGATCGGTTGGGGGCAAAAGCGATCTTGGAGCCACCGAGCAGGAGCTTCATTTTGAAGCTCTGAAGGGGAAGAGAGCGGTTGGTTCTGACTTGAAGGGACCAACCGGTCGTCGGGCAGAGCGATGGCCAGAATGAAGTCTCTCTGCAATCGTCTAACCTCTGTCTGGAACTCTCCGTCTGGTTTCGTTTTACGGACAACGGCTCCTCGCCGCTCATTCGCTCTCTGGTCAATTCCCCGTGCAGTCGGTGGGCGCCTCTTCTAACAATGGCTTGCTCTCCAAACGCACTCAAGGTAAGCTTTGGTTCACCCTTTCAAATCCAATAATTCCGCTTATTTCAGCTAACTGCAATCGGCACGACGTTCGCTTATATGTTCCTGCTCGGCCTGATGATGGGACTGAACTACTATGCCGACGTGAATTTTGGGTACGGATTCCGTGGTTATGGATTATACTTTTCCATGGGATTTACCCACGCCAACGTCATCCTCTTTGTGATCTACGTCCTTTTCCTACTCGTCATCGCAGTGACCGTTGCCGGAATGATGCTTGACAACAAAATCGTGCTTCTAGTCAACGCCGTCATGTGTGTAAGTCTCTCGATCCTTTTAGCCATCTAATTTCTCCCGGTTTCAGATTTGCGGAGTTATGTTCCTGCTCGTTTCGTTCATCATGTTTTGTGTGAATCACAGTGGATGTAAGTCAAGAGGACGATTATTTTAACTACGCTGACTTTGTTTAGGGGCGAAGTACTGGTTCTTCTGGCGCGGCCTCATCATGCACATCTTCGTCATGGCGTTTTTAGTCATCACCGCCGTCGTGGACTTCCTGATCTTCAGATCCCACTGAGCGCTGTAACAAGAGGACCGTCAAGGAACGAACGAGCAAAGGTTTAAGGTTTTATGGGTTGAACGATGAAGAGTTTTGTAAGCTTACGTGTCAGAAAAGGAGGTGATCGAAAAGTCGATAACAAAAACGCGGAAGCACTTGCAGGTTTTTTGCAGGTCTTTTGCAGGTATGATTGACTGAGTCACTCAGTCATCACGAGAACTGATAACGACCTCTATTTCTGCGCTCCGATTACCTCTAGTATTCTCTTGCCTACAAACGGTGTGGTTTCTCATTTGCTTTCCACGGAGAGGTTCGCGGCTTTTCAAGAAAAATTTTCCTCTACAGTTCAGCTTGATGCTTTGGAGCATAGGCCCTAAAATGGTTATTGGTTAAGTCGTTTCATTTTCCTTAAGTTTCTGTTCCTTTAAAAGACGCCAATTTTCAGTGATTATGCCGGAAAATGACCTGCCTAACTACTCGTTGCTTTTTCCGTGGTCAAATCGAAACTCTATCGATGACACCCAGAATTCGCATGCCAATTATGAGAACATCAAAAGGTCATCTTGCTATCCAAAAAACTCTAAGGTTGGTTTAAAAAGCTAAAAATGGCGTCAAATTCAAATTTTCAGGCAGCTATCTTCCTATTATCAGTTCTCTATGGATCGATTTCCACACTGGTGCTTATTTTGTCCTTCCTGCTTGGTGACTTCAATGCTAGATTTCTCATTGGGTCAGTTTGCGTAGCTGTCGTAGCCTCTTCCTTCATGGCTATTAAAGGAATCACTCTGCGGCGCCGTAAACTCTTCATAGGACTCATTCTTGTGCTCGTAAGTCAGCTTAGCAACTTTCAGTCAATTCGAGATTGTTTTAGGTAGCACATGTTTTCATTTTGTTCATTTACATTTTTTTCTTGCTTGAGAATTTGTTAGGCGCTTCGCTTAATTCGTATCAGCGGTCAGTTGTGCTCATGAGCATTTTCATCGTTGTGTCTCATGAAGTGTTCGTTATTTGGTTTGCTGTGGTTGTTCTGGAATATGTGATCTGTTGGGAGCGAAACAGGGATAACGTGGAAACGTCATAAAATTGATAGCATTGATATCGAAATCGAATTTGGAATAGCGCACAGCCCTAATCCAAACATTCAAAGTCGGTCTTTTCTACGCAAATATCGGCCCATGTATTCGTAGCTTTATGGGCTTAATGGTCTGGAAATCCCGTTGAGTGCCATAGCAAGAGGACAGTCAAGGAATCATCAAGTAAAGTAAGGCTTTATGGGATTTCAATCACCAAGCTTGAGCGTAGTGTATTATAAAAGTATTTCCAGGGTTAGTTGTCACCCACAAACCATTGTTTTAAGTGAGATGTAAGCCACATGACATCCTGTGCCAAAATAAAACACAGGACCGCTGGTTAACAGAATCACTCACCACGCAAACTGATAACGACCTCTCTTCGTGCGCTCCGTTTACCTCTCTCATCAACTGTCTCTTCACTCGTCGTGCGTTCTAGTCTGCTTTCAGCGGAGAGCATCGCTGCTTTTGGAGCACCAATTTTCCTCCTTGGTTCGGTTTTCCCTTTTTCTGCTTGCCCATTCTTCTTAAAATTTTTCTTGTACACGATGCCCATTTTTAGTGCACGTGCTATAAGATGACCCCCCAATTTACTCATCGCTTTACTCTCCCTCAAGTCGCAGCTCTAGCGATCACACCATTCATCCTCATCTCAAAATGTGCTAAATTCCGACTTTCGAGTGACAGCCAGATATGAGCACCATGAGAACATTAAAAGGTCATCTTGCTATCCAAAAAATTCAAAGGTGACTTTTAAAAGCTAAGAATAACGTCAATTTTCAAATCTTTAGGCAGCTATATTTCGATCAGTAGTCATCTATGGATCGATTTCTACACTGGTGCGTACTCTGTCCGTTCCGCTTGGTGACTCCAATGCTCAGTGTGTAACTGGGACTTTTTGTGTAAAAATCGTAGGTTGTTACTTTCTGGCTATTAGAGGAATCACGCTGCGGTAGCATAAACTGTTCACTGTAAACAAAATTATAGGATTATTTTCAGGTTGCGCACGTATCCGTTTCGCTCGTATTTAGGTCTTTCTTGGGTATTTGGCCTGCTCCAGCGCAACCAAGCCTCCTCTTCCTTTTGTCCTCTTCGTCGGCGACAACGTCCAAATTGTCAACATCCCTTCCCACACACGTATCTTCGCCGCCACTTCCCACAAATTCGACATTTCCTACATTTCCTTCCAAGAGAGAACTGATGACGGATGCACTGGCAACGAAGTGTCCCTGCACCAATTTGTAAAGTATTTCGAAGTCCAAAGCGCTAATTTCGGCCTGCACTGCTTCAACGATTCAACTTCTTCTGTTCTGCTCCACTACGACAAAAAATGCTTAAAACGTCTCTTTTGACTCCTACAAGTGGCGAGAAGCTCTCTTCTTCTTTGTCTCCAAGACTTAATTGCAAGGAGAATGCAAGGATCAAAACACTTCATTCTTCAGAAAGGACTGTCCTGCTTATTTCCTGATTCCATCTGGCGGCCTTCAAAGCCCTTTTTTCAGTTTTGACAATTGTCCTGTTTTTGACTTGGAACCAGTTGAGGTAAAATAAGAACTACGCTCGTGAAATTACAGCTGTTTTACAGAACATCGATGAAGGAAAATTTCTAATTTCGACCTAGAATTAGTTGAGGTGAGATAAGACGACAATTACGTTTAACTAGAAAAACGGTTCTAGGATAACGCTGACAACCCTAAGATCGAAATCAGCACTGTTCGTCTACTTCTCAAATTGCGACATTTTCTTCCACTACGGCTTTTTCTACCAGTTCCTCAAAATCTTCCTCCACGCAGTCTGTATCTACAGCGGCGAAAACTACGTCTAAAACCATCCCAACCACTCTTCAACGTCTTCCACAGCTCCTAACATTACATCCACCACTCCCCTCTTGTCCTCTTCCCAATCCACGTCTTCACAACCGCTCTTGACACCTGACAACACTTCTAGTGGAAGCAAATATGGTTGGCTAATTTCCACTTTCTCACTAATTTTTATTTTGATAAAACATAGATAAACAAAGTTTCAAAGGATCCCTGCTGACTCATCAATTCCCTTTTCTGACACTGCCGTTATCTCTTCAAAGATTGATTACTCCCTCCCCTCTTGGCTTCTCTATCGAAAACATTCAAAAAGAGGCCTTGCGAATGTTGAATTGGTGTTTTCCTCTTTTTTGATAACGAGGTGTATATGTAGAATTTTGAGAAAAGAATCCTGGGAGAGGAAAGAATCCATAGAATCCTGAGAAAACTGTTAACAAACACTTTAATTCTATGTTTATGAGCGGGATGCTGGCGCTTGATCCCGTTCTGGGTTAGGCAGAAACGTTACAATAAAGGTAAAGTTGGGTTGGGATAGTTTTGGCGGCTAGGTTTAGAATTTTAAGCCGAAAGAATGTCAACTTAGACATTAGATGGACGCATGAGAACACACTGCTCTGAGAATAAGTGGAAATTTGCCGATTATTAAAGTTCGGCGCCGGAGGCGCCGTTTTCGGTAAGTTTTGCAAACAGCGGTATGTGCCGGCTAACGGGCTGTTTTTGTTCAATTTTTTAACTTAATTCGGGGTGTAATTTTCGATATCTGAAGTTAGATTGCAAATTGAACCCATGAAAAAAGTAGTGTCCAGAAGAAAATTAGGTAAAACGTGCTATGGCGCATTTGAAAACCCGCGCGATTTAAAGCAAAAATGTTTTGCTTTTTTTCTGAAGTTTCGACGTTGAATGAATCTTCTTTGAATGTTCAAGACAGAATTATTTTTGTACTCATTCGAAAGCCCTTATTTTTGTGCACAACGTGGCGGTCTTTGTTTTTTCCGACTCGCTTGAATTGCAAAGAAAATTGATTTTTAAGTTTCGGGCTTCACCTCAATTTGTGTTCACATTGCTTTTGTGTTACGCGGCGATGAGCGATGGTAGTTCGCATTGCTTTGCTGTGTTTTCAACGTTTTGGCTGTTTTGAGTTTTTTGAGCGTCCTGAGGCTGCTGAAGCTGTTTCTAAGGTTTTGAAACCTGTTGCGCAGCTTTTGGATTACTAGTTGGAATAAAAGAATTTTTAAAAATGACTGATTTTTACTTTTGCAACACCGCAAGCGATCCCGTAAAACGGCGAGCCATAGGCGAGCACCGCTGTGGCGTAGCGCGGGCTCTCCATCGTGTAACTGCGATAGGCTGCCGCAACCCCGACCCAGTGCCAAAGGCGCTGGTTAAAAAAGATACAATCGCATCGCTTGACAAAAATAGAGTGCACACGTTGAACTGGAATCTCGCGTCGATCAATTTCCGGGCAATGGGCATTGAAGCTAAAGACACTTTTTTAAAAGCTCAAGACAAATGTGTCAAAACAAGTTTACCTTAACCGATTACGAATACGAATTAACAAACATCAGCACAACCCGAAATTCTAAATTTTAGGCTCTTAAGGGCAATTCTGGCTTCCAGGAGCTGTCGCTTCTTCTCAACAACAAACGCCTTGCGCTCTTCCAGGGTGAGCTCTTATTGTTCTAGCGCTGAGTCACGACCGCTTTTTTTGTGCTCCTGAACCTATTCAGAGTTGAATACAAGCTATTCGACCTGTAAGAAATTATCATTTGAAGCCAGGCTAAAAGTACGGAAGCTTCCATTTTTAGGGACAACGCAGGTAGAGAGGATCTTGGAACCAGCGGTCGTAGCGGCCGATCCGGCGTCAAGAGGAAGGGTGGAGGCTTCCATGTCAAAAGATGAGATGGGGAAGATCTGAGAACGACAAAGGTCGAAGTGATAAGAGCTAGAAATGACAGCCTATAAATTGTCTCGCCGCATCATAATTTGTATCTGTTGGATGTGCTAAGCAAGCTTCGCACATTACTTTTCGCTTTGCTTTCCAAAAAGGATTCTGCCTTTGGGTCTTGCAACGGTTTCCGCTTTGAGCCACAGTTTTCGGTTTCCAAAAATGCCAACTATAAATATTATTTTCGCGCTTAATTACACTCGGCGAATTAGTCTGACGAAAGGCGTAAACCATGCATATTTAGGTCAGCCGGCGACGGAATTCTAAGAAGCGTTTGGGGATATTTCAAGCATTCGGCTGGGAAGCCAGTCAACATTTCCGTAAACACGTTTAAAAACAGCATTTCCGTGGTTTCCAAGCACAGATCTTGGCCAAAGATTGAGTCTGTGAGTCAGAAACTAGAATTTCGCTTTTTTTGATAACGTTAAATTGCCAACAAAGGAGGACGAGCTACTTCCTTGTCGCCCTTTTCCTTAAACCAATTATGCAGCTGCTAGCTTTTTGCAACGCGAATTGCCTAAACTTGCTCTTTTCGAGAATATCAGTCGTGCGCTGTTGCAAGATAATGGGCCTGCGCGTGTGACTTTCATGTTTCTGCTTTCTGCTCTCTGTTTGAAATTATGCTAAAAACGTTCATCCCGCGCATCTTTTTTTAATCGATTAATCGCTTGTCCACCAAAAAACGCGCTGACATTCAAATTTGGTCCGGTTTCGGTTTTTGGCCAATGGCGTCACGATTTCCGGGCTGTTTTTGACACTCTAATGGCCGTGGAACGAGAAAGCTGGCGTGCTTGACAAAATACATAAATTTGGTGTCATTGGAGTGATTCCTGGTCGTGTGGGCAGCGCTGCGTCATTGCCTTAGCTCCCTGTTTTCTTGTGAAAACAGGAAAATGTGGACTCAGGTGAATACGTTGTAGAACGTTGTAGAAACGTCAAAAACAACGGCTTTATGTGGTGTTCTGTACTTTTTTCGCCATTTCCATTTTTCAAGTGCCTCAATTTCCGCTTTTCCTCTCAGTGGTGAGCAACCTTGACTCAGCTCGGACTCAGCGGGATGTACAACCCCTCTCCCCCCCGAACCCTCTAAGCTAAAAAATATCATACTTTAGTTGTATTTAAGACGTCGAAAAACTCGAAATATGTCGGAAAACGACTTAAAAAGGTCATTAAAATGCAGTACAGTTCAAAACACGCGACAATGACGTTGTTTCATCAATTTTCTCCCGCATTTTGAGGCCGATGAAGACTGACCTGGTAAAGATGGCAGCGTTACGGTAGCTGGACCACTCCCCCCTTCCCCTCCGGCGGCCTCGGGAGTCCTCGGTTGCCCACCACTGTTCGCAAACAGCTTCTACCCACTTTAACCCAATTATTAGGCAACCGTCATTTTTTGGGTTCCTCGAAAGTAATTTGATTTTTGGAATTCGCGGAAGTTGTTTTGTGTTTACCAGGAAGTAGAAATTTGTTATGTTTGGTTCGGAAATGCTGAGAAGAAGGCGCGTACGTTGTTTGGATTTACCTAGCGGAGACCTTTGTTCAGTGCACTCCAATTCTTAGAATTCAACCTTTTAGGATTTCGTTTGTTGTCGAACTTTTGTGTTTTTTGACCTAATGAATATTCCGGGCTTGCTTTCATTGTCTTTCTCCCCATTTCACTCTCTGCTTTATTTTGTTTCTAGCTTGTACATTAACTTTAATTAAATTTGTAAGATGACCCCGAACACAACATGCGTCTGCCTCTGCTTCCCCTCGGTGAAAAACATGTGACTGTGCATTAAATAACTTATTGCCTCCGCTGTCCCTCGCAGGCTTCCTTATTCATCTTCTCCTTGTCGCTTTGGCTTTGTTTTCGTTGCTTTGAAGTGTTTCTAGATGCATATATCTCTTAAGAGCTATTCAAAGACTTAGGGCAGTTCATCAACGAGCGAATTGTCAGCCTGTACGTGTTGAGAATTGAATCTAAAGTGCATGTATTTTTAGTCTTCAACACAGCAAAATCAGGTTAAAGCTACATTTTAACACGCTTGTTGAGCTTAGCCATAATGTTATGAACTCAGCCTGCATGCTCACATACTCAAATCTAAACTTCTGACAAGTTTCGGTAACTGTAATCTTCAAAACAGCGATATTAGGTTAAGCGTAAGTTAGGGTAAGATGACGACAGCGAATGCCGAAACTGCAATTTTCTTATTGTCAGAGATTTGTATCTGGCTACGTTCGAAGCTCAAAAACATGTTTGCCTTGCTTTGTGTCGCCGATGTTTTGTCATTTTCCCAAATTTTATAATTGTTTGCAAAGGCGTCGCGCAGATTTTGTGTAGCTCTATAGGTAGGATTCTTGGTAATTTTCGGCCGATTTCTGCTGAAATGAGACGTTTCATGGAAGTTCAAGTGTGGTCCGAATTTGGTCAATTTCCAGTGGAATCTTTAGGTGTAATTCTTGGAAGGTGTAAGCCAGGGTTCTAGTTTGCAAATTATGAGATTAGAGGTACATTCTGCCTTTTCCGATCGATCTCTTAGGACTGGTTACATCAGCTTTTTCAGTCGTGGATTTTAGTCGTTTTGCGTCTATCACTGACCATTCACAGATATCGATTAATTAAGGTCTGTTCCATGATCAAATGCGGAAATTTTACTTTTTGCGGTAGGCTGACCCTATCTTTACAGCATCGCATTTGTTTGTTTACCTCGTGCAAATAACAGGCTTCTAACTACCGATTGTGTCCAACCCTAAACTGGAATCAGTCCTACGTTTCTCGATTTCCTGTAATTTGAGTTACGTCTTAAGCGTCCACTTTTAGATCTTAAGCACCCAATCAAACTCCTCGATTTGCCCGAAATCTCAGACCTGTCTTCGGAGAAACCTCTTCCAATCTCTCACAATAATTTTCCAGTCTGGGTTTGCGTCGTTCTCCGTCTATTCTAAGTCCGTCTTTTTCCATCCAAGTTCAAAAAAGGTTGCTCCCATAAATCCAAGCGCGATCTGCCGAAGGGTTAACTCTACTTTCACAGTCCCGTATTTTTTAGTTCACCATGTTCAAACTACTTTGACAGGCTTCTCTCTACCCACCCTTTGTGTTCAACCCTTTACCGAAACTAAACCTACATCTTTCCTTTTCCTGTTTTCGAGCTTTATCCCAAGCGTCCCAAGCACCCAATCAAACTTCCCAATTCGTCCGAAATCTCGGCCGAGCGAACTTATCAACAGTTGGCTTCGGCGGCAAACAAAGCCATAAATCCAAGCGGAAACGAATAATTTTAACGATGTTGCTTTCGGCGCCGTTTTTCGATATGCGAAATGAGGCATTAATCTCGTCCTCTTTTGAATTTGCATAAACCAGCGCTGATGTGATCGCTTTGAATTGAGGACCGTGGCGAAAAGTGCACTTTTGCGTGGTAAGTGGGACCGTGATTTCTGCATTTTGGGCACTACGTATTCTGTACTTGCACTAATTTGTTTTTTCTTTGTTTTCCAGACCTTTGCATAGTCGATCATCGCTTGTCCCATTTTTCACGCCGTACGAACGTTTGCCACTTTGACGCCGCAAACAAGTCCCGTCTACATATTTCTCTATTCCCCTGAAATGGAATTATTCATTGTTAAGTAGAAAAATTGACGTTTTCAAAGAAGTCGAAAAATTTACAGGCCTGACTCATTTATGCTTAGTTCATGACTTCAGTTGACCATACGGTTTTTGATGCGCTGTCGGTGTTCTGTTTTTAGAAGTGTCATCTTCGGTTCTTCTCTAATTTTCCAACCTGAATTAGAGACGCGATTCAAATTTATGATAAATAGCTCACGCGTGTAAGAAGTGCGTAATTCCAGGCTTCAAAACAAAAATATGTCCGCTTCTTGAACCGCAATGATTGTGTGCTCATTTCCTGATGCAGTTGTCAAAGCAACAAAAGATCAAGCGTGTAAAAGGCCAAAACAAGAACGAAGCCACCTTATCTCGCTTTCCATGTTTGTTTCCCAATTCACAAAGGGCGTTTTTCGACACTTACATTTAACAGCAATTTCCCGAACGCGGTTTCCAGTAGTTAGTAAGGAAAAAGGATTCTTGGGTCTAATTCGTTATTTTGTCAAAGTGGCCTTACCTGTTGCTTGTGGTGAGGTGTCCGAAAGTTGTTTTTTACGCATTTTCTATTTTCGGTTTTCGCAGCAATTCCCATCTTGATGGAGGTTCAATGCAAACACCAAACACCCTTTAAGGCAATGACTTTCTATTGAGGTCGATTGTGGACAGGTTCTTACAAGTTTCGTCTTAAATTGTCTGTTAGACTGAGAACTGAAAATTGAATGAAAAATAGGTTCTTCTTGAATTGAAGTCAATCGAGTGGCCGTCTACACTTTGTGTTGAGTCATATGTAGGCTCCACACAAAAGTCTGATGTGCTAGGTCCATAAAACTTTTACGCATCACACTACAAATGACACTTACACAGAACATGGCCGTCAGACAATGTGTTATTTAAGCCTAGATCAATCATCTGCTGTCTTATCCGGTTTTTTGGCCTTTCAAATTTTGCTGAGCTGAAAATGCGAAAGCCTTCGCTCAAAAACAGCAGCTGCATTCAGGCTTCACTGAATTACACAAGTCACACCCTTCTGAGACAGTTCCGGATTTTTCTAAAGCAGTTCTAATTAGTTAAATGTCATTTTTATGTTACCTACGTGCAACCTGATCTAAGCTTATAGCTTTTTAACTATAACTGCTTATCTGTCCAAGATTTCTAGTTAAATGGATAACAGCTGGGAAACATTGTATCTAAAAGCTGCTTTAAAGTCGTGCTAAGCTGACTCATGCCTGTTCCTTAACGTAAACAACGCGTTTCACCTTCCTGTTTATGTCTGACGCAAACCTCGAAAAGCAAACCTCACGCGTTTAGACACAAATTTCCCTAATCTTCCGTTTCCTTGCCCTTGTTCTTATACAACGCGCTGAGCGCCCTGATTCTCCCAAAGGTCGTCCATCGTGTCGTTATTAATTCACGGTCGCCAAGTACAACCGCGGATGTTTATCCCACACTCGCCGTTGTTTGCCGCTCAACTTGGGAATTAGCTTAGATTTCCCTGAGGCGACCAAAATAGCGCGTGAGATTGGGTTGTTTTGGGCAGAAATGAAAGTTAACGACTTGATTGGGATTACGACAATGAGCCGGTTTATTGAAAGTCGAGGAAAACAAAAGTTGCATTGACGAAAATTATTGGTTTGGTGGGAGACGGCCATAAAACATGTTAAATTGTGGCTCAGAGGTAATTAGTGAAATTGGGATATTTTGGATAAATTCAGATTGTGACTACAGACTTAAAGAAACCAGTTTCAAGTTAGGACTTAAATGGTTTAAAATTGCGTTAGAGTGCATATCATTATTTTTTAACGTCTTGTCATTTGGCTGAAACGACCTGTGCGTGCTAATTTAGGCCATTTTAGGCCGTTACGTCAAAAAAAAAACGTCAAAGTACGTCAGCTACCTAAAAATACCCTTGCTGGCACCACTTACGGATCTCGCTAGATGGCGTATTTAAAAATGTTAAAATGTCTGGCGCCATTTGGGCTAAATTTACAATAATTGGGACATGATCCCTCAGACTTAGCCTGGGGACCTTAAAAACCAGAATCCCTGACGTTTCGGCTATTAATTATTTAATTCCTTGAGTCCTTATCCTTTCTGAATATTTCTAATCTTAGCGCCCACTCGCTAGACTATCTCTGGACCTTGATGACCCTTCAACTCAGAATCACTAAGAAAATTACATCAGCTGCCCAGACTCGAATACTCATTCGCACTCTGCGAGAACATGAGAATATCCTTATTTGTGATTAAATCGTAGGCAATGTTCACATGTACGTACGCATACAATATTCTCACCTCACATGGGTCCCTACTAAGAAAAAAAAATGCAGTTAGGCGTTTTTAAAAACCGACCATTCCATGAGAAATGAGGAGCCTAGGAATGACGCATTTCCAGATTCTCTAATAAGTCTAGTCTGACCTCATTTAGTCGACCAAATACAGGGTGTTTCAAAAAAAGGACCGGCCAGACAGGGGGATGGAGGCATGTCTGGAAATCGCGGAGCGGAGTCGTTTCAAGCTCACTCGCCGGGAACGACCAGTCGGTTTCGCTAACAAATAACGCGAAACCGACCGGTCGTTCCACGATTTCCAGACACGCCTTCGTTCCCCTGTCTGGCCGGTCCTTTTTTCTGAAACACCTTGTACTTGGAAACGGTTCCTTTCAGACTGTCTGCTCTCAATTCAGACTCTAATAAATGAGTCTGGTTTGACCAAATTTACCCTCTTTTGCAACTTCCGAGCGGTTGTGCTCTTCTCCTTCTATCGACCTACTTTCAAGGTAAGATTTATACGTTCTTTTCGCTTCTTTACTACTCTTTTGGACGAAGGCGCGAGTCCTCAAAACGTGGATCTAAGGTCAGACGTCTGGGTGTCTGCCTTCATGCTCAAAATGACATTTGAGAGCACTGAATGGGTTCTCATTTGTCTTGGGCGCTCTTGAAAAGGCGTTGGTGACCAGAAAAGCCGCTTTGAAACTATTGGAAAATGTTGTTTTGGCAGAAGCACGTGGTCTGGAACAAAATCATTGTGTTTTAAAGTTTCATCTAGTTTTTATGACCCCAAAAGTTGTTTTATCCTTAGAGCCACGTGTTCTCCTTTAGTCGCTGGGCATAAGCTGCACGAAAACACTCTTAAATTTGTGTTTTCTCCTTGTCAGGCTTATCCTCAAAGAGGAGATCATCTTGTAGCTCTTAAATTCGGATTTATCTGCCGATTATGGTTCTTGTTTGTAGTGTAGCCCTATAACCCGGATTCTGTCAATTGCAATCATTTGCAGCGCCTCCTTGTAAGGAAGAAGAAGTCGTGAATCCGGCGTTCGCCCCGCCTCTCTTTCTCCAGGAAGGGCCTTCGTTCGCCTAGCGAGTGCAACGCGATCTCCTCGGGCGGCGCCCGACTGCCGGCGACTCCCAAGCCGCAAGATGTGACTCTCGTGCGTCCGCCAGCCACCGAAAACACCAATTTCTACTTAATTGATGTGTTTTCCAGGCGCACCTTTTTGTTCCAATTTCCGCTAGTTTCACCTCATCCGACGGAGAAGTTCCCAGAATTTCGAAACCACTTGAATTCGGTTCTTAACCCTCGAATTCCTCTTTTTTGCGGCTTGTTTCGGATTCTTTGAACTTTTCTATTTCGCGTCGAGTGAAGCGTGATTCCCCGAATGCAAATCCACGTTTCTATTGTTTTCAGGAAGAGTTTGGGATGCCGAATTCGACGTCGACCACGTTCAAGTTGCTGCTACTCGTGCTCGCCTTTTTCGTCACGATCCACGCGGTGCAGGCGGAAGAACAGCACCAGTACGACACCGGATACCCGCAGCCCGCGGTCGCCTACAAGGACAAGGTAGGTGTTTGGGGAATCTGTCGTTTTTTGGAGCCGTCGGAGGGTGTTTTAGGGCGTAATCGGACGATTTTCTATTCACGGAGAGAGGATTATTTGTCTGCTGTTTTATGATTTCGATACTTAAAATGGCCATTTTATTGAGGTGCTTACGGGGCTTCCTAAAGGTTTTTGGGAAGCGCCTTTTAAACTTGTTTTGAATATTCAATCGACCTTTTTGGTCCATTTTTGAAAGAGGATAAATTCTGGATTTTGTGTCAGTTTCCGATAACTTTTGAAGCCTAAATTCAGCAAAAAAGCCATATTTGGTGTATGGTCCTTAAGCGGCTGTTTTTGTTTGTTTTGTAACACCCAGTAATTGGCCAAACCATAATTGAGGCCTCTGAATAGGGACCTTTTTCTGCTTTTCAACTTCCTGTTTGTGCTTTTTTTCAACCCCTCTTTACAAACAGGAATTCCTACGCTTATAGCTCTAAGGACATGAATCTCCCGACGCTAATTTCTAATTTGCTCTCTGTAATTTCGTTGTCCTAAGAAGGGTCGACGCCTTAATTCGGTTATAAGACCAGCTGCTCGCTTTCAGTTTTGTTTCGCTGTGTTCGCGCGTCTTCTTCTTCCCATCAGTTCCACGTCATACCGTTGAGGGTTAGGAATGTCATTTTCAGTTTTTTCCTTCTAACGAGCTCCTCTTCTTCTCACGCCGAAACAGCAACAGCTTCTTCTCTCCGAAGTCGCGTCAGGTCGTGACCATAAACGGGCTCCGAAAGTGTTTTTTCAAGAGCGATCGTGGTGGGCCTTCAAAAAAGCGAAAGAAAAACAAAAAAACAGCTGCTGGAGCGAGTCGAGTGCATAATTGAGTAACTCCCAGCCGCGTGCGCGCCCGACGAAAGCGCCTCGTTCCGCATCCGAATTCGATTTGAAGTCACCGATTTGCAGTGGAGAATCATCGAAAAGTAATTTCGGGAGGCTGTTAGTGCAATTTTGGCGGGTTGAGAGTTTTGCGGGACTCGGAGGATACAGTTTCGTATATTTCATGCATGACAGGGGCAGTGGAAAAGGTATTTTTGGTGCCAAACGTGACCTTTGTGTGTCAATCTTGTTTTCAGCTGCAAAAAGCGTCAAAATTTGATTGAACAGAACTTTTTGGGCCTTAAATGTGCTTAAGATGTTCTATTGGAGTTCAATGAATTAATCTCTCTCTTGCTCTTAGACATGACCACGCGTGTGAAGCTGTTATGAAGCGATGAATAGGGAGTGGGTGTTCGAAGATTCCCAAGAACTGCTTGTTTGCAGCTGTGTGTCCAGTTTCTATTCGCAAACAACTGCTCTAAACAGCTCTAAATAACCCAATTCATGAACTCCGACGAGTGATCTGTCGGGGAGCGGGAGAACCAGGAAACTCATTTCCGGGCGGACGAGATTCCTGGACTTTTTAATAGACTAACGCTAAGAATAGAAGTCCCTTCTCTTCGGGAGTCACAAAAACAACGAACGAATCTCGGTGATTATTTATGCGAAGGGACGATAAATTACGATGCGCGAAGAAACGAGGAATCTTTGACCCATAAGTGATGCCTCAATGCTCCTTTTCTGGATTTCGGAATGAAATTTCGTGATTCACAAGCAGGCGCAGCGTGGTTAATGACGAAATTTCGCGATGTTTCTTTCGATTCGGACGGCGGCGCAGGGGTTGTTTTCGTCGACGCTTGGGAATCGTTTTGCATAATTTGAGAACGTTTGTGCTGGCGAGGGCGAAAATCGGAAATCGTGATTTACACCAGCTTATAAAGGGCACGCTGATCTCTAGACGCGAAGGCTGAAAGTGCAACGAATTGTTTATGGGGCTGCTTTCGTGTCATCCGTCACTCATTTTGATAAGCACCTGTTCGTGGGATGTCATCATGAATGACGAAGTGTTTTTGAGGGTTTTGGGTGATTTTGGGGGAATTCATAGAGTCAAGCGAGAGTGGAGGACTGTTTCGAGAGGTCTAGGCACTTTCGAGGACGCCTTCAAATGTCAAAGCACTTGAATTCTAAATGTTTTCCTTTCAGCAAAGATGCGAAAAACGGTGCAACTCGATCCTTTCGCTGTGCCGCGAAGTGGACAAGAGCTTCGTGTGCGAGATGGACAAAACGCTGCTCATCGTGATCGTCGTGATGGCGATCCTCACCGGCGTCCTCATCCCGGTCCTCTGCATCTCTCTCTACGTCTGCGGAATCTTCGCCTACGTTTCCCATCGGCTGAGCAAAGTGGCCGAGGACGAGGAGATGCTCAACGACGATAAGAGGAGGCGAGGGGAACACGGATCTCACGACGGAACCATGGAGACCGAGATCCGTGAGAAGCCCGTGCAGAGGCCTGGAATCAAGGTCGGTGGATCTGGTGGAAACTGATCCTAAACGTTAATTTTAGAGCGTCGACTTCAGCGAGTCATCCTACAACGAGCGCTACTCGGAAGAAGAAGGAAGCGGGAGCGGAAGTCAGCAGCCAATAAACTACCGCTCGATGTCGGAAAGGCCCGGGAGACACAAGAATCCGGTTTGAAGACGGCTTCACGCGGCCGAGGAAGTGGTTGTGATGCTCAGCGAGATCTCCAGTGCCTTGAATTACGTGTACGTATCGTGTAAATAAACCAGATTCTGTCCTCGTTGGTCGAAAGCTGCATTTATTCACCTCGATGCTTAGAGCTTCGGACTTCCCATTCCAGGCGGAATTGCGGATTCTAAACAAAACTCGAATGAAGCTTCAAAATAAGAAAATCAGCTTACCAGAAGGCAGGTAAGGTTTCGACGACTTCCCCGACGACTTCTGGTCTTCTTTGTCCGGAAGCGCGGTTTCGGTCTTCACTTCGTAAAGCGTGTCGTCTTCGATGAGATCTAATCCGTCCTAAAAACAGTCTGAAATCGTAGTAAGAAGGTCGAACTCACCGCGAAGTTGGGTATATGGCCGGGCTTGTAGCGCGTGAGTTTCTCCTGCGGCTTCTCCTTGTTGGCCCGGTCGCCGGAAGCGGCGAAACCCGCAGATATCGGCGGGCGTTTCGTCTTCGCCTTCCCGAAGGCGCAGAAAATGCCGGACGGCGCGAGGACGAAGAGGAATGTGAACACGTTCGACAGAACGACAAACATCGCGAACATCGCTGGAACCGCGAGAAGCGACGAAGAGCCGACTGCTTCGGTGCGAGGGAGGATGTGCAATGATTGAACGTCTGGAATGGGAGAATCGGGATGAGAGAGACGTTTAAAGAGTGGTTTCAGACGAAATTTGGAACTCCCATCATTCAGGGTGATGCGGTCGGTCGGATGGTTGAGAGAGCCGATGGTCGAGCCAAATCGACCGCTTACCCCAGCAGCACCACTCTCCATGATGTCACTTCAAAATTCGACTGACGTTGTGTCTGAAACCAATTTTTAGACGCTATTTTGGATTCACAACGATCGCAGGCAGGTATGAAATGCACTTTCCAGACAAGACGCTCGAACGGACAGTCCTCGGGTCATTCGATCGGTTGTTTCAGCTTCGAATCGGTCGGCCGCCTCATTTCGCTCTTCGCGATGCTTCGCTTCACTGCTGCCCTTTTTCTTTGCCGTGAATCTATCTTTCGCGGTGTTTTGTATTACCCTGTGCTTCGTTTCAGATCTGCTGGGCGGAGGAAACTGCTACTATGAGAAGCGCACCTGGTCCTCTTGGTCCTCTTGGTCGTCTTCGGGAGGAACCGGCGACGGAGCCCACGGATACGGAATTCCAGGCGGAAACAGCGACAGCGGTGGACCAATGAAGATTCCGAAGATCGCGAGTCCCGACAAGTTGTTCAACTGTCCTGGCGGAAGCGGAATGACCCCAGAAGCTCGAAAATTGGCCGTGGATGAGCACAATAAACGTCGCTCGGATCAAGCCCTCGGGAAGGCGAAAAGCGAAATGTCGCCCGTAAAGAACATGTACAAGCTGGTAAGATTATTCCAACCACAAGCCGGTAGTATTCTTATGGCTTTAGAGCTACGATTGCAATCTCGAAGCCGTAATCCAGAAGTATATGAACCGTTGCAAGTATGGCCACAGCCGGCCATATGATAATCCAAATGGAGAGAACCTCTATGCGAGGGGAGGAACTCACAAGCGGACTATTGAAGAAATGGTCACAGGTGCAGTGAAAGGATGGTGGGACAAAGAGATTAATCACATCAAGGCTCGTGCTGACGGAGTGTACTTCTACGACAGCTCAGGTCCCGTGATTGGCCACTACACCACTATGGCCAGGGACAAGCAAGTAGCCCTTGGATGCGGCTACAAATATTGCCCTGGTGCAAGCTACCCTGAAATGCTGTTTTGTCAGTACACTTCGTGAGTTTCGCTTTTGAAAATCGGAAACTTTATGACGCGTTTTATTTCAGCAATAACGTGGAAGACGGACGCGTCTTCCACTACGGATCACCCTGCAAGCAAGACTCGGACTGCACCCTCTACCAGGACTCCGTTTGCCTCGCTTCCGAAGGACTCTGCTCCATCAAGGGTCATGAAAACGGGCACACCGAAGGAGACCAGGACAGCGACTCTCAAGCCTCAGCCAGCAACGCCATCTATCCCGGAATGATTCTGATTTGGTCATTTTTTGTCATCGTGATTGTGTGCTCGCTTTAGTGAAATTGACTCTCTTTTTCGTTATTTAGAGGTTTGCAAGTTCGTATTGCTCATGTTTACAGGGTCAGGTGATTCAAAGCAAAGGGTTGTGAGGGGCCAATTGACGACGATTCGCTTTGAAAGCGATGGGCAGCCGCTTCGCGAATTTCGGTGAAAATCCTCAGGATTCTGAAAATTTCACTCTCGAAGCGAATATTCTGAATAGCAAAGATGTCCGCAAAGTAAAGCGAATATTCGAAATGATCGTTCGTTTGCAAGCGGTCGATTTTATGCTGTTAAACAGCGGAATTAGCGATTTGGAATTTCGCCAATATTTGCCTTCAAGAAGCCTTACCGCACTCGAATTTGCGCTATTTTCGACCACCTTCGCTGCTTTTCCGCCGCACCTTTTGATTACCTCGCACATTCCACAAAATTTGATGTCTTTTCCAGAACTGAACACATGGACGCTGGTAAGAATGAAGGCGACGCCCCCGCTGCCCCGCAGCACCCGGAGAAGAAAGAAGATCACGGCGAGCTGATTGCGGCGGTCGAAGACGCCCTCTTCTCCGAGGTAGCGCTGGCCAAATGGAACACGCTGACCACTCTGTAAGGGCATTTCGAGTCGCGGTTTGAGCCTAATCTTTTGTGTTTTAGGGTACGCAAAGCTGAGCGTCACGACCTGTTCAGCACGAATTTCTCGGAGTGGATGGCGCACATGGAGCAGCGCCAGGAGCTTGACGTGAAGCGCACGAAGGGAGCCTACGATGTCGAGTATCTGTAGGTATTGAATTGTTGCTTGTTGACGTTTAGAATAAAGTGTGGACACAAAGTCGTTACATTTGTACATACGGCGGAGCTACTGCGAAGCACGAACCTCGGGCGAGGAAGCAGCGGCGAGAGTATCTTTTGACTTGGAATCCTCCTTCGAGTCTTCGCTCTTCTTATGCTTGCTGTGCTTCTTGTGCTTCGACTTTTCGCCATTTGGAATTGACCGATCAATTGCAAGTTCGTTTACCGAAAACGAGCTTGGGGTGTTTTTGGAAGCGGGAACGGCGTCAGAGGAAGAGGGACCGGCTCCTGGAGCGCCCGCGTGGAGTCGACGTTGACCTTGATGAGGCGGTCGAAGCGGTCGCCGATGACGGGAATACCGGGTTCGCCATTCGCTACGCGGTAAGTGTGGAAGATGTAGAGCCCAAGGACGCCCGCTGAAGCCCTTTGGTCGGTCGTGTTAGCTCGTGTTAGCGGTCTATTTCACAAGCAAACAGCGCTGCTGGCTAGCTTGGCGGAAACGTTCACCAGAATAGTGAACTCTGATAGCAAGAACCGATCGCATGCTTCACTAACGAAACACGAATAAAAATTCGAAATGCATTTCGACGTCTGGGAGACAATCATTTTCGTGCAATCTCCGTCTGAATTCGCGCGTCTCTCTCATCCTCATCATCCGCACATTCCAGCGTCTCCTCCCTCCGCCGAGCGGTCGGTCGTCGAATCCCCCGCGATGGCGCCTTCCGAAGCCTCCGAAACGCGGCTTTCGACGTGTGCGTCGAAGCAGAGCGACTTCCACGCGTCGCCGCGTCCCAGCGAAGAAATTCTCGGCGCGCGCCTCGTCGGATTCGAGCTGAACGTCGTCTGGGCACCCCACGGAAGCGTCGAACACGACCTCCGTCTCGAGTGGAACAACGCACCAAAGAATCGAATTGCGAGCTTGAAGCCTCGACATCACGGGTCCAAAAGTACGTTTTCGGGTTCCTTTTATGATTCACACGTTCAGTTTTAGGCAAGAAGCGACAGAAGAAGACTTGAAGAAGCGAAGGATGTAAGAAACACGCATATTTAATAAATTTTTATTGAACTTCGGCGTTTGAACACGGAGTGAACAGGGTTGGCATCGATTCTTGGAGGCTGATCCTTGGCCAGAACTTGTTGAAAAGGCCTTTTTGTGTTGAATCGTTTTTTAACAACGGAAACGGTGCTTTAAGGACGCTCTGCTGGAATCTCCGGATCATCCTCCTGCGTCGCCGGAAGCTCTTCGCTTGATTTTGGATTCCTGCTGACATCAAACAAGCAAAGCTTCGGAACTGCTGTAATCGACGTCGGTGTCCACAGTCAAGCGGTAGCAGTCCAGGAAATCATTGACCGAGAAAGAGAAAGCGACTGAGAGGAGCGAGAGCTCGGATTTGGAGTAGAATTGCGTGGAGTTCATGATTGAAGACGTACTGGAATGCTCCTTGAGGTTCCTTATAAGGCTTAGAAGTGATGCTGAGGGGAAGTGTCACGTGTTTAGGATCTAGAAGATCTTGCCTGCTAGAAGCAACAAGTCCTTTTCTTGGCTAGATCAGGGTCAGCTTCATTGGAAGAATGTTACGCTTCGATGTCCTGACTTTGGGTTATTAAAGACCTCAACCACGGCTCGAAAATTACGCGTGTAACGGCCTCGACGGTCGGTAATCAAAGCAAATATTATCAAAAAACGAAATCCGATTGTTTGGCCGGGCAAACAACTACTGGAGGCGATTCCGAGGTTTCGGCCGGACTGGGGAAGAGTGGGAATTCGGACTGCGTCCGGGGTTAGTTGTTTTCAAAACAGTTTTCTTTCCGTGTATCCACAACGGTTCGCTTCGCTTCCAAACAGTGGTTTTTGCTTACGAGTGTACTAGAACAGCTAATATCTACTTTCAGATTTCAGAAATGCTGCCTCGCCTTAATTGCCTCCCGCTCGGCGGACCCTCTCTGCTGCTCCCTGCACCCAACAGTAAGTGGTCGAGTGCCGTGTCTTCTCCTCTGCCTAAGGCACTTCTGATAAGAATTTCATGTTTTATTGTGTGGAAAACAACCGCTTTTTGGTGCCAGCGAACGTTTTCGCTGCAGTTCAAAGGTTTACAAGCTGGGAAAGAGGCGAAGAGGAGCGGAAAAAGAAGCCTGTTGCGAAAGAGCTCGTTCCGGAGGGCGCTTGTGATAGCAGCGTTTGCAAGCGGCGGTGATGAAACCAGAAAGTTCCGTTTCTTATCGAGTAAAGAGGCGAGGAGGAGCCGGTGGAGTGTTGCAAATCGAAATTAGTGGCAGCTGAGACCAAAAGTGGCGTGGACTTGAGTGTGTGTAGTGTGCGCGTTGGATGATAAGCGGAGGAAAACAGCTTTGGGTGGTGATCATGTGTAGGTTAAGCAGATAAACGTCACTTCTAGCCTTAGAATCTATATCTTAAACAAAGTGCCTCAAAAAGACATATCTAACCTTATCAAACCTTCTTATATAGGGTTTATAAACCGTAAAGCCTAAAAATTACGCCAAAGAGCAAAAAGACCTTATACAAAATCGTACACATGGCAAAATGAGCTCCTCTCAACAGTTGCGAAGACTGCATCACACTTCTTATCAAATGTGCTCTCGTTGCGCTAGTGCAGCCCTCATTTTGAGTGCTCCAAAAACTGATAAAAAGTGACATAACACGATCTTCGCTTTAGTCGAGTTTTCTTCCCTGTCAGAACTTTTTCCGCTTGACGTGTTTTCAATTTTCACCTCGTAATAAAGTTTTCTCTTGTACCGTTTTGTAGTACAGTCCCTCAAAAGTAGTACCTAAACACAAACAAGATCCAAAACCGACCACTCCTAATTATCTTATCGCCTCTTCTTCTCGCAGTTGGCAAACAGCGGGCGGCGGCAGCACGCGAACGCCATGGGCAATTTTTGGTTGATAAGGCGAGAGATTTTGCACTCAGCGGAGAGCGTCCTAAGCGTGCAAAAGTGTTTTGGTTTTGGAGTGAGTCAGTTCCCGGTCGGAGGACTGCGGAAGGGTAAACATTCGAAGGGAGTGTGATTCAGGAGCGAATTCAAAGCAGGCTGAAATCGAGAGGAAAGGCCAGGTTTTTTAGGTGACGCATAGGTTAGGTATTGATTAAATCACTTTTCGTTTGATTCCACAGTGCCACCTAATTACATTTTCACACAGTTTGAGAATTTCAAGCTTGAAACCATCCTTTATCAAATCTAGGCTTTTTCTAGTGAACGTTCTTAATCTCATATACTTAGCTCCTTGAGCTATTTCACATGCGTTCATTCCCGTGGAAAACACATGACACTTCTAAAAAGGTTCTTTTTAAGCAAACTTTGAAGAGTGATTCTATCATTTCGTGGCAGCAAAACTTGGCACTCGAACTTTGAATTTCCTGAAAGGTCTAATTTCATCTGCCTTTCGGAAGACTTCTTTTCTACCGTTGTTTGTGTGGCGTCTTCTATCATTTTGTGGCACACTCAAGTTTTGATCCAGAACGATTCCTTGCGAGGTTCTCTACACGTTCCGACGTCAACAACCCTCCTCCTCTCCTCCGACCACCATCGATCACGCTTCCGCGCTCTTCTCCTGCCGCAAATCTCCGTATTTCGAACCTTTCAGCGCCGCGGCGTCCCCGGCACCATCGACAATTTGGCAACAACGCAATTTTGTTTATTCGCGTTCGCCGGCCGCGTTTGCACAGTCACTCCTCGCTTGCACCGCGGCCGTTCGCCGCCTGCATCACGCCTCCCTTCAATCCTACGTCATCGCTTCACTTCTTCTTCACTTCTACCTAAATGTTGCGTTGCGGTGCCCGGTACCGCCAGCCGTTCCGCGGCCACACAAAAAACAAACACGCAACAAACAATCGGGGACCGATCAACAGCCGCGTTGCTCTCGCGGCAGTGGAGCGACGAGTCCTGGAACCAATTTGGAACTGTTGATGTTAACTTTATGCGACGAAGGCCGTTCAGAGCAGCTAGGCAACACCGCCGCCGCCGAAGACGACCTTGGAGCGCCGATGAACTCGAAAGCGATTTGGGGAGAATCGGGAGAAAGCGGTCGTCGTTCCAGCGGACGACCGACCGGACGTACGCATGGTAAACAGAAATTGTGACTTTCGCTTTTGGGAAAACGTGCAGAATGAAAAAAAGGCGAGAGGAGGGGTTGAAGGGCGCTTGGCCATTATGTCGCTTTTTGTGATCATATAGAGATCTGATTCGCCTACTTTACTAACAATCTCTGGTAAGATCTGGCTACAAAGAAATTAGACCTCAAAGCAGCAAATAAGAAATAAACAAAATTGAAAATTTGGGTGATTTAAGATATAATTCAGCCTGGGCCGACCAAAGCATTCTAATACCAGCTGTTCTTGAGGAATTCCAGAATTTTTCTCAAGCTTTTACCGATTCAAACGGTTACATACAAAGTTAAGGTTACATCTCAACATCTCCACCTCTCAAAATTTTCTAATTTGCCCTAGAACCTTCCAAAACGACCTCTAAATCTCGTCCATTAGCACCGGAGAATTTCTTGTTTGTCTCCTTCGCTCTTTCGGTCTTCGACACCGCCATTCGATAGAGCAAACTACAATCAGAGAAGCACGTAAACACCTTATTTTTGTCGTCTTCCCCGGATTGTTTGTTCCTGCTCCTCCCTCTAAATAGCATTCAAACTGAACACTAACAAACGAACCCATCTAAAATTCAAAAAAGCTTAAAGCTTAGGTGACTTCATGTTTCTGAGTGAGACCCTTTTCACCCCCGATCCTAAGCTTCAAAGCTATTTTCGGCCACAAACAACTGCCCAAACGGAGTCGCAAAAACCATTTGAGTCATCGCCATTTTTCGCCTTTCCAAACCAAACAAAATTGGCTGTTTTTCGACTCTTTTGTGAATCGTGCGTTGTTTACTCTCGCCTGCGTTTGGTCACTCCGCCAAACAGTTCTCCGTCAACTTCCTCGAATCTAAGCGTTATCTCCTGGGTGGTCCCTCCTCTTCCCCACTCAATTACCCACCCTCAACCAAAGTAGTTCTCAGAATTCATAAGCAATAAATCACCGCTGAATTGTAAGAACAGCGGGGAATCGCGCGCGAACGGAAGGAGAACAGTTGGCGCGGTTTTTGCATGGCGATTAGTGGGCGAATCTGGTAAATTTAGAGACGGCTAACACGTGTTTTTAGGGGAGAAGACAATGGGATACAAGAGGAGATGCAATTAATTGCAATTGGCGCCAAATCGAAATGTGATTAGTGGAGGTTTTTGAGTGGTTGGTCTAGGATAATGGGACCAACGGTCCCTGTGGTTTTTGGGGAGTTTTCGAGGTTGTTTGTAGGTTGACTTTGCTGAGGAGGGACAAAGAAAATGGGAGAGGAAAGGATGTAAACAGGGAGTCAGAGGAAAAGAGTTGAGGCTTGAAATTTTTTCTAAAAAGCTGGAAAATGCTTTTCAAGCATAGTGAAATATAAGCTTAATTTTACTAGGTTGATTACCAACAACAGAGAGTTCTAAAATAGACCATTCAAGATCAACTATAAGGAATCAAGTTTCTGGAGCATCTGTTACGTTGCTCTTTTAGCATAAAAAGGGGACTCTAATGATCATAGGATAGGAAGTGGACTGTTGTTGCCTATTGCGAGACATCTACAGAACAGTTTGTCGCAAGATGACAACAGGAAGCTCTAGAACACACCGTTCGTAATCTGTGAAAAACCCAACTCTTATGCACTTGGTGTTTTGGTTTTTTAAGCATACAAAGGATTTTTTGCATTTGCTGGAAGTGTGTGGCTTTGTGGCTGATCACCCCTAACCATTATGGCTGATCATCCCTAAGCGCAAAGACCTTCACGTGGTTCCCTCTTCCCTAACACTCAAATCCGCCATTCGCAACAAGTTCATCGACACACGGTGTTCCGCATGGCGGTCTTTAACCGCAAAAAAGTTCACTTTCCCCTCCAAATCGCCATAAAATTAACATAACTCTTTCCTTCGTGCATTGCACCCTCGTTGTTGTTTGTTTCGTCAGTCGCCGCTGCTCCGATTTGCAAATTGTGCAACTTTCTCGCGGGTGCCGCGAGAACGCCGTCGTCGCCGCCGCAGCTGATGATTGTTTGTGCCATCAATCGATCGCCGTCGAAGGTTCAAAGTGAAGAGAAAGAAGCGAAAAGAAGAAAAAGATGAGAAATCATTCTAATTGAGTGGCGCCGCTTAGAAAAGTTTAAATGGAAAGAACGGATCGAAGAGGAGCACATTAAAGTGTTTAAGATGGGCGGAGGCAGCCAAAAGACAAACGCAATCACTAAGATATTGAAATTCGAGTGTTCAAATTAATTGGGGTCGTTAGGTAAGAGCTACAAAGGACAAATGTAATTTTACGGTTAGGCTTGTTTAGAGTTCAACAGAAAATCGGTTTTTTCTTGATCAGTTTTAAGCTTAAAGCCTATAAGTTTAAATTCACTTAGGACGTAAGCTTAACTTTGTACATTTGGCTTGAATGGAATCATAACCTAAAAACGGTTTACAGTTATTTCTTAGAGTGATAAGTCTTAATTAATGTGCTTTGAGTGTAAACTGTAGTCCCAAAGACCTCAAAGACAGTCTCCTCTCCCTCCCAAAACCGAAATCAGCCCAACGCAATCCATCAGCAACTCATTACAACGTCTTCTTCTTCTCCCACCGCGCATTATGAAGAAGCGGCAGTTGCGAGCGCGCGAGGCAAAAAGGCGCTTTTTTCCCGCTGACTGTCACCATCATCACCCGTCGTCGTTCATCGCCTGCACGCGACGGCAATGTTCGCTCCGAGCGAGGAACACCCGCATAGTGCCTCTGCCGCGATCGCTTTCGTTCCTCTCTCGAAACGCGTTCGTCGCGCGGCGCTGACTCGTAAACAGTTTTTGCGCCGACTCGTCCTCCTCGGCTCGTTTTACGCTTTCTCTCCCTGCGGCCGACTGCCGCCCGCTTGATGTTCTCCCAGGTGGAGGGGGAGAAGAGAAGCAACTTCTCTCTGCGTTGCTTCTCCACTGAGGGGCTCTTTCAGTTTTTCTTCATTTGGTTAACCCTTATGCCACGGGTCTTTTTTTGCTTTTGCAGACGTTTAGAATCATGCTTCTACCTTTGAGGTCCATAAAGTGACGAGAAAACCGAGGTTAAAAACCACTTTCGTAGGTTACGTGTCCCCGGAAGACCCTTTTCTCAAAACGTACAATGTACTTTGTATCCTAAAGTACCCTCGCATATTGATGCGGTGATAAGCTGGAGCAAAAGAACAAGACTATACGTTGTTTTGTGTTTTGGCTGATTTTTGAATTGTGTGATTTGTGGAACCATATCAAATAGGATTAGAAGATGCTTTTTGACGGTTTTCGGAAACTGGTTTTGAGAGGAAATTTTGGAGGAAATGTTTTTTGGTGTTTTGAGGTCGCGAAATTTACATGGTAAATTAGAACTTAAAAAGTGTCGAAAGTTCCCTTGCGAAATTCGTCAGTTTGTCAATTAATGCTGAAATTGGCAATTTACCGTTACTTTTCGTCTCGGCACAACTACTCTCCTGTTTGTATACCTAAACGCATTCCGGAACACCCTTTTTGATGCTCATGTTACAATCCCTGTATAAAAAAAGTCGCGAAAAACGTGATTCACGGATTTGTTGTGTGTGCGTTCTGCCTCAAGGTTGCGGTTATTGGTCCAATGTTTGTGGAAAGCGTTCAGATCCAAGAGCTAAGCCTAATCCTTATTCTCATATTCTCGTGGAAACAAGAGTCAGTCACTCCTAGACGTGAACCCACTCATTTCCCTTAATCCCTTGAACATCTATTTTCGAATCTTTTGAGTCTCTCCATACTCTCCGTGCCTTTGCAGATCTCAATCTCTGGTTATTGTAGTGTGTCTAGCAAACTTCAAACAAACCTCCGCGTCAAAAACGGTTTGCAGATTTGCAAAATTGTCCTAAATTGCGAAAGGACACCTTAACTACAAATGAGACCATACGGCTTACAAGGTCAATTTGAATTTTAGGATTCTCCGGTTTTTTAGTTCCTCATCACATTTGTCCCTGAGGCTAAAACATTCCCAAACCGTACCCCATTCATCCATCCTCCCCTCCTCTCCTTCCTCTTGACATTTTTTGTGCTCTCAACAGCGCATAATTACGCAATCAGCAGTACAAACGCAGCGCCAGTCGAGCGCATTTGACTCAAGCGTAAATCGGGTCAGTGGAGTGTTTTGCCATCACTGGTCACTACAGTAACCCGTGGGCGAAGAAGGCAGGGATGACCGCCGCCCGGATCGGAGCTGTTGTGACAGATGATGACGCAATGTTTGTTTTGCGCTGCGACGGACGTGGAAAGAATGATTTGTTGAAGGAATTAGAAAGTTGCAAATTTCAAATTAAGGCCAATGAAGCTTGATAGCAGGCTGCAGACAAAGCTAAAAGCTCGTGTCTTAAACCATTTAAAAGTTCATGAAAATTGCTCCTGCTTTTGTCCATGCTTCTTATACCGCTTTTGGCACGTAGGCCTGCAAAACTTGTCTCTGGTCTATCTGAAAATTGTATATTTGCCAAAATACGTTTTAATAAACCTAAGCTAACCCTACCTTTTGAAATATTTCGCCATGGTTCACTTTCACTAAATGTTCAATTCTTATACATATCCATCCTATTGAGATCACCATTTTTGAACGCCTTGTTTTGTTGGTGGCACTTTGACAAATCGGCAAATCAGTTCCGAAGGTTTATGTATATTGCCTTTTTGCAAAGTTTGGTTAAACGCGCAGCTTTAAAAACTGTCTTTTACACGTAGTCTTGCAAAATTGTCCCTAGACTGAGAGCTACAAATTCATTGTCCAAAGTGAATATAATCTTTTGCTTGCGACGCTATGTTGACTTGAAACTAGAAAACAGCCTCTTTTGACCATAGGCATCTAGAAAATTGTAAATCAGTCAAAACTCTTTCTCATACGATCCTGTGCTAATCCTGCTTCTGATCTTATGTACATCAATTTTGTTCCGATCCTCGTTTTTGAATGCCCTTTTACTTTCCTAACCCGTTCCTGGCCAACTGAAAAACGGCCTCACTTGCCATAAAATTGTGAATTAGCGAAAATAGGTTTTTCACAAGTTTATGCTTAATCTTCAGCAATTTCATTCAATCCACACCACTTTCCGTTCCTCACCTCAATCGATTTCGTTTCAAACCCAAAAAAGCTTTGCTCCACGTCTCCTCCGTTCTTCCTTTGCTTCTCCTGCACCATAAAAAGCGTTCTTCTCGCGTGCCACTTCTCTTTCGAGTCACCTTCCTCCTGTCAACAATCTGCTTGCAACTCTCCTTATCAGTTTTTCCCCACCTTCTCGCTCCAGCCTTCTCCTCTCCATCGTCGTTCTTAGCTGCCAGCCGGTCTCGGCGATGCTTCTTCCCTTTTTTCCGTAGTCGTTTGTTTATCCTCGCGGCGGCGACTTTTCCACGGCCGCGTAATTATTCAATTTGTAGGTCAACAATGTCGCACAGCCAATTATAAGTTGCGCCTCCTCTCCGGTGCAGGCGACCGCCCAGAAAACGCTCCATTTTGCGGTTTTCGTGCTGCGCGGGATTTGTGGATTTACAAGTGGGTTTCCGAATACATTATAAATATACAAAACAGAGACGTCGGCGGCCGGTCGCTGACACAGATAGCCCCGTCAACCTGTCCGTATATGGTTAACCCACTTTTTTGGGGCATCCTTGTGACGACGGACGGCGACGTCGACAAATATGCGACAGAAAAGAGCCGCAATTAGGTTAGCCGAAAGTGGCGTAAGTTGGACTCTGGACTGATTTAGGGTTGAGCATAGAATAGGGGTACGGTAGGCGAGAGGGTACTTGATGGGTTGCCCTTTTACGCTGCGGAGAGAAGGGCAAAGGACACCGCGCGGGGCGTGGCGAGAAAGTGCGCGCGCACTTTTACGCGGCGCGTGTTGCAAAGATCGGAAAGGAGGCGAGAGTGTACGGTAGTTGTAAACGTTGCTTTGGAGGTGTTTGTGGAGGTTTGAATTAGAAACGGTTCAAAGGTCAAAGTCCTTAAATGGAACTTTGGTTATTTATCCGAAAAACTGTCTTTTGAGCTTCCAGCAAACCTTCTAAAACTGTTCAAATTTGTAGCAAACATCAATTTGTAGCTAAGAGCCCGTTTTAAGAATTTTTTAAACGACTTTTGCACGACAGAACGACTTTTTTAAGATTGCACCTCTAGCAAAGGTGTCTGTCAACTTAAGATTTGTGGTTTAGAATTTGTAGCAGCCTGCACATTTTGACATTTTGGGCAACACGAGAGAAACATGCTCTTAAGATGAAAGAAATTTAGGAAAATCCTCAAGGAGAATGGCTGTATGGCTGACTGATGACTGTTTCATGCTATGTTGTTTTGTGTTAGCGCCTGATTCTAGCAGACAGATGGATTGTCTACCTTTTGCAGCAAAACAGGAATTTTGAAGTTAACGGTTAAGATCTTGAAATTAACCTGTTCACCTATTCGTCACCTGTTTATCCCGTTTCCCCAAAACTCAAAAGCAAACTACAATGTTAGCAGCATCCTCCTTCTTCTCGAATCTCGGGGCCAGCGCGTTTCTCGTCGTTCTCGGCCTGTTTTTGTTTGTCGACAAATCGGGCGGCGAATTTCGGTGCGGCCAGCAGCACCGCGCGTTGTTTATGCGTTTCGCATCATTTTTCGTGCTGCGAGAGGGGATCATCGTTGACTGTATTATCGCCTCGCCCTTTGGTCCTTCCTCCTCTTCTTAAATTCTCCCTTTTGCAACTTCTTCCAAGTTACATCCAGGGGGTCTTTTTTCGCGTCTTTCGCTTTTTGTCTTTTCACGTCCGTCGCTCGCCTAACTATAAGTTATCAATTATCCTAATTTGTCTGCCCACTGGATGTTCTCGAGGGAGCCATTACTCAGGTCTCCTCGGGGTTCCCAGGGTTCCTTAGCCCATGCAGGCGTAACCGATGCGCGAGAATGTATCATGTTTAGCGCAGTGTTTTCGCGGGCTCCTCGAAATTTCGCTGATGTGCTGATGACCTTGGGGCATCGGAGAAAAGTGTTTTCATCGCTCTCTCGGCGACGCTATGTCGACCGACAACAACTCTTCTTCCGACCCCTGGGGACGCGTGGCTACTGTAGAAGGGACCCTTATCTGAGTCGCTCTGGGTTAGCCAAGTCTCCCCCGACCGCCCCTTTGATGGTTTAGATCGAGAGTTTCTCGTGTGGTTGCATACTGTCGCGCGCGGCGGTCGGTGCTGGGTGGCCGGGTTCGCTCTAGATTCGCGTTGCCCCACCGCAGCAGCCCCATTGTTATAATAGTTAGTCGCGCGTTCGATAGGTGTTCGCGACGCCGCCGCGAGGACTTCGACTATACGCGACCGAACGGAGAAGTTAAGTGGACTCTTTTTTCGCAAATCTCCCCTTTCGCTCACGTTTTTTCGATTGCAATTCTTTAAATAACGGTTTTGCGGTTGCGAAGACGCGTTTTTGTGTGTGGAGACGAGGAGGAGGAGGTCGAGAGTCGTGGTTGAGGGTTGAGGGGTACGGTGGCTTTATGTGTTAAGCGTCTTAGCTCCTTTTTTGCTGCTTTTTTTCGTTTTTAAGGTTTTTTATACGTTCGCGGGAGTAAAATGGTCAGGTCAACTTAGATTTAGAAGCGCTCATGAACGTGGAGGCTAGGAATTCCAAAAAATCATGAGTTAGGGAATCGATTTGTTAGCCGTCTATCTGTGCCAAGCAGTCGGTTAAGGAAGTGGTCGTTTCGGGTCTAAACTGTTAGCCGTCTATCCTAAGCATTGTAATTTCTACCGTTTGTTTTTAACGTTCAAACGTTCTTCCTGTGCCATTTATTGCCTTGGTCTTTTAGCCACATGCTAAAACGTGCAAAAACCAACTCCAAGCTTTTTGTTTTTGATACATTACTGAGCTCAATCTACGTTTTTTGCACCCCAACTCAAAGTCGGGCTCCAGCTCCTTCTTTGCTCTTTTCTTTTCATTTCTTCTTCTTCTATCCTCATGCTCTGCATGTGCCTTTGAACAGCTAATCGTATCCACATCTGCTCTTTCTCTCTCTGTTCACTTTCCCTTCATCTCCACCTACAAATTCCACTTGCTACAGTGTGCTACTCTCCCGCAGCAGCGTTCCTCGCCTCCCTATTTGCATACAGAACGCGTTTCATGAGACGATTAGGGCTGTTTTCCCCGCGCCTGCTGCTCTTGTAGCCGAAATACTGTATTTTGCAACAAGAATAGAAAGGTGTTTGGCTTCAATTCTTGCAGGATTTCGTGCTTTTCTCGATTTGTGTCTTTGGATAGGTAATAGAACTCTGAATCCAATCCAATTTTACCTTAGAACAATTTTATTTATAGTCGTATTTTGGTTTTTGGCTTTCTCTCTTAAGATTTTCCTACTTTTCAATCCCTCTTTTAATCGCTTCTTCAGCTTCCTGCGTGCCACCGTCTTGCTCCTCCGTTTGACCTTTGATCCGATTTCGCCTCTGCAGCCCGGCGCCCTTTTCTCCTTTTTGAGTGATTTTGTTTATTATGCGTTCGGCGTCACTTTTCGGCGACTTCGTTCATTCGCTCGTTCGCAGATTGACTATGCGCGAAGGGAGAAATTTGGGTGAAGGACGTCGCAGGTGCCACCGGCAACGACGGAGGCTTCCCGCCCCCAGAAGGCGCCGCCGAGTGTTTTCGCAAAGAAGAATCCCGGAAATGTTTGTTCGCGCGTTTCTTTTCGTTGAAAAGTTTTTGTTTGTCACTTGCGGAGGTCAGGTTACGGTAAAGAGGGGATATGGAAGGGTACGGTAGGTGACACTTCTAGTCAGAGTTCTTTCGGAGACCTGGCTGGGAGTCATAGGATTCCAGGATTGAATTTATTACGAAACACAACCTGATAACTGATTTATGTTTCCTAGATTTCACCATGATTTGTGTTTTCCTTAAAAGTAGGTCGCTTGTGGATAATTTGTGGTTTCTGGGCTCCTAGGATTTGTGTTTCAGTTAACCTGGTTACCATTGTATCAGTCGTTCTTAGTCCATGTTTCTTAAAAGCCTCTTCCTTGTTTTCCTAAATTCCTGATCACCTTTGAAACACCCTCCAAACAAGCGTCTTTGTCCTCACCTTTCCCGATCAGCTGATCATCGCTTCCTCTGAGGTCTCCTGCACCCCCTAACCGTGTCCTCTCCTGCACGTTTCTTTCAAAACCGTCTAGACCCTTTGCGTCGATCGCGTTGTTAACGTCTTCCCAAATCTTTCCTCAAACTGGCGTCGCATCTTCTTTGTTCAGCTTTCGCTCTTCGAGTGCGTCGTCGCTCTTCGACGTCTCCATCACGCACATCTTAGTTTCTACGTCACCAGAATCCGGAATCATGTTGCATCAAAGTCTCTCTTTCCTGGCGCAACTTTGAGCTCTGGAATTTGGAGGTGGAGTTTTTAAGCCTAACCCAGGTCTTAGCATCGTTTCTGCGTGAGACAGGAAGCCAACCCGAAAAATTCCTCAAAGCGACAGTCCTACGTGCCTCAGATCCGGAATCCTTAAACCTAACCTAGGTCTTAGGTCTATATCTAGCCTAAGCTTTCACAAACCATAAAACTGAGCCAGCCCTTTCTGAGCCAAAAGAAGAGATTACTTTAAGTGATGACTCAGATCCGGAACCCCTGAAACGGTCCCATCTTCTCCCTTTCCAGCTTAGGTGTCTTTTCCCACCTCGGAGCTTCCTCCCTCAGAGCATTGTCTCCCGCGCCATCTCGTGCACACACGCGCCTTTTAGACCTGTTTTTTCCACACTTTTTTTGCTACACACAGCTGATGATGTGTTCGAGCTGCTCCTCTTGATGCTACTGTACAAAAGAGGAGACGAGTGAAAGAGAGAACAACGCTGCTCCTGCTGCTGCTGTCGACGATGTCGACGATACTGGAACTACAAACTGGGAGGCGCAACGCCCAGAGAGCGAAACAATTGTTTCTCCTGCTGGAGTTGTAGGAGAGTTGTTTTTGTTGGTTTGTGTGTCGTGCACGCGTGCTTTGAGCTGCTTTCGGGTGCCGCGGACGTTTCGAGAGCGACGCGCGAAGAGTGAGACTACCTGGGACAGGTTCCCAGCCAGGCAGCAGAAGTCCCCACTAGGTTTCCGCGTACCATCCTCGCTCTTGTGCAGCTGACGGCGACGTGTTTGTGACGCCCTTTTTGTGACTAATTGCCTCTGGACTCGGCGCGGTTCTCATTTTAAACGTTCCTTACTCCTTGTTTTGAGGACAAAGTTGGTGTTGATCTCTTGAAACATTTCTCTTTTTGGAACTTTGAGAACGAGGAAGTGAGCGCGAGACGGAGTTTATGTCTTGGCTATTGGAGCCAAGCGAGTTTGGAAAGTTTATGGGCGTAGCTGTGAAAAGAAAATGTGATTTTTGGTTTGGAGATTTGAGGCGGAAATTTGGACAATTTGGTAAGTTTACGGGCATCTCTAAAATGGAATCGGGTTCTTTAAGAGATTAAAATTGAAAACCGAAAATTAGCCAAAAACGTGAAAATTTAGACGTCAGCCGAAAGCGAAAAGCTTTTGAAGAATTTTAATTGGGGAGTTTTCGTCCATTTTTAAGATGAACGCGGAATCACAAAATTTGAATATTCAGAACTTACTGAAAAAGGAGTTTTTTGCAGCGTCAAAATTTCTCTTCATTGCTCTAAATTTGTTCCTATAAATTAGCATTGAAAAGCGAAAAATGCACGCATATCTTGAATAGTCAAGTCTTCTGTTGAAAGTCTTTTCCATTTGCAACTCCAAAAACCATTCTAACTTGCAAAACACACGTCTGGCGTCATTCGGAATCCTGTTTCTTGCCTATTCTTGACTTTTTGCAACCTCTAAACTTAGCGAGTTGTAATTTCCGCATTAGGCGTCGCTCCTAATGCGACTTTTGGTTTTCGACGCTTGTTTTTGTAGACGAAAATGTTGTTTCAAAGTTCGGGTGGGAGAGGAGGAAAGGTGTAAAGTGGTCTGCAGAAATCATGAGCAAAATGATGTTTGATGAGTACGGTAGCAGGGATGATAAACAACGTATTTTTAGATTTGTTTAAATTTTCTATTTTGAATTTCGAAGGAAGAGGGAGAGATGAAACCAGGACCGGTTTGGGGAACAATGGAATCAAAGGTTCATAGTAGAAGTGTCTGCAAAACGGTTGTTTGGGAGATTGAAAAGTAAGGTTAGGGTTGCAGGAATGGACCTGCAAGTCTTGAAAAACATTTTACAATGCGTAACAATACGAAGGTTAGGTTGAAATCTACAAATCTAGAAGTATCGTGGCTTTTTCGTAGCTGGATTGACCGGAAGTTTCAACTTCTACCGTACCCTTAAAACCCATTTCTCCTAAAACGCCGTTTCCAGAACCCAAACCGATCATCTCTCCACCTTGGAAACAACCTGGAACCCCCATAAATTTCGTACAGATCGCTCTCTTGAGACACGTCCCACGCGCGAGTGTGACCAAGCGCTTCTCCTTCTTTGCTATCTTCCTTTTCCTCTTCGTCTTCTTCTCGGTCGACGCAACCCTTCGACGCGCCTCGTGCAGGCTTGTTTTGCATTTTCCGGTTGCTGTTTGTTTATAGCATCCGAGTTCGCCCTCGCCTCTCTCAGGTGCCCTTTGTCTTCTCCCCTTAACTGAGACTGCGTGTGGTGCAGGCTCCACAGTAATTAGCGATCATTCTCGAGGTTTTCGCCGCGTTTCCCTTTGTTCCTCGGGCTTCTTCCCGGGCTCCTCTCGCTTTCCCCGGCTCGCTCTCCTTTGCCCCTCGAGGGAAAAGAGCGTGATTCCATCGCCGACGACGACGTCGTTCCACGAGATAACGCTTCTGCTGCTACGTCGCAGCAAGAGCGCCTGTAATCACCTGTAAACAACTCTCGCCGCTTCTTGCCAAAGGAGTTTCGCTGAATCCTCAAGTTTTTGCTTTTGTACGCCACGCGGCGCTTTTCCTCGTGCCTGGTACCGTCACTCGGCGATGTTTCGACGCAACGTGTTGCTACAGTAATTCTTAATTGCGCTTGTGACGATGATATGAGGTGGAGGAAAGGAGAATCATGCGCCAGTGGCGAGTGGTGGTTCTCTCTCCTTTGCCGCTTATTGCTTTGCGTTTGTGTTTAGGGAGAGGCTATGCCTTATGCAAGCGTAACTTGAGCTTTAAAGCGTTAGGAGGGTAAGGTTCCTCTAGGTTCTGTTGAGGACTGTTAAGGAAATTCTTGTTAACTAAGATTTAACAAAATGTAAGTTTTATTATGTGTCGCCTAAGGCTAAGGGATTCAAAATGAAAATCAACTGATTAAAAACAGAAATACCCCCAACAAGCTTTAACCTTAAAGTCCATTTTTCTAGTTTTCGTGCGACCACACTTAGATAAAGGTCATTATGTAACGGTTCACAATGACTCAACCACTATATTCCAAATTGTCCCACCCACAACCCCACAATTACGCGCGATCTCTGCGTATCTACCGTATCCGTAGCTTTGTATACACACATTCACCTTTATAAAAATTGGTTTCGTGACGCGCTTATTGGCGATTCTGGTTAGACTCAAAATTTTGTTATTATACAGTTTGGTTTGAAGCGCGTAGGCCAATATTCGCACTTTTTGCATGCTAAACAGGTTACTCAGAAAAACGAGCGCTCTACACATTGTGACCATTAGAAGCGGTAGAAATGTGCTGGAACGAGGAAAACAAGCCATCTGGTCCCTGTAGGTGCACAGAATTTTCAAAACTGCACCTAAAAAGTAGTTGCAAAAAGAACTCCTCTTGCTCTGACTATTCTGTTTTTGTCTGGCATCTCTCGAATCTAGCCTCAACATGTCCTCCGTGAACCCAACTCCAACCTGGCTACCGTAACCAAAACAATACCGGAAATTTCCCAACCCACGTGTCCTCACCTGTTTGTCTTCTTTTGTGTTTTCTTATCTTGTTTGCTGCCTGCACCTCCGAAATTTGTGCCACTTCAGCAGCTTTTCGTTCCTCGTTCGTCACTCGCTGCTTGTAAACAGGCGTTACAGGGTCGCATGTTTTTTGATGACTTTCGAACTTGAGTACAGGATTACGGTAGAGAAAAAGGGTTTCGGAGATAAGGACAGAGAGGGCACATGATCAGAGAATCATAAAAGGGTTTGTTTTGGTGTCAAGGCTGATTAAGTTGGTGAGGGCAAGGTGACCCTTTAGTCCTATAGCGCTTGCGTCGCTTACATTTCCAAGTCAGTTATATCCCATAAAGAATCACAGATTGGCTCTTTCCCAGAAACCCGGTCGCTGTTTTCAATCCTCCCCGGAAACGGTGCCTCTGCTCGTTCTTCCACTCACCACTAATGCCTTGAATTGCCAACTTTACGTCGTTGATCTTAGCCGGCGCAAAATGTTTTTGATCCATTTTAAGAATTCCAAAAGAAACGCTTTTAATCAGCTCTTGACGCCTTGTTGTGCCGGATGCGTCGGACGGAGACCTTTTGGGATTAACGTAGATATTCCATAGATGGAGGTGGTTCTAAGCGTGAAAGTGTGGGTTTTGTTCTGACCTGAAGTGCAACTATCCAAAATCTAATTTCAGAAATGAAATTTTCGTTTTCATCGAAAACGGTCGTCGCGAGTTCTTATTTTTGTGTTTTTCGCGAAACGTAGCTGCAAAACATGAAAATACAACATTTAGAAAGCTTATGCATTTGAAGATGGAATTTTCTAGCAACTGGGAACGACGAAAACGTTTTACTTTTTTCGTTTCACAGTTTCTTACAAGTTTCTGGTTCAATTTTAGCCGTGTCTATTTCCCATAACATGCTTTCCTCTTCAGGATAGCTCTACTTTATGATATGCCTAATTGAGCTTTCTCCCTTGATTCCTAACGGCTCATCAACTTAAATCATAACGGCCACAAAAAGGCGTTTATAAACAGCTTGTGCAATACGTAAAAAGGTCTTTTTTGCGTTTCGATTTTTGAGTGCCTGTCCCGTTAATTAAATAACCCTAGCTATGCTTGATCTTCGCCTCAAAACATGTCCTTTTAGGACTTTTTAGCTAGAAAAGACTCATTAGCGAAGACCTTGGGTTCTTTGACCTTATTCGAAGATGAACAACACGTAGAGAAGAAGCTGCTAAAGAGCACTTGCTTTACTATACAGCGTTAAAGCACTTTATGCAAAACGTGGAATTCCAAATGAAGACCTGCCTCGTTCTGGAATTCTGCGCGGCTTTGTTTTGCTCAATGTAAAATTTTTGTGGACTTTTGAGGAAGTAGAAGATGTTTTCACCGAATTGGGCCGTCCTTGGCGGTGTGCCCAGGGGAGGGATAACATTCTGTGATGAGTCGCTTGGTGCACTTTTGCGTGGACGTTACAAAGAGTTATTGTAAAGGACTACTTGGAACGAAACTGGGTTGGAGTGTTTTTGGGTCAAATGCTGTTTTACGTGTTGTTTGATGATGTTAGAAACGCTCTTGTTTAAATTTTTGGTTTCTTAGAGTTCAATCGGTTGAACTAGGCAAATCTCCTTTAGTGATTAAAACACTTCAATTGAAAAATTGAAAATTGAAGTCAATTGAAATTACTTTTTCAGGACAGTGACAGCTGCTGTTATTTTCCGTACTTGTGGCCTATTTTAACAGAAACTACAGCCCTACATCCAAAGACGAATATCATTAACGGTTACACACGTCACGTCCTAGTTCACGCTTTTTTCAAATTTGTTGTACTTATCTGCGTCCTAACGCTCTTGTTGTGACCCTTCGAGTTCACGCGTTGTCCGGGTTTTGCTTCCTTTTGTGTTCCTTGACAGCTAACATCCTGCTACAAAGGTACCACTGAGTTGTAGGTATGATAGAGACGTTTTTAGATCAGTTAGCGGCTATTGAGTGTTGCGGGAACTGTTTGTATCTAGGCTTGATCCGAAAACCAATTTGTGAAAATTGTAAAAAGCAATGTAGTTCAATGTTTTCCTCTTGAATCCTAAGGTCTTTAGCTCAAAGAGCTCCTAACGCCCGAAGTACTTCATGATCCAATCCGCTTGTTTTCCTTCTTCTTAACCCTATCCATATCCACAAACAGCTCTTTCCACATCCCTGCATCTCGTAATCCCAAATTCACTTACACTTTTCAAAGCAGCTCTCCGTTCTTGTAAGCGAAAGCATAAATATCCGCTGGGAGTACGGTAGCCGGAAAATGCCTCTGCGTGGAGCGAACGAGTGTGAGTCAGAGGCGCCTCTCGCCGTTTCAATGTTTTGACTTCTTGCACGCGAGGAGGTCGATTCATTTGGACTGGGAACGATGAAACATACCTCTGCGAGGGGAACGAACGTTTCCGGACGCAAGCGGGAGGTGTTACAAGGAATTCGCTGTTGTGGCTGCAGGCCCTGGGTCTGCATACCTTTGAAGACCTTGAATACGTTTAGATTATTGCTTGATCTCAGCTGCATTTGTGCTATTTGTTTCCTTATGCAACATTCCAAACATCAGCAGTCTGAATTCCTTTGTTTCGCTTGAATCTAGTTTCCTTCACCTGCTCCTTTACTCCGTTTCCTAACCCCTGACACCTACTTCAAAATTTGTATTTGCGTAATTTGTATGAAAACACGCCTTTGCATGGTTTTCCTACAATCGCGACAAGTGCTTTAGGAGGAAATAGGGTCTACGGATTCCGGGAATCAAAGGGTCAAGGTTAGTTTTAAGGTTGATATGTACGTGTGAATTTTGCAGGACAGGTATGAGGAATGAATATAAATGAGGAGTAAACTTTGAAAAATGGACAGTTTTCGGAATTCATTCCAAGTGTGCAAAGGTTGAACTTGCGTCAGGGAAGTTCGTGACGGACGAGCACACCCACACGTCCAGATCGTTCTGCTTTATTTCATAAAGGATCTCGTTTTTAATTTCTTTCGAGAAATCTCCCATAAAATGGCTTTTGAAAAAGTTAGGAGCCGAGTACCGTACCCCCAATCTCTCGCTATCCGTTCTTCGGTCTTCCAAAAATAGCACTACAATCGCCCAACCGTAAAGTCTAATTTTATCCTTGCAAAAGCTCTACCGTGTACCCTTATTCTCAACATCGAAACACCCTTCTTCTCGAAAAATTGCCTTCTTCATCTCCGTCATCTCCTCCCTCCTTCTGGCTTATCTCACCATCGTCAGCATCTCCTCTATCCTCTCCCGTGTTCCTAGAACTTCAAAACCCTTTGACCTGTTTGTTTTCTTCTTCTCCTCCTCCTCTGATCTTCCAAACGAATCCCCGCTACTTTCTTTATCTCCTGGACGCAGAGTGCGCTCACCTACGACATGTTTACCTTTGCGACGTTCCGCCGTTCCTGGAATCTCGTCCCTCTTGTTTCGGGCTTCGGGCTTGTTTTTTCCAGTGTTGATAGAAAGGGCGCCTCCTCCTCTTTCTGGCCTGGCTGCAACGCAAGAACGTAAGTCAGAAAGTGCATGTTTTGATACAAATTGATACAGTGGACGGGGAACTGCTGTCAGCTGACGGGTTGGGTTGGGTGAGGACTCGTCATTGCCAGGACAAGAACAACGACAGTTTTGAGAGAGACTATTTTTGGGTGATTGGAGGCGAAAACTGGAAACAGGGGTAGAAGGGTGCATGTCGGAGATAGAAGAGGGGCTGAGGTGTGGACTTAAGGGCAGATGGGACGAGTAATTAGGACTGAGAAGACCCGCAAATGAAACTGAGGAATTCCAGTGTTTTCGTTTCTTAGGAGAGCCGGAGAGGAGGACAGAAGGTGACCTAGAGAGGTCAAATACCGTCTTGATTCTCTGCTTTGTAACCCAAGCCGCCCTTTTCCCATTTCGGATTTCACTTCCGCTTCACTTCAGATTCTTCCTAAATTCAGCACAGCAGCCTCCCGCGACCTATCAAAACAAGGTGCATATCCTACTGTACTACGTGCAGCTGGCTAAGCATTCTACGTTGTTAATTAATGATTCTGGAAACTTGGGTAAACATTCGGACACATTTTGAGCATGATCTTTATTTCTCTAAGTACAACGTATAATAACAAACTCAAATTGGAGCTGCGTAGCTATGCAAACAAGCAAACTAAACATAAAATACAGCTGACACCTTGCAAAAATTAGCTTAAGTTTTATAAGCAACCCTAAGCGCCATTTTAAGCTCTTTTAACTCCATGACTCACATATTGTCATCTTCTAACCGTAAACAAACTGAAAAATTGTGCACCCCAAAGATAAGCGCTTCAAAACATAATAAGCAGCGGTCCGTACACCTGGCTCTCTTTTTTGTGTTTCTGTACTCATTGTCCGCCTACCAAGAACTTGACGTTTACCCTCCAAAACCTTTTCTCCTTTGTTTTTTCCCGCTTTTATTCTTGTAATAACACCTTAAGCGTCCTTTTTTGAGTCTTAGAAACAACAGTCATATTCTTAGAACCACGTGAGAAGTGCTTGCACCCAGTGTGCCTACGTTTCTACGCTTTCACAACTCTTTATTTACCATCCTCAGTGTTCTAACATCCGTTCTTTGATCGACCCTGACTTCCTCCATGCGTGTTTACGCGTTTAAACTTTGTCGCGTGTTTCCCAGTATCCCCTACAAGGTTTTGTCCTTTCCGAAGACTGAGTTAGGAGAATAACATTCGAAAACGCAATTAGCGCAAAAAGAACGCCGCTGCTGGTGGTGACAAGTGCAATTAGAGGCGAATTAATTTTTAAACATGTTTTGGAATCGAGGTTCAGGATTTCGGGAGCGAAATGTGGACTTTCGGGAGATTGATCAAAGGTTGATGGAGAGAGAGGACGGGAGCAGTTGTCCTCAAAGGTCCACCGAAGCCTGAATTGATAATCAGCTGGGAGGAGGAAGGCGTTATGGTAACGGGCGGTAAATGTGGGACATTAGAATGGACAGCAGGGTGGCCAAGGCCAGTTGTCATTATTGGGCTGTGAGATGGGAAAAACAGTGTACAAATTGTTGCTTTTAGATTCGCTAAGACATCATTTTTGGAAGAAAGGAGCAGCCTAGATTTGTCCAATTTATGCAATCTTTCAACATTTTTTTTTTGCTTTCCACGCATTTAAGTTTGCAGCTGAAGCCCATGCTCGCATTTTTCAACGGTTTAAAATTTGAGGCTTTCAGTTTTCTGAAAACAGTTTCAAAACAAATCAAAAGCACTAACGTCCTATCAGCCAACTAATCTATTGGTCTCACAAACAGCCTTGACTTCAGAAGGCTAAATTAGCCAAATTACCTAGTTTCTCAATTAGCCTCAACTCAATTTTTATGCCAAAGTTCTCTTCTTGAAACTTCAACAAGAAGCTTTTTTTACTAGGTCCTTGAGTCCCATCCTCGCTTGTCTCTCGTCAATCACCCAAAGTCCAGCCCGAATTCCTTGAAACTTGAAAACAACGCACATTCTCCTCGTTGGACTTTTCCCCGAAATGATACATCCCCGAACTGCACCACGAAATTCTCCTCCGTTTGTGCAACTGCGTTCCCGCGTTCTGCGGCTTCTCCGATCCTCCAACGAGACTTTTTCGGGACTAAAAGGTCAAGTCCCCTCCCTTCCTCCCTCTGACGCCCTAACCTTCCTCCACGCCAATGTTTCCCGTTGTTAGGAAAACAATCCCGCAGCAGTTCTAAAAGCCCGTTTTGGGGTCTTTTCTATAAAACTTGATTTTCGACTTTTCCAAACTTCCTTTGTTTTCACTGTTTCCACACGTGCGAGTAAAACCAAGTAGAATTGGGTTGTAGAAAAACACTAGGAGTACTGTAACTGATCAATCCCGACTTCCTCGTGGAATTCCGGGTTTCTCAACGTTGCACTAACTGTTTTGAAACAGGCTCGGTCTGCTGTCGGAGCTCCTCTCCTCTCGCGCCTCGACGCCCTTCGAAAATAGTTTGTGTAGTCTCTTCTGCCCTTTTTGTTTTCGTCCCCGCGTCGTCCGTTCGTCCTTCGCAACACCACATAATCAACGCTCTTATCGCGTGGCGCTTCCGCGAATCTCGAAGCCCTCTGGGCCTCTTTCTTCCCGCCCCTCCTAAACCATGACCCTTATCTCTGATCCCTCCCCTTAGAGCTTTCCCGATTCTCTCTTCTTTTAACCTGTTTTTAGATTTTCTGCAAAATTCGGCCACTCAAAAAACCGAACCCCTTTGGAGACGCGTTCAAAGACAAAAGACCGAACCGCCGAATCATCCTAAAATGTCCTTTTGTTTGCGCGTGTCAAAACGGAAGACGCGGAAGACACTCACGGTCTCGGGACGTCCGGCATTTTCCCTTGTTTTCCACTTTCAAAAATCATTATGGATGCGCGCTCTCGCGCACGAACTTGCACTTTTGTCCTCCGCCGACGTCAGTTTGAATCGATTTCGCTTAGGCACGCCAGAAACCCTTCGAAAAGAGTTTTCGACCTTTTGGGGAGGAGACCTTTGGACCACGACAAACGACGTTTTAGGACCTGGAATAAACCTTTCAGGTTGAGGCAGCATGTTTACCACCCACACTTTGTAAGATTTGCACGAAATCGACGGTTTTCACGCGATTGAGTCACTTGGTATAACCTTTAGGACTCTTAGATCATCGAGCTTCAATCACCTGTTTTCCAAAATCTTTCCCTCGAGTCCCAACGTGCCGGCCTTATTTCTCCTAATTGGTCCCTTAGGATCCTAGGGTCTTCCCAGATTTGTGTTTTGAGTGTAACCTGTTGATAGGCACCTCAAATTCCCCTCTGTCCTGTTTTCGTTCCCAAGTTGCTCTGCCGCTTTCAAATTCACCAAAACGCACTTTCATTTTATTACCATTTGCTAGAATGAACATAAGTAGAATTAGAATCTATGCTGATTACGTTTATCCTGATTTATGGGCCTTAAATTTAGTAGTTTCGATAGTCAAAACAATTCCTGCAAGCCTGATGAATATTGAAAAAAGCTGTTGATCCAAACAACAATAAAAAGCGAATCCATAGAGATTAGGAAGACAATGTGGGAAAACAAATTATTTACGTAAACCTGATTTTTGAAGTTGTGCTGGAGATAGGTGGTGTTGTTGTATAGTCGGGCTTGGGTTCTGGGACTCAGAATTCGAGGTTTCTTCTGAGACCTTTTTTTAGACCCCGCTCCCAAATGCCCTCAAGCGCATCCCAGTAAACATGTCTCCCCTCCCTAAAACGTTGAAATTCGTGAAAAAACGCCCTATCTTGGTGTCTCCCCACTGCCGCCTCAAAACCAGTTCTCGTTTCACAACAGTTTGTAACACTCTCGGTCTTCTTTTCCCCGAACTTTTGATGTTTTTGCGACTCACCACATAAACAGTTTTTCTTTCGTAAGATCGCCTGCACCATCTTTCTGGCCTAATAGTCCATCCCATCCCAAGCTTTGTCTCCCGGACGACAATTACTAAATCATGACTCTTCCCGCTTGTCGCTCTTCATTTTCGCTGTTTTACGTCGTGCGCGGCCATCTTACGGTAGTTCTACAACGCTGTGAGCGCCTAGCACATCATTCTTGAAGCAGTTGTTAGTAAAAGTAGTACGCTACACCTGAATAAATCTGGTTGTTAAAATCAGGTTGTTTTGGGGGAGGTGGTGTGGAAGGTTAACCATTCAGGAATTTTCAATTAGGATTCAAAGCGGAAAATGAGTCTTTTAGAGTAGAGAGAATGAGGTGGGAGGCAAAGCCAAAAACGGAATTAAAATAACAGGTGTTTGTTGTTGTTTTAGACTTTTCTGTGCAACTTCTTTGTTCAAAAAGTCAGGTGCTCTTTGAGAACTTAACGCTTATTCACCTTAATCTCTGAGCCTGTCCTTCATTTTCTAAACGTGGAATTTTTCGAGTTTATTTTTCCACACACCTTCTCCCTATCAGAACCCGTCATCTGACCACCAGGCGTCCACGTAAACAAGGATGTTTATGAAGTGACCATCCGTCGCCCGCTGGACAAACTCTTCATTCCCAAAGATGGCCACCCGATTAAGAAATTCAAATTGTTTGCGGGCTGTTTATCGTCCTCAGCAGCTTCAAATAGCGCGTTTAACACGCAAACTGTTTGCTGTCGCCGTCGTGCGTTCACTCTCTAAACAAAAACGGTCCGGCGGCCCGTCGATCAACGCTCCGTTTTTTTGATTCCTAGAATCTGCGCTGCTTATCAGCGTTCTGTTCTTGTTCGGCAGGGTTAGGGCTCTTTTTATCATTGCTGCTTAAGGCGAAGCGCAAGGTGGCGGTCACGAAGTGGAGACGTTTGCAGAGGTTTGCTTAGGCCTAGAATTTGTTAAAAGTTAAAAGCGCTGCTTTTGAAAACTGCAAAAGCCTTGTCCTGATCTTGCCTCGAATTCTTCATTTTTTTTTTGTTAAGTGCCATCATCCATTCTGCTTTATCTTAAAATGCAAAATCAGCTTTGTAAGCCTTAGAAAGAGTGTTTTTAACTGTACATTCAGCCCTTTACACCCAATCTCCTCCCAGGTACTCCCCGCACCCATTTTTACCCGATCCTTGGTTCTGTAAACAAACGTGATTCTCCCCGATAACGCGTCTCTTTAGTTTCACCCTCCGAATACCGTATTTTCCCCTCTCAGCTCACGCCATAGATCTCCATGACTACCGTATCCCCACGTTTCCGCGAGCCACAAACAGCCGCTTTGGGTCTCGGCACGCCTTCCAGTCTCTACCCCCACTTCTACCATGTAATATTGGGTCACCCTCTTTTGCTTTCTACTTTGTTCGAAGTTCACCACACGCGTGTTTTATGCTAATCTCGCGCGGACGCACTTTCGAGAGAGGCGACTCCCTCGTCCACACGTCGTCGTGTTGCTCTTCAAGACAACAGGCTCCTCAATGTGGCACGTTTTCAGTTCACTTCAACACTCTTAACGCCGTTCCAGCCTGCATCAGCCAACCTGGCAACTTTCTACAGTCGGCGCTTCAAGAGATAATGCTGAGATACGACACGTTTCCGCTCGTCGCTCTCGGCGGCTTGTCGGCGACCGCCGCCTCTTCCAACGACAAGATCGCCGTCAACGGTAGGTCTGGAACAGGGTCTAGACAGAGTTGGAGACAAGTGTCTGGAAAAGGATGGTTGAATTTTGTTTGAGTCTTAGTCGTTTGATGTCTAAGATCGCTTCGGGTAAGCTTCGGATCAAATTTTTCTGCACAATGTCGGACGTGTAGAGCTTCAATATACATATACTATTTTGGTCATATGCTGTCCATGTCTATCTTTTTAATGTCTGAGTCAGAAATTCGATTTTTCGTGTCTAGTCTGTTTTTGTGCGTATACATTTATCTGAAAATGTGTCCGCAGATCAGCTTTTGACCATATTTTTGAGAAAGACAAGACTAGACTTGAGCGGTCTTTTAGACGTCTGAGTTAAAATTGCTTTATTTTTTAAATAGTTTTTTTAGATCAGCTGACACTTTAGAGACATTTTTATGTCCAGACATGTCTGAGTCTACATGTCAAACTTCGTCCAGACCACTTGAAGACACATTTTTTGTTGAGACGTCAAATAACCTTTTTCCAAAATTGACATGCAAGGCGATTTAAAGGTCGCCGGTCCGATCCCGGTTCGTGGCGTCTTTTGCATTTTCTTCACCTTTTTTATTTCATTCCAACTATTTTAGTCTTTTTCACCCAAAACAGCCTCAAACGTCACAAAAGCTTTCACCCAAATGCTAGCTGATCTTCTAGCCTGCACTTCGATCTAAACACACGTGGCTTCCTTCCTCGCTTCCAAGAATCCACCAACTCCTAATCATTAGTCCTATTTTTGCACACCATCTAAAAATACACACGCACTACCGTAATCTCGTGTAGCGGCTTCCCCAAATTTGTCCAGTGGTCACTTCCAGGCGAACAGAGCGCAACAACAAACAGTTTTGGCTTTGCAAACACGCTAAAGTGATTCATTGATTCCGGAGATCTCGTAGATTAAGTCAATATTTGTTGTTTTATTAAAAGAATCCAGGAACTGGACACAGTTGTTGTTTTGGTGCAGGAGGACCTGCTGTTTGCCGTATTTATTGTTTGGTGGGGAGAGGAAGCGAATTTGTTTGCTTTTTGACAGCGAATTTTGAAAATTCTAAAACCGGTTAAAAGCAGGAAGTTGACTCGCGCTGGTTGCAAGGGCCACCTACACTCTTTCAAGGTCACTTACACAAATTACTTCTAAAGGCGATTAACCTTGCTTTGTTTCTAATACCACAAACAACAAAAAACAGCCTATGATTCTGGGTAAACCAGTAGTTACTTTTGCCCTTTCGTGATTCACACATGCTCCTTTGCCCTAAGCCACATTTCCTGACCTTATAATTTTGACTTTTTCGGGTTACGGTAGCACCTAACAATATATCTGCGTTGACGCGTGAACGTCCGTGTCAACATCAAAATAAAAAGCAAAACACAAAAGTGCAAAAGTTTATCCGGAAGAGGATTAAGGAAAAGGACCCGAAATAGAGAAGGAGATAAGGGCTTAGAATGTGCACAGGGGTCTTCGAGACTAACGCTTAGAATTGTTGAATTTTAGGTGCAATGAGCAAACGAGTCTACTTTTGCCAACGATGTCTGAACCACGGACTCACCGAACCCAGAAAAAACCACAAATGCGAGTGTGCCTACGCGAACTGCACCTGCGAGAAGTGTATCTTGGTGGAGAAACGGCGGGTTTTGAACACACAACTGCACGAGTTAGAGGAGGTCGTTGACGCCGAAAATGAGATGGACAGCGAGGAGCAGAATTCCGATAGCAATAGTGGATCTCGGGTCAAAGGAGGTTAGTCTTTGTCTTCAATTTTGTCAAATTTCAGCTAAGAGAGGAGACTTGGTAGCCTCGTTTCAGGTAACCTCAATTCTAACTATCCCAGGTACCAAAGACTATCTCCAATTTCATCGCTTCCGGTCACTTCCTCGTTTCCCACGCAAACCCTGTTTTCGCATAAAATGCACTCTTGGCCGTCTTCATCTCAACCCATCCGTCCCTTTTTGCACGTGCTAAATGTTGTTTTCAAGGATGCACTTGCGCTGCCGAAACACGGAAATTAGCAGAAAATTTGAGATCCACGCTAGATAGCGTAGATGAGGTTTGCACTTTTAAAAATGACGTAGGAAGAACTGTTTTTGGTTAGGAGAGAATGAAGGGTTCGGGGAGGTTTGATCTAAGCACAAACTCATATTGAGTCACTTGAGCCAATATTGGAGGCAGAGCCATTTTAAGTTCAAAACTGCTCTTGCTTTCTGATCTGACATGCCTGGATTTCGAATAACCATGCAAGAGCAGCTTTTCCTCTCCATTTCCTGTTGACGATTTCGATTCAAGGCAATTTTTTAATCGAATTCACTACAGGAAACAAGGTTAAAAGGCTTCCAGACGGCTTGACTCATGCGGTGGCGGTGAGTGGATTTCGCGGAAAGTGACTCTGTAAGAAGTGATTCGGTTTTCCTTCCTGTGTGGTTGAAGATTTCGTTCTGAACAGTTAATTTGGACTCCGGAAATTCCTATGTTTGACCCTTAACGTCTTTTTAATCTACAAAGGTTGAGAGCATAAATGCGTAATTCTCAAACGTTCCCAAAAAGCAGTTAGACTTGGACCTATAAGGTCGCATTCACTTCTAATTGAGTCCTCTAAAACACATATTTTTAGCTCCACAATTTCCTATGTTTGATCCTTATTCTGAGATAACCTTTGCTGACGACACTCAAACGCTCTGCGCACATTTCCTCGTCGTTTGCAGATTAGAAAACTTTCCGAATGCGCTCTTGCCTCCGATCCGATTCTTGCTCTCCTAATCTCTTCGCGAAAATCCTCGAATGCCATTTTACCACTTACAAATAGCAGCCATAAATCAAACATACCCGCCCGTTCGTTGCTCTCTATAAATCTAAATTTACTCCATGTTTTCCCTAAGTTGCGAAACCCTAAATCCTTGTTTACACCTGCTGCTCCAACTGCTCTCGGCGTTGCAACACAACGACCGAACACCGCCGCGGCTAATCCCATTTCCGGAACCCCGAAACAGAGCTTCAGCCGTATTGTATCTCCCCTCTTTCCCAGTTTTCGCTTCCTCGTGTCGCTGCTGCTGTTTTCCGAGTCTCCAAAAGCAAACGCAGAATTTCAATTTAGCCCTAATCGTGTCACGATTGTTGCTTTCTGTGCCCACACACGAAAACATGTCCATCGCTTCTTCGATCTTCGCTCTGTTCCTACCCTCTGCGCGTTCAAACGAAGCCTTTTTGAGAACAGCAAAAAGAGTCGCTCAAAAACAATTTTGCCGAATCTCGTGAGTGTAAACAGAAGTCGGCGAGTGAAGCTCGTTCACGGAACCCATTTTTGTCCGAACTTTGGCTGTTGCAGAAGCTGGTCCAAAAACAATTAATGGATTAGGAGAGGAGCTGCTAACTGGAGATAAAAATTCAGGTTTAATGAGCAGAGATGACAGTAGCGGATGTTGCAATGTTGATCCCGAGCGAGTTGTAGTGCAAGCAGCCAAGAGGGGGCAGAGGGTAATCTGTAATCAATATGGACTACTTGTTTGTGACTACTCTCGCGCTCTCGTCAGGTTGTTTACGGAACGTCGTCGCAGAGCCCGACGGAAATGGATTTTTGCGCGAATCCAGGCGGTTTTTGCACGGATGTCCGAGATTGCTATACTATTAAAGCTTTGAATATTCGAATTTCGGATTTTTGAGCTCTACTTGTAACTGTTACAGGTGATGGATCTATTGACCAATTGTTTTCATGACTTTTGCAAGACCCTAAAAAGCCTCCTTCCTCCCACCGTCATAAATATTGTGCTCTGGCCCATTTTAATCAAATATATTAAAACAGACCTGGAAAGGGTGTCGAGTTACACGTGCCACTGGACTCTTTCGTAAGCCTTTTGCATTCGTGGGCAAACATTCTATCCGCGTGTTTCAAAAGTGCGTCTGTGCTTATTGAGTTTTGGCTCCTCTCCTTTTTTGACCCACTTTATGAGATCATCTCTCAAATGCCGTCTGCCCACGCTGGAACAGACCGGTTACGGTCACGGAAGACGCACGATTGTCTTCTCGTTTCTAAACCCGTTTTTTGTTTTTTCTCTCTCGGAGACCACAAATGAAACGCCACCGATAGGACAAAATATCCACAGCGTTGACACGACGTTTGATGGTTTAATCACGATTTATGACGACCTACTGCTTGTGACACTTTAATTTTGGGGATTATGTAGAGCGACATTTGTCTGCGCAGTTCTAAAAATAAGAACGCCGTCGACAAAAGCGGAGAGAGAGAAGAGCTGAGATTACATTTAGAGTGGTTCTGGGAAACTCTTAGATGAGATCATTAAAAAGAAAGGAGAGAAACATGGTTTAGTGGACATAGATCAGAGGAGAGTGTTTCGGATCTCTAACAATCTACTTTTGCTTTGTTTTGAAAGCTTTGAAAGTATGGTTTTTCAAAGTATGGTTTTTCAATTTCAAAATTTGGGAATTTTTAAGTTTTTGGACAGTTAGCTATATGCTAAGCATATAGCTAACTGTCCAAAAACTTAAAAATTCCCAAATTTTGAAATTGAAAAAATATTTTGGTGTTTTTGACCTGAAGGCTTTGACATATTCTTCTCTGCAAAGCTTACACACTAAATTGTGCCATACCACTGTACCATGCATACCTAAATTGTGCCATGGGTATTCAAATTAAGCCAAATTTTAAATTTAATTTAATTCATTTCGAGCTGTAAATCATTTAAAAAAACCAATTTAACGGTTTTTCCGTTTTTTGGTTTTTCTCTTTTCTTGACTTTCAAAATTTTGTTTTTTGCCACTTTTTGAACCTAATTTTCCGCCTATCTTAACGCTTCTTCCTTGTGATTTCCCGCTCTCCCATCAAACATTACCCTCATTTCCCTCTCCAGCGTTTTCTACCGTTTTACCCTATCAGAATAGCGTTAATATAATTCCTTGTTTGCTTCCGTTTTCTTTCTCGGAACCCTTTTTCGCGTTTCTTACATCCTAATCTCCATTCTCCGCCGTCGTTCTATCAAAACATCAAATTACGTCCTAACAGTTCTTCTCGTTCTTTGTCCTCTTCTCCCCGAATTTGGCCGGTTTTCGTCCTTCAATTTTTGGGCATGGTTTTCTGCAATGATCTCCGCTGGCCTCAAGTCCACTCGACCAGAAACGCTTCTCCGCTGGTCCAAAACAAACAAAAAGCATGACTCGCTAATCAGCGCCCTGGCCTCGGGGCCATTAATATTCAAAGGACCTCCTCCTCGTTTTCCTCTTCTCCTCGCTCTCGTTTTTTGCTTTTCTGAAACTCGGATTCCATGTTTCCTCCCACTGGACTCTCGGCGTCGTCGTAGTCCGAGCCTCTTCTTCTTCAAAAACACCCAAAACACGCGTGTTTTCCACTCGCTTCTTGCTCTCCTCTCCGTTCACTCCTTCCTTCGAGAGCGCAACTATACGAAACGTGGTCTCTGCTGGTCTCTCCTCCTTCCCTTGCCCGAAAAACATCTTCCCCGGCTTCTGCAACGAAAGCGGCCGGCAGCAGCTGCAGACGGTCGCCAAACAAAAATAGAAACTCGCAAGGCGAATTTTTAATGGTTTCGCTGAAATACGCGCCACCGCCGTTCCACAAATTGCCACAATTATGATTCACGCTTCGCCGGCAATGCTACGACTACCGTATTCCGCCGGAGAAGCAGCCTAAGAGCACATACGCATAAACAGAGTAGCTGCTCCTGCAAATGAGGAGGGGATACCGTAGGAGAGAGACCCATGCTTGTTACAAGGCTTAACGCTCGCGTGCGCCTTGCGGAAACACTTCCGCGTGTTGTTTCCAAGAAGAGTTTGCGACTGAAGAACGCAGAAAGCGTGCTGAAACCGTAAACAAGTGGAAAACCCGGAATGGGAATCGAGCGAGAAGAGACGTGGGAGATCACTAGTGGGAGAAAAGTTGTTAGTGACCATTGATCTTGAGGAGAACTGAACCGAATGCTAAGCTGACCTTCAAAAAGGTTAGAAATATGACTCTTAAGAGAACTTGAAAACACCAGCTGATTTTTGAATTTTAGAATTGTCATTAAATTTCAAAACGCCCGAAACGGAACCAGAACTCTCAGAACGGTGGCCTTGCGTTGATCCTTCTGTTACCTTCAAACGATGGTTATTGCTCGTCAGAAAAGCCAGGAAATTTCACCCGAAGCTTAAAAACAAACTAACCTTTGAAATGGCTTCCGAGAGAACCCTAAAAATGCTTAATAATCCAAATTTTTTACCCTTACCAAAAGCCTTTTAAGCATTGAAAATCTCAAATTTTCGGACTTCACAAACTTCATTTTTTCTCATCTTTTCAAAACCCGAAAATTCAATTTTTCGATTTTTCACTTACTTTTTCGCCCTTTCAGCCAACAATTCATCTCGTTTCGCCACTTCGTATTTTTCTAATTCCACAGATGCCAAAGCACTTATTCTAACCACGCAAAACTTAACCCAAGATGTCTAAAAATACCGAAAAACCTCAACTTTCTAAATTTCACCTGATTCAAAAATATGTTCACTTCCTCGTCCTCCCCTCCCTCCCCTAAGCCCCCAACTCCCGAAATTCCTGCCCTAAACACGCAAAAACAAACTGCTCAACAAAGAAACTCTGGTCCCAGCTTCCCTTTCCAAAAAGATGTTTTCGCCTGGCCAATTATTCACTTGTCAACGGCGTCGATTCCGAGAACAAAACCAAAAACGAACATTGTTTCTTTGTTAGGCATGCGTGTGTGCTGGCGCTCCAAAAGTTGATCGTCGGCCCCCACAGCCCACAAAGACTCTTACGCGTGTTTACACAACGGCCTCCTCCGTTTTGGGAAACGTTCTTGATGGTCATTTTATTAACCGGAAAGTGGTCTGCAGTTGGCATAAAACGGAGTCAGGAAGTTCCTGAAAGGAGATGTCTTTGGAGCGTTTGAAACATTTCGAACAAATGGCGTTGGGAGTTTTCGGAATACAGAATTTAAGAAGCCTGATTAGGACTGCAATAACACGGCATGACATGCAGTGTCGTAGCGGAGATTATCCTTATTAAATTGGGGTCACGGGTCTTGACACGAAAAATAAAGTCATTTTAAGAAGTGACGCCTTTGGATACGTCGGCCGATAAAGGAGGATTGCGATTTTAAGCGGTATACGGAATCTGATCCTTGGAGCTATCTTAAGAATCCTATAAACACTGTTTCAGAGCCCCCCTCATATGAGCAAGCCTAATACTCCAATCTGTTTCCCGGCTTGTTGCAACCCTCCAATCCAATTACCTCCATAAATTGGCTCTCACCGCGATTTCGCGGAATTCCGCTGCAGCCTTTGTCTGCAACAGGCTTGTGCCTAACCCAATTAGGACCCAAGAATGCGCCAATCGTTGTTGAAAACATTCGCTTGTATCCGACGTTTGGGAATCCCCGCTTTCTTTGCTTTGAATTCTTGATTTTTTACCGTAATTTTCAGTCATTTTTCATCCTTTTAGACCTCACAGTTCCTTCCCACAATCGCTCCCACAACAAAATAGCCGATTAGCGGTCGACATTCCACAAAAAGCGAAAATTACAACCCATCATTAGCATCAAAACGATGTTTGTTTACCTTTCGCCAAAACGTGCCAATTACCTCCTGCGCATGTGAGTAATCCCACCCTGAAATTAGGATTACGGTAGTCCTGGGAAAAGCAAAATCTATTCTAATGCCTCAAAAAACCAAACAACAATTCTTAATTAAGCTTTCTTCTAAAGCCGTCCAAAACGGCCTCTTTTCGAGCTTAATTATCTCCTTCCTGCGCGTGCAGGCCCAACGCCTTTTCACTTCCACACTGCAAAAACAAATTAATTTCCCGTCGGCGCATTTTTTAGGTGGCGCGCTCGCGGCGTAGTCGTATAGTGTAAACTCGGGAAAAAGGAGTTCGCAACAAAGTCGTTTGTTTGCAGATCCTGACACGAAAGTGTGTCAGTTGCAGCAGGGGAGATGGATGTGTTTTGGCCCGAAATTTGTGTTGCGAGTTCGGGAATTTGTAGAGAGGTCGGTTAGGGCGAGAAAAAGAGGATATTGTAGTGCTCTTGTAATGTCAAAAAGTAGAGAATTTCGATCCAAAATTAGGGCGACGCGTAAATCTGAAGACAGAAAACTGCAGGTCAAACTTAAATTTGTGGTTTTCGGGTTTAAGAAAGCTTAAATTCATGAGAAGTGGTCGTGCCGTTAAGTTTTGGCTGGTCTAATTGAAGGTCGTAATGTGAAGCCTAGATTAGATAAATTTAAGACCTTGCAAAAATACATTTTCAGGACTGTTAAACAGTTGTTTAGCCAACATTAAAAGCGTTGCACACCGGTCATTGATGTCTGCATTTAAGACAAAGCAAAATTTTGACTTGGCCGTTTTAAAGTGTCAGCGTTGTCAAAAAACCTTTTTGTATGCTCACTTTCAGCTTCCTGATTTTTCCACATCTCATTTTTAGCGACTTTTTGTGCCAAATCTGAAACTTCAAAATCTTGAAAATTACGTTTTTCTTCCTATACCCGTTTCCTCCTGAAGCCTTTCAGTTTCTGTGTCAACCTCGAATTTTAACCGATCACAATTATCTCGAATTTGCTTGAAAGCAAAATTTGTAGTCTTCTGAATTCACCGTCAAACCCCCTGCTCCCCTCTCCCAAACAAATACTCCCGGAAACCCGAAATTATACAAATCTCAGGCTTCCTCTTCCAAAACCACCAATTACACTTCGTGTTTTCTGTTTTCGTTCTAAAAACAGCCTCCAAACAAAATTTCTCCTTGAAACAGAAGCCCAAAATCTGCGGCTTCTGGTGTCCTATGACGCAGCCTTCCACGTTCCACGTAACTTCCTGGAATCTCGCTGATTTGTTACAATCTTTTGCCCCGGAGCTTTTAAGCAAAAACTTAAAAGCTCCAACGCGAAAACACGCGTCAGGGTAAGGAAGGTGATTCGGCCGGATATGGTCCCGGAAATTCCTTAATTCTCGGGTCCTGACGCCGCTTTCCTCTACGACACGAGACGAGATAACTATGCGTTTTACGTTTCCCGGTTTTGGGAAAATGGTTGGAAGAATATTTCGGGTGACCTGAGTCATACTGTAGCGACTTGTGGACTTCGCACCCCGATCTCTCGGACCCTGGAACCTCCAGAGCAGCCCTAATTAGCCTCCTCAGCGAAGTCGATTAGGAAAATGCAATTATATGCAGAACTGACATCACACAGGGTTACGGTAGCCGCGCGTTTACTCAACTATTAATTCTCCTTTCGCACGTTCCTTTTTTGTTTACAATTTAGCAGCGCCGCAATCGCTCCGGGACCAAAGAATAGTCATTCCGCTTCCCCCTTCGTTCGCGGTAGGAGCCTGAAATGCTAATAATGCTGGCAATAACACGGCATTCAATTCTTGACTCACGACATGCGCAGGGATTCTTATTAGATTGATCCCCGGAATACTAAGAATCAAGGTCGCCGTGCAGGGATCAGCTGCTTAAGGGGAAGACAGCATTTAAAATGGCACAATTTGGTTTCTATTGTGTTGTTTGTAGCTACAGTATTCCGGGCTTGTTTACTCGACTTGTTACAAATGTGGCTATTCTGGTAAGACCATAAAATTGAGGGAATCAAGGAATCGTCGGTTTGTAGCCTTGTTTGGAAACCGAAATTACGGTATTTGAAATAACACTAAAATCTAAGTCTCTATTCTTGGCTTAAGAGTAGTTTGCCCCGGCTACCGTAACCCATCCAATTTTAGCCTTTGCTTGAGGCACATCTTGCTGCGACTTAATTTAGGGAAAACATCGCTCAACTCGGCTACAGACACCGCATAATAAAACCCTCTCGCTCGCTTAATCATTTCCTCTCCTCGTCTCGCCGAAGTGTTAGTCGCCACAAAATTCTGCAATTCTTATTTTTAGTCAAAATTTGCTGAAGCGAATATTCGAAGAAAGAGCGAAGGTTGTTTTCGGGTGTTGTTAGGTTGTGCAGGCGGCGTCGAAATTGCGGCGGGTTCAGACCGAGCAGCCCCGACAGCCGACGAAAAAGAGCCGTTTTCGAGTGGTCAACAAAAACAACAACAGCTGGAAGCGAACGGAGTTTATTTACGGCTTCGTCGCTGCAGAAGAGAGGCATGCCCAAAACTATACGAAATTTCGAGAGCGGAGATTCGAGGAAAACTGCGCGGCAACAAGAAAACAGCCCGCAGCAGCTTGTTATGAGAAATGACATGATGCAGAATAAGGAGCGAGGGTACGGTAGGTGTACGATGCATGTGGAGAAGAAGAGCAGGGCAGAAGATAGGGAAGGCTATATGGCTAGAGTAGAGCTTAAGATTAGCTCAAATCAAATTTACCAATTTCAGGTAAAACCAAAGCTATATCTAAGAATAAGCACTGTTTTGTTGGTAGCCTCTCTAAACACGTTCCTAAAGCATTTCTGACCCTAAATCCGGCCAGTTCTACATAAGCAGCCTAAATTTTGATTTTTCGTTTTAAGCTTTTTCAAGACGCCCAAAAACGCGTTTTCTGCATTGTTCAAAACTACATTTCTTAGTTTCTTTAAACAAGATTGGACCATTCCTAACGAAAATCCACTTGACCCTAATCATCTACAACTGTATGCTAAACTTCGATGTCTTGCTCTAAGCTTATCTTAAGCTTCACAGCACTTCCCTAAACTCCATAGGCCCTAACAACTCAACCAATTACGTCGAAACGGTCCCCAAACCCTCTCAAACCAGAATGTGTCTTTTAGAGCCAATGCCCTTTAGAGCCTTATCTACTACACCCCAAACTATGCCTGTTTTCAACTACTAAATGTTTGTTTCTGCCCCACTCCCTAATCCCTTCCTCCCGCACACTCGCTCGCTGATCCTTAAAAGTCCGAATTTCCCCCTTTCCGGTCTCAACTTGCCGAAAACCCCCAAAACCGCGTCCTCGTCATCGTCGTTTTCCCTAATTCCATTTGTTTTGCCCTCGTCGAAACTCCTTCGGCGTCTAATTCAGTTTTTCCAAAAACGGCTGAATTCGCGTCTTCTTCGAAATCTTCTCCATCGTCCCAAAACGAACCATCGAAAACATTTGTAATCCAATTTCGCTGCACATTTGAAGCAGTTCTTGCTTACTGCAGAAACGTCCATTGACGCAAGAGGAAGCGGAGTCCGAGGAGCCTCAAAACATCCCAATTTGAGGCTTTTTGCGCAAAATGTTTTCCCGCAGCGCATTTCCTTTTTTCGCCATTTTTGCTCTTCGCATCTTTGATCTTTTCGAGACTCCTAATTGGGCTGTTCTCTTTTTCTCTTTGCTGCTACGTTATCGCAGGGATGCCCGAGGCTACTGTAACCTTGTAGCTGGATTTGGAAACACCGAAATGAGATAAATGAGGATCGTTTTCGGGTGCGCAAAAACAATTTATCCTCCGGAAAGAGTCCCGAAAACATGCAGTTTGTTTATCTTTGCCCCTTGCGCATGCAGAGGTTGCTTTGTTTGTCCCTCCGTGGCTCTTTTCTCCGCTGCTGGTCTCGAAAAACGGCGTCGGCGATCTTCTCGACAACGACAAAAACATCTCAATTATTTGTAAACAACACGCGGCGAATTCCGAATGCGTTCCGCGCTCAAAATGGACACTTATACTGCTGCTACTGCTGCGGCGAGTATAGTCTGAGGGTCGAAACGTTTTGTGCAGTAAACAACACGTTCCGTTTCTCAGAGAGGCCATTCGAGGCTAAATCTTGGAAGATGAACAACGCGATGAGCCACCGGGAGAAAAGCTGATAGTTTGGAAGAGGAGCAGAAAAAGATGTAAACACGCTGATTGCCATAACAATTGCGAGCATTCAATCTCGGGAGATGGCCCTGTTTGTAGCCGCAGTTTGAAACGCACTTGCGAAAACAAAGCGGTTCGAGTTATGAGATTCTTATCTTAGGGTTTATGGGCATATCTATTTTTTGAACCTTGATCCCAGCAGCTCCTGACTCACTTTTCCAGCTCGACCCACACATATTCCGTATTAATCTCATCGATCCTGAAGCTACTGTAGCCTTGCCTCCAAATAGCTCTGACGCGCTTCTTTCCCTTCTCCTAGATCAAAAATGTTTCGCTCGTTCCTCTCCGAAATCTTCTTATCAGCTTCATTATTCTGACCACGTCGTCGTCGACCTCATAAAAACCGGGATTTTCCCAAACATCGTCATAAGTTGTCTCAGCCACCCTGTTTCCGCGCTGCTACAAACACTTTTGCTATACGTAATAATAGAATTTTAATATCCGCTAATCGTCAAACATATGCAGTGGAAGAGGAGAGCGGAGAGTGAGTCAGGGAAACCGTGGGACGTCATTGAGAGTAGGTTTTGGCTAAAACGAGCAGCTAAAGAAGCCTGAAATTTGGAGATAAGGTTAAGTTGCTTAGTGACGCTTAGGATTAGATTCAAGCATCTGTTAAAATTCAAGATCTCAGAGCCCCTCTTCTTGCATGCCTTCCAAACGTTCGGGTTTCAAACGTCGCTTTTCACATTCTCAACGGCTCAAAGGCCAAGCCGTTTTCTTGCAAGAGAAAGCTGTTCTCCTGGAACAAGTGTGTAAAAAGTTGTTGTTTTTTCGCGAGTCGGCGTTGGTCGCTTGTGTTCTTCCGGCGCTTCGCTTTTTGCCCAGCTGCTGCCCGGTGTTGACCGGGCAAGAGTATCGTGGCCTAATCGGCTTTGGCCCGACCGGCAACTGCTGCCAGCCGCGGAAGACGTTCGGACAGCCGCCGATCAACTGATGGCACCATGTTGTGTTGATGTTGCGTGTGTTTATCGTTTTTGCCCGCGGAAATGCCGATCGAGCCAGGTACGGCGCCGAGGGCGATTTCTCTAGTTTACACGAACCGGGAGACGAACGGCGAGGAGTGTGACAAACACTTGCTTGCACAGCGAGCGAAAGGAGCCCGGAGCACCCTTCCCGAACAACAAAAGTTCCGCAAAACAACAAACGTTTGTTCTTCCGCAGCAGGAGAAGAAGATGTTGACGGCCGGCCCGTGGAGGACACCGGACACCCGCACAATTCTGGAACTAGAGCAAATTTCGGGGTTCCGGATTCAGGATCACCTGACCAGCACCCTCAAAACAGTCCCACTCCTCAATTTCCATTCGATTATCTTCGCCTCCCAAACATTCGCCCGCAGATAATCCACGTTCCCCAACACTCCAAATCACTTCCTGTTCCTCTGCTCGAGAAACATGTAACAACAGACAATAACATCCACTGTTCACAACGTGGCAACCAACACCTACCTCGCTCCAATCGCTTTTGATCGCTCTATTCTTGCTCCGCGATTTTTGCTTGCTATTGGCCAAATTCGGGTTGGCTGAGTGAACGCGGATTCGGAAAAAAAACATTAGCGCAACTTTGTCAGAAACATGCGAAGCACTTTTGACGACCAGCAGAAATTCTATTTGAGCCGAGTTCGCTCGTTTTGGGTCCTTTTCCCCGCTCTTTTGAAACCTAAAAGTTCGAGTTTCAGGCGTCTAGCGTAGGGATATTAGGACAACAAGTTCGGGTTTTGGTCCCAGGAGCCAAAAAGTTATTTCATCCTATTCCAAGAATCTTTCCCAATGTCTTCCTGCTTCTACGCAACTCCCGAAAATAAGAACGACGTCTCGTTTTCCGTTTCCGACCCCGGAAACATGTCCAAAGACGTAGGAGTTGTCGTTCGAAGCAGAGAATTCTCTCAAACCCGAAAACAGCATATCCGCGAACGTGACAAGCGCCTTAAATGTTTTCTTCGCCTCCTTTCGTTTCAAACCCAAAATGAGGAAGTTTGTTTTTCGCGTGTTTTGTGTGGCTTCTTCTGAGCCTTTTTCCCTTTCACGTTGCTCCAAAATGTCAAACGGCCTCTGATGCAATATCCACTTAGGCGCTACGTAACTTCCGCAAATCGAAGTTTTAACATTTGTAACTCTTTTCGGTTGGGAATTAGTGATTCAATGTTTTGTCGTTGGCGTGTTGTGCTCCCACGAATGCGTTGCTGGTCGTTCAACTGGGTGAAGGACGATACGGTGAAAGGCTGGAAACACCTGCGTGCTGGGAAGAGGATTAGGGTGTTGGTTCCTCTTGGCAAGGGTATGGTACGATATTTGGAAACGTTGGGATTAGCGTTTATCTTGTGAATGGCATGCTTTTGAGTTATTTCATGTAACCTTCAATACCTTTAACTCTGACCATCTGATTCCTTAACCCTTAGCCCTGTTCTAAGCCTCTTAACCCAAAGGTTACTCATGTTCTCCTCTTCTCAAGCCGCCGCCCTCCTGTGCCCCTTGGCTCTCAAGCAAAACTAATAAAACATTAGTTTTGTGGATTTCCAACTCCTCCTACTCTCCTCCTCTTGCTGCTGTTCGTTCTTTCTTCGTTGCGTGTTGTTTTCGACATGTGACAACGGGCTTCGAACACGCCGCTTCGAAGGCAGCAGCAGCAAGAGAAGAAGAAGAGAATTGAAAGAGAACGCCTTCGGGAGCCGGGAACGCCCCTCCGAATGGACGACGAACGCTGCTTGCTGCTGCTGTTGCTACTGCTGATACTGCTGCTGCGAGGTGACGCACATACGCGCGAAGAACCTCGAAGCAGCGGAGGGAGGACTATTTGCTATTGCTCCTGGACTTGGTCAAGGGTTGTGTTCTGGGCCTTCTGGGACCAGAGGTCTGCTCTGATCTCTAAGATCTTGCTCGCGTGCTCGGGAACGTGTTGTTGTTGTCCTCGGGACTCCCGGTCACTCTGTTTACCTTTTAAGAGATAAGCAACTCTCCGAGACCGAGCCATGACGCAGATCTCGTACTATCCCCCGCCGCAACTCTCCTACACTCCTCCCTACCAACTGCCCATCTCCACTTACCGGGCCAGTCTTGAACCCGAGACTGTTTCCTATTCCAGTAAGTTCTTGGCTCTCTTTGGTACCTTGGATCTTGAAATCTCTTAAAACGCAACTAAACCCTTGAATTTATTGTTTAATTCTATTTCTACTTTCAGAACGCGTTCCAAACTGTCAGAAATGTGGTCAACACGGCCGAAAGTCGCGCCTGAAGGGACATAAGCGCTCGTGTCCCTACAGAGACTGCAACTGTCCTAAGGTAAGTGTTTCTGCCCTTGTTCCAACTCTCCCAGGGACTGAAAGCTCTGCTCAAACACTACGGTAGTCTTCCAGAACCTTTGCAATTACGCGCTTGTTTCTGAGTCTCTTTTCGGGAGTCCAAAGATCGCACGGGGCCTCGTTGGATTCGAGGAGGCCACACGTCGATCGAAGTCCTAAACTTCCTCAACCTCAAAAACACATAAAAACATCGCCCGTTTCTCCGCCGCCCTCCTCGCTCAGCAGCAACGCCAACAGCAATTTGAGAGTGCGTAGCTGTTTTTTAGGCTGCGCGAAATAGGCCATTCGGCCCTCTGGCTCCCTCGCTTCCTTCGTCTCTTCCCCGGAGGGAGGCCCAAGAAGAGGCCGAAATCGCCGATTTCGAAAACATGTCAAACACACATTTGTTTAAGACATAATAATCGTCACGGACGAAGGGACACATGTCGAGGGTTAGTTTTCGGTAGTGGGAAGATGAGAAGTGGGCTTCAAAGCCGGACGAAAGGGCTATGAGGAGGAACCTCGGCTGTTCAAAGAGTCCCAAGACGCGCAAAAAGAAACATTTTGTCAAAACTTGTTGTCGAACACGAAATGTTTTCCTGCTGCCGACAGGCGGAAAACGACGCGGAAGTTTCGCGTTAAAGTGATTGTTGTGGTGATTTACTCCCGTCTGGTCCTCTTTGCGGTCTTCGCAAAACTGTGCAAATTGGAGACAAATTGGCTGCAAAAATTGGATTTGAGTTAGATTGCGTCTTGGTAATGAGTCACCTACAGACAGGAGACCTTGATTTAGCAGCTGTCTAAGGATAATTGAATTTATAGTTCGAAATTTCAGTGCCAAGTGGTCAGCGAACGACAGAAGCTGATGGCGGATCAGATCAAAATCCGACGTCGCCAGCGCAAGGACAGCATGATGAACCTGACCCGCGAGCGCCTGGCCAACACCATCAACGTGGTCAACGCAATCTCCTCCGCCGGAACGATACCCTACCTCAACATCAACATGATCTGTAAGTCCTCCTTGCCTCCTACCGTACCCTTCCCCCATCAATTCTACGTTTCTCAGTTTCCTCTGAGTAATCGCGCGAGAGCCTCGTTCCGAGAACCAGCAGGCGACCAATCTGTATGCAAAAGACGAATGTTTTTGCCAGCAGCGTGTTCTGCTCTGTAACATGACCGGAATTATTTATGTGCCAAAGCGAGCAAAGAGAAACTTTGCTTAAGTGGTGCTCCGAACCAAAAGCTTACCGTAATTGGGGAGGAAGCGAGGAGGTGTGCTGGGCGCAGGTGTTCTGTCCTTTTCGGGTCCATCGATTTCGTACTACGGTGGACAAGTTTGGTCGTTAAGCAATTTTTCGCCGGAACGATTAGCGCGTAGTGTTTTGGTGGTGGGAAATCCTATTTTTATTTGCCAAATTGGTCACTTTCAAGTGCTGCACAAAATTACTTGCTCGCACGTATTGTCGTTCAACCGTAAACAAACTGCCCCGAAATTTTATTTTTGGCACCCGGAACGATACAAGTTCAAGCCTAAATTGGACCCTTGCAAAATCTCAGCGTGTTATTAAAGGCATGAGATACCGATAACCTCCTATACGCATCCCTGTAGCCTACAGGGATGCGTATGGAAACATGTGTAAGTACAACATTTTGGTTAAAGGGCAGAACTGAAATTAGATTATACGTTTTTCACGCCGTGAGTAACATACAAGATAAGGAAAAACAAGTGCGAAACGAGAACATTTCAAGGATCAGAAGTCAGGGCGTGGAAGTCAAAAGGGCATCTAAGACAAATAGATTCGGGCGATCTGAGTCGGTTTCGTGGGTTCAATGCATGAAAGAGGGAGAGGGAATGTTGCTTTTGCAGGGCGTTTTTGGAAAAAGAGAGAGATAGAAAAAAGAGCGAGGCTACCGTACCCTGCCCAACCACCCACGTTCCCTCGATTCTCAGTTTCTAATGAGCCTCTTTTAGACAAGCAACTGACTCAGCCGCAACCGCAGTCGACGTTTCTGACCTCGCCGTCGCCGACGGGCTCCACCACGGACTCGATCTCTCCCACGCAGAGCTTCTCCTACTTCAACCCCACTCCGCCCGACGTGCTCAAAATGGCAACCCCCACGGCACTTCCCCAGCTGCCGCTACTCTTTCCTTCGCCGGCGGCGGCTCCGGCGCCCGCTCCGCCTGCTCCGGAGCAGCTCATCGCTCCCCACAGCGCTCCTTCGCCGGTCCTTACCCCGGTCTCGCCTACCGTATCCGTCTCTGCGGCCACCAACGCCCTTCTCGACTCCATCGCGGCCCCCGTCGCCATCCACCCTTCGTCGATGCCACCCACGACGACGGGTTCGCAGATCAACAATGAGCAGCTCCTCAACTTCCTCACGCAGATGCGTCTTCTGGACCCGAAACTGTGCATGCCGGCGACCTCCGCGTTTGACCTCCTTCAGGCGGTAACTTCGACGGCCTCGTTGAACGACCTCGTCGATCCCGTGCAGGCGACCACCGCGCCCAGCGCCTTCGTCGACGTGTGCACAGTCTGAGAGTCAGGCTCTTCCGCTCGAGACCCATGTACCTCTTTCACTTTCCTCGAACTCCCCATCCCGACCTGAGTGTGTTTTGTTTGTTTGTACAAATGTAAATGTGTTCCACCGACTAATTTATTTATTCACCTCGATTCCGATGTTCTTTCCGCCCTCTAATCTACCTTCCGCCCCTTTCTCCCCTCCTCCAAAATACTACCGTTACCTCCACCGAACCTCAGTCATAGCGAGAAGACCACCGGTGCCTCCTCCTTCTCTCCCGGTCGCTTGTCTCCTCTCCACTCAAATACTCCATAAACATTCTATTTATCAGCGCAAGATACTACCTTCACCGTTTTCCGTTCGGGCATTTAAATGTTATATATTAAATATTATTATGAGTCGTTACCGTAACCTGATGATCCTTGTGTTGTACTTTGTGTAAATTCGAATATTACCTCGTCGTAAAGTGTTCCAAGAAGAGTTTTGTGTTAATGTAATAAACTGTTTCCTGTACGTTGGAACGGAGTGCCCGCCGCCGCCAAATTCTCTCCCTTGTGTGTATATTCTGTATGTGTGTTCGTGTGTTTTACTGTACAAAATAAGAATAAAACTCATATTGAAGTTGGAAGTCGTTCTCAGGGACACACGAGCGTTTCTTGAAAAACGATCGGCGTGAACAGGATTTTAGCAATCACGACGACGACGAGGAAGAAGAAGAAGAGCAGATTGTTCATGTGGGAAAAAGAGGGAAGTTGCATTTGAAACGGGAGTTCTGACTCGGAGTGACGGATGCGAAAAAGAGGAACCGAGACTGTGGCTTGTCAATGGGAAGAAGAGTGTCCTTGTGCGTATGTTCAGCTGTTTGTCACAAATGTGTAGCTTTGGATGTGTTTGCTTGAGTGGGTTTAGTGGTGAACCTTGGAGAGATCGATCAACGGCCGGCAGACGGGAAACGGAAGATGTACTTTTTGGGAACGTTTCGTTGACCAAAGGTGAAGATTTGGGGTTTGGGAGAAAAATAACTTAGAATTTCGTGTGAAATGGACGAAGAAGCTATTCAGGAACAGAAGTTATGGGATGAGATACGGCTGTGAACATCTTGAAACTTCTTAGCATTTGACAGTGTTAGAATCTAACTTCAGAGGTTGAAAAGTTTAAACGTGTCGCTTCGATCTGAAAACACTGCCTACAAATCCCGAAGTCCTCACAAAACAAACTCTCCATAAGTAGGTTTCAAGTGGCACAAATACTGTTTCTGGGAACAAAACCTTTGAGAGGATTTTTAAGTTTCTCCAAGGACCGAGATAAGCACTTATGATTGTTTATTCCCTAGAGCTGTTCAATTGTAAAAATTCAAAACAGATTTAAACGGGCAAAATTGCTATCGCGTTTAACTGCAAACGTTAGACACTACGTCAAATCCATAAATCTGCATTTGAACACAATTACCCTTAAACCTAACGTTTCTCGCTAATCTTTCTGACGCACAACTTTGTCCTTCCCCTAATTTACGTCCAAAGCACATGTCAATCTCAAATTCGAGGTTTCAAATGTTTCTCTCAACCTTTTCAGACCTCAACGATCGCATCGTGCTTTGACACGTTAGGGAACGCCGTTAATCAAGCAGCACAACAAAGAAATTGTAGCTACTAGTAATGCTAATAAGTAAGCAAGAAACTTTGAGTTATGCTTTGAGGGCTCTTTGAAATGAAGTTAGATTTTTGAGACCTTAGAAGCCATATCACCACTAAAAGACCAAGTCGAGGAAGAGCCGACTGGAACAAACACCCGTCCAGCTCTCCCATAAAACATTCATTCGTTCTTGTAACGCTTAAACATCGAATGGTTTCTCCAATCGAAACTTCCACAAACTCAATGCATATAGTGAATTAGGCGAAACTGTTTCTCTCGGAATCCCTATCCTACTAATCTTTGATGCGAAATCTCGAATTCTCCCAGCCTGCACTTAATCTATGCACCTTCGTCCTTCTGGGTGTCTTTGTTTTCCTCTTTTGACACTTTCCTTAATTCAGTTCTAACTCTATTAATCAACCTTATTACCATATCTGCATTTCAGGCCTCTCAACCGACCAAAAACCTAGCAACTTGATCAGCTTCTGGCAAACCTGGTTAATGTCTTATAATTTCTTTTGCTTCTCTGCAAAATCTCGAATCCACCAAAGCATCAAAAACCTCATCTTCCAGCATAACAACTTCCAACGGTTACGTGTGTTCCTTAAACCGCAAATTCGTACAACTTGCGCGAATCCGCGCTTGTTTACCGCCGCTACCCCACACATAACAAATACATATTTACGACGATCTTCAAACCTTTAATCTGGACGCACATCACAACAACTTTGTTGACAAACAGAACCTTTTATGAGTTAAGTTTCCGGCGACAACCATCCAGCGGAGAAGAGGCTATAGTTGGAGGAGAGGAGAAGGAGATAAACGGGATTTCGGGGAACGGAAAAGGGGACGATTAGGTGTGGTTGGGAAACAGGTTTGAGGGTGATAAGAAACTAGAGCAAAAGTAACGGGCTCAGGAACTCAGCTTCAAAACAAAAATCACGGAGATGGGGAAAATTTACAACTTTAAATTAGGTCAATTTCGGACTTTTCGATGTGCTGCTCGGATTCAATTTACCGATTAAATCTACAGTTCAATTTTAACTTTTTGGTATGTTGCTTTACCGAAGATTTCCAGTTGTGAGAATTCACCTTGAGACCGAACAAACATCTAATTTTGGTCTTAATTTTAGTCGGACACATAATTCTGCAACTTGCGATTTAATCAATTATGCGAACACACAAAATTAATTTTGAAAGACGACGAAAACAACGCTGGAGTTAATTTTATAAACCTAGCACCACACATCTGCAGGTTTTTAAGCATAATCAGTTTTCGCTTTTAACCAGAAACCAGAGATTGCTTTTACAGATTTCCAAGCGGAAATCAAGCCACTTCGCGCCTGTATTCGCTGAATTCGCGCTTCTCAACAGAAAGTTTTCAAATTTTCTTTCAAAGCATCTTGAAATTCAAATCTGGAGATTTAAGGGTTTGTAGGGAATGATATTGTTCTGGACCTTGATCGTTGTAGACCCTCAGATATGGAATTAAATTGAAGGGCACAGGCAACTCTTTTGTGTAGCGACTGAAGGCACACCCAGACCTCCCCACACGTCATTTTCTCCAAATTCCCATCTGCACTGTCCAGTCTATTCTCGTCTGCAACCTTAATCCAATCCTCGCTCCACCACAAAACCCTGTTATTCATCCTCCACCCGCACGCCATTTATTTATCCATTTTTAGATCTGTTGACGTAATCCCTCATAACAAGGAAATTGCGATTCCTTGTTTTGAGTGTTTTCCCGAATCTCGCGTGGGAATTGCATAATTCATCGTTTTAACAATACTAATTCTAGAAACTCCGCAGATCTTAAGCGTTGACGTCAGTTGAAGTTTGATCGACCAAACGTTGTTTCAGATGAAACAAACTGAATTACTCTCGGGTCAATTTATGCTTGTTTCTGACATGAAAAGTTGTCGTTTCTCCATTCAAAGCACACCTAAAGTGCATCCTAACTCGGCATACATGCAGCTAGATAAATATTTAACATTCTGAGGTTGATCAGGTCTTCAACTGTGCTGGACATCCTCAAAGGACATTCCACAGATTCCGTCATCTTTAAAACTGCTGCGTCACGGAAATGAGTTGTTGTTGCTGCTTAGCCGTTTTATAGAATTTATAGGATAAACGGCTGGTTTATTGCACACGGGCGCCCGTTTTGAGCCCAAGAATAGCCGCCGTACGCATCTGCTTTGGGCGAGATTACATTACGGCTACGTCGTCAAAGGCGAAAATAAACAATTCGGAATGAGATGCATGCGATGTTGTAAATTAATCTCTTCAAAAAGGGCATTTTTGGAGATGACGATGAAGATAGATGGACGAAGATGCAGGCTATGACAGACCGAATAAGAATAAGGCGGATTTGAGATTAATGATTCGGTGACGTGGACGATGAGGGTCCAGAGGAGTGCGGATCAGTGATGGGAGAGGATGGAGAGAACTGTTTGGGACAAGGGAACGCAGTTTACGACAAATTTGGTAAAGATGGAGTGATATGTGTAAAGCGTCAAATTGGGAAATTGAGGTTTTTGGTCTTTAATTTGAGCTGTAGGCACATCATAAAAATGACGTTCTTATGAGTACAAATGAGCAATGGTGTAAATTAATCTCTGATTTGAACACCTACAGCAAGTTCAAAGGACAGGTTAAACAATTAAAGGACATCCAATGAGTACCAAAACCTTGAACACCTGAACACCTAGGCGTTGCCGTTGACTTAAGCTGTTAAATGACTCAAGGAGCTTACGAACAAAATTTTTGTACAATATTGAAAAGTATACAATTCGATTCCTTGATACAAAATTTTAAGAAGTTCAACTCTCTGACTCAAATCGAGGTTTTTTAAGATGTTGTACACCTTCAGCAACTGTGCTTAAAGGACAACAAATAGAACCTCGATGACCTTTACCTAAAAAATCTGAACAACCAACACCTAAAATACCGCTAGAAATACCACAATTTGGTGAAGATTAATGACAAAGCGGTGACTGTATGGAATTAAGTGGCGTTATGATTCTTATCCGAGTCACAAAATCTTACCAAAACCAAAACAATATTTTGAAATGTTATTCGATACAGTACGTTAAGAGGTTCAACTCTCTGACTCAAATCCAGCTTTCTTAGAATATTCTTGAGGTATGATTGAACGCTGAATGTATAAGCTTATCAGCATCGACGTGTCGGTTTTGATCCAAGTCATTAAAGTAAGCTGATAAGTGACGCACGAACGCTAAAAGGCTCTTTGGAGATATGTCCAATTTCGTGATCTTACGAAGTCTTTTATTGAGGCTCACGAGTTACGAGAATTTTGCCTGAGCGATACACCCACAAAAACATCGGATGAGAGCAGCAATCACGTACCTAATAGACAAATTTCAGATTTAAAGCTAATTTTGACTTTTTCTGTTTTCGTATTTTAGCTCTATGTGGCTCATTTGTCTCCTACAAGTACTGCATCTCCCCATCATCCCCTCCAAATTTAAAGACCTTCTCTCCCGTATTTTTATCGGCCTGTTTGTATCTTCAAACACAAATCTTTCCCTTTCTGCCCTCAGCCACTTATCTGACGTCGCGATACAATCTCCTCTAGCTGCTGCAAGAGAAATCGGATACCAAAACGTCCACACACACCTACAAAAGTGCATCTTAGAACTCTTATCCTCTTGGGCGACTTCCTCGTCGTCTCGAAACAGGAAAAACACATCAAAAATTCACATTTCACGCAGAAATAATTGCGTACAAAAACAACTTTGAATGGAGGACAAGTTTATACATTCCATTGAAGTGTTGTCCTGTCCTCGGAGTGAACTAGTGGAACTGTGTTGAATACACTTAATTATGAGGGTTTCGGGGTTGACAAATGCACTCTTTGAATTCGATGGCACGAGAGACCGGACGTGAGCTGAAAGGCTTGGATTAGTGGATTCGATGAGCAGAAATTTGAGGCGACCAAAAGCTAGAGTTCGGACTCACAAGTGATCCATACAATGAAGATTATTTGTGGGTACAGTTTAGGTTCCAGTTTGGCACAAGTTGTTTATCCAAGTAAACTCTGACTTGTTTGGTTATCCACAACAACGATTGAAACATTAAACACATTTAAATAATTTACGTTTTCGTCACAGGTCTCAAAGACACGAGAACACCGCCTATGAGAAGATTATGAGAGGATATATCCACTTTTAGTTGAGATTAGCGACGGGTTTTTTGATCATGTGTAGTTTCACAAGGGGATGTCGTAATTGTGGCTTTGTCATCGACATTTTGTAGTCTTTGAGGGAAAGACAGAAACAGAATTTCTAGTGCTATCTGAATTTACGACACTTTTAAGCATTCCTTCGGTCTATTTCTATAAAAGCATTTTATCCCAAATGCTAAAAACTCCTATTGATGTCACCGATTCGCTCTCTCCGCGACTCATATCTTCTCCAGTTGGTCTCCGAGCCCATTATTTCCTATAAAGTCTGCTTTTATAAGGAACTGTCTACCTAAAATTATGCTACAATATCCTAAACCTTCTCTAGATCAACCTCGTTGACAACCAAATTCAGCTAAACAGAGATGGAACCACCAACTTGGAGACAACGTTCAAAAGCTTAAATCTGAAAACAGTGAAGCTCTAGCGTTTTACACCGGACTCAATGTGGACCTAAATGCGCTGTTTGGCAAACTTGCCAAAATCAAAAGTGTTTCACATGTTCGATGCTGAAAAGCTGTTCATTGAGCGCAACGACAGTTTCGCGCTTTTTTGCGTTGACATGTTGCAGTTTGAATAGCTTTTTATGCGAGTGTTTGGAGCACTCGAAAGGCTGTTAGGAGAGTGATGAAGCTGAAAGCGTTTAAGCCAGGTTAAGGATTTCAAATGAGTGGACGCTAGAAAGCTCTTTGGAGATATTTCCAATTTCGTGATCTTACGAAGTCTTTTATTGAGGCTCACGAGTTACGAGAATAAATATTTTTCTTGTTTTGTATTTTTGCAACCAACGCCTCGCCTCTTGTTTGTGCAGGTCTGCAGATCTTAATCCGCAATTAGTCACCCGCTGCCGACAAATATTTTCTTCCTCCAAACGTGCCAGGATCGGCTTTGTGCGGGCGCGAGAGAAACATCGCGAACCTTATGTCCGCACTCGTGCTTTCCTAATTCAAATTAGGATTTTAGAGATCACGCAACGCTGTTTTCGCTTTTTAGGTGGATGACCAATTAGTCAAGAGCGTGCTTGGATTGATCTCCACCCGCTAATCCAATATCCTTTGGTTAACCTGAGTCACGCGAGTTTGAGGTTTTCGGTCAACAAGCAATTTATTCGGGTGGTCCGGCGTGAGGGTGTAGAAGAGTTCAGAGACTAAGTTTGGAGAATTTTGCAGGGAAAGACAAATTTCAAAAAAGAGAAGCTTTAAGCCCGTAGTGAGCCATTGAAAATTCCACAATCTGTGAAAGCTTAGCTTGGTTTCTTGAAGGACATTTTCAGTTTTTCCTGTGGGTGTATCTAAGCAAAAAACCGGTTTCCGCACGTCCTTTATCTGCTTAAATTAAGGACTCGGATCAAGGCAATCTAAACGAATACGTAGACACGCTTATCTCTAAGGGGTTCAACTGTATTCCGTTACAGCACGCTGAATCCGACTCATACATTCTCGGAAAAATTAGAGAGCGAGATATGACGAAATCCTTAACAACGTAATACCATCATCGAGCTCTAGGGGATCACATAATCCTTATTTTTCCTATTTAGCGCCTTAAGCCATGAGCCCATAGTCGGTTTTTGGCCAACTGTAGTTTCAGAAGTTATCGTGGCTCTTGTCATCAAATTGTGGCTCTTTTTGGCATTGCCATCTTATGAGATTCTTGAAGCCGTAAATATAAACATTCCTTAGATTCCAAAGCAAAAAACGTATCCCGTTTACTTCCAGTAAAGCCTCGTTCCTCGACGTTCCCATTCGCTACGTATTTCCCCTGTAATCATGTTTCTATTTTTGCTTCTAAAGAGGAAACAAGGCTATAACGTCTCGCAAATGATGTCAGAATACCGAACTTGGCTATTCTTTTCCGCCATGACGTGGCTAAGACACAAACAGGAACCTCCGAGACCAAAATAAGGTTTTCCTCTTAGTTCCAACTCCCATTTTTGCAGCCTCATTTTTCCAAGAATCTACCAGTGGACCAGACAGCAGGTGCGAGAAAATAAGATTTAGAAAATGCGGAATCTGAGCCAGTAAACAAACGTCCTCTTTGATCCCAAGATCTCATCTTGCAGCGAAGAGAACGAAAACAACCAAACGCAGAGTGTAATTGGGCATCTTGGCTTTGAGATCTTGAATAGCAAAGTGGAGTTGCCAATCAAAGGTTCTCGAAGTGCATTCTCGGGTTGATTGTGTGTTTTGCACGCTGGCTTCTTCTTCCGAAATATGGAAAAGTCAAGAAGACGACGAAATAAGTGTGCTTTGAGGAGGAGGAACGAAAACAAAAGAGGATCGAATTGTAGTTCCGTTTTGCCACTTTCTCTAGTTTCGAAAAGGAGGACAACTTTGGGCGGTCGAGAGACGTTGGAAAGACCAAAGAGGATACCAACATTCTTATTCCGCGACTTTCGCAAGGTTTGAATTAGTTGATTACCCTAAACGATGGTCGATTGTGACCTCAGTTTTTCAATTCTTAACTTGTGATGGGTTGCCTGGAGCCTAATGAAGTTTGCCTATTCACAAATGCCTTGATATCACACAAAAGGATAGACTCAAGGTTCACCCAAAAATTGTGTTGTTTTCAGGCTTTAAGATTTTGAAAACGCGATGCTTCCCCTCAGCATCACTTATATGAGGACTTCGAGTATTACTCCAGTACATCTTCAATCATGAAGTCCACGCGATTCTACTCCGGATCCGAGCTCTCCGAGTGGACAGCGACGTGGATACATCGATTTTTAAGCGTTATTAGATGCCAGCAAAAATGCAAAGTCCAGCGAAGAGGTCCCAGTGGCGTCGATGCTAACCCTGTTAACTCCGTGTTAAACCTGTTCAAACGCCAAAGATCAATAAATATGCGTGTTTCTTACATCCTTCGCTTCTTCAAGTCTGCTTTTGTCGCTTCTTGCCTAAAACTGAACGTGTGAATCATAAAAGAGACCCGAAAACGTACCTTTGGACCCGTGATGTCGAGGTGATGCGACATTTACGCGCCGGAAAAAAACGCATATGACGTTTTCAGCTAACGTCGCTCGTCGCCGCTCAAATCTTCGCTTGCTCCTGAACGAAAAGCGACGTTTGCCGTAATCCGGTTACGGATCAAAAGAACCCGTTTGGAGCAAAGAACCCGCTAGCAGAGAACATTTCTATAACAGGACATTTCCGGAACGCTTGGGTCTCGCTCGCGCCTTCGGCGCGACATACAGCGGGACCCAACTTTCGAACGCGCGAAGTAGTAGGCTCGAGGCTACCTCTTTTAAACAGCGGGATAGTAGGAAGGGGCTGGCCTCCTGGAGCATCTTACAAGGTGGCGCAAAAAAAAGATGAAATGTGCAACTGGCGGTTCCGCGTTGAATGAGCTATAGCACGCTCCTTTCGGGTTTAACGTTGTGCACTTATAGCCAAATGTCTGGAAAAACTGTTGTTCTCGATTTCGAAAAATTGTTCTCGATTTCCTCTATCGATTGCACCCAAAAACGATCAAATTGGACAGATCAGCGTCGAGATACGAGCCTCCAAAAACTGACCGTACTTTCTTAACAGTTTTTCCAGACATTTGGCTATAAGTGCACAACGTTAAACCCGAAAGGAGCGTGCTATAGCTCATTCGACGCGGAATTGACAGTTGCACATTTCATCTTAACATTGTATGCTTCAAAAATGCAACGGCTTTTTTTGCGCCACCCTGTACAAGGGAACATTCCCAAGTGTCAATCTCAAATCAAGCTGAAAATTGGTGAGCAGATAGATCTCGACGCGCTGATTCCGAAAAATATGGGTTTTCCCGTTCTAGACATGCCCTTGTAGGCACTTTAAATCTCGCATCGGCCGACAATTCGATTTTTCGGTGTCGGCCGATGCGAGATTTAAAGTACCTACAAGGGCATGTCTAGAACGGGAAAACCTACCGCTCAGCAGCCGTTCACCAGATTCAAATGGCTCCCGCCTGAGACTGAAATGGCTCCTTCCTGTCTGGCGCTGCAAGTTGCGTCTCGCTGTATGCTGATTGCCGGTCTTAAGATGGAAGAAGTCGATGCTCAAGCCAGGATGTTGCCGGCGGATCCAACCGGTGGAAGTTCAAGCTCGCAATTCGATTTTTCGGTGCGTCCTTCAACTCGAGACGGAAGTCGTGTTCGAAATGCAATTTACGATTCTTAAACACAAGATTGATTTTAGAACGTAGTAGTACATCCAAATTCTTAGTTATCTAGCATCATTTTTCTACTCTCAGCATTGTATTGTCGCGCGCCAGGCGAAACGTATGTTTCGGGTCGAAAGCGATGCGGCCGCCGGATCGGTGTTTTCAGAGTGCTTACGAAGCCCGGATAAACAATAATGTCTCGGCCGTGCTGACGTGGTTCTGGGCGCATTTGGGCTCGGCGTGATCGGGAACTCATTCCGCGTCGAATGCGCCCACGATCGCCAGAATCCCAAATTTTTCGTTTTTGAGCAACGAAGAACTCAGTTTCAAAGTCCTACCCGTAGATTCTGTAACCTCGCTTACCCTTAATTCCGAAGGCCTTCAAAAGTCAATCAAATTCTACGTAGAGGACGAGGACGTCGTCCTGGAGCACAAACCGATCGACAGCCAAATCCGACTTCGACTGCAATGTTGTCTTCGTCCATTTCGATGGATCGAATATGATTTTGACGAAATCCGAATAAGCCCCTTCCTACAAACCGACAACATCCCCTAGACTGCCAATCAAACACATTACGAATCTAAGGAATTTATCGAAACAAAAAAATATCGGTTAGAATACATCAAAACTAAGAAACCATATACAATCTAAGCGTTGAGCCGGTTCTTGCCAATCTTCGTAGATCCGTAACCGAGCGCCTCGGTCAGTTCGCTGAACTTGCACATATCCGAGTCGTGACGGGAAGCGGAGAGCAGGGTGGCACCGCGTTCGGCGTACCGGCCGGCGACGTAGACGGGGGTCGGAAGGGAGGTCGGGAGACCGACGATCTGGTGCCCGTAACTAAGGACGTACGTCATCAGCTCCAAGTAGCTCATCGGGAAGTTATTCTGGTCGTAGAGCACGGTGTACTTGGGAGTCTTCGCGGACCCTTGCAGCGTCTGATGCGAGTTCAGATAGAATTCAGCAAACACTGGGTCCACGATGTTCGTGTCCACGACGGTTCCAGGCTTGACGTTCTGCTCAGGAGCCTTGATTCCGGTAATCTAGAGGATTGAGTCAGTTAGTTGGATACAGAAGGATCAACACCTACCTGAGCAGGCATGAGACGGACGTTGTGGAGCTTCGACACGACCATGTAGGTCAACTTCGCCGACCCGGCTCCGGCCGCTGTGAGTGCAGCGCGGATAACCTCCTGCACTTCGACGTCAAGGATGGTCTGGTACTGACCATCGGAAGCGCCGTTTCGGTAGATGATGACTTCGGCTGGTGCCACTCCGACGGCGTCCTTGTAGCGCAGAGCGAAGTCGCGGACCAAAGTCTCCATAGCGTCGGCCATCCTATCGTCTCGCGGCTCCTGGAAGAAGACGTCGCCGACGAAGGCGGCGGGCTGGTTCGTGATGTTGCCAGCTACTCCGACGACTGTCGGCTGCTTCGGCTTCATACCCTTGGCCTTCTGATCGTCGCTCAGTGGCGCGGGGTGGCTCACCTGGAATCCCAGGTACAAGCGGCCCTTGGCGAACAGGTGCTGCGTGCTAGAAGACAACAAGATAAAAGACAACCTCGGTGTCATGAAACGTACTTCGGAGCGTTAACGATAAGCGAATAGTTGAGACCTCCAAGCTTCACGTTCGTCTTGTTGACCTAAATAGCGCCGAATGAGAGAGAAGAAGAGAAATCGAACTACTTACGATGTTCTCCAACGAGAGGAACTTGTTCTGCTCGACGACGCTTCGGCAGGTCTGCTGGTTAAGATCCTGCGTGATGATCTCGTACTTGCGCTCGAAGAACTTGATGTCCTCTGAAATGACGCAACAATCAGAATAATCCCGTACACTACACATACTGTGCGCCTGAAGACGACCATCCTGGACGAAGAACAGGAATTCCATGTTGTCCTGCTTCGCGCGCCGGAACATCGACTCAAGAGAGTCGGGGCGGCCTTGGACGGCTTGATAGAAAACCGGATTGTTCACTCGCATTCCACGGCCCTGGCACTCGCGCACCATCTTCTCCGCAAAGTTCTTCATAAGGGCGTCATCCCTCGGTTGCGGGCGGTCGGCGACGCACATCATAGCCCAACGGTTGATGGAGGCTCCGAGCAGGAACTTGGGCTTCTGGGCTCCGGTTGCCTTCCACTTGCCGCTATTCGGATCGACGGAGAACTTCTTGTTGTCCTTGTAGACAATTTCCGGAGGTGGAAGAGCACGGCCCTGGACGGACGTCAGCTGGGTCGCAACGCTAAGGCCGGCCGATCGGAGCGAGCCGGACACGGCATCTCCGTTGAGCTGAAGTCGCTTGGCGCAGTCCTTGATCTCCTTGACGCGATCAGCGGGGAGCATGGCGCAGCTCTGAAAAGATTGCTCTTAAAAAGTCCTTGACCAAAGTAACCTACCCTGATCATGTCGGAAATCTGTTTCGACGTCTGCTGCGTGTTCTTCACACGTTGCGTATCGCAAACGTAGCACAACTCCATCGGGAAGTAGATGGTCGTACGTTCTCCATTGACCTTCTTGTTGGCGGCGAGCAGCGGGGCGAGCGGGTACTGCAGTTCGATCTGGTACTGCTTCAGGTAGTAGCTCTCGACCGTGGTTTCACCAGTAGAAGACAAGAAGCTATAAAGAAATCATCAACAAACAATTATTGCAATAAACATACGTCTTCACGCGCGCGGACTCCTTGTCGATACCGTTAATCATAAAGCGTGTGGGCTTCTTTCCGTAGCGAACCTCCACGAACAAGTTTTTGACCTGGTTCTTAACGGTCTCGAGCTTGGCGGGATGGACGCGCCCATCATCCTCCATAAAACCGGCCTCGTAGATCTTGTCCGAGACGGCGACATCCTTAGCATGGAAAGCCGTTTTCTTTGCTGAAACGTTCACCAAACCATGTAATTGGAAATGTGATTGCCAACTCACGATCAAGCACAACGGCTAGCTGAGGTTGGCCTTTCTGCGATCCTTCGATAACTTTGATGCTCTTTTGAACACCGTCGATGAGGAGGTTGCCGCCATTGAGCTTCCTTCGCTTCTCGCTGAAGTAGATGAGCCCGGACGAGTAAGTTAACACGTCACCCCTAAAACGAAAGCGATGCAGCTATGAACATACAAACACGTCACTTACGCCTTGAGGTACGCGTACTGCGTCGTGGCGATCTCCAAGAACTGCACCAAATCTGCGTTCAGGTGGGCCTTGCTCGCATCGGTGGCGAACGACAGGTCGCCCAGGGACAGCTGGTAGTCTGCCTCCACACGCTTAATCGTGATGGTAACGGAATCCGGGTTTCTGTCCTTGAAGTAGTCGTTGTTCTTCAGCATGTCGCTCGGAATGCACAGCTCGATCTCCTTGCATTCGGTGTTTTCCTGAAGCAAATATATTAAAGCCAGAACTCGTTAAGCTTAAGCTGCTTACCTTGGCATCCTTAATTTTATCGATGGCGTACAAGGTGGACTGGAGGTCGTAAAACAGACCGACCGGACTGCCCAGAACCTTGTCGTGAAGGCGTACGGCAATGCGGAAAGCAGCACGGCACTTGTCCTTGTGGTCGATTGCCACCATGCTGCAAATAAGCACAATAACTCTGCACAAATCGAATAAAAAAACTTACTCGTCAATGGTCTTCTTGACCAGGCTCACGGACTTGGCGCCGAATCGCATCTCCATGGCGACATCGTAGCGGTACACAGGCTGAGCCCTCATCATCTTAGCTTGGTACATGTTGGTCACCAGTGGAACGGGGCGGCCTCCGGTGCCGGCTCCAAGCTTCGGGGCCATCGTCAAGTGCGCCATCTTTGTCGTAACCGACTCCATGGTAAGATATACCTGGATAGTGAGGAGGAATAAAAGCAAAACATAACAGGAAACACACAAGCACGCAACAAGAACGAAAAAACGACCGATCGGAAAAAGGACGCCGCACAGTAGCGCAATCCAACAGCGAGCGACACCGGGAGGAGTATGCAGCACAAACTGCTGCATACTTAGGCAAGCGACCGCACAGGATGAGCACGAGTCACGGGGCAACACACGGGAGGAGCACACGGCACAGAGTAATGCAATATAACAGTGACGGAGAACAGCAAGCGACCACACACGAGAAACATGACGCAGAATAGGCTCTTCGGCCTGGATGCGGGCTTATTATAAATCGCATCGGATCACACAGGAACCACATAACATATATAACCCACCAAATTCAAAAACCGAAATCTGCAAATTCGCTCTGCGAAGGCGGTGGCAGCTCGAATCGAATCACGTCGACGTCATTTTAGGCTTACCGTAATCGAAGCAGTTTTCGTTGCGGGACCTGCGATCTTTGAACGCAGATTCGTCATTGGTTCAGTCGCTGAGCGATTTTCAACGTTTGCAGTGGTTTTGGGGCGGCGAGAGGAGGATTTTGTAGCCGACGAGCGGCGGAAGTTCGAAAATGGAGCGAGAAGCTTTGCAATGCAATGCACGCCCGAAGCAAGAAATTCGATATTCACGTGGCATAGGCTGTAAAAGGCTGTAAAATGAAGCGAGAAGCGAATTTTGAAGCCAGGAGAAGCGGCGAAGGCTCAAAAATGATCACGAGCTGTTCGAGGCACGCCCGAAGCAAGAAAATAGGTGAACATTGAGATTCGCGTGGTCCGGGAGGCGAAGGAGGCTTCGAAATGGATCACAAGTGTTTGAGGAGCTCGTGGATCCCCGCGGAAGATTTCGGATGTATTATGGCCTATTAAAGCCTTAGAATCAATTTTGAAGCGGCCAAGTGTGGATTTGGACCCTGTGAATAGCGGGAAAAGCTTCAAGAGTGGTTCCGAAACCGAAAAAGCATTCCGGGAAGGTGACTATGTGTTAGAATCTGGGTCCCAGTAGTTTGGAATGCGATTGAAGCTCTGGAATCGTTCGGGACACGTTTATGGAGTGCCCGAGGAGATCTTTGACCGGATTCGAAGTATCGAAACGCCTTAGAATCGATTTTGAAGAAGCAAAATACGGATAGCGGAGAAAGCTTCAGAAGTTTTTAAATGTGGAAATTCGAACATGGAAACACTTGTGATGCGTTGAAGCAGGGTTTCCTAGGGTATTGAAGGCGGAAAAACACAGGAATCAAGGAATGCGAGCATATTCCGATACCAGGCAGGCGAAGGGTGGAATGTGGCGCTAGGAGGAGCGGAGAAGCTTCCAAAATGCTTCAGAAAATGTCTTTCCAAATGGAAATTTGAGATTCAAAGCATTCTTATCCTTCAAAGGCTTCAAAATGGGAAACTGAAACGTGTGTTGGGAGTATTCGAAAAACTGGCCGATTGGCAGACGTGCTTAGAATCGATACTGTGTTTTCAGAGAGCGATTTGGCTTCATGTGTATTCAATTTTGTCATGACAAAAGCGGTAAAGGCTTCAGAAGTGATTCTGAAGAGTTTAAAGATAGAATTACAAATTTTGAAGCGCGTTGAATGCATAGAAATGAGTTGAAAGGAAGATTTAAGTTTAAGAACGCGGTAAAGGCTAATATGGACCTGGTTTGTATTCTTCTGTATGCTGTTTGGCCAATTGGGCGTATTCCTGGATTTCCATGGAAGGAATTTAAGAGAAGTTCAGTCCGATTTAGGCCTTATCCGTCGATTCCGGGCGTATTACAGGGTTTCTGACTGCTCTTTAAAGGCCCCCCCCCATAGTTCGAGACGCATGCGTCTTCAGCCACACGCAGCGAAACGCAGGTGCCACCATAGTTGCGATGCGCGCCCAGTCGGGCGTGCGTCTTGCGGGGAGCGTGTGTCTAGGGGCCGATTTCAACGTCCACAATCCCGGTACAATTGTACTACAATCCACAATTCACAATTCCAAAACCGATTTCAACGTCCACAATTGTGAATTGCCACACGCCGCGATAATTGTGAATTGTAGCTTTTTTCCCCATGTGGGTCGGAGTAGGCGGTAAATTTTACAATTCCTCGGTGATGACCGTTCCGGTGCAACGGGGATGACTATCCGAGGCGTTTGAACGTGCCTCAGCCTGTGTTAACGGTTGCGAACGTGAATTCGATTGTTTTGAGAGTGACTCTTGCTCCAGTTCGAGGCGAATTTTCTCCCATGTTCGCTCCTTTAAGGCAATGGTATAGTTCAACGCGCGCTTCACGCGTTTTTTGGGGCCCCGTCGTAAAGAGCAAATGAATTTGAAGTAGGTCTTGACGCGAACTTTCTGATCAGTGTCAGCCTAAAATTACATTAACATCGCCTCCGACTCCGGCTTTCGAGAAAAAACTTGTTTGCTCCTTCGGGATTGATTTTGGCTAAATTATGTCGGCTCTTACTTGTCGTGGCAAGCCTTTGGTGGTATTAGATGGCTTTTCTTTCTTTCAGCACAAGCGGAATGCTAGCGGGGATCAGTTGTGGCGCTGCGCGAACTTTTATAAGGGGTGTAAAGCCAGGGCGGTGAGTGAGTTTGGAGATCAAAATTTAACCGTTTACCAGGGGCATTGTCACGGTTGCACTAGGACTGGCGCGGATGTGGCCTTAGTTGAGCGCAACCTGCGCTATGCTGTTCAGCGTTGAGCTGCAAACGAAACGCGCACTCCTGTTGGAGACATGATTAGTGAGGAAATCGGGGCGGCCGGACTCAGCGATGAGGCCCGAATCCGTCTCAACTCCTGTGATCACTTAGCGCGTGCGGCGGCGCGTGTTTGGATAAAAGCCATCCAGTACCACCTTTTAGAGCGAGCAAACGATACTTTTGATTCTGGAAACCCTACTGAGCATTCGGCGTAAAGCAGCTTCCAAAAGTCCTCTTTAGGATGATTAATCCAACAGTCCTCTGTAGGGCTATTCCAAAACCCTATTTAGGGCTATCGCAATGATGATCTTCCTTGCATTTAGTGTACACGGATAAACTGAGCGAAAACTGACAACACCAACACGTGCTAAAAACCTAGGACTGAAATGGTTTAACCGGGACTGAAAAATTCGGGACTGTAAAATACTAGACTGAGATGTCGGGACTGAAATGTCCTATCCCCACCTCAGACACATGCGGACGAAATTCGTGCAGCTGATCGGAAGGAGCGTCTTTTCTGCGTATTCTCGGAAATGCGGTGTGTGGCCTGGGTGTGTGAATTGCAGTGTGCGTTTTTGTCGGTCCTGGGCTAGAATTAGGCGACGAATTTGTTTTTGAGGTCGAGAAGAAGAATTTTCAATGAAATAACGCGTTTTCCCGCAAACTAAATTCTAGACGCCGCGAACTATGGCATCCCTCAAGTGCGTTTTACGCATAAGTCTTCGGGTTCCCAGACAGCCGCATGCGTCATTCGAGTCGGACACATGCGGAAAAACGGCCGAAGACGCAGGACGCATGCGTCTCGAACTATGGGGGCCTTAAGGATTCAGCTCTTCTCTTCTGAAGCTTCCCCCTCCTTCCTTATAAGCTTCAGAAGTTAACCTCTTGCCACCATTTTTTGCCCTAACCATAAATCACAACCCACCGCCATCCTCCTCTTTATACGGATCCTCCTCAACCATAACGGGCTCCACCGCCCAGTTCAAAACCTTTTTTGCCTCCTGCGGGTAAAACCGGATCGCTTGAAACTCGATCGCTCCTTGGATTACGAGTCGTCTCAATTACGAGAAGCGGAGGGAACCTGCGGAGTCCATAATCGCATCATCGCGCGCAGAAGATTATTTCCAATTAAAGCAGCGGGAACCATTTGTTATCAGCGCCATGCGGCGCTTTTGGGGCTCCAACCAAAAGAAACCTGATCGCTGCACCGGTTAGCCTTGGACGACGTGGATTTGTGTGTCAGAATGTGTTTGGGAGGCAGTGAGATATGCAACCAAGGAGGCGAATTTGCATTTCAAATATTTGGGTCGCAGGTCCGGTTATCGTCATAAGTGGGTATAAAGGATTTGGGCTGTTTTTTAGGGCGTTATCCTCTTAGGGTTGGGTGGGATAGCTGATCTTTTGAAAAGGATTTTTGTCTAAAAATGGTCGGTTTTCAGACTATCGATACTTTAACTAACTGCCGCTTTTCGACACAAGTGCTGTCTCTATTTTGTAGAGTGTCTCGTCTGATTCGCAATGACCTTTTAGAGCATCCATAGAAAGAGGAACCCACACCCAAAACATATGTGCGAGGCGATCAAATTTATCGATTTCGCTCTCGGTAATCTCCTCGAATTCCCGTTCCATGTTTATAACACGTTTCAGTCCTATTGCGCTTATTTTTTCTCTCTTGTAACAAAGGTTTCGCTGCGCTGACCTTCTTCAACTTTCACTTTCTCGACCTTCCTTTGTGGCTCTTCTTGCACTTTCCCTTTCGATTAATCACTGTTACATCCGTCCAGCATCGCACAAAACGCGCCCCCAACGGCGAACCCTCTCCAGTTCGCACCATTTGTCGCAAAATCCGATTTCAAAAACAAAGACATCTTCAAGAGGCGATAATCTTTGATTCCACCCTTTTCGATCGGCAGGCCCGCCCGCTCGGGCGGACTTAATGGACTTTTTTCGAGGCACGATTTAATTGCGGGATGACCAGCGTATTTAAACGGCGTTCGGGCTCACTTTCACCTCATTTTGAATCTTTTCCAGTAATGGTCCGCCACGCTTTGAGTCTAATCACCCTCCTGCTGGTGATCGAGCCACTTTTCGTCGAAGCGATTTTCTTCGGAAGCCTCGGTGGAGGTGGCGGTGGATGTTGCTGCGGGTGTGCCCAGCCTCAGGCGCCCTCTTGTGGCTGTCAGCAGGTAATCTCGCTTCTTTTGAGTCCCTATAATCAGCATGTTTCAGCCGGTGTGTCCTCCACCTCAACCGTGTCCTCCTCCGCCACCTCCGGTCCAATGTCCGGCGCCAATCATCTGCCAACCGCCGCCTCCGCCGTGTCCTGCTCCTCGTGAGTCTTTCCTTTACGGCTTCGTCTAAGTCTAGTCTCGTTTACAGCTCCGTGTCCTCCGCCTCCAACCGCCATCTGCCCGGCGCCGCAGCCGGTTTACGTTCAGAATCCGTGTGCTGCGTCTAGTGGTGGTGAGTAGATGTCTAGTCTGGTCGTTTATTAGCTGAAGGAAGAAAGACGAAGGGTCGTCTTGAAGTGTTCCAGCGTCTGAAGATGCAATTTTCTTACCGTCTGGACATAATCTGACCTGATCTAGACTTTTGTCTAGACTAACTCAAATCCAGACATTCGACCTTGAGGTAGGAATGTCTCAAATCAGACCAGACAGGTCAATGGGGGCCTATCTTTAACGGTCTTTCGAATTATGAGACATCGTTAGTCAGACATCTAATAGCTATGTGGCCAGATTTGTCTAGACAAGGCATGTCTAAAGACGTTTGGATCTGTCTACTTGCTGTCTGAACACACCGTTTGTTTCTTATTGCTGTCTAGACATATCACGGTCAGGTTTATCTATTGCGCTGTCTAGGCACGTTTCTAATCAGACCGAACGGGTCTATTAAAGCCTTTTTTAACAATCTTTCGAAATATGATGCATCGATTAGTCCATAGACATCTAGCTGTCTGACAAGACTTGTCTAGACAAGACGTGTCTACAGACTCTAATAGAACAGTTACAGTCAACAAACGTCTATGTTTCATTCTATCTACATAGAAGCTCAAGCCGTTTATAGATATTTTCGAATGACTGAATGACCTACCCGGTCTACAGACCTACTCCACCAGACCTAAAGACATACTCGGTTATTTCTTCCCAGACATCTAACGCTTCCCTTTTAGGCTGCGCCAGCGCCTCCTCGTACCCCGTGGGCGCCTATTCGGGCGCACCTTCGGGCGGCTGCCGCACGCGGTACGTCGTCATCCGCGCGCCGACGGCGACCTTCAACGGCGAAGTGAAATCGTCGATCGTGCCGACGGTCCAAGCGAACGCCAACCACGACGTTCCCGAGGACGCGGACGGCCTGGACAACTACCGGAAGGCCCGCGGCGCCCCAACGCTCAACGAACCCAAGTGCAACAGCAAGGAGCTGAAGGAACTCGTGGAGAAGAACATCGTCCCCAACGACCCAATCGAATCCAAGCGGAAGATCCACAAGGCGGCGCTCACCGGCATCGACAACTCAATTGTCGACGTCATCTGCAGCGACTCCGGTTTCACCTACATCGTTTCCACGGCGGAGCACTGCGAGTCGCAGAAGGAGGGAGTCATCTGCTTCGCCTACAAGAGGCCTTAGACGAGATTGTTGAGTGCTTGTGTGTACAGATCCATGTTTTGATAACTTGTGCAAGGCTAATAAATTAAAGTTGAAAGGATTTATTCAGATTTGGCCACAATCGTATTCGATAACGCATTCATCGGAATCGAAATCGACGAGGACAACATTGGAGTCGAAGGAATGGCCACCGATCGGTTTGTGCTCCAGGACGACGTCTTCGTCCTCTACGTAGAATTTGATTGACTTTTGAAGAGCTTCAGGGTTAACAATAGGCGAGGTTTCATGATCCACAGATATGACGACTTTGAAGCCGAGTTCTTCATAGTTCAAAAAAGAGGGATTCGGAGTTTCGTCGAGGGATTCCTGGGAGCCGAAGAACGAAGATTTTTCCGAGACGACGCCGCTGTCGAAGGAGACCGCGTCTTTCTCGGGGATTGGGTGAAGCTTCCGAGGCGAATATTTCGCTTCGAAGACGGTCGCGAGTTTTGAGGACATGTTAAAAAGAGGACGAGAAAGGTGGAGTGTGCCTAGAAGTAGATTCCCATGCCTTAAATAGAATTGGAACTGATGCTAACTGATGTAACTGATGTAAGAGAGGATAAGTAATGCTGGAAAGTGACGCAACGAGACTAACGACGAAATAGAACCAATGCTGTGATTAAGGATCGGAAATTGCATTTTGCTTCAATGTTTCATTTCGGAAATCTGCTTCGAAATAAAAATCATTGCGGTAGTTAACAAAATTATATAAAACAGCCAATACTTCCAATCCAGTAATTCTGAAAGCGACGTTTTCGGCTTTTTCAGAGCAGCGATCAGTTCCTGAACTCTTTCTGGCAAATCGTCAACGTTTTCCACGTCAAAATCTTTTAGATAGCACTCCTCTTTCAGCTCTTCTGCAACCTAAATTCATGAAAACGTTATTGTGAATAACTTAGAAGCACATTTTAAAAAATTATGTGGATTACAAACCTTGTTTTGATAATCCTGGTATTCCTGATTCGGAACCCTGAAGTATTGATTTCTCCTGGTAGTATTTGCCAACAAATGCGAATTGTCCTCGATCCGAGTGCATATGACATTGAGGATCTCTGGGTAGTCGGTGAATTCTAGGACATCTTCAAGCGTGTAGGGTTTCCAGGCGTCATTTTTTGTCATTTGTTGGGTGACCGTTGGGAGAGAAAGAGAAGACGAACGCTGAACGTTTTGGATCCCGAAAAGAGCCTTTGCAAACCTGTCATGCTCTTCCTCGAAGAAGGAAGGCATGGCGCGAGCTGAGAAGGATGGGAATGATGAGAATGACGCGCTTGCTGAGCAAAATGTCACGGAGACACAAGGCGCCAAACGACAAAAGTTTCACACATTTTGTGTGACTCCACGCCCATCCTATATACGTTCCATATAGTCATTCCATACAGTTCAATCAGTTCTAACAAAATGGCTACAATAGAAGAATGCCGTGAAATGATGTATTTAGATCCCTCTGCTTGGTTTCTGAATAATGTATCGGTGCTTACTATTATGTGGCTTAACGAAGACATTTACAAGTCTTTCCTAAACGTCTATTTTGTCCACACGTCTCCCATCGACGCTCCATTTCTCCTCTGCTTTCTGATGCTTTCTAACCACGTTTTGATCGCTCTTATTTGGATCAAATTCCTGACTACTCGAGTTTCTTTTCGCGATCTGAACTGCTTCAGAAAGGTATCGTTATTGGCTCTAGTCCATCGATAAAATTTATTTTTTAGATCATGTGGACGACCAACCTTGTGATGGTAATCCTGTTCCTAAGCAGTATCGATTTGTGGTCCGACAACACGTTCCAAAAACTGATCATATACTGCATCTGCAGCATTGTTTTTTCAGGTTCGGTGTGTCTCACTTGTAAGAATTATCTGTATTACGAGGTCTTGCTAAAAAGTCATAATCCCAAAGGAAAAGCGGAGTTGAAAGCGAGAGAAGACCAGGACAAGAAGTGGTCGAAGATTCCATTGGGTTTGGGAACAGTTGCGCTCATGGTTGTCTTGCCTGTTTACAGGGTCCGTATGATTGAATAAATGGGACAAACGGTTTTATTGCAAAGCTTAAATTTAGCTACAATCGTTTTCAATGGGGCATTCATTGGGATCGATGATTACAAAATTGGAGTCGAAAGATTGGCAACTTTTCGGCTTGTGGAACTTTATCGACATTTGGAGGGCTTTGGGCTTGAGAATGGGGGACGGATCCCGCTGGCAGGACGACTTCGAAACCGAGTTCTTCGAGGTCTAAGAACGAAGAATTCGAAGCTGGGTCGATGGATTCCTGGAAGCCGCGATCTCGATCTCTTTGAGGGCGAAGACAACCGTGGCGGAGGCGAGGCGGACGTCGCAAGCGCCTAAAAGGCCCACGCCTCCGCCGAGGCACTGGCCGTGCACGGCGGCCAACACGGGCTTTTGGCAGCTCTCGACGGCCGCGAACGCCTTCTGCAGCTGGAGGATTTGCTGCCGGCGGGCAAGCGACTGCCGGGTGGAGCCGAAAGCCTCCTTCGCGGGTTTCTTCTCGCGCTTCGATTCGTCAAGGTCGATGAATTCCTTGTAATCTGCAAGAATCCCTGTAATTCCAGTTCCAACGTCCTCTTCTCTTGCCATTCATGTCGGTTCCGGAGCAGAAGTTGTCGCCGTCGCCAATCAGAAGAACGACGCGCGATTTCGGGTCTCCGTCCGGTGAAGGTAACGTCGTCTGATGTGTTTGCCTGAAAACAAGAAGTTTTAATCTTACGATGAGTGGAAAATTTGGCGAATGAGTTGAAAATAGTAACTCAAAGCATAAAGACATCGCCGCGGGCTCGTTTTTTGGGTTAAAACGCGTGTTTTTGAAGTCATTTTAGCCAAAGGGGAAGCAAACGGCATAGCAGGAGTTATTCAGCGCGCAAAACTGGACGAAAATATGAAACTTTCATCGAAATTCGAACGTCACAACCTTGACCGCAAGGATTAGTGGATAAGGTGTAACTTTTTCCGCGTTCGTTTGAAAACCAAAAAACGTCATATGCAGCAGTACAAAACGATCTTGGAACGTCGCTGGCAAAAAAGTGAACACTGACAAAGACTTGAACCGAGGAATTATCGTTTAACATGCACAGATCAGTACTTCAAGCACAGACAGCCGTAGAAAACTAACACAGCACAGTGACATATTGGAATTATCGTACAATAAGAGTGGAATCTACTGAGAGCAGCCAGACTGCCGATTGAAACCATACAGAGAGAGTAGATGAACAGGAAAATGCAGAAGCAAAGAAATACACAGAATTTGGGGGAGTGATAGAAAAAGACGGTCAAGACCAGCTTAAGTACTCCCGCATTGTGGACGAAACATGTAGCAAAATATAGGAAGTGGCACACGATGCAGACATCATTACAAGTCCGATTGAAAGCTACGACCAGACGAATCCAAACTTCGGAGATCATAATGAGTCCTATTAACTTGACAAACATGGACACAGATCCAAACACTTCGTCCCAGAAGACCATCGGGAAGGACTTCTTTTTCGCAAGGACGTCAGGATGGTTGAGACAGGGGAATACGGCAGCCAGCATAATCAGGAGTGACGCATTGTCGTATAGAAAGTTGTACACTTTCACGGAGAATGATTCTGGATTGTTCTTCAAATAGAGGCAGAATTCCTTGGGCTTCTTCATGATAAACGCCGAAAACTGCAGAATCTTCCGCCAAACGGCATGGATAAGGGCTAAACTCATCGATTATTGTCTAGATCTTCCTGGGAAGTGGACCAAAGACTCGCTCTTATTCATCACAACATTTCTGAGGTCTTTTATTGGATGTTTTTCAATCAAAAAAATATTACAAATCTTTTAAAAAACACGATGTTTAGCTGGAATCACCGATGAGCGGCTATTTACCCTCCACGTTGTTGGACTCATTTCGTCCCCCAATTTGCTGAAAACGTGCCGTTTCGGAAACTGAACGTTTTTGGCTCATATTCTACCAAAAACAAGGCAGAAAAAGCTGCCAAACTTATTCCAAATCGGTTAAAAACGAGCGATCCAATTACACCCATTTTGTTCCTAAAAGCAGTCCAAAACCCAGCCAAAACAGAAATCTGTTACAGGATCAGAAGAAGGCAACAAAATGCCTGGGTTTGGACTTATTTTGCCTTCTATTTCCACCTGTATACCGACATTTCGGTAACTGAACACATTCAGCTTCAACTGGCGCAAAAATACGGTCAAAATGGTGGTCAAAATAGTTTTTAAGTGCCAGATTTCTCATCAGTTGACCCTCAGCGGTTTTCGCCATCAAAACATCAATCAGCATGCGAAAAATGCTTGCAAATGACGTTTCAGACTGTTTAGCCCACCCTCAGCATTCTGAAGTCGGAGTTCGAGCTGTTTTCGACGTCCTGAAAGTAGAAATACGCCGGGTCACGGAAATGTTGTGATGAGCAGTCTGAGACTTGTGGTCCAATTCCCAAATAGATAATGAGTACTGACCATCCATTCTTGCTGAGGCTCTCAAAGTCTTTTTGGTGTGAAACTCAATAAGGGACTGTTTTTTTGCTGTTTTATGATACAACGTGAGCAAATCGTAGGAATTCACCAAAACATGACCGTTCTTCGCTTATTATCTTGACTGGAAATGTACATTTTTACAAGAGAGGACCTTTTACACTGCATAATTCTATCAGAACTTTGTGGAAACGGTCCTGAATTTGCTCCCCTTATCCGTTGTATCAGTGTGATAACTCCGCAGTTCGTTCAAGTGGCCCTTTTATACAGCATCATCTACCACTTACATTAATGAACCGTAAGATGCTTGTGTGGTGTTGTGGTAGTACATGGCGCCATCAGCCCGCAAGCAACTGGTTCGTTGCCTGCATCTGTCTCCTTTTTATTTTTTGCTAGTTTTTCGTTTAGTGGTTCAGTTATTTGAGAGGTTTTTATCTGAACGTCAGATTTGACCACAGTCATCGTAGATGGGATCTACGATAAGGAACAAATCGGAGTTGGAGGATTGGTCGCGAATCGGCTTGTGATCCGGGACGACGTCTTCGTGCTCCTTCGTCCTCCACATTGAATTTGATCGTCTTTTGGAGCGCTTCAGGATTGACGATAGGAGAGGCCTTGGGTTCAACTGGGAGGACGACTTCGAAACCGAGTTTTTCGAGGTCCAGAAACGAAGATTCCGGGGTTCGGTCGAGGGATTCCTGAGAGCCGATGAACGGCGATTTTACCGAGAAGACGCTGCTGTCGAAGGAGACCGCGTCCTCCTCGGGGATCGGGTGAAGCTTCCGGAGCGAATATTTGGCTTCGAAGACGGTCGCGAGTTCGGAGGACATGTTGAGGAGAGGATGCGAGAGGTGAAGTACCCTAAAAATAGAACATCACGCCTTAAATAGAAGGAACTGATGCTAGATGAGTAATGTTGGGAACGGAAGCGCTGAATCTAAATCCCCACATTAACGCTTGCCAAAGTTTTTTTGAAACCTAAAAATCCAAAGCTTCAATAATCCTCGAAGGGGGTCGCGTCGTCTGAGTTCTCGATGCCCTCAATGCCTCCTTCATGTCCCGCGATTGGAGCGTCAGCATCCGGAGCGCGTTCCCGAACTTCTCGGCCTCCTTCTGCTTGTGGTCCCTCGCGAAGTTGAGAATCTTCTTCGACGTTTGGATGGCCACAGGACTCTTCTCCGCGATCACTTCGGCCATCTTCCGAGCCGCGGCCAGGAGTTCCTTGTCCGAGTCGAAAACGGTCGAGATCAGGCCTTAAGGAGGGGTTATTGCACATAAATTCGAGGCTTCACCCACCATGCTTCAGCGCCTCCATGGCGTCGAATCTCCGTCCGGTGAAGGCGACGTCACGGAGGAAACTTGCGTGCTTGCAGAGCTTTGGGAGGCGGGAGAGAGCGCCGCAATAGGAGATCGCCGCGATTTCGATCTCTTTGAGGGCGAAGACAGCCGTGGCGGAGGCGAGGCGGACGTCGCAAGCGCCTAAGAGGCCCACGCCTCCGTCGATGCAATGGCCGTGCACAGCGGCCAACACGGGCTTTGGGCAGCTCTCGACGGCCGCGAACGCCTTCTGCAGCTGGAGGATTTGCTGCCGGAGGGCGAGCGACTGCCGGGCGAAGCCGAAAGCCTCCTTCGCGGGTTTCTTCTCGCGCTTCGATTCGTCAAGGTCGATGAATTCCTTGTAATCTGCAAGAATCCCTGTAATTCCAGTTCCAACGTCCTCTTCTCTTGCCATTCATGTCGGTTCCGGAGCAGAAGTTGTCGCCGTCGCCAATCAGAAGAACGACGCGCGATTTCGGGTCCGCGCCGATGGCCGTGAAGGCTTCATGGATCTCGCTGAAACGAAAATGACCCATTTCTTGCAGATTCCAACGCTTCCTCACCTCCACATCTTCAGATTCAACGCGTTTCCTTTCTCGCGATGGCGCAGTTCCACGACGGAGATGAAGTCTTCGGAGAAAACCGTGAGGAATTCGAAGTCCGACATCGCGACCGACCGCTTGCGAGGAGGAGAGCGAACTGCAATGGGAGAATCGAGGAGCGTCCTTCTCCGGTTGGCTGACGCAACGCCGATTGCAAACGCAATCGATTTTCGAAAATCGAAATTGCGAAATCCGATTGAATGTGAGAAGTTTGCTCGAAAGTCGGCTAACTCCTGAGGCGAATGCCTTAGACGGACGAAGGGCTGATTTAGGCCAGCCAGTTGACGGTCGGAGAGGCAGGGGAGTGGTAGGCCAGGAGGAGGAAGGTGCTTGAGGGTTACGTTGGCAGGTTGCTGGTTTCTCCTACCGTTATTCTACTGGTATTATACTGCATGAAGTGCTTCCGTTTGTGAGTGTGCGGCGTGACCACGTGAAGATGTGTTTTGTTTGGCGATTTTCGTTCTTAAGGCTGGAGCTCGCTGGTCCGACCAGCCTCTGCTTGTCGCCTCAGTCAGAATGACGAAACTGCGATGGTGCGTCTGTCTACATCCTCTACAGCTCATTCGTCACGAACGAACGGTCATTTTCACGTTGTTTGTTAGCGAAACCAGTCGTTCCTTGCGACTGAGCTCGAAATGGGGCCGCTCCGTCTGGCCAGTGAGCGACGAGCCGGAGCTGTCTGGTCAGACCTTTTTTTGGACCACCCTGTAGATGTCTGAATCTGTTTGTCGCTTGTCTGAAATCGTAGCTAAGAGGCCCGACCGCTCTAGTCTGTTGTCTGGGACAAAATGACGCAATTTGTGCTGTCGAGACAAGTGAGTTGTCTGTGGCTGCCGCATGTCTGAAATCGGCTGTTTGTATCTGTGTGTGAGTTTTTCTCACGCTTTGCATCCGTTCCAGATGAAGCAAGACGAGGAAAGCACCGAGGGGAAGCATAAGGCACCTGACGAGGGAGCCAAGGCCGACGAGGACGTCGAAGCGTCGCCTGCCAAGAAGACGAAGCTCGAGCGCAAGCAGCGCACGCCGGAGGAAGAAGAGGCACACAAGCGGAAGAAGTTCTTCCGCAATAAGACCATGTTCTACTCCGGCTTCACGTACGTTAAGGAGGCGAACGGATTCTTCGTGGTAAGATCTTTCCCTTATCGGCTGGTTTGATCAGGTGCGCGGTTTCAGGATCCCTGGATGGTCCGCCACATCTACCCCGAATACGTGGCCGAGATCGAAGCCCGCGAAGGAAGTCTCAACCCTCGGCGTGTCGCGAAGTAAGTTAGCTGGGGCAATTTCTCGAATATCTATTGTTTCAGGCACCCTGAATTGGCGCCTCGCCCCCAGACCGAGCGCATGAAGTAGGTATGACCGTGACGGTCGGATTGTACACCATTTGTACTTGAAAAAAATATTTGTTTCCGACATCTTGTAGCTCTAGTAGGGGTTGTAGTCGTTAGTCGTTGGTGGTAGGTCATTGTCGAGTTTCGTCAGTCGGTCTTCTTTGAAGCATTTCGGGATAGGTTGCGACGTGATGGGGCTGTGAGGAGCCTCACCCCATTCGAATAGGGTGCAGTGGACGCTTCCGCGGGGCGCCCAGACGACGTTCAGCTTGAATCCGATGAGGCGCACGCCGAGGATTTCTCCGCTGGGGCGTGGCGAAGCGAAGAAGTCACTTTGCTTCGACGCGCATGTCGAAAGCCGCGTTTCAGAAGCTTCGGAGGAGGGCGCCATCGCGGGGGAGGAGAAGGCTCAGCGGAGGGAGGAGACGCTGGATTCACCGGACAGACGCGCAGATTTAGACGGAACTTCACGAAAATTGTCTCCGAGACGTTGGAACGAATTTCGGATTTTCACTCATGTTTTCGTCAGTGAAGTGTGTGGTCGTTGCTGGATATTGCTGTTGACCATCGTTTTTGCCAAGCTGGCAGCGCTGTTTGCTCGTGCAAAAAATCACAGGTGGCTTCTGTATTTGCACAAACGTATGAGCTATACCAGCAGAAATGGCACGACCTAATTTTCGTCTGCGGTGGCGTACGTGGCGCATTTTCAAATTGGAAGTAAATCGAGCGTCGCAACTCATCGAAATCCAATTAAGCGCTAATCCGATGACAGGAGAATCGGATGTTTTCGCTTTTCGCAGATCTTTTCCCGATTCGCGCGATCGCGTTAATCGCAATGTCCGATTGTTGATTGTTCCCAATCCGGATCGGACCAGCCGTCGTTGATTGCACAATGCGACGACGAAGCCACCGCCTTTGGCGATTGAAGAACTTGATTCCTGAAACTGAACTTGGAATATAAATGCGTGCCAAGCCGATTGGTCTCCAGTCGCCTCCGGGAAAAGCAGCGATGTTAGCTATTTTTCTGCTGGTCGTGTTGATTCCGTCAGTGTTGGCCCAGTGCAACTGTGCAAATGATTGCCCAAGACAATCTTGCAGCTGCGGTGGTGGTGGAGGAGTCAGGTGATTTTCTGGGTTTTAGATGAAATTTATTTCGATTTTTAGGACGCGGTACATCATCGTGAGGTCTTTGGGAGGCGGCGGAGGAGGAAGCTCGTGCGCCCCGTCATGCCAGCCAACAGCCCAGCAGTGTAGCAGCTATTCGGCTCCGGCTCCCAGCTACTCCTACCCAGCGCCGGCTTCAAGCTACTCCTATCCGGCTCCCGCTCCAGCAGTCCAGCAATCGTATTCCGTTCCCCAACAGGTCGCTCCGGCCGCCCCTCAGAGCAGCTATTCAACCGGAGGCGGCGGTGGTGGGTATTCTAGTGGAGGAGGCGGTGGAGGCGGATACTCAAGCGGAGGAGGCGGTGGAAGCGGATACTCAAGCGGTGGAAGCGGATACTCAAGCGGAGGAGGCGGCAGCAGCGGCGGAGGAGGAGGCTACCACGCAAGAGTGCACAGCTTCGCGCAAACGCAGCAAGTGGACGGATCTCCGGAAGGCGAGGAGCCCGTGCAAGAAGCAGCAAACGGCGAAGAAGGTAAGAACTGTTTTGTATCGCGAAGTTTCTAGGGATCTAGGGAGCCTTTGAGGGCCACGAGTGACTTGTCAAAGTAGCAAATGGTAGGAGTTGTCAGAACACATGAGAGAGGGCGGAGAGCATCCGACCGCGCTCGTGAACCGCAAGTGATCGAATGACTAGTGCCACTGTTTTAGGCTGCTGTGCCTGAATCCAGATATTTCGAGCACAATAGTAGTATCACTCGCTGCTGGCCTTGACGGTTCGCTCTTCCTCGCCTCAGAGCTCGGAGGGCACCCGGCCGCTTGCAAAGGCCAGAATTGGTCAAACTGACTCGAGCGGAGTCATTTCAAGCTCACTCGCAGGGGACGACCGGTCGGTTTCGCGTTATTTTGTTAGCGAAACCGACCGGTCGTTCCGCGATTTCCAGACATGCCCCCGTCCCCCTGTCTTGCCGGTCCTTTTTTTCTGAAACACCCTGTATGTACAGGGTGGCGCAAAAAAAAAACAGCGCGCTTATCTCGGAGCCGTTGCATTTTTGAATCATACAATGTTAAGATGAAATGTGCAATAGGCAATTCCGCGTCGAATGAGCTATAGCACGCTCCTGTCGGGTCTGACGTTGTGCACTTTTAGCCAAATGTCTGGAAAAACTGTTAAGAAAGTACGGCCAATTTTTGGAGGCTCGTATCTCGACGCTGATCTGTCCAATTTGACCGTTTTTGGGTGCAATCGATAGAGGAAATCAAGAGCAACTTTTCGCAAAAAATCTGGCAAAAACAAAAAATTAATTGTATTGCAAAAACGCCGTTTTTGTAACCTTGAAATTGGATGTGGGCTATGTCTGGAAAGGAACGGTTGGCCGCCATACATTTTCCAGACATGTCTGGTTCGGTCATGAACGAAGGTAAGGGGGACTAAGGCAAAATTTTGTGATTTTTTGACAATTTTCGTTTTTTCTCAGGTTTTTGCGAAAAGTTGCTCTTGATTTCCTCAATCGATTGCACCCAAAAACGGTCAAATTGGACAGATCAGCGTCGAGATACGAGCCTCCAAAGATTGGCCGTACTTTCTTAACAGTTTTTCCAGACATTTGGCTAAAAGTGCACAACGTCAGACCCGACAGGAGCGTGCTATAGCTCATTCGACGCGGAATTGCCTATTGCACATTTCATCTTAACATTGTATGATTCAAAAATGCAACGGCTCCGAGATTAGCGCGCTGTTTTTTTTTTTGCGCCACCCTGTAGTGTGGCCCAAATAAAACCCTAGATCAGACAGGGGGATGGAGGCATTTCTGGAAATCGCGCCACGCGTCTGAAGAAGTCATTCATTTGTTAGCGAAACCGACCGGTCGTGAGTGAGCTTGAAATGACTCCGCTCCGACATGCCTCCATCCTCCTTTCTGGTCTATGTTTTCTTGGAGCCACCCTGTAGTCTGACTGACTGGGGCGACTCGCCATTCCGGCCTCTTGTCACCATCCTGGGCGATCCGCTCCGCTCAAAGGAACCTCTCCAAGTGTCAATCTCAAATCAAGCTGATAATTGGTGAGTAGATAGATCTCGACGCGCTGATTCCGAAAAATATGGGTTTTGTCGGCCGATGCGAGATCTAAAGTGCCTAAAGGGCATGTCTAGGACGGGAAAACCGGCCGCTCAGCAACCGTACACCAGATTGAAATGGCTCCCGCCTGAGACTGAAATGGCTTCTGTCTGGCGCTGCAAGTTGCGTCTTGTCAGCAGTTCAGACGCGGAGACGTCATTTCGGCTGGAAGAGTCGGTTGTTTTGTGTGAAACATGGCTATTCACAGTCGATCGAGCTAAATTCTACATTTATTAACAAGTGTAACCTATCGTGTGGTCAATGCAACAGTGATGCACACAATACACCCATATTTTTCGGAATCAGCGCGTCGAGATCTATCTACTCACCAAGTTTCAGCTTGATTTGAGATTAACACTTGGAGAGGTTCCCTTGTCAGATGACAGATGACCACACTGAAGCCCATCCCCCTCGTCTAGACACCGCGGACAATAAGACAACCAGTTCCGCGTTGACCTTTGTTCATCACCTTTTATTAGCCCAGATCTGACCACGTAAACCTGTTCAGCCGATCCATCTTCGTTCGCAGTGGATGATGACCGCAAGGCGCGTTCATCGAAGACCGTTGCCGCGGACCCGAAATGCAACAGCGCCGCGTTACGCAAGGTGATGGAGGAGCAGATGGTGGCGACAAATCCGAACGAATCCAAGCGGCGAATCCACAAGGCGACCAACGGGGAATCGGACAAAGGCGTCGACGTCATCTGCTCGACGAGTCCCTTCAGCTACCGAATCGCGACGGACCTCTTCTGCGAAACCACGAAAGGAGGCGTCATCTGCTTCGCGTTCCAGCATTACAATATCCGATAGAAGAGTTGTTGATGTGTATTTCCGGTTTAAATGTTTTATTACACGTGTTTAGCACTTCTTATTGACCGTAGAACGTTCTGTACAAGTCGAAGTCGGTTTGCACCATCGCGGCGCCTTGTTCCAGGAGTTTCACTGTCACGTTTTGGATGCCAAAACGCTCGAATTTCGACGGCGACAACTCGCTGAGATCAAATGGAGTTTCGAGTTTCTGCTTCGCAAGGTTCTCTACCGCGCCGATAGCCGCTTTCCGCAGGCCATCGAGGTTTTCAGCGGTCAGGTCGAAGAAGTCCACCGGGTCGTGGAATTCCAGCTGCTTTATCCTAATCGAGCCTGTAATTTGAGCGTTTTTGGGGTTACAAAGCATATTGACCATAAATTTTGTTGTGTTTGCTGTGGACGCCAATTTCTACTTGCGTAGAAAAGGGAATCGAACCGATTTGCTCCCCGGTTTCCGCTAGATAGTATTCGGAGATGCCTTTGAGCTTCAGAGCAGCGGAATCCTCGTGGACGGTAATCGTAGGAGCCTTGGTCGGATAAACCAACAATTCTAACTGTTTTTCTGGGTATTTTTCAGCGGCTTCTTCGATGGAATCCGATAGGCAAACTTCGTCCAGAGAGCAGCTCGTCCTTAGAAGAGGTCCCAGAATTGGAGTTTTTCCAGAGATATGAAATTTTAAAGCTTCGTAGCTGAAATTTACGGGGTTATGAAGGTAAGGGAAGGATGGGAATACCTGTAAGCCTGGAAGAGAACCGAATTAAGGGTATATTCGGACACAAGAAGCTCCAGCATGCGCTTCTTTTGGATCTTCAAGAATCTGATTTTCTCGGGACGCGCGTAGGGGATGTTGTCCACCTGGATCGACTGTTCCTTGAGCACAGTGCCGTCGATTCCTATCGTAAATTCGGATTTCATGGCGCTTGTGTCCACCATGTCCAGGTCGATGTAGAGCTTTTGGAATTTCGCCGGAGAGAAGAAAGAAGTCTCGTTGAGGCATTTCTTCGAATTTTCGGGGTCTTGGAGGCGGATTGAGGCCCGACGGGTTACTGCGATGGGCTTCAGATTAGAGCTTAATTAGAGAACTGTTTCAGCTCACTTTCAGTAATCGTAGCGACCCCTCCACGTCCAATTACAAACGCGTCATTTGCTCTCCTGAATCTTGTTTCGTTATAAGATCCTACAATGCCACTTGTAAGATCCTCCAGATGAAGCTTCCTTGGGATATCAGCTAAACGCGAGTTAAATTCGGATTTCAGAATTTTGTTGACATTGTCGCAGAGGACAGATTCCAGCAGGGACTTGGCCTTGTCCACGATCTCGGTCTAAACAGTTTAGGTCAGTTCAGAGTCAAGAATCGATCTCACCCTGTATTTCGTGTTCACAGTGTCAGTGAAGAGGCCCATATCCACAATCTTGGCGTCGACGAATCCATTGGCGATCTTACACTCGGTCATCCGCATGAAGGCGACGCTACTTCGGGTCTTCTGCATTTCCATCTGCGAGAAGAGGAAAACGTTCTTCGCATTGACGATGATCCTCCCTGTGACAGGGATCGGAAGGAGCATTTGAAGGGTGCCGGTCACTTGGCCGATAATGCTAGAAATCGAGAGTATTTAGAGGATGAAAAGAAAGCTTACTTGAGGTCGAAATTCTCCAGTTTCAGGGTTAAAAGGTTCGGAGGCGTGGGTGCGAGGAGAATCGTGGAAGGTGGCCGGAAAGAGGAAATCCGGAAGTTGAAGATACTAACGCATCCCTCGGCGAAGCATTGTTGTTGCGTGGGGATGATGGTTCGATGGACTTGCCACGAAAACAGCGCTTCTGGAATGCGTCATCCTCTATATTAGCTTGCTTTAAACCTGTTCTTACCAATGATATTCTCAGCCTGGTCATAAACGGGGTCGTTGAGCCGTATCCGCATCGCCGGCTTTCTGTAGCTCTCGTCGAAGTTGTCCCTGTCACTCTCTTCGCTGCTCCTAAAATAGCTCGACGGACCTCCGGCGACCAACGCAGAAATCTAAACGAATCTAAGCTTTAATTAACCCCCGAAAACGAAGAGAACTCACCAGAACGAACGTTAAAAGGGTTCTCGTTACATTTTTGAAGAATTGAGCGGCGGCGGAGGCCGGCGGGATCAGGATATTCCTAATCATATCATCTAAAATGACTGAATTCTCTCTTTCGTTGCGTTTTCGCGCACCCGCACATAACCCAGATCTCGTGCAAGGGGGAACACGCAAGTGAAAGTGGCGAAGAAACATCGAAGAGAACAACGGAGTCGGTTGGGGATGTCTTAGCCCCTTGTCAGAGGTGAATTATGGCTTCGCCGTGATGACATTGTTTTTGTGCGGTTATGAGAATAACACAAGGGTCAGTCAGTGCAGGGAGAAGGTGGGAAGAAATAAGGAATATTTGGAAGAGATGACCCGGAAATGGGAGAGAAGAGGAGGTGAGAAAAAGCGCACTTAAAAGGACTTTTAGGAATCAAGATCAAGAAAGTGAGGGGACAAAGGATTGTTGACGTGTAGGGAAAAGAATCCTGACAAGTTCGCGGACGCGAGGAGCTTAACAGCCGCCTGGTCAATTAACTTTATGACCTATAATAACTGACCATTTCGATATAGCGCGAGTGCTAATCCAATTAGGAAAGTGGACCTATTAGAACAAAACCGAAACCAGATTATTAAAGTTTACGGCCAACTGAATATCCTTCTGTAAACAATCTTAAATTAGGCCAGCAGATTGCATTCTAAAATACCATTTTTACAAAGTGAAGCTTGAGGCAATAGGTCCAACTAGGTTTCAAAAGCCTACAAAAACTTACATGCCACAAAAAGAAGAAAAAGTAGGAAGGTTCCAGTTCTGATGCTCCATCGGGCTTATCGCGAAGCAAGAGCAGCTTAAATCAGCGCTGGACAAAAAAGCGGCAAAAAGCGATTTGCAGAGATTTATACTTTGCAAAAACTTGAAACAAACTGGAATCGGGTTGGATTGCAGGTAGCTGCGAAAACAGGTTGAAAAAGCCTGGAACAAACATATGAAAATTGCCTAAAATTTTGATTTAGAGTTTGATTTCTGATAATCCAGAGAACTAGAGGCCAGTTTGAAATGCACATAAGGATGTCATTTCAGAAATCCCAAAAGCCGCTTGCTTTCTTAAATTGAATCTTCTAAGGTTAGTTTGACTTTGAAAGGTTAGAGATCGATCTTCACGGCTTAGAGACGAATTTCTAACACGGAAACAAGTCGGAAAATCTCGGTTTTCTTAAGCTCAATTTCTCCTATCAGTTTCTTAAAGATCCAAGCGAAGCAAATTTTGATCCCAAACGCATTACATCATCTCTGAACGACAATCACTAATCGAAATCAAATCGGATGAAGTTACGCGAGTGCTCCTCCCGTCCGTGGGTGTACAATAGGAGTCCGTCATCGGTCGAACAAACTCTTCTCTGCACACGAGTGGATGCCATCGGAGGCGCCAAGCGGTTGGGGACGAGTTTGCATGCGCCGAGGGGATATTTGTAGCCGAAATGGGATTTTCGCTCGCACGCGCAAGGTTGTCGAGTGGACGCTGCCGCCGGCGGCGACGGTTTGGGGTTCGACGGCGGGGAAACTGGAATTCGCCAGGAGAGGGTCGCCCGGCGGTCAGCTGAGCTGGTTCGCGCAAGAGACTCCTCGCAACATCGCGAAGATCTGCTTTTGATGCTCTGAGAAGAGGGGAGTCGTTTTTTCTCAGAAGAGGGATTAGGGAAGATGAAGTGTTTTTGGGTCAGCCGAACTTTGGGGTCTGACCTCTTAGATAAGCTTTTTTGGCGCTTCTAAACTGCTGTTGTTTCTTATGTGTTGAGAGTGAAAATTTGAAAAACTAAGCTCAAGAAAGCACGCGGGTTTTCGGTTTTCAGGTGTTCTCCTTATGTGCATACAGACTGACCTTAAATTTAAAATTTTACGCTATTGTTTCTTCAACCTGTTTTCGCAGCTACCTGCAATCCAACCCGATTCCAGTTTGTTTCAAGTTTTTGCAAAGTATAAATCTCTGCAAATCGCTTTTTGCCGCTTTTTTGTCCAGCGCTGATTTAAGCTGCTCTTGCATTAAATCACGATAAGCCCGCTGCAACATTAGAACTGGAACATTCCTACTTTTAGTTCTTCTTGTAAAGTCAGTCTTCTTCTCCTACGGGTCTTTTATTTGTATTTCACGTTTTTGAGTCTTTAACACCGGCTTGGACCTTGTCTGAAGCTTGGTAGAGCTACTTTTTTGGATCTTTTGATCTTAAATGCCTCGATTTATTAGTAAACCTAAAGCTTCAAGCACAATTCTGTAGAAGTGGTTTTAGGATAAGTTTCAAGAGATAGGCTAGCTTAATTCTGGAACGATCACATACGAATATTCAGCTCGCCGTAAACTTTAATAATCCGATTTCGGATCTATGTCTACAGGTCCGCTATCCTGATTCCACTGTCAGCATCGAGCTTTGATGCTTCAACGTCACGCTTGGACTCACAATTAGACGGTTTCACACCTATCTTATCCCAGACCTCTAATTAAATCCACCGATTCCATCGAAAAACTTCTTGGGAAAAAGTTTATTCGAGTAAAAGTAAAGTACATGAGGTAAAGCTGAAGAGGTAGAAAGGTATCTAGAGGTTTTAGAAAGAGATAGAATGGCTTGGATTATAAGAATAAGGTTAGAAGAACTTGAAAATCTGCCAGAAGGCCAGAGTGCCGAGTAGGATGACAGGGATTCCGAGAGAGGCGGCCGAATTGCAGCCGTCGCCGTAACAGCAGCACTGTTGTTGGGGATTGTTGCCGGTCGTGTTGTGGCAGGGAGCGTCCTGGAAAGCAGAAATAAGACAAAAAACGTAAGCTTCAATTGCTTGATAATCCAAAACTTTAAGGGGTTTCGTCGGTTTTAGCTTTTTAAGCGATTTTGAGTCCTTTGAACACATTTCTACTCCTTATTCTCAACGCCTTTATATTCTTTTATTCTTGTCAAAACAAGAGTGAAACGCGGCTTTCACGTCAATCAGGTTAATCTCCCATGGGCTCACCTAAGGTTTCGAAAACAAAAAAGTACAGCTAATCTTTAAACCTCCCAAGAAACAGCATTTATGGGCTAAAATTAGCTTCCAAGATCCTGAAACTTACCGCGGTACAGTTAGTCGTCTGGCACCCTCTGGTCACCATATTGGTGTTGTAGTCGTGCACCTTGTAGCAGGAAACCGAAGGCAGATCGAACTGCACTGCGGTACACTCGGTCAGATTCTGCGCGGTTTCGTTGAACCGCTGCTGGGAGTGATAGCACTTAAGAGCGTCCGCGGTCACAAAAGCCAAAATGAGGAGAAGCGTCAGAGAATGGCGGGAGTCCATGGCGAAACCGAGTTGTCTGAAGCACGAAAACAAGATAAATGCGAGAAGCCGACGAAGGCTGGGAGGCGGGGTTACACGCTGGAACGAGCTTCGAGGAAAACAATGTCTCCAAGTGAGGAGGCCTTGAGGGTGAGACTCCTGTGGTTAGGAGAGTTAGGAGGAGCACGGAAGGATTTCGTGGGAATCCAGGCGGTCGATAGTTGGAAAGAAGTAGAAGATGCCGGGAGGAGAGACGAGATAAGAGAGGAGAGGGGTGGTGGGAGGCTGTGAGGTCACTGGGTATTTAGGAGGTAAAGGTAGACAAAATAACAGTTTGTGAGAGTTGGATACAGTGCGTGGAGGAGGAAGTGGCTTAAGGAAAAAAGGTAATTGACAAGGTTGGAGCAAACACGGATTAGAGATAAGGGCACGCTTAACTGAGTTAGCACTGTAACCACGTAGCTGTGCGCTCTTTCAAGGAAATTGGGTTGTAGGCGAATTAAATTTTAGGCTAATAACAATTGCTGTCCTTAGGTAACCTGCTTAAAAATGCCATGTAGGAAAAAGTGTCCATTAATTTTTTGACCGAGAGCAATTTACTTATCGTAATTTGTGCTTCTTAGGAAGCCATTTGGTTTTAGGTCAAGCAATGAAACTGGGTTTTCGTCTTTTGAAAGCGCTTAGAAGTGAACGCGTTCGAGATTGTAAGAATCTGTTTTATTTGGACGAGCTCATTATTTCCCCTAGGGAAAGGCAAATAGTTAAAGTTCAGGTCATGAGATTGTAAGTCGGTTGTAAGTCGCGAAACGTAAAGCGGTTAATTACAGGAAACCGATAAAAATAGATTCTAACTATCGAATTAACTGAAATCAAGTCATGTTCTTTCTTGTTTTTGAAAACACGAGAGGTGAGAAGGAAACCGGGAATATAGAAAACAAGAAGCCAAGTTCCTAGCTGTAGGGATGCCCCAGAATAATCAAGCATCGTCTTGTTGCTGTACTTCTGGGAGCTTTTCTTACGTTTTTTTGCAGAGCTATACACGCGAGGACCAGCTGACAACTTAGACAAAAAAAACCTTAAGATGTAACCTAAAGGAATTTCGTAACGTTAGACGATAGCCTAGATGGAAACGTTTAGAAGATCATAAGAATCTAGCTAAAGACCTACCGCGCTGCTATTTGCTATAACATATGCGGTATGACTACCTTTACTAAGCGTAAACCCATGACAAGCGTCACAATCCTAACGACCAACTGTAAATCAACCAATTTCCGAATTACTGCCCATTAAAAGAGTAGTGATTGAGCTTGGCTGCATTGAGAAAATGAGTATTATGTCGTGTTGAGAGAGGGATTTACAAGGATTTCGCTGTTTTCCATGTTTGATTGACGCATGGGAAAACCGTATTTTGCCTGGATTACTTCATCTTTGTTTGTCTTCACATAGATGAATCGCTTCGGAGGCTGTGCAATTATTACGGTTACTGTATTTGTGTCCTCGTAACGTAAGTTCAGTGTGCGTCTTATCATTAAATTTGGGGTTCCAAATATAATAAACGTAAAGTACAACGTAGATAAAAACCGTTTGAATGTCGATGAGAACCTAGCTGATTTTGAGAACCTGACCTATGTTTACATCAGCTTCTTGAGAATCTGTGAATATGAAACTGTGTCATTTTCGAGTCCTCTGACTCTCTGTAATCCTGTTCTGTAAAATTCCAACGCCTTTTCCCACTTTTCCTCATTTATTTGCTTTCCCCACAGACGACATCAACAACGCAATTTCGATCTTGCTTTCGCCTAAACCACAGGAGGAGAGAAACTTTGGAATGTTCTTGTCAACACCCTTCCTGTGCACAACAAACACTTTGATTTCAAAGAAGGGAAAAAAACCTAGCGTTTCTGAAAAATTCGGATACTTCTGGTAATCCTAAAGCTGCTATTCAGCTGGACTTTTGAAGGTTCAAAGGTGGCTAAATGAAAAAGCTGTTATGGTTTATAGTCCATTTTACAATACGACGGGCACTTTTAAACCGGTTACTCTTGTAAGATCGAGCCCCTTTTTAAAGCTACAATTGACGTTTAGTTTGCGTTTGTTAAAGCCGTGATAGGCGGCTTTATCTTAAGCATAGCTGTTACAGAGAACTTTTATATTGACGTATGACAATTGTTAAGATCACGTTAGCAGAAGGTTTAATGCAGGCGCTAAAGAAATGGTGATGACGGTGTTTAAGGTGCAGGTGAAGAGTCCAAGAAGAGAAGAGTCCAGAATTCCAAAGCCAATCATAAGGTGCAAAAGGTCGTTCAATTCATTTTAAGCAGGTTCCACAGGAACGCCGAGAAGACGACGAGAATAGAGATTCCGACAGTGTTCGACGAGTTGCAGCTATCTCCTTGGCAGCAGCAGCCGATGTCCTGTTGCTGGGTGTTAAAACCATTTTTCTTCTGACACTCGTTGAAATTCATATTCTCGCTCAACGTCTAGAATCGTGGCTTAAATCAAGCTTAAGCTTCGATTCTTACATTGACACAACTGTTGCTACAGTAGCGGGAGATTGTAAACGTGGTTGGTATGTTTTGCTGAGCCTTCACTTGCTTCAAGCAGTACACGGGCTGGCCGTTGTTGAAGCCGGTGCATTCCGAGCTGGTTAGATTGTTTCGTTCGTCCACGTTGGTAGTCGATATGGAGCCTTGGTAGCATTTGATGGCATCGGTGCAGGCGAAGAAAGCCAGAGTCGAAAGGGTGAAAAAAAGAAGCTTCATGGCTGAAAACGATTCTAAACACAATCGCACAAACATACAAAATTCAGATATTCACAGGTATGGTTAAACCTGTCCTTAATCAAAGGGACACACACACAAAACTTTATCGTATAAACACAAGTGCGACGAAACGGGCTTATTTTATTTACGCGGTTAAAATGGGTGCTAGGAGAGGGTGCTAAAAGAGATTAGGAGAAGAAGGTGCAGTCCAGTGATTCGAGGGTCCAGTGAAGAGTCCAGGGCGGTGATCGAGTCCAAGTTTAGAACAGGTTTTTAAGGTTCCACGCAAAAAGCATGAAGACAAGGAGGATGGAGACTCCGGCGGAGCTGGACGAGTTGCAAAGTTCCCCCTGGCAGCAGCAGTGAGTCGTCTGCTGAGTACCAAAGCTGGCCTGAGCGGTTTGGCACTCGGTCATGCCCATCGGCTGGTTGTTGGCAGGCTATAATTTACCCCTACAGTCTTACAACCTAACAGGACACAATTCTTACATGATAACATTGGGTTGCGCACTCGCGGACGATGTTGTAGAGGTTGTTGCCAATGCCGGTCACCTTCTTCGAGCAGGCCGAGTTTTGGTAGCAGTCCTGCTGAGACACTCCCGCCATGGTAACGTTTAAGGGGTTGTTCACATTGCTAATCGTGCCAACGTAGCATTTGAGAGCGCCGGTGCAGGCGAAAGCGGATAGAGCCGTGAGGGTGAAGAGCAGGAATTTCATGACTAGAGGATTGGCTGAAAAAGGCTGAAGTTGCATGCCTAGGCTAAGAACGATCTGAAGGTAAGGATAGCGTAGAATAGCAGCCGGTAGCAAATTAGCCTATAAGTGCTTAAGTCTAGCCTCAAAACCTCTCAGTAACGACGTTTTGTATTACTCTCCAAACAAATCTAAGCTCTAGGCGCGTTAAAACTTGACAGATCTTAATAGACTCCTAAGGAAACCTCGAACCGCTTAGCGCTAGCTTCAAAACCCCTACGAATGACCATCTCCACGCCCCTTAGCTCCCTCCCCTTCCTACCGTACCCCTCTTCACACAGCCTACGTGCCACCATCCACTTCCTCAACTTCTCGAGGACCGAAAACCATCCTCGAGATCTTTTCAAGCCTTATCCAACTCCTCATTCCCCTTAATAACGTGTCCTACACGCCTATTCACTCCTAAGCACTCGCAGTTTCCAGCACTACCTCCTAATCTCCTCCACTTGCTCCCTTAGACTACCGTAATCCTCACGCGTCCAGGGATTGCAGAAACTAATTAATTCCCGAGCGGAAAGAGCCAGCAGGAGTACGAGAGGCCGCAGCGGCTGCGCGAGAACGCAAAACGACCAAAAAGTCCGTCGAATGAGTGCCGAGGAGGAACGCGCGGTACTTAGCGGACGACGAGGGGCGGAGGAAGAGGCGAAGGAGGCCACGCCCAGAGGGGTGAAACTTCTAGAGCTCTGTGGAAGATCGTTTCAAGGCTAATTAACGGGAATCTAGAGGATTTGTTGAGAGGAGAGTGATTCAAGGGTAATCTGTGAAGCACGAGGCAAGCAGTGAAGCCTGAAATGAGGGAAACAGGCTCTTGGAAAGGCGCCAAAATGAAAGACGTCAGAGATTACAAAGTTTGATTACAAATAGATAAAGGAACAAGCGAAACTAGTGCGGAAAAGTCCAAGTCCAATTGTGAGAACGACACAAATCCATATTTGTAAGTCCAAGTGGTCAAAAAATGTACCACTAAACCAGTTTTGCGTCAGCGAATCGTGGGTAAATGGATATTAATGAAGCCGATCTTTATTGTCTTAGGGAAATGGCGTCAACAAGTTGGAAACCAGGATAATATTATCAAATTTCTTGGTAATTCGCCAAATCAGAAAACAATTGAGGTCTGCATTAAGGCTGTAATTAGGATGAATAAGCCTTAAATCAACGAAATTCCAAGGGCTTATACCATCCATCTAAGTTTCAAATTGAAGTCAGTTCCTCAATGGTTTTAGTCAAGAGTTGACCATTTTAACTAGCTTTAGCCTTGATATCTTAACGTTTCAGCAACCTTCAGCTGCCTCTCCTTCTCAGACTTCACCTTTTTGTGTCCTTTCGTAATTAAGTATACCCATGTTCTCATTCCTTGCTAAACGTTGCTCGTGGCTTTCCACCGCCTGACACGTACGGAGCTCTAAGTATCCCTACTCACGGTCTTTGAACTCTATTCCCTGACCATTTCCTAGAAAAACTCGTCCAAACCTAAAAAAACCACTCAACTGAGATTAACTACACATTCTTGCATGGCTTCTTAGAATCGAGAATTCTAGTTTCCTTATACATGGATTGTAGGAAAACCTTTAAGGATTCCTTAAAGATCTCCTTAAAGTGTATAGTTTCCAATTGTGTCATTTTAGAGTGTAAGAAGCCCGATTTCAACTCGTTAATAACAATTTATCGATTCTGGGCAGGTGCGAGTGTCCATGTTTGTTTGTAACGTACACGCGGCACCTGTTCGATTAGAAGAAGTGGCCAAAGAAACCTTGGAGAGCCACGCAGCTCATAAATCTACGCTTCGATTAGGTCTTGAATTGGATCTGTTGGGAAATGTAGTAGAAGAGGCATTAAAATGAGTGTGCTGATCTGTCACATGCTGATCCTTGTAATCGCTATACACCCCGAAACAAGCCCCAGAAGCCCCAACGCAACATGACCTGCACCTGTTTGTCCCATAAAGGAATCCAATTCTAATCGGTGGTCACTTGTGGTGTTCAACAACAAGCCTAAGGCTTTTGTGCGTGAAACTATATACACCTTGGGGCTATTTTTCAGCTGTTGATATGCGGGAAAGAGGCACAATCTCTGAGAGCATAAGGTGCGAGGGTAGATGACTCAAAAGAGGAAGTTTTGTCTCCGATCCTCTTAGGACGTCTGTCCTTAACGGCTTAAATATCACCTCTTGCAAATGTCAATTTCTGCTCTTAAGCCTTTGTTAATCTCTGAATCCTCAAATCCTCCAATTGTTTATGTATCCAGAGCCAACCTAGCTCCAGCTGACACCAGAAACTCGGGAGCTCTGGAACTTTGAACGGAGAATTGCAGCTGTGGTGGGGTAAACACCCGCACGTGGACCTGTTTTGCAGAGAATTATTGTACCTGAGAAGCCTGAGTCCAAAGATTCTGGACGTGAGAGCCACCAAATCACGGATTTAAGGAGAAGATGAAACTCAAATTAGAGTCAAAAAAACTCACTTTTCAGCGAGTGACGCAAGTGAACCGAGCGCTTTTCAGCGCTCAAAGTTCGCACGACCAAAGAACCCGCGCATAAGAGATTACGAAACACGGCAAATTAAGGTTTAGAGGCTTTGTTCAGCAGGTAAAACTTGTTAAAACGCTAGGGGATCATTCACCGAATTCAACGGTTTTTAGCCTTATTTTCGTATGCCATTGATTCTGATCCCTCGTCAACCCCTCACTACACATGCTCCCAACGTGTAATTACGTTTGCACCTTGCAAATGTTAGCTTTTCCAATTAAGAATTCCACGTTCCTCCATCTTTTCCCTAGGGAATCGCTATTCTCAGAAAAGTCTTATGAACATTGAAGGTTATAACACGAAGGTTATAACTGTCCATCAAATTGAAGCTTTAAAAATTGAATTTTGTCATTTTCAGGCTTCGAAAATGGCATTCTATGTGCCAGAGCACCTTAATCCTCTTTAAACCGAATTTTGTCATTTTCCTTCTCCTATTCCCTTGGCTGTTTCTAGCCTGATCCCGAAATAGGCTGCCGCGGCACCTTCTGTTTACCTCCAATCGCCCCTTTGTGTCCCAAACACCAAACATTTCCTGTGATTCCCATTTCGCCATAACTCCAAAACAACAAACAAATCCAAAGTCCGAAAATTCTCCCGTTTTCTGATCGCTTAGAATCAAATTTGTATTTCCCGCGACCACGAGGCACGTTCCAGAACTCAAATCAGAGATTAATTCACTACCGTAGTTCTTACAGCAGTCGTATCCGCCGTTTACACCTGCGCAATTCCCTTCTCGAGCGCGGTTAATCCACGTCCGAAGCCCAAAGGATTAATTAGCGCGCAGGACTCAATTTCCAATCTTTGGACAGCAGCAGCAGAAATACGAAATCGCGGCCGGCGAGGGACGAACAGGTGCAACAGCACCTCGCGGGCCAAATCAAATCTCTGGCGGCGACTGCCGTTGGTCATTTGCGGACGCATTCAAGCGCGCAATCGTCGTCGTCGCAATGCAACTTGTCCCCTCCGTCGTGCCTCCGGCGCTGAGCTTTTTGCCCTGTCCGACAGCGGCCTCCCGCCGACATGCCGAAAGTCGCCTTGGCAACGCCACTTCGAGGTCCACTTCGTCCGAGCGGCAGCTGAATAATTGCGCCGCGCGGCCCGCCGATCGTAATTACTCAATCCTCATGCGCAGCGGCACCTAAACGGCTTCTCGATTCTCCGGCTTCCCGCAAGCGACGCTCGAGAGGGACAGGCGCATGTTGCCTGGGACTCCTAAACTTCATACAACAAGAAATAAAACAACGTGAAACAAAACAATGCACTAGTTCTCGTAACCGTATCCTATTTTGTCCACTTCGGGGAAGGTCACTTTGCAGTGGGGCAGCGATATCCTGAGTTGGCGGACGACGGCAGCGCGGTTCGCGACGTAGGGCAGGAAGTAGAGGTGGAGTCGTCGGAGGGCCTTCAGTTGCACGAGCCAGTAGAGCGAGGCGTCGCTAACGCTCGGGTTGATCACGATTTCCTGAAAACAGAATATCATGAAACGGCTTTGAAAGTCGAAAACTCACCAAATCCTTCAGGGTTTTCGCGGGTCTTCCCATGGCCAGCTCGCGGATTCCTTCGTCCCCGAAATAATCACAGAAATTCATCTTTAGTTTTTCGATTCGCTTGCACTGGCCGAAGTAGGGAAATCCGGGGTTCGCGATGGCGGAGTCGCTTGCATCCACCTGAAATGAGGACGAATGAGATGGTACGGTAGGATACAGCAACAACTGAATGTCTAGACGGCGCAGATTCAGCGGCCACGGTCATTTGGGAGGCTGTCATTGTGTCGGACGGTCGGGTAGATCTGGGGCTGGCAAGACCGCACAGCCCAATGAAGACCACCGAAAATGGTATTCCTCAATCCAACCACAAACCGTAAGTTCCCTGATCCCTGCCTGAATCCCTGCTCCCTGTCTGAATCCGCCATTTCAGATCTTCTCCGTCGACCTGACCGGTCGCTCCCGCGATTTCCCGACTCACCTCCACGATATGCACACCAGGTGTGTGCTTCCACCTGGCGCTGTAGATCAACTCGCTTTCGCCCTTTTTCTGCACGGATTCCAGCGGCTCCGCCTTCGGCAGATTCTTCACATCAAGGCCATTCGACTCGATGTACTTCCGCATATCTCCTATCGTCGTAATTTCGGCCCCATCCGCCATCTTCACCTTCGTCGAGCCGCATTCCATCAGCCATTCGAGGCACGCGAGGTCGGGCCCAAGCACGGCCACTCGATTCTGATCGTACTTGTTCGATGTGAATTCCGCTATTCTTCTTCGCAAGCTGTAAACTTTGAATGGAAGCGCGTTGAAGCTACGCTGCTGCCCAATTATACCGTAGAAGTGAGGCACACATAGCCTCAACATGCCTGAAAAGTAGTTCTCAGCAGTCCGTCGTCACCTCGCCCTTCAAATATGAACCCTGGAATATCGAATACAACGACGCTAGGTAAACCCTCAAAGTGGACAATCCGGGTGAAAACAATTTAACAATTCGTAGATAACAATAAAATCAACAACAAAACAAGCACTACGACTCCTCTATCCTGGCCCTCTTGGCCTCGGGCTCTGCAGAGTCGGACTCAACAAGGTAATCTGATGGCAATTGGAACGATACACAAAACATTTCTTTTCTTCCTGCCACACTGCGGACGTTGTGGACTTCGAGTATGTCTACTTGGTCTTCCTTCAATCCCAGGCTCTCCAGCACCATCCGCTTCGCCTCGGCTGGGTAGAATTCATCTGGAACGTCTTCTTTGGCTTTAGCGAACAGGTGACAGTGGACAATGATGGGGAATTCGGGCTTCACTTTCAAGAATCCTTTGAAGGAAGGCAGGAAAGTGACTGCCAGAGCTGGAAGGTTCATCAGGACGTGGGCTTCATTAGCTCGTTCTTCGAAGGGTACGGCGAATTCTTTGGTGAGATCTTCGGCGACTTCTTGGTGGATGAATTCGCATGCGTCCTTGTTGAATATCGATATTGCGGGAGCCTGGAATTGGGGAATTTTAGATCGGGGATCCGGACAACCGCTATTGGTCTTGCGCAAACGAACTCGCGCTTTTCGGGTATCGGTCGCATGTTCGGTCATCGCCCGACGTCTCACGGTATGTCAGCCGCAAACAAGCTGTGTCAAAAAACGTCGCACCATTTCGCACGTTCGGTCAGCCATATTTTGGCTGTTTTCTTGGCCAGGAGCGCAAGGACCTCGAAAATTCAAACGGATTACGCCATTTGAAGCCGACAGCTATCGATTGATACCTGATTCATGCAAATCGGTGAAAATGACCTTTTTGGACCCTGTTTTGGGCCTATTTGGCCCGATATCTTAGCGCAAAATTAAAATCTCGAAAATTCCTCTCACAAAAAGTTTGTAATGCTCATCACGCACAACATATCCAAAGATGGCCACGATTGGTGATAGCCCCGCCCAGAACTATCGGTTTAAAGTTAGCCAGTATTGGTGGAAAAATAGTGGCTTTTTAATGCAATCACAGATTTCTCGGACAAGACGGAATTAAACGAAAATTCCTCTCACAACTTTGTAGATCTGCTCACTGTGGTACGATAGAGTCTGAGCTGTGGGGATGCCATGCTCTGTCGTCTTCAAACAATCGAGAAACAGATGTCTTGTTGAGCGAGAAGGGTCGTCGTGGCCAAATCGCCCGATTCTCATACTAATCGCCTCAGACGCCGGGCGACGATCGAACGTGCGACCGATACCCGAAAAGTGCGAGCTCGTTTGCGCGAGACCAATAATATTGATCAGAGCAGCCAGAAATGACAAGGCCTTGCCTGTCCCAGTCTAGACGAGTGTCTGAGACGCCTATTTGAAACAGCCGAGGCCGATTTTCATCATTTGGGTCATGGCGAGCGGTGGTGGCCTGTTGGTCTTTGGTTGAATTAGAGGTCTCTAATCAGTTCCAGACAGCCAAGCTTCCTGTATGCCAGACGTGTCTAGATCCCCTGAACCCTTACCTTATTGAGTTCAGCATTCTCCTTCAGATACTTGACGCTCTCTGGGTTCAAATCGTTGGCGAAGACCTTCTTGACGCCGTTCAACGCCGCGGGAATCGCGAACGGCCCGACTCCGGCACAAGCGTCGTACACCAAAGATCTCGAATTAAACTTCTCGATCAATCTGGTGTGTTCCCTGTGCAAGCGGCTGTTCCAGAAGAGCTTGCTGAAGTCCAGCCGGAACCGGACCTTCCCCTCCTTGACTTCCGTTACGTAGTCGTCCTCGCCGGCCAGCAGCTCCATCTCGAAGAAGCGGAATTTCGTATTGATCTCGTCGACCTTGTTCACGACGGTTCTGAAGCAAGGAGGAACTTAGGTGAAACGCAGATTCTTGGCATCGACGAACCTACTTGCACCAGGCGGCTTTGTCGATAAGAATCGAGGCGATGACGGACTTGTACGGCAGGAGTTCGGGCCTCAAGTTGCAGTGGGCAATGTGGCCGATCTGCGAGAAGCCGCTGAACTCGAGGCCGTCGGGGAGAACGGCTTTGAAGAGCCGTTTGATGTCCCAGTCGTCGTAGGAGAGTTCGATTTCCTTGATCCCGAACTGCAGCGTCGTCTTGTCGACGTCCGCGACGTTGACGATTTCGGCGACGACTTCTTCCTTCGCTTCCTCGGTCAGGACGTTCGGGTTGAAGAGGATTACTTTTTCTTCTTTCGAGGAGCCTTCGAAGATCGGCTAAAAAAGGTGGGTCATTAAAAACCATTCTAAAGAGTTACCTTACCTTGACACGATTCATTTTAGGGACGGCGGCTTCGCGGATGCTCTTCAGGCCTACGACGCGTCCGACGATGCGCGAAGGGATCGGTAAGCATGGGAGAGTAATTTTGTTCCTGAAAATGCAGAAAATAAGGTCAGAAACAGATAAACAAAATTGACATTTAAAAGTCAATTTTAGGGTTGTACGCCTGTAAAGTAGATCAGGATCCAAGATAAACGAATCCCACTCTGTTCATCAGGCGCAGATCACGAGTACATCGCTTACACTCGTGCAATGCTCTTCGAGGGGTGTATCGACGATCACTCTTGAGATGTTCTCGAGGAACAGGAATGACCGCCTTCTTAATCCTCGGAAACCCCCACAATTTTGACCCAAGTTTCGTTTTGTAAATCCGACTTTTGCCTTAAGCTCCGGCTTCCAAACTTAGCAAAATCGATGCTTGTTTCGACGTCGGCTTCGCCGCATTGTTGACCAAAATTTGAGTCGTTTTTCAGTGCAAAAAGCCGTGCCGAATAAGCGCCGAAATTTGTCAACGTTTTCCTCCATTTTGTGGCTTCAAAATTCCACAAAATGGACGCTTCTTTTAGCTTCAGATTCGCGCACAGTGCTAGTCAAAATATGCCTCATTTCTCGACGCGAAAGCTGAAAAATAAGAACCAAAGCTTCGCCAACGTTTTCCCCCATTTTCCAGTTTCAAAATTCAGCAAAATGGACGCTTCTTTTGGCCTTCAGCTTCCGATTCTCCTTATTTCAAATTAAACTAAAAATAACGAAAATCCTCACCTGAACAACTCTCTATCGAGTGTCGTGATGCCCTTGACGCACGCAGGGGGCCTGAGGCATTCCTTGTCGGTCATCACGGAGCGCTTCAGCTGCAAGATCGCGGGAGATTCGCGCGCGGATCGCAGAAGTTGACGAAACATCAAATCCGAACTCGTCGCCTTGCCAAAAGCGAATCCGGGCTTTCCGAATCAGATCTTCGCGCTAGGACCCGATCGCCGCCCGTCAGCGCCGCTTCTCAAATTTTCGAATTTCCGCGTTTCACGCGGTTTTCGGCGGTCAGCGGCGGCGATTTCGGGTCTCAGAATCCACGCGAAACGTGTGATTCCTTATCTCTCGAGCTTCACCACTCTGGCTTCTCTGTTCTCTCCTGACCCGGCGTCGACTTTTTCACTGAACGTCGCTGGCAAAAATGGCGCGAAATGGAGCGCTCTAAAGAGTGCGAATTGGGTCGCGTTGGAGTCATTTTCGGTTTGCAGCTCAAGTCGACTTTTGGAGCTCGGTTTTGTCCTAGCTGGTGTAGGAATTTATGTCCTTCTGCGCGTTTGTGATTCACCCTGAGATGATCAATGACCACACGCCGAAGCTGCCAAAGTGCACGTCGTCTTGCTGTAAGGAAATTGCGAAATGTAATCGATTTCGAAAGCGTTTTTTTTGAGTCATTTATGTGCGAGCGAAACGTTCTCGCTTGTTTACGTCATTCCGCGCTTTTCGATTTTGTTTTGGCATCGATTTTATCCGCTTTTTGCCTATTTTAATTGTTCGTTATTTTCGAGATAATGTCGACCACATCTGTCAAACACCGCGAATTCGTCGGCGAACCCATGGGAGAAAAGGAAGTCACCGCCGTGCCGGGAATTGGACCCACCTACGGAGCGAAGCTGTCAGAGAAGGTGAGAATTCTTGGGCCTAGTTTCGATGTTTCTAAGCTGAAATGTGGTCAAATCCCGAGGATTAAGAAGGCGGTCATTCCTGTTCCTCGAGAACATCTCAAGAATGGTCGTCGATACACCCCTCGAAGAGCGTTGCGCGGGTGTAAGCGATGCATCCGTGATCTGCGCCTGATGAACAGAGTGGGATTCGTTTATCTTGGATCCTGATCTACTTTACAGGCGTACATTCTTTCCCTAAAGTAGCGCATTCTTAGCATGTTATACCTTAAACTGCTTACCTAATAATTCTCTCGTTACAGGGTTTCGACAAAGCCTACGTGTTGTTCGGCCAGTTCCTGCTACTCAAGAAAGAACAAGAATTATTCGTAGATTTCCTGAAGGAAGAAGCAGGAGTCACCTCCCACCACGCCAACAACTGCTACAACTGTTTCAAGGAGTGGGCCGAGCAGTTCATCTAAAATTGTCCTAATTAAACTTGTTTTTATTATGTTCATTTCGCGTAATAAATTGTCAGAGGGCGCGTATCAGAAATAATGTGCCATAATTTTGTTTAGGCGGAAGGCTATATGGAAGGAACGGCTGGAGAAGAGCTGACGATTGCTGTATTCCGACTGGATGGTTCTACAGTAGCGACTTGTAGTGTCTGACAGACAGGTCCGCTTAGGTCCAGATGCATGTCCAATCGTATGTCGCCATTTGCCGTTCGAGGCGCCGTGTCGGTTGGTTGGCTGCTGCCAGGGCCGGTTGAAACCCGACCGCTCACCTCAGGATGGACCGCTTCGACTGATGGTTCGTGAATGAAGGCAGTCATCGTCTGGTAGACATGTCTACATCCTGCTTGTTCTTCCGATGGACAGCAGACGTTTAACGGATGTCTCGGCGCAGTACCATGCTGTCTGTTAAGCCATTTGGCTCGCTGGGTGACCTGCAGGTCGGTTGCTCCCAGCTGGGTGGGTCCGAGTGACCCAGCAACTCAACAAGATTTGCGTTTTATTGAATGTTTTAAAGCGTAGCTACAAATCGGTCGCTAAATTGGCTGATGGCCTCTGCGCATTCCTTCGCGTTCTCCACGGGAAGATGGAAGTCGTCCCTCAAGCTTGCTTCGAAACATCCTTTGTTCTCATTCATGTCATCCAAAAAGTACCCGAGAAGCATTTTTGCATTTTCAAGTCGATCTCCTTTGCTCGTCTGAAATTCTCGTTTTTGTGGTTTTTGAATGCGTGTACTCTTACCCGAAACAGACTGAAATTTTGAACCAACTGCTTTGTGATGCCGGGCACATCGGCGAGGGTTTTGTTTCTAATGTTACGGTCCGAGGCAAATGACTCGATGGAAGGCGTTGGGGCGTAGGTCTGCAGAGCCGTGGTGGCAGGCGTGAGAGCTTGAATGGGAAAGGCAGACAACAAGGCATTCGCCATGGAAACTTGCTCGCGAAACGATTCCTGTTGAGGTGAGAATAAGTCAGGGAGATCTAACAGTTTCAAGCTACCTCTTCTGTCTCAGATCTCAGAGAACGTTCGGTTCTAACTTGGTGATCGAGCGAGAAGGTAGGCGGCCTAAGAGAAGAAAAATTACGAGCAGAGTCATCGGCTACTGGGACTCGGTGTTCCAAGGCTTCTTGAGCCCTTTCGAATTCAAGTGACTAAAAAGGCGTTAATGCAAGGTCCTAAAATTTGTGCTACCTGTGAGGATTGTGCCAGGACAGAAAAGGAGATCTCCTCCGGTAATTCCGTTGGCAATACCGGCGCTCTGGCACCCTGTAGCTCCAACTCGTCATAACGACTTAAGCATTGTTGCAATGATTCCTCAGAACGTTTCAGTTCTTCGTCCTTTCGCTCCAGTTCTTCCAGGGCAGCTTAAAAACGATACCAATTCCTAAAGGTTCTTTTTCTGCTTACCAGCTAAAGCTTTGTTCTCAATAAAATTGTGCTGATCGTTTTCGTGCGAGCAAAGTTCGATAAGATCTAAAATTGCTGACTGAGTGAGAGATATTTGTGTTTTCGCTTTACCTTTCAAAGCGTAGCTTTTCTTAAGATCGTGGGAATACTCTATGTGTTTTCTGCAAATTGGGCAACTATCATTTTGAAGACCACCATATAAACAGTCGTAGCAGTACATATGACCACAGTCTGTTTCAACAGGATTTGTGATAAGGTCCTGACAGATCGCACATGTGAGCGTTTCTCTAACAGTGGTGAGCAGACACATAGCTTGGCTTACATTCTCCCTCCCACAGTCGCGTTCTGGACATCTGGTGAAGTTCTCAACGCATGATTTGCATGCAGAGTGTCCACAAGGGAGAATAACGGGGTTTCGAAAGCGTTGAGAGCATGCGGAACAGAGAAGGGAAGTGGAATCATCGGACATTTTGGGGAATAATTGACTTCAAGTACGAGCGGTGGATAGAGCGGAAAGTAACTGAAGACTGAAACGTGTTAGAAACTATTCGAGAAAGAAAGAGGACGTTCTAGAACGACGAAGACGTGGTCGGCTGCTTATCTCCGCTTGAAATTTCTCATCGTCTACACCACTATTCTGTTTCACTTACAGTTAGTAGTGTTACTGTTAGTAGTGTGGGTCTATAAGCTGTTGGCTGTAAGCAAATGGTCCTATAGAATATGCTGTTTGACTAAAGTATGTTGAATTGAAGAATGTAGAGTAGGTCCGGTTCTAAGCTTGAGGCTGGTTCAAAATCCGACTACAAAAGATGGCTTTATTGAGGCGCGTGATAAGTGCTTATCTTCGCTAGGGGAATGCTGCGTTTCTATTCGAAGACCCGTTCGCCTTCAATGGCAGTCTTGCTCTTAAGTGTTTGGTTTCTCAAATCTTGCGTGGAGAATAAAGAAACGTTATTTCAGGTTCGCTTAAGAACTCGTTATGTCGGAAATTAAAGAAAAGGAGTTTGTGAATTCAAAAATCAACGACAAGAGTGTGGACGCATTGCCAGGAGTGGGCAAAGTAACGAAAGAAAATTTGAACCGCCAGGTAGGAGAGATATCAGTTCAAAACGCAGAAATACTGTTTAGAGTTACGGTTCAGCTAAAAAGTTATTCGGAAAATACTTGATGTGTAACGAAGACGAAGGAAAGTTCAGGAAATTTTTACTCGAAAGTGGAGTCAAAAGACGGTCAAACGTTACCAACGCGTTCGAGAAGTGGGCCGATCACAATATTGGGAAAAGGGATTAGATTAATTTAACAGTTGAAGTGTTGAATGTAATTTTTGGCCACAAGCTACTCTTTGTTGTCAAGACTTCCGGTCCGCATCGCTTTTCTTGATTGGCTTCCTCTCCAATCCTTTCCTTCTTTAACCTACTCTAGTCTTAATCTTAAGTTTTTCTTGTGAAAGCAAATGTTTGTCAAATTTTAGTGCTATCGCAAAAAATTGCTAGCGACAAATCGGTTGCTGAACTGGCTAATAGCTTCACCGCACTCCTCCGCATTTTCCTCCGGTAGATGAAAGTCGCTCCTCAAGCTGGCCACAAATCTTGCAGTGTTCTGACCCATGTCATCCAGGTAGTAGCCGAGGAGCATCCTAGCGTTCTTGATTTCTTTTCCACAGGGGGACTGAAGCAGTTCAGAAAATGTTGAGGTTTTCTTTCAATTACCCGGTACAGGCGAAAGTTCTGCGCCAACTGCTCAGTGATGCCGGGCACATCGGTGAGCGGCTGGTTCCGAATGTTGAAGTTTAAAGCGAATTCTTGGACGGAAGGCGCGGGGGTCGATTGTCGCGAAGGTGGAGGCGTGAGAGTGGGCGGAGAGAGGCGAGGAGGTTGAGGCGCAGACTAAAGCGAGGTTAAGAGAACTTTTTCGAATTTGGAAATAAGAAATAATACCGCATCGTTTATTTGACGATTCGAAGCAATCGTGGGTCTGGTAGGTGAAGACGGAGGAGTGCGGATCGAGGCAGGGTTATCGGGAAGCACATGCGGTTCTTGAGACTAAAATTTGGGTCTAAACAAGTTTTGGATTAACGCAAAGGCTACAGCATTGGTTCCAAGGGTCTCGTTTAATCCTCCGTGGTTGACTGAGGCGAATTCTCGTCTGGAAGGCGAAGCTATAATAAAGGGCGTCGCTGCAGGCGATACACGTAACTCATCTAGCGCATCTAGATTAAATCAGTTTTAGAACGCAGATTCATGATTTAAGCCTACTGATGATGTTGTTCTCATCTGATGAGTTTCTTGCGTTGTCCTGCTGTCGTCGGCACTGGTCGATAACACCTACAAGCGTAGCTATAGTCGACAAATGATTTATGCCTCCTTCTACTTTTCAGAGCAAAGCTAACCGGAATAGTTCCTAAGTAAGTTGTCCTACAGGTAGGACATCTATCTGGGTGAGGTGATCTGTGCAAGTATTGAGCATGACACTCCCGACAGATAATATGACCACAAGTTGTCTGAATAGGGTCGTTGGCAAGTTCGATGCAGATTGAACAACGGAGCGAATTTGCCGGAATAGAAAATGAGGTGTCGCCTTGGCTGCGGCTTCTATTTTGGTTATGTCGACAGGTCGAACTTGAGAGGGAACATCCACAAGCAAAAAGAGCTGTGGGACGGGGACGAGAATGGACGCCGAGCATCTTGTTAGGAATGCGAAGAGGCAAATAGAGCGAAAGGCGACGAAAAGCAGTTTTTATCAGAAGGAACAGTTCTTCGTGTGTTTACCGCATTCGCTCTTTTTTCCTTTACTCACTGCCTCCCTGATTCACTTTTTTAGTCTTTTCAAGGTTTTGAATCTTATTACAAGGATTTTTTGTAGCTTTCGTCCAGCTTTGCGCCATGTCCAGAATCAAGGACATCGGTTTTGTAAATTCAGTCATAAATAACGAAGACGTCGACAAGCTGCTCAGCGTCGGCCCTGCAAACAAGACCTATTTGAGCGACAAGGTGAGAGGAAAAAATCAATTGTGCAAATCGTTAAAAAGCATTTTTCCTTAGGGGTTTGGCAAAACAACGAAACTCTTTGGAAAGTATTTGATGAGCGACGAGGACGAAGACGAATTCAAATGATTCTTGGACAGCTGTGGAGTGCGGAGGAAGGACTACAAGGAGAACATCACCGGAACGCTTGAAAAGTGGGCTGATAACCATATCGGACGGCGCGAATAAGAATACAAGCTCATTTTTCTGTTAAACTGATCAGTAGATATTTAACTTTTCACACTTAACGAACGCTTGATACAAGCCCAACAACATTTCTTATTAAGTACTGGGTGCTGTTTGAGGTCACCCGGTACCGGTGAAAGTTCTGAGCGTATTGTAAATTCCGAGAACATCGACGAGCGGTTTTTTGTGGATGATTGAGACTCAGGCAAATTCTTGGGTGCTAGGCGCTGTGTTGTGCTTGGAAAGCGTATGAAGAGAAGTAACTCTATATGAAAGTAATGTAGCTCTATATGAACTGCTAACGTGATTGAGTTTTCTTTCTCATATTATCAGTTACAAGGGAACATTCCTGTCTTCTTGTCTTCCTGGCAGAACTAAAAGGAATTTTTCAAGATTCTAAAAAACTTGCAAAACAAAAAATGATAAAGAATTCAGAAAGAAAGGGAAGACGGAAGGCGGCTTGTGATGCAAAACATCCGCAATCGCTCCTGCCTGATAAGGATAAGCGCAGTGTACGAAATATTATAAGCGACAAAACGAAGAAATGTCGAGGTGCATTTAAAATGTGTAAGAAGCGACAGTTGGTAACAAGGCAAAGAGGTTAAACCAATCTGTTCACCCAAGATTGGCAAACAAACAAGCGCATATCTTATCTAGGTTGTTTTGACGATTCGAAGCAATCGTGGGTCTGGTAGGTGAAGACAGGAGTGTGGATCGAGGCAGGGTTATCGGAAAGCACATGCGGTTCTTGAGACTAAAATTTGGGTCTACTACGGCTTTTCTCTTGAATTCCTACTTGGTTTCGTTCTCTTCTCTCTTCGGAGATGTTAAGGACTTTTCTTTGCTCAGCTTCCTTTCTTTGATTCCAAAAGCCAGCCTTGCGGACATTCCCTGTGTGATTCATGAACACAAAATGGTATCTGTGCAAACGAGCTGTGGCCACGCGTTTTTTCAAGACTGCTATCGCACATCGGCGAGGGTTTTGTTTCTAATGTTACGGTCCGAGGCAAATGACTCGATGGAAGGCGTTGGGGCGTAGGTCTGCAGAGCCGTGGTGGCAGGCGTGAGAGCTTGAATGGGAAAGGCAGACAACAAGGCATTCGCCATGGAAACTTGCTCGCGAAACGATTCCTGTTGAGGTGAGAATAAGTCAGGGAGATCTAACAGTTTCAAGCTACCTCTTCTGTCTCAGATCTCAGAGAACGTTCGGTTCTAACTTGGTGATCGAGCGAGAAGGTAGGCGGCCTAAGAGAAGAAAAATTACGAGCAGAGTCATCGGCTACTGGGACTCGGTGTTCCAAGGCTTCTTGAGCCCTTTCGAATTCAAGTGACTAAAAAGGCGTTAATGCAAGGTCCTAAAATTTGTGCTACCTGTGAGGATTGTGCCAGGACAGAAAAGGAGATCTCCTCCGGTAATTCCGTTGGCAATACCGGCGCTCTGGCACCCTGTAGCTCCAACTCGTCATAACGACTTAAGCATTGTTGCAATGATTCCTCAGAACGTTTCAGTTCTTCGTCCTTTCGCTCCAGTTCTTCCAGGGCAGCTTAAAAACGATACCAATTCCTAAAGGTTCTTTTTCTGCTTACCAGCTAAAGCTTTGTTCTCAATAAAATTGTGCTGATCGTTTTCGTGCGAGCAAAGTTCGATAAGATCTAAAATTGCTGACTGAGTGAGAGATATTTGTGTTTTCGCTTTACCTTTCAAAGCGTAGCTTTTCTTAAGATCGTGGGAATACTCTATGTGTTTTCTGCAAATTGGGCAACTATCATTTTGAAGACCACCATATAAACAGTCGTAGCAGTACATATGACCACAGTCTGTTTCAACAGGATTTGTGATAAGGTCCTGACAGATCGCACATGTGAGCGTTTCTCTAACAGTGGTGAGCAGACACATAGCTTGGCTTACATTCTCCCTCCCACAGTCGCGTTCTGGACATCTGGTGAAGTTCTCAACGCATGATTTGCATGCAGAGTGTCCACAAGGGAGAATAACGGGGTTTCGAAAGCGTTGAGAGCATGCGGAACAGAGAAGGGAAGTGGAATCATCGGACATTTTGGGGAATAATTGACTTCAAGTACGAGCGGTGGATAGAGCGGAAAGTAACTGAAGACTGAAACGTGTTAGAAACTATTCGAGAAAGAAAGAGGACGTTCTAGAACGACGAAGACGTGGTCGGCTGCTTATCTCCGCTTGAAATTTCCGATCACAATATTGGGAAAAGGGATTAGATTAATTTAACAGTTGAAGTGTTGAATGTAATTTTTGGCCACAAGCTACTCTTTGTTGTCAAGACTTCCGGTCCGCATCGCTTTTCTTGATTGGCTTCCTCTCCAATCCTTTCCTTCTTTAACCTACTCTAGTCTTAATCTTAAGTTTTTCTTGTGAAAGCAAATGTTTGTCAAATTTTAGTGCTATCGCAAAAAATTGCTAGCGACAAATCGGTTGCTGAACTGGCTAATAGCTTCACCGCACTCCTCCGCATTTTCCTCCGGTAGATGAAAGTCGCTCCTCAAGCTGGCCACAAATCTTGCAGTGTTCTGACCCATGTCATCCAGGTAGTAGCCGAGGAGCATCCTAGCGTTCTTGATTTCTTTTCCACAGGGGGACTGAAGCAGTTCAGAAAATGTTGAGGTTTTCTTTCAATTACCCGGTACAGGCGAAAGTTCTGCGCCAACTGCTCAGTGATGCCGGGCACATCGGTGAGCGGCTGGTTCCGAATGTTGAAGTTTAAAGCGAATTCTTGGACGGAAGGCGCGGGGGTCGATTGTCGCGAAGGTGGAGGCGTGAGAGTGGGCGGAGAGAGGCGAGGAGGTTGAGGCGCAGACTAAAGCGAGGTTAAGAGAACTTTTTCGAATTTGGAAATAAGAAATAATACCGCATCGTTTATTTGACGATTCGAAGCAATCGTGGGTCTGGTAGGTGAAGACGGAGGAGTGCGGATCGAGGCAGGGTTATCGGGAAGCACATGCGGTTCTTGAGACTAAAATTTGGGTCTAAACAAGTTTTGGATTAACGCAAAGGCTACAGCATTGGTTCCAAGGGTCTCGTTTAATCCTCCGTGGTTGACTGAGGCGAATTCTCGTCTGGAAGGCGAAGCTATAATAAAGGGCGTCGCTGCAGGCGATACACGTAACTCATCTAGCGCATCTAGATTAAATCAGTTTTAGAACGCAGATTCATGATTTAAGCCTACTGATGATGTTGTTCTCATCTGATGAGTTTCTTGCGTTGTCCTGCTGTCGTCGGCACTGGTCGATAACACCTACAAGCGTAGCTATAGTCGACAAATGATTTATGCCTCCTTCTACTTTTCAGAGCAAAGCTAACCGGAATAGTTCCTAAGTAAGTTGTCCTACAGGTAGGACATCTATCTGGGTGAGGTGATCTGTGCAAGTATTGAGCATGACACTCCCGACAGATAATATGACCACAAGTTGTCTGAATAGGGTCGTTGGCAAGTTCGATGCAGATTGAACAACGGAGCGAATTTGCCGGAATAGAAAATGAGGTGTCGCCTTGGCTGCGGCTTCTATTTTGGTTATGTCGACAGGTCGAACTTGAGAGGGAACATCCACAAGCAAAAAGAGCTGTGGGACGGGGACGAGAATGGACGCCGAGCATCTTGTTAGGAATGCGAAGAGGCAAATAGAGCGAAAGGCGACGAAAAGCAGTTTTTATCAGAAGGAACAGTTCTTCGTGTGTTTACCGCATTCGCTCTTTTTTCCTTTACTCACTGCCTCCCTGATTCACTTTTTTAGTCTTTTCAAGGTTTTGAATCTTATTACAAGGATTTTTTGTAGCTTTCGTCCAGCTTTGCGCCATGTCCAGAATCAAGGACATCGGTTTTGTAAATTCAGTCATAAATAACGAAGACGTCGACAAGCTGCTCAGCGTCGGCCCTGCAAACAAGACCTATTTGAGCGACAAGGTGAGAGGAAAAAATCAATTGTGCAAATCGTTAAAAAGCATTTTTCCTTAGGGGTTTGGCAAAACAACGAAACTCTTTGGAAAGTATTTGATGAGCGACGAGGACGAAGACGAATTCAAATGATTCTTGGACAGCTGTGGAGTGCGGAGGAAGGACTACAAGGAGAACATCACCGGAACGCTTGAAAAGTGGGCTGATAACCATATCGGACGGCGCGAATAAGAATACAAGCTCATTTTTCTGTTAAACTGATCAGTAGATATTTAACTTTTCACACTTAACGAACGCTTGATACAAGCCCAACAACATTTCTTATTAAGTACTGGGTGCTGTTTGAGGTCACCCGGTACCGGTGAAAGTTCTGAGCGTATTGTAAATTCCGAGAACATCGACGAGCGGTTTTTTGTGGATGATTGAGACTCAGGCAAATTCTTGGGTGCTAGGCGCTGTGTTGTGCTTGGAAAGCGTATGAAGAGAAGTAACTCTATATGAAAGTAATGTAGCTCTATATGAACTGCTAACGTGATTGAGTTTTCTTTCTCATATTATCAGTTACAAGGGAACATTCCTGTCTTCTTGTCTTCCTGGCAGAACTAAAAGGAATTTTTCAAGATTCTAAAAAACTTGCAAAACAAAAAATGATAAAGAATTCAGAAAGAAAGGGAAGACGGAAGGCGGCTTGTGATGCAAAACATCCGCAATCGCTCCTGCCTGATAAGGATAAGCGCAGTGTACGAAATATTATAAGCGACAAAACGAAGAAATGTCGAGGTGCATTTAAAATGTGTAAGAAGCGACAGTTGGTAACAAGGCAAAGAGGTTAAACCAATCTGTTCACCCAAGATTGGCAAACAAACAAGCGCATATCTTATCTAGGTTGTTTTGACGATTCGAAGCAATCGTGGGTCTGGTAGGTGAAGACAGGAGTGTGGATCGAGGCAGGGTTATCGGAAAGCACATGCGGTTCTTGAGACTAAAATTTGGGTCTACTACGGCTTTTCTCTTGAATTCCTACTTGGTTTCGTTCTCTTCTCTCTTCGGAGATGTTAAGGACTTTTCTTTGCTCAGCTTCCTTTCTTTGATTCCAAAAGCCAGCCTTGCGGACATTCCCTGTGTGATTCATGAACACAAAATGGTATCTGTGCAAACGAGCTGTGGCCACGCGTTTTTTCAAGACTGCTATCGCAATTTATGCCGTCACTCTTCACGTTGCCCAACCTACAGGGCCGATTTTCACTATGACGAACATGACACTACAATTTTTGTTGTGCAAGGTAAAAGCAATATCGAAACCTTATTTAGCCGAGTTTTTCAGGTCTCATCGATTACCCAGAGAACAGGCTCCTCGACATGAGTTTGTTAAAAACAAGGCCTTGGCTGGTGGGTGTTTCTCAAAGAAGCGGGCATTCATTACTTGAGTTAATTTTTAAGATGCTTTTTAAAACGTTCTTGATCTGCGACAAGAACAAAGACGAATTCAAAGGATTCTTGGACAGCTGTGGAGTGCGGAGGACGGACTACAAGGAGAAGATCACCGGAACGCTCCAAAAATGGGCTGATGACAATTATCGACGCGATTAAGAATACAAGGTTATTTATCTGTTAATCTGATCAGCAAACATTAGCCACATATCGAGCACAAAAAGCCGAAATGGCGCTGCAACAGTCTTCGGCGTTCTGAGGCAGTAGGTGAAAGTCGTTCCTCAAGCTGACCTTAAATCTCGCAGTGTTCCGATTCTGATCGTCCAAAAAATAGCCGAGTAGCATAGCTGCGCTTTTGACTTTCTTTTCCTGAATTTCTGGATCATTTGGGCGTTTTATGACTGTTAGAAACCTGGAAGCGAGGAATATCGTCGATGTGGATTCCGGGGACAGCCGTCAGCTCAAGGTTTCTAATATTCTTTACCGCGATTCGCATAAAATCAGAGAGAGAATCTCTTGGAGGAGAGGGAGGAGGCGTGAGGAGAAGGTGTGGAGGTTGGGGCTGAGATAAAGTGGAAGAAGGAGGTGATGGAGGGATCGAAGGAAGGACGAAAAGGCTGTTTTCGCTTACCTAAAAGGTGCTATTTAGAATCACCACAATTTTAAGAAAGTACCGCAGATTGACAGTTATCAGGAGTCTCTTCCTCGGTTTCGGCCTCTGAGTTCACGTCTTCAAACTCAGAATCGGAAGCCTGAGATTCCGAAGACTCCGGCTCACTTCTGCTGTTCTCTTCTTCGCTAGCCTAAAAACTTGAAAAAGACCTTCAAACACGCGTGGCATACTTCAGTTTCCGCTTCAGATTCGGCAGCTTCCACAGAAGGCAGCGCATGTCTTACATCCTCAGGTTCTCTGCTCTTAGGAGCCGGCTTGGCAAAGACCTAAAAACCATTCCAACCATTTTTAAAAGTTTTCAGTTAACCTTGAGTTTGACAACAAGAGGATTACGACAGTGGACGCAGTCGAACTCAGTCTTCATCTTCATCTTTGACTTTTCAAAAGTCAGCTTTTCGATGGTCTTCAAAGCCGCTGTCAGAGCCGTGTTCTTGGCAGCTCTGTCGTAGATCTCCCCACAACCATTCAGCGGACATCTTTCGGTGTTGTCGAAGCATGCTTTGCAGACGTTGTGTCCACACATGGGGAGCAGAGGGTCGTGCAATTTTTGGTTGCACACGACACATGGGAAAGTTTGAAGAAGGTCTTCCATGGCCTTGAATCGAAAAAGTTGCTTGACTGAAAATATGAAGTAGAACTAGTACGTAGAGGTGCGGTTGTTTGTGACAGGGTCGAGTGAAGACATTTGGGCAAGAACGTCGACTTTTGCAGATAGGAAAAAAATGACAAACGCAGCGTTTTCGCGCATACAACGAGAAGAATAAGATAAGAACGGAGGCAGAAAGTTGGAGAGAGCAGCATTGATAAGTAAAATTCGATTACGTCCTGATTACTAGTACGTAGAGGTGCGGTTGTTTGTGACATAGAATCGCGTTTTAGAACCGCTAGTTGGAAACGGCTGAGAATTGCAAATTCCAGTAAAGAGCCCTAACAGCTCATTAGGAAGCAATTTTATCGGCGCCGTGAGAAGAACATCGCGTTTTCGCGCTACAGCGACCCGTGATAAGACATAGGCAGGCTGAATCACATCGCGATTGACGTCAAGAAGTTCTCCATAAGTTATTATCTTGAATTCTTGTCAATTCAGTGGCTCTTCGTTTAGCCGTGGCTCTCGTTGAACTTTCACTTCTACCTTAATTTCAGAAAATGACAAAATACGACGATTTCGTTTACAGCGAAAAGGTCGACGGACATGTGACGAAAGTTCCTGGCATCGGTGATACATATGGTGGTAAACTAGCCAGAAATGTAAGGAGAAAGTATTTAACCCACTTTATAGCTAAAGCTACGTTTAGGGATACAACAACGCTCCTAAAGTCTTTGGGAGATTTCTCATGTGTGACGAGAACAGAGGCGACTTTGAAAGTTTTTTGAAACGCTTTGGAGGAGTCGATGCGGGACGCGGCCGTATTGCTTTCAGCGGCTTTCTAGAATGGGCCGACAGACATTTGGGACCGAGAAACCATCCTTAATTCTCTATCAACCATTCCAAGCTTAATGTGATCTTTATTTGTACAAGTAAGCTGTGACATCTTTCTCAGCATAAGAATAACTGTGGGTTAGGTCAATGGACTGCTGGGAGAGCTTAGATTTGAGCTGGACGTCGTGGGCCTCTTTCTCCACATGAGAGCCGTTCTCAGCGATCTTAGAATTCATGTTTCCGGTTTCGACTTGGAGCTAAACATAGATATTCAGAGCTGAAATAACGTGCTCTTCCTACCTCAATCTCCAGCTCAATCTCCTGGCCGCATTTGGGACATTCGACGGATTTTGGGGTTTCGCTCGTGATGTCGACCATTTGAGGAACTGGAGTAGGAAGCAGGGGGGAAAGAAGCACGCTAGTGAAATTTAAATGATCGGAAAGCGGAGATAAGCACTAGAACGCTATAAGCCGTTATCAGAATGGTGGGAAACCACTTTGACGCTTCAGTCGGACATATCCAACTCTCGCTCCCCACTCAATTCTTCATTAATCCTGGCCACAATCGCGTGCGTTGCGGCCACTTTCCTCTTCAGCTCTTCTCCCTCCTTAAGTGCGTTCTTCTCGAGTCCTCCGAGAGTCTCCAGAGGCATAAACGCATCGTTAATCCTCGTTTCCGCTGTGAAAAACACATTCGTCCCACGGATATAATTCTAGAACAGCTTTTCACACTCGATTTCAGAAATTTCTTACCGCTATGGTCTCTGTAAAGTGTTGCTTCAAGACTTCAACGGCGTCCGTAAGGGAAGAAATCCCCTCCAACGTTGATTTCCTCTCTCGAAGGATGGTCTTCTTCGCGTTGTTGCGGAGTTCCGTGGAGGCCAGGTGGAGAGAAACGAGTTTGTGGCCCGAGTGGCGAAGGAAGCCGCAATGGCCACAGATGATCTCCTAAAATAGATCCTTAGAGGCGTGCTCACAAGGCTCCAATACCTGTCGGAGAGCTGCTGTAGGAGAACACGTCCTGCAGAGGAGGATTTTTTGGGGATTTATGGACTCATCGCAGCTGGAACAAGGCAGACGTTCAAGGCTCTGTTGCCGTTTCACCTGTCCCACAATATCTAAAACGGGTTTTAGATGAGCTTCAGGGCGTTCTACTCACCTTTCAGGATATAATTAACCGGCATCCGTCCTTCGACCTTTGTAGGACTCCTACACACCGGGCACGCCAAAGAGTCGCTCCTTTGATTGGCCCTGACCAGCTGAAAATGGCACCTCCTACACACGGTGTGCCCGCAACTCATCTGCACCGGATCCGAGAAAAGCTCGCGGCAAATGGGACAATCGAGCGAGTTGGGCGACAGAAGCAAAGAGGCCATCTCGTATAGCAAAACTGGGTTCCACCGGTTTGATATACTCAAAAACCAGCAGCAGGGACAGTAAATAAACAGATTTGTTTGACCGCGTGAGTCAAAGTTGGCGAAATAACCAAAATAGCTAACGTTAATTGTTTGCTGATAACAAAGGTGTCAGCCTGAATGGACCATTTCGGGGTAGAGATAAGGGTTGAACGTGAATCAGGATCGTAAAGTGCCCAGCTCCATGTGATCGTCATTTACAAATACTTCGTTTTAGTTCGATTCGTCCGACAGAAGCTAGGAGAACTTGTAGAACCACGGGATGAGGTCTTGGATTTGCATGTAGGCGGCTTCGTTGCTCTGGTTGCAGTAGTTCGGCGCGGAGAAGATCGTTACCACGTGGCCTTTGTGTCTCCAATCGTAGCCCTGAAGTTAAGCAATGCCAACATCCACGCATTTTGGCTTCCTACCGTTTTCACAGATTCGTGCGCCCTGGCGAGAAAGATTAGGCCGTTGTTTCTGTTGAATTCCTCGGTGATGGCTTCTCCAAACGTCTTGCTGACCTTGCGGATCGAAGGATTCCAGCCACATCTCTCATCCGGATCTGACCACATTAGGTCGCATAGTGGACCTTAAGAAGCGACATAAATTTAAGGATTTAGGGTTGAACAAAGCGTACCTTCTATGGGTATCTCTCCAACGCGATTGATCTGCCGGATGTGGTCGAGTGTTTGTATGGTGGGGCTGAGGCCCCCGTGGACGCAAAGAATGACGTTGTCGATGAGCGCGGTGAGGGGAAGGAAGTCGAAGAGCTCCACGAATTCTCGCCACACCCTCGATGTGCCGTATTTCCGCTGGCACTCGTCGTAGAAGCCGTAGACCTTCGTAATCACGCGGCATTCGTGATTCCCACGAAGGAGGATGAAGCGTTCCCGAAATTTGACCTGAAAGCAAGGCTTATAAGTTCCCAAACCCCTCAAAATAGAGAAGAAACCTTCAAGCACATCAACAACTGGATACAAGCGACGGAATTCAGTCCTCTGTCCACATAATCTCCCAGGAAAAGGTAGTTAGTAGTGACGGGATCCCCGGCGCTAGCAAACAGCTTCATGAGGTCCGCGAATTGGCCGTGGATGTCCCCGCAAACGACGACCGGTGAGGCGACGTGCACCACATTCGGTTCATGGGCCAAGATATCGCGCGCCTGAAATCAGAAAACGATTAAAACCCGGAAATCGATGAGAGGAGGACCGTATTGCAAAGCGAAATGACGTCCGGAACTGAAAGAATCTCCGAGCGGAGCAGTTTCACGATCCAGCGATCCACGTCGGACATCTTTTGGAGACCAACCGCTCGTGGCGTACGAGGGAGGGAGAAGTAGCGAGGGGCTCGGGCAGATTCAGACGAGACGGTTGTCTACGTCTGGGAGACGGTCTGGACACTCATTCCGTGAGTCAGCTGCGGTCACGAGCGGTCGGTTCGCCTCTCTCCGACGACCGACCTCCACAAGCCCTCGGCGGCTCAAATAACGCTTCTCATCAGAACCCGACATCTCTACTCACTAGATGCGACAGGATTCCACACGTCGAATTCGATAGGATCGTCATCTGCGGCTTTACGATCATATGTGCCTCCGGTACTGCTAGGACACAAGCGGTAAGCAATGAACAACGAAGAAAACAAAAGGACACAGTAATGACAGTAAGTTTATTGATATGTTGTACGACCATAATGACACCGATGATTCGTAATAAGTCCCTGAAATAGCACTTTTAGATGCTTCTGAGAGCCTTCAAACGTTTACCTGAATTCATCGAAAACAATGCGAAAAGACGCTGACCGGCTGCCTGCAAACCGGGCAAGTTTCCTCGAGATATTCTTTGGACGCCTTCATACACCCAACGAGGCAGCAACACGGCAGCGCGATAGTTTGCATCATATCGCAGCCGCACCCCGGGAATCGGCATCGCTTGGCTATCACGGTAATGTTCTTCACACTGTGGATGCGGGTGTTGCAGTACGGACACTGCGTCGTAATTTGGGATGTGCAATGGCGGCACATCGTGTGACCGCAGGGGAAGAGCACATCCAATGGAAGGCTCTGCGCGCAGATATTGCAGTCCTCATGCTTGATGCCGGCACGGTAGAGGAACTGCACGACAGAGCTGACGTCCCGCAGGCTGCTGACCGGATTCAGCGTGTCCTCGAAATCGAAGTCCGACACGCAGTAGAGATCCCGAAGATTGAATTGGAGGGCGAAGTAGAGATTCGTGCGCGGGTGGGCGAAGGGGATGAAGCTTTCTGCGTGCATGCCGGATAAGTTGATCTTAAGGTTGAATCCGAAATCTGTCCACTGTAAAGGCGAATGATGAAGCCAACAATCTCAGAATCCCAAACTCTTACGTCGTCGAAGGTTAAACGCAGAATGTCGCCTTTCTTGGCTCCTGCAGGAGGGTTCTCGAAGCAGCCGGCCACGTTGAATTCCATAACAAAGCAATTCGGATCCTTTCTGCCGCCTCGGTACATCTTCTTCGCTTCGTGGTTGGAGATCTGCAGCTTCGGGAACTGCTCCATATCTCGCAGGAAAATGATGTCCACGTTGCGGTCGTTTCTGCTCTGGAGCACCTCGTCGAGCTTGATTTCGAAACTCACGAGGTTGCTCTCGAGTCGTAGCGGGAACACCGGAATAATCGAATTGTTGACGTCGTCTGTGATCGTACCATTGTTCTAAAGGGACAGAGCTTGAATAATCGTTTCCATAAGCGATTCTTCAAATTTAGCGCAATTTAGGCCTTCAGCAAGCGTCACAATCATCGAAATCCCTCAAAAATCCGCCTCGCGAATGCATGAAACATCTAAATCATCCAAAATATGCAACTTACTTGAATACTCATGCCTCTGCTGGGACACGCATCGCCGCCGCACGGCTGTTTCAGCATCTGGCCCTTGATAACGTCCGCGAGGCTAAAATCGAGAAAATCATTTGGACCAAATTGCGAGAGTCTTATTTACTGCTCCATCACTTCCAGGAAGCTCCTCGAGCGACTTCCGCTGGACATCGTGACTCCTGAAAATAAGAAAATCAGGCATAATCGCGCTTGGAAACGGGAGATATTGGGCGAAATTAGACGCGTAAAACGGCAGAAGCAAGTGTGAAGCGTGTTAAACAAGTTTGAGGCGTCACGAGAGAACCGTAAGCCACGGAAAATCCAAATTCGAAGGCTGAAAAAGCAAAAATCGGGGGAGAACGTGGTTACGGTAGAGGAGTTTTGTGTGCAGGAAAATCGTCGCGGGATTCAAATTTTCTTGAAGCGGTATTGACGGTTTTGTCGGATCTTTAGTGAGCTAACCGAAGTCGGCCGCTCTCTTGTCTGGTGAGGAGCGTCATAGGGTCGTCAGAGGAGGTCCCCGAAAAGAGCCGAGAGCGAACCGACCGTCCACAACCACCGCTGTCTCACGGAATGAGCGTTCAGTCCAGACGTAGACAACAATTCACCCGAACCCATCGCCACTTCTCCCTCCCTCGTACGCCACGAGCGATCGGTCTCCAAAAGATGTCCGACGTGTATCGCTGAATCGTGAAACTGCTCCGCTCGGAGATTCTTTCAGTTCCCGACGTCATTTCGCTTTGCAACACGGTCCTCCTCTCATCGATTTCCGGGTTTTAATCGTTTTCTGATTTCAGGCGCGCGATATCTTGGCCCATGAACCGAATGTGGTGCACGTCGCCTCGCCGGTCGTCATTTACGGGGACATCCGCGGCCAATTCGCAGACCTCATGAAGCTGTTCGCGAGCGCCGGGGACCCCGTCACTTATTAACTACCTTTTCCTGGGAGATTATATTGATAGAAGACTGAATTCAGTCGCCTGTATCCAGTTGTTGATGTGCTTGAAGGTTTGTGATGGAATTAGAGGTTACAAGGAGCTGATAAACTTTGATTTCAAGTCAAATTTCGTGAACGCTTCATTACAACTTCTGCTTTCCCGTTCCGCTGTCCACTATACGGTCCACAACCCTCTCCCTTCGTTATCCCGCTCAATGTGCTTATTCAGCGCTTATCTTTGCACCTACTCACCTAAGGCCATCTAAGGACGAGCGCACTTCGCCCGGTTCGTCTGCAAACAGCGCCCGCCTTCAAACCCGCAACCGAAAACCGCATCTCCATCTTTGCCGTTCCAAACTCTGTCGTTGACAAACTTCGCTCCACGTGACTCCTAAACGTCATTTTCGTTCTGTGATCACTCGGAACGTCACGAAGATTAATGGCGATTCTTAGCATCCGCGGCGAAGTTGCGAAGAACCCGTTTGGAGGCGATCCTCTCGACCGTCCGCTGCAAGTGGAGAGCCACAAACAGTCGTCGGGACGAAATGAAGACGTTATTTTGCCTTGGGCGTTCACGTGATCACCGGAGGAGACGACCTTTGCTCGACGGCGGACGAGGAGAGTATAAATAAACGAGGCGCAATCCGATGACGATATCAATTGCAGTGTTTTTTGTTTACCGGCGGTTGGAGGAGACGTCGTTGGTGACAACGAGCTGATCGCTGGCTGGCTATCGTCTGTTGGGTCCTGGCAAAAAAGTCGATTTTTGTAGGGCGATTTCGATCAAGACCTAAGTTTTAACATCGCTTTTTCTCTGTGCTGATAAGATAAGCCAATGTGCCAAATTTTAAATTCTAGCGGGCATATCTCTGTGTAGCTCTGTTAAAATCCATATTTTGACTCTTCCTAAAGTCCAAAAATTGTACCCGAATTTCAGCAGACACCCGGACGCCTTCCCTAACCTGTCCGTAGATAAAATGTTAATTAAGTTGTTTACAAATCTCCCTTCCTACAAAACATTCTAAATTAAGAACTCGTTTTCGCCTTCGATCCCGTTTTTGCCCTACCTGGAGGAGATAAAGCGCGTGAAAACGACCCTACGATAGTTGAGCGCGGTGCCCTTTTTACTGTTTTTAATTTGACTATTTTTGCAAAAATCGGTTTGGGTGTTTTTCGCATGATCTCTTAATTTTGCGATTTTGGAATTTTACACTTGAGGGGAAGCGTAATTCCAGTCTTTGGACTTGATGTGTAATGGGACAAAACAAAATAAGAGAAGATCGACGATTAATTGGAAAAGGAAGTTAAGAAACGTGGGATGAGGTTATTCAGCTACGCAAAGCTTTTATAGGTAAAGAGCTAAAAACATAAACCCAATTAGAAACTCCGTAGCTATCATAGATCACGAGAATCGATGCGACCAAAAATAAATGTATGAGCGCCCCCAGAATTGAAACTCAAATCCGCGCGGCCTTCGGCCGCGCGCAATTTGATCAATCCCTTTTAATCGATTCTTCAGGACCTTTTAGGCCACACTTCTTTAGGCAAACTTTGAACCCATCTTCTTTTTTGTAACCCCTCCTTCCATCCATCTCCCCGTCCCAAATTTTCACAAATCACGCCATCGCTTCCCTCAACCTCCTTCTGGCATCCAACGTCGTCGCACCCCCATTAAACTGTTATTTTCCACGTTTTCCACCATCCCAAAACATAGTAGAGCGCCACGGGACCGGTCGGCGCCAAAAACAGGCGCCTACGAGGTGTGGTTGTTATGATTGTAGCGTCGCTGGTGCTGATTGGAAATAATCGCCTGGAGTGACGACTATATAAGCAGAGCGTAGAGATTACTCGGGTATTTTTGTTATCTCCGCGGTGCGCCGATCGTTGGCTCTTGTGGCAGCGAAGATAAGCGCGATTCGGGAGTCTGGGTGCGTGAGGATAAGAGTAGCCTACGTCTGCTCCTTCGGACTGCATTTAAGACCTAAATTGATGTGTGTTAAGGGTGTAGCGCTTCCTCCTCCACGTGACACAAACATCCAGAGTCCGGTCCGTCCACTCTCTGATAAGCGCTAGCCACGTCCGCTCGTTTTCGAAAAACAGTCCTAATCTCTCCTTATCACTTTTCTCTCCGCTTCTTCCCAAACGCGTCTTCTTCACGTGTGGATGCGTCGTCTCCTCTTGCTTATCACAAACTTCCTCGTCTCCCTCCTCCCCTTCCAGCACTCCTAACAGCAGCCTCCTTCTCTTCTGTCAAAACAGAGCCCTCATCGTCCTAGTCCTGGTCGTATATGTATATATCTGTTTACCAGAAGCCGACGTCGTCGTCGCTCTTCACTTTTTTGTCGCCACTCGAGCCTCTCTTCGGCTGTGTTTACCTCGGATGCTGCGTAGTTGACCCACAGCAGCCGATCGACTCTAAATACTTGTGATTTCAGTGGTGGCCGAGAGTAGTGTGTAGAGAAACGAGAGCTTAAGGAAGTACTTGAGTGAAAATTATGTAAGTGACCCGGAGCCTCTTTAACCTCGCATGTGGCTTCAGGAAATCTCTCTGTCGCTCTGATCCTTGGGCTTCGTTTAACATTGCATGGCCTTTGACCCTAAGACCTTGACTGCAGCCTACAGTTTCACTCCAAACCACTCACCTTCTTGTTTACCGTTTCTCCTCTCATGTCACTTCCAATACCTTCCCGAGCACCTCTGCTACAGCACATTCTTCACGTGATCCCCACTTCCTTCTTCCTCTCCGCCTCCGGTTGCACCCAGCCGCTGTCAGCCGCCCAAAGAACGTCCGGCCTCACTCGTGCACGTGATTCTCCCACCGCCGCCGCTGCTTCTCGCCTTCCGAAACATCAATCACCGTTTTGTTCGTTCTTTGCAGGATGCCTTTCAACCTTCGCGACCAGTTCCAAACTGACAAAACCGTCGCCGAGCGCTTTTTGTCGCTGCCTCAGGGCAACAGCGTACAGGCGAAGTACATCTGGATCGATGGGTCCGGGGAGCATCTCCGTTGCAAGACGAGGACCGTCGATTTCGTGCCTAAGAAGCCTGATGGTTAGTAGAGAACATCCTAAAATAGGATTTAGGAAGGTTTAAAGGAAGTGCTTACCGTATCCCTGTTTAGACCTCCCGATGTGGAACTTCGACGGCTCCTCGACCGGCCAAGCGAAGGGCGAAGACTCGGACGTGTTCCTGAAGCCGGTGGCCATCTTCAACGACCCCTTCCGCCGCGGAGACAACAAACTCGTCCTCTGCGAGACCCTCACGAACAAACTGCTTCCCACGGACACGAATCTTCGCCGCCGCTGCATGCACACGATGGACCAGGCGAAAGGCGTCCATCCGTGGTTCGGCATGGAGCAGGAATACACGCTCCTCGACGTCGATGGACACCCCTTCGGATGGCCCAAGAACGGCTTCCCAGGGCCTCAGGGGCCTTACTACTGTGGCGTGGGAACCAACCGCGTTTATGGTCGCGACATCGTCGAGGCGCACTACCGCGCGTGTATCTACGCTGGCATTAAGATCAGCGGAACAAATGCGGAGGTTATGCCCGGCCAGTGGGAGTTCCAGGTGCGTTCTTCGTCCTTATAGTATCTAAACATACGCTTGAATAAGCGTGAATTCAACGTAGTCTTACTGCATCCATTCTTGGAAGGACGTTCCAGGTTCTTACACCTAAAAGAAACCTTAAATAAGCCCACAAACCATCGATACTTGCTAATTCCAGGTCGGTCCTTGCGAAGGCATCGAAATGGGCGATCAACTCTGGATGGCGCGTTTCCTGCTCCACCACGTGGCGGAAGAGTTCGGCGTGATCGCCTCGCTCGACCCCAAACCGATCCAAGGCGACTGGAACGGCGCCGGCTGCCACACGAACTTCTCCACCGAAAAGATGCGCAAACCCGGCGGCTATGGTGAGATCATCTCGGCAATCGAGAAGCTTTCGCACGCCCACCGCGAGCACATCGCCTACTACGATCCCACCGGAGGCCGCGACAACGAACGTCGCCTCACGGGTCAGCACGAAACCGCCTCGATCGGTCAGTTCTCCTACGGCGTAGCCTCGCGTGGCTCCTCCATCCGCATTCCGCGTCAAACTGAAGTCGATCAATTCGTAAGTCGAAATTAATCTCTCCTTACCGTGATCCCCGGCGATTCCAGGGTTACTTCGAAGATCGCCGTCCATCGTCCAACTGCGATCCTTACAGCGTTACCGACGCAATCGTGCGCACTTGTTGCCTCGACGTGAAGAAGCTCTCGCGCTCCTACACTCCGCACGATGCCGCCCAGGTCCGCAGCAAAGTCCACGACCCCCTCAACGGTCGCTAGGACGCCTGAAACAAAAACAAGGGTTCAGAAGTGCACTTATCTTTGGTGTTTTGACAATTGACCGAGAATGACTCACTGTATGCACCATGTAGTTACTTATCAAATCCCACTTTTTGTCTCGGAAATAAAAATTTAAGCAGGAATAGATCATGGCCGTTTCTGTCGAAGGTAAAGATGCCTAAATTTGTGTGTGTGGTCCTAGACCACACACACAAATTAGTATGGCTAGCTCGCGTCAAAACGCGCACGTCTGAACCATACTTTGGGCTTAAATGACTTTTAAAACACAAGCACGGACCATATTTATACAAGGAAAGCAAGCACCAAAAGCATGAAACTTCCCAAGATACTAAATTCCATCGCGGCGCTGCTCTTGAGTTCGCTTCTGGCGGGTTCAGCAGTGCTGTTCGCTCGTTCGCTAAGCTTCATCCACTTCATCTTCGGGCAGTCGCTATAGAAGCACTCCTGGGGAGGGTCGTCGCCGAGGCAATCCTTCATCAGGAAGCTGAAAAGAGGGTGAATTAAGGAGATGAAAGGCAATGAAAAATAAAAGATCACGATTAGGAGAGCGAATGTAAAACGCCGTTAAACATGCCAAATCCTTGCTTATCATGCGTTGAAAAATGGTATTTGACGGCGGCGAATATTCAAACGATTTTTGGATTTGCTTTTGGACGCCAAAATTGTGATTTCGAAGAGGTTCATGCACCCCCCCCCCCACACACACAAGAGGGAAATTCAGTTTCAAAAATGTATGCCAATATGATCTTCGAAGCGCTCTCAAACAACCAAAAACACCCAAAATTGTGGTTTATCATGTGCTAAAAAGTGGCGCTTGACGACGGCGAATATTCAAACGCTTTTTGATTGCCTTTCGACCTTCGCAAATGCGTGCCCATCTGATCTTTCGAAGGCCGAAAATAACCGAAATTGTGGCTTTTTCCGAGCCAAAATTACACTTCCCATGACACTTCCATCCATAATCCAAGAGGAAGAAACGCTTCCAAAATGCACGCAAATTTGCGTCATTCTTCGGATCATCCCAGCAGTGAGAAACGCTCTGAATTCGTAAATTTACATATCCAAAAAGGCGAAAATGCCGGAAAATTCCTCCGAAAAATGAACTTCGGCGACAGAAATAATTCAAACCGGCTAATTTTCGAGCCGCAATTCCACTTCCCATGGACCTTTCAAGCGCTCTCCAATAGTCGAAAATGAACAAAATTTTGGCTTATCGAAGAATAGCAACAATTTTAGGCTAATTTTCGAGCCAAAATTTTATTTCCCATGGGACTGTTCCACCCATAATTTCCCAACTGTCGAATGAACCCTAAATTCCAAAATTACGAGCTTAAATCATCCCGAAATAAGGCCAAAAACTCACTCGAAACATTCCTTCTTGTGGACGTCGGCGATGTTGTTGAAGACGCAGGCGGCGGTGAAGAATCGGGCGTTCCTTTTCGCCAATTCTGCTTCTTCAGGCTTCACCAGCGTCGCGCTCGTCTTCGCACATCTCAGGAGGAGTTCCGCTCGCTCGTGCGCGGAACCGGTGGCTTCGGGGTCGCGGCGCTTCGTGAGGCAGTTGCTGACGTTGAGGCGGTAATCCCAGCAGAAGGCGTCGACGGTCTTGTGGGTGGGCGGTTTGAAGCCTTGGTGGGAGGCCTTCGCGCATCTCGCGAAGTCGGCGACATCACAGGCAGAATTCGGGGCGACGAGGGCGAGCGAGAAGAGGAGCAGATCGGCCAGAGGAGGCACGACCATCTCGGTCAGTTGGAGGAGGTGGAAATGAGGTTGAATTATGAGTCTGGGTCTACGGCTCGTGTCCTTTTACGTCTCGTTTTACGTTATTTTATCCACGTTTCTGTCAGACGCAGACAAGGCCTCGTCTGAATTCCCCTCGTTTCAGTCGTCACTCTCACCCCGTGCGGTCGCTCCTCCAATGACGTCTTCTCAACCGAAATTCACTCTGGACGCGAAGGAGCTCCGTCCGATGATCCAGAAGTGCTCCATGCCCCCGGAGATGCGTGACTACGCTGTCAAGGTACCGTAATCCATCTTTAAACACCGGCTAATCTCCTAGTTTCAGATCAGCTCCACCCTCATTATGCGCCAAATCTCGGACGACGACGTGGCCAAGGAACTCCGCACCGCCTTCGACCACAAATTCGGCCGTGGATGGAACGTGATCGTCGGCCGCGACTTTGGAGAACACGTCTCCTTCTTCGAGAACCGCTTCATCTTCTTTTACGTCGGCCGCTCCGCGATTGTCATCTATAAGTGCCTCGTGTAGGAAGAACTGATAAAGCGAATTTTAGAATTTATCCGGTAATACACGTCCACGGGGCTTCAAAGGCTTCTCAACAGTTTATGCGCTTTCAAAGCTGTATTTTAGAGGTCATGATCGAATATTTGGGTCATCAATTGAAACTTAAAATGGTCATGGCTAGTGTAAGGGCTAATAAACCAAATTTCAGAAATCATTTATAGGGAGCTAAAGATGAACTTACTCCCGATTTTTTTACCGCCGATAGCCGCCGTTTTCCAGGATCGTCAATCTTAGGCCGAGATTGCCCCGAAAACAAGAGATACAAGGTGTAAACCTAAGCGTAAGCCTGTCCAAAGTGCGAAGCCTACCTGCAAAGTCGCAGGTTTTCCATGCACACTTTTCGGTGAATCGTCATCTCATCGATGACTCGAAAAAGGTGACGATGGATGGGTCCACTTCCCCGAAGTCGAATTTGTTCGGCTCATCGGTGAAATTGAGCGTTCTGAATACGACACATAGCAAGAGAACGGTAAAAAACGATTATGAGCGATCAGAAAGATTGCTATTTTGGAGGTCATGAGCATCCTGTGCGAAAAACACCCCACACAAGCCAACCAAGGGCGTCTTACCAACCAAGGCGAAAAGAACGTCACTATGGCCTCTTCGGACAAAGAACAAGCTGTCTGGCCTGAATCTCCTGCTGCAGACTCTCTCGAGATTCAAATTGCTCATATTTTTCTGGATACTCTTGTTATGCGTCGCGCACTAATTGTAAGCGCTCACCGTGGTCTTTAAGAGAATAAACTCAAAAAACGCAAAACACTGGTTAAACATGGAGATAAATAGCTGCCACCGTATAGAAACGAAAATCGCTTCTATGGGACGTCTAAACTTTTTAAGGACGCAATTTGAATTTCTAGGGACGCCTAAACTGAAGGGACGAAATTCGAATTTTAAGGACGCAAAATATTTTTAAAGACGAAAATCGTTCGGGACGCCTAAACTTTTTAAGGACGGGGTTCTGTATAGGGACGCCTAAACTGGAATTGAGCCCGAATTTCTCCATGAATGCAAATCATTTATGGTTTGTGAGACGTGGTTGTCGGGAATTCGGACCGACTTTCGCATTTTGGATGCTGTTTTTGGGTTTTATGTACGTGTTAACTCCTTTCAATCTATCGCTGCTACATGTAAAAAAGATATTCTGGCAAACATTGCTGATTTCTGTAAGTTTTTATTACGTGTGTTCGACATTTTTCCCTCTTATTTTACCGGCTTAAGGTTTTTTGAATGCAGCCTCAAAAAATATGTCTTGTTTTCTGTTTCCAAACGTGAATGAAAAAACAGAATCGTCCAAATTCAGATTATAAAACAATTTAGCACGCTAAATATGGATGGTGAAACGTTTCAGAACATTCAATAAGGGTTTTCAATTGTTCCAGAACACGGTCTCTGAAAAGTCATGGTTTCTCCTTTTTCTTCTTGTTCCCAATGTTCTTGTGCCAAGAGTGCCTCGGGATCGTCGACGGTCGTTCCTCTCGGTGGTAAGACATCCCGAATCTGAGGCGTGCAATCTGAGGGGTGCAATTTATGATGAAGCTTACGAACTGACGGATTTAACTGATGAACTCAACTGATCTAACTGAAACTCGATCTGTAACCGAAGCTTAATCGTCACATTAAACAGAAACTAAGTTTATTTTTCAAGCAAGATTTACTGGAACACCATGGTTATACTAAAAAAACAAAAGCCTCCGAAACACGCTCAATTCATCTGGAACCCTTCGACCCTCATCGCGGTTAAGAGCTGCCGGCGGAGCACGTCGATGTCGCTGTAATCGGGGAGCTTCAAGAAGTGCTTGCAGGTGTTAACCGACGGGAAACTGTGATCGCCGCTGTCCACGCGTTTGACGACGGTGAGCGGAGGGTTGAGGCCGGCGAATCCGCCTGAAATCAGATAATTCTTAGAACAGTTGTGACCTGATAGCGCTTACCTGGGGGCAAAGAGGTGCATCCGCTAATGAACAGCAGGAAAGATTTCTTCTCCTCGACGTTCATCGTGACCATCACCTCCACAAGGTTTAAGTACGAGGTCGAGTCCTTGGTGTAGCCGTTGGCAGCCACGGTGTGGCGCACGACGTCCTCCGGGGTCCACTCGAGGTTCGTTTCGCCGCACAACATCTTCTGGAGCTCGACGGCCGTGAATCTTCGTAGATGATCCACGGAGAAGACTTTGTTGAAGCCGTCTCGGAAGGCGTTCACCTGAAAGAGAGCGTTGGATAAGGATAGGAGAGGTTGAGGGAAGGCTTACCTGTAACTGGATGCCCTCATTCAGGTACAAGTTCCGGCACTTCTGAAGGTACGATTCCGCGTTGGCGTAGGTGACATCTACGTTGGATCCGTCGACAACCAAGTCAATGGTGGCGAATTGGAAGTGCCGCGAAGGAGAGTTGACGGAAAACACCAAGCCGAGGTCTTCGACAAAACAGTTCTGCTCCCGGAGGCTGAGATCGACGTGGTCGCCTTGATGGAACTGCGGCGGTAGCTTCTGGCGCTCCACGAGGTCTTCCAAGTCCAAAAGGAGCGTGGCGAGCGTTGGGTAGAACACGGCCATGTCCTGAATGGTCAACGTGCCCTCGTCGACCCGGCAGCCGTTGACGACGATCTTCAGGAACGGCAAGGAGAGCGGCAGGTCGATGAGGTGTTCGTCCTGCAGGGCCTTGGCGACGACGGTGCCCAGGAGGCGGAAGAGCTTCAGATTGCCCGTGAAGCCGGCCGGCACGGGCGCCGGGAAGAGACCGCCGTTCTGGTGGACGTAGAGCAAGTCTATGGAGCTCTTGCTCAGCTCGGTGGTATGCCACATGGCCACGTCTCTGCGCTGGAAGTCCCGGGCGATCATTCCGTAGAACTCTCGCGTAGGACCGCTGCCTGTGGCCTCCTCGTTTTCGAAGAGAATGTCCAGCATCGACTTGCGGTGCGCGTGGAAGTCGAACACGTCGAACGCGCACGGCTTCAGCATGTACTGCTCACGGCTGACCTGCAAAATTTGAATTAATATCTGCTGATAATCTTGAGATGCTTACCATGATACGCTCCCTCTTCAGGTTAAACTGGGCCATGTATCCTCGGACCCTCGCGGGAATCTGCTCCTGCAACCACGCGACGGAGCGATCGACACCGAACGCGGCGCACCTGAAGTGGTAGCGGCGGACGTCGTAGCTCAACAGGAAGGGGTATTGCATGGCGATCACGTTGATCCACGATGGGAACAGCTGGGAGGCGACCAGCAGAGGTTCCCCCAAGTACAGGTGCATCCTCTTCGTGAGTTTGCTGCTCTGAAGCGCGCTTGTCGGCAGCATGTTCTTGCTGGCCTTGGAGAGCACTTCCAGAACCTGCAATAGAACTGGTTAAACGTGAAAACTCAAGGAATTCAGGTTTACCTCCGTAACTTTATTGGACCAGTTTCCAGTACCGCTGGAGTTCTTGAGGAGATCGATGCTAGCGGAATCCGGAAACGGCGTCGATGAGTAGAGCAGGCGGTATTTAAAGCTCATTAGGCGGCTACACCCCGGCTGAAAAGCAACGTTGGGTTAAGATAAGGAGAAAATAAGGATAAAACGTACCTTGAATGGGCAAGCCGCCCTAATATAGCGCAGCAAGCAGTCTTCGTCGCTGTTCATGGCAACGGTCTTCTCGTAGCCTTCGGGACCTAGGATCTTGAGTGCCAGGTAGATGGGATAGGTGGCGAAGGACGACGCCTTAGACCAGTCATCGGAATGCAGGTCGCACATTCGGTACTCCGTGAGATGCGTTTGGACGGGGAGCCCCTCGTCGTCCGTCGCGGGAACCAAATCTGCGTACTCCCGACGAACGATAGACGTGGAGAAGTAGCTGTCGTAGTTCGACGAACCGGCGAAGAACAAGTGGCGGACGCCTCCCGGCACGGCGCCACCGTAGATGGCTCTGGGGTGCCGCGCTATCATGTAGCGGATCTCCGCGGCACGCTGCTGCCGGAGGATGATGCGAGCGGGATCCGCTTCCTCGGCACTGAGGTTCCCGCGCCGCATCAGCAAGTTCTGGATCATATCGAATTCCAGAGCGGCCTGCTCGTTCTCCAGGCGCTGGCGGCGTTGACGTTCCGCGGTTCGCTGGGCCGCGGCAATGTCGGCGCCGATGGCAAACATATCCACGTGCCCTGGGGCGGCGGCGGCATCTCCGGCGGCTCCCTGGACGACTGCGGGTGGCTCGTCGTCTTCCATCGCGAGGTCTTCTTCGTCGTAGTCGTCCTCGTCCGCTTCTTCGTCTTCGTACGACATGGCTGAAACGGTGTCCTCTTCGGAAGGAGATCCCTCCGACTCTCGAATTCGCGGCCACACGCGGTCCGCTTGTTCTTCGAGAGCCGCGAGTTCTTCGTCGAGTTCCTCCTCCGCCAGGTCTTCGTCTTCTTGGTCCTCTTCCTCCTCCATGTCCTCGTTGAGCACTTGCGCGATGGCAATGGCGTTCCTTTCGGCCTCCAGCCTCGCAGCCGCCTCGTTCCTTGCGGCATCGTTCCTCGCCTCCTCGTTGCTGGTTCCAGGCATCGATGCGCGTCGTTCTAGAGCCGCCGGGCGATCCATTGAAACGGCGCGTTCCACGGCGGACGATCCAGGCTTAATCTGCACTCGCTGGTACACGAACTTCCGGATGTCGCGAACTCTGGCGAGGAGTTCGACTCTGAGATGTTTGCCGGACCTAAAACGGACCCTTAGCTCCATCATCTAAACGCTACGACTCACTTCTCCTTCAAGTTGTCGCTGTCTCCAGCCTTATACACCTCCAGGGGGACGGTGCCGCTGACCTTCTTCGGCAGATCTTCGATTCTGGACGGGTCCGGCGTGAATCGTTCGATGTGTTCCAGGATCTTGACGAGCTTCTTGACGAGCTTCTTCGTCGCGTCCGACTGCAGGTTGATTTTCTTCTGCTGCACGATGAAGTCCATCGCCGGGATGAAGTTGGAGTCCGCGAGTTCGGCGTCCGATAACTCGCTCTGCAATACGAGGTTCGCGAAGCTTCTCAGCACTCCCTCGTAACACTGGCCCTACAAGATAATATGACGTCATAAACATACATAAACAGGTCAAACGTACGTCTCCTACGGCGACGGCGTTCTGCAGCTTCGTGCAGAGGACGTTGAAATCCCTCACGAGTTCCTCGTGGCTCCGTTGGGGGAAACGGGGAGGCACTGGCGCTCCTCCGGCTTCATTCATTGCTGCTAATAAATGTTTCTGAAAGTGGGCACGACAATGAAAATGATCTATGTGAGGTAAATAAGAAAAATCAAGAAAAATAGCCGCAAAATCGAGATTTCTAGGTTTCAGGAACGCAGCCTTAAAGCGCACACCGTTTCTTAGATCACCTCACATCGGCGCGAACTGTCTAGGAACGAAGCACTGTGTCTAGGAAACTGTCTGCACGAAGATTTCAGACAAATCGCTGTCTCAAATGCGCAAATACGTAGTATTTGAAACGTCTGCAAAGGCCCGGATTTCGTCGTTCGTCGTTGCAAATTCGAAAATGCGCTTGCTACCGTTTTTGCAAGCGAAGCGTGTCGAGACCGCCACCGCTGTTTGCAGACTATTTCAGACGGCGGCTTTTGAATTCAGAGCCAAAGCCAGCGTTCCAGACATCACTTGAAGCAGCAAGTGAAGCCCACCAAACAAGTCTAAACACATCGCTGTCTCAAACCCGCAAGGGAGGAATCCACACGCCGCTTGATCATTTGAAACCGCTACTGCATCGAAAATCGGCCGTTCATCCGCGTCGCTCCCCGAAAACCGACCTCTCCGCTCCTCCTGTTGACCTCCGGATGATCTCCGAATTTCGAAAATCGGCTCGCTCGTCTGCAGACCGACGAACGCAGACGACCGTACGACTTTTAAGGCGTTCGCGTCGGAAGTCTGTCATTCAAACGTATGCGAGAATATTCGAGAAATTCTAAGAATTTTATGCAAAGAAAATCGAGATTTATGACTGTTTTGAAGCTTGTTGATGAACGGAGAGGGTCGAAGACGATTTCCGCTTGTTCACGAAGCTGACAACGCGTGAGAGGGTGTGAATTACGCGAGTTTCTAGGTTTTTCCGGCGACAGATGATCTTCTGCATGCGTTGGCTGAGGACTGGATTCCTAAAAATGGGTTTAAGATGAGGATTAGATGGATAAACGCTTACCGAAAGACGTAAATGGCGACGTTTGTGACGCTTTTCGCTAAAATGAGGATAAAGAAGTACGAAGAGAACTGTTTGAGGCCGAAAAGGTCGAAAGCGACGATCGTGTCAGGCATTAGGACGCAGAGGATCCCGGCGGTCGAGGAGAGGGCTAAAATAGAACGAAATTAGCGTGTTGTGAGCAGACCTGAACACTTACCGACTGTGATCGTCATGCTCTTAAGCTGAGCATAACGCCGAGTCGAATATCTCCCCAAATGCTTCTGTTTGGCCATCTGGAACAAGGCTTATTTCGAGCTTCTGGTCCTTAACTCACCGTATAGAGCCTCCAACATATCGGAACGTAAAGAATTATGCTCATGCTAACAGCCACGATCCTTACAAGCGCAAAAGCAACGTCAATTTTCTCGTTGACCGAATCCGAAGTGTAGCAGAGCGATGAAACTTCGGGTAAAACGAGGTTTTTGGTAAAAATGAAGGCGATGCAGAGGCAAAGGAGAGATTTAAAAAGGACGATTAGGTGCATTTTCCAAACGTAGGAATAGGTCATCGTGAAATAGCGGATTGGAGCGAAAACTGCAAAGAATCGATCTGCGGTGACGACAAGGAGCATCCAGCCGAAGGCCAAATCGGAGACGATCGAGGCCATTTGGGGTACTGTAGTTAGGCAGTGCCAGCGAGAGGTTAGGACGTTTTCTAGAAAAAGGATTTTAGCTTGACAGGTGTTCAGATTGGGTCGTAAAAAGTCATAAAACGACATGATTAAGCGTTTCAAGAGAAAGATTTTGGACATAGATGTTAGAAATCACGACAGGTGCTAAATATTCGTTTTAACTTGTTTCGCTCAGCTGACTAAGAGCCCTTATGAGCCACAAAAGGCCAAAGAGCTGTTAATTAGATTAGGAAGCGCTTCAAAAGAATTTTGTTTTTGTGCTGCTTTGCATGTTCTTTGCTCTAAAAACGCAGAATCCTGCAGCCCCAGAGAATTCCTAAAACTCATTTTTGAGAAATTTGCAATTTTCATGAGAACGTTTCCAAGAATAGCCCCGTTTTGCAACCCTTCCCTCAATCGAATTCTCCCAATGACTCACCTCTCCCCTCTTTTACCACGATCCATCGATAAACGGCGACCCATGCAAAGACAAATCCGTTTAAGGCATCCGAAAGCGATAATCCAGCGATAATGACAAATTCCTTCTGCGTTCTAAGAAACGAACTCGAGAAAATTGTAAGCAGCACAGGAATGTTGATAAGAGGCGCTAAAAGGCCTAGAATCATGTACAAACACGTCTCAGCCTGGATGGACATGCATGGATAAGCGCCCAAGTGGGTTCACAGCCGCCGCTCGCCCAGAGAATAAGGAATGAGTTCCGCTTAGGTGCACTTGGACGTGGAAAACCCGTTTAGTGCGTTTTTATGCTCGCTAATAATCGTGTGAATGTTATTGCGTAAATTAGATTCTGGGAACGTGTAGGGAACGAGTGACGAGGGCAGCTTGCGTTGAGGTGAGGATGAAAGGCAAGATTCTCAGAAACGTTTTGAGAGCCTCTGATGTAGGCGAAAAGTTGAATTCGTATTAAAACTTCCATGTGTGAATACCAAAAGTGTCTTTAAAATAATCTTAGTTTGCGGAGCTTAAGAGAGCCTTGTCAACAAGGTATCCTTTGAGCTTGAAGCTTAAGATGTAGTTCGGGAAGTGCTTGAACATCTTGAAGAACGGCCTGAATTAATTCTTGATAAGCTTAAGAATCTTAGATTGAGTTTCTTACGCTAGAAGGAACCCCAGGCGCTGAACTCCAAAATGCGCTGTTTCTTAGTTTTCCAATGTTCGCATCGCATTTGTTCTAATTCTTAAAGATACTGAATTATTGTAGCCCACAAAACCGGAAAATTCAAATACGGTTGAAATGACTTCAAGAATACTTCGTTACTGGAATTTGGGCCAAATGTTTCCTGTCGATCACCAGCGGAGAATCTTCTGGGAGCTGTAAGTTCAAGAAGTTTAAAGGCATGATTTTGGAGGTTCGGAAGAGGATACGCACCGGATCTTCCAAAAATCAGGAAAAGGCGGTTGAAAAAGGTCGGAGAAAGGTCGGCAGCAGGTGTTCCTGTCTCTGACACCCCCCAATCCGCGATTCTCCTCTTCTTCCAGTTTGAATCCAAGACTCCAAACGAAGTATTACTGGCAGCTCTTCTAAACCAACTTGCACAAGGTCCCATAATTGCTGTACGGCCTTGAATATCATGTCACTACAGCATCGAATTTCATTGGCACTCGAGGATCCCTTGTTGTGGCCCAGGGCGTTCTGGAGTCGATTACATGCACCAATGCTTGAATCAGTTTATGAAAGATTTTCGGGTAATTTTGAACGGTTTTCAAGCTGCGGTACTCAAAGAACACGTGCCTCAAGTTTCGAAGGAAATTTTTCTGGAACGCTCGATAGGAAACTCGACTCGAACTCACCGAAAGTGCAGAAATTTGTTATCCATGTGCAGGAAAACGTGATTGAGAATTGAGTTTTTAAGGTTCTTACGCAGATGATCAATGAACTGAGAGCTTCTAGTTATGTGGGTGAAAATTGAATTTATACCAAAACCAACAGTACACCCACAAATAACACAAACAGATCAAATCCAAACATCTCCAAATATGTCAATCTGCTGCCTATAATCTCGAAATTTATCCTCCTCTCCGACCTCAACATCTTGTCTGTCCAAAACGCGCCTTCTTCCAGTGGATCCATAATTCGATCTACGAACATCGATCTGACCTAAAACGATGTCATTACAGTATGCTTAATCAAATCCACCACTCACTTTTACGATGTTCTGCGCGTACTTCTTGTCGGTCAACATTTTCCTCATCGGCTTCACTATGTTGCCTACCGTAATCGCTCGTTTGCTCACGTATTCCGCGAATCCCAGATGAATCATGTTGAGCGCGTTTCGGACTTGGTCGGCGAAAAAGGGAAGCACGAGAACGGGCGTTTCGGCGCAGATCGCTTCCTTAAGGCTACAATCTTAATTTTAACAAAGCTAAAGCTGGATCTAAGAGTACCTCTTTAAGCCCCCATGAGTGAAGAACAAAACAGTCCTGTTATGGGCGATAATCTCCTTTTGAGGAGCCCAGGAGAGCAGTTTTACGTTCGGTCCGGCCTTATCAACAGGGTAACCTATGAGTTTGAAGCTAAAGATAAAGTTGTAGTCCGGGAAGTGCTTGAACATTTCGAAAAAGGCGTCCACGGCCTAAATTTATCTTGAAAAGCTTTAAAATCTTAGATTGAGTTCTCTTACGCCAGTTGGAGCGCCAGCCCAGTTCACCATCGACCCAAAAGCCACGTAAATGACTCCTTTCTTGCTTGGATCGTTCATAAATCCTTCCAGCTCTTCCGGAAACTTTTCGGCGCCTTCAAGACCATCTTACAGCAATCTACCGTATCCTTAATACCTCTACAGAACGACCCAGTGTAGATCATCTGGTTAGAAACAGCCGAAGGATAAGAATAGCGGTCAGGATAATCGCTAAACGTTAACTCGGATCTCTAGAATTCAATTTGGAGGTTAGAAAAGGGAAGCTTAGGGGCTTACGCTGTAAACATCGCTCCAACGAAAGTTCGTAACTCCAAAATGTGAAATCGACTGCCGCATGACCTTCTCGGAGATGAGTTCAAGACGAGCGAATTCGAAAATGACGTCGCGGATGGTCAAAAGACGATCTAAGAACCGGTCTGGAGAGTAGGAAGAGCACTGGTGGATCCGTGTGTAGTAGCTAAAGCACAAAATCATCAAATTCTCTAAAGTGCTCTTGCACTTACTTCGGTTCCTGGATCGGATTCCTCGAGAGCGCTCTCTGTCGACTGTACGTGGGGAACAGATCTGAAATTGATTTTTCGGTCTTATCGCTATCACTTTGAGACTCACCTGTTGTTGTAAACAGCGCTATTTTCGACCCAAAACGCGCGTTCTGGTCAAGTGCGAGTCCGAATCCTGCGTTTGGGAACATCTGAAACGCAAAAATTGCTGTTCATCTCGAATTTCGCATTACCTCGTCGCTGATGACCATATCCCAATGATGCCTTCTAATCCCTTGGAACGATTCTAAACATAACCTGTGTTATTCTTAGCTCTAAACCTACCAGAACTCACCAGATGACCACGAATTGACCACATACTCCTCGCCAATCCTATACGCTTGATCTATCGTATCCGGCGTGAATTCCAAGTTCCAGATGAGCTCGTTCAACACGTCGTTCTGCCCCTTCCTCTCGTACTTCTCTGGGACAATCGTTTCCACCGTTCCGACGCCGTTCAACGTCCCAATCGAATCCAAAACTTGGGTGTAAACGGTCACATTATGGCCGTGATTCATGAGCCTAAAAACATCCACCTTAAAACACTCAAAATCAGAGAGCCACAGCACTTCTTAGCCAACGGAAGCATCGTTCCAGCGTGACTCTTCGAGTTCCACATGTTTACGAAAAGGATATCTTTAGCGGAAGCGCCAAGAAGCCACAAAGCCAGAATCCAAAGCGACGCGCGCATGGCTCAAATGATTTGTTTTTCTAAGTTCTCGTCATTTTTACGCACTTAAAGGAGAGATAAGGCGAAGGGGCCGCCCTCATCGCGAGAGAAAGACAACGGAAACGCGTCGGGTTTACGAGGAGGACAAAAAGGACCCTTGCAATCCCGTTAAGTCATAAACCGGCCAGAAAATGGGTCAAAGGGATCCTGGCGGAGTGAAATTTACCCCTAAAACAACAATACACATAATAAGTGGTTAATGTACAACAAGAAATGTAAATATTAATTGGCGCGAATGACAATTCTACGACAGCCGATGTTCCATCGTTTCGATTTGCGCCCCGGCTCCGATGTTGATGGCGCCCATGTAGCTCTTTTGACGGACCTCGAGCACCTTCGCTCTGGCCAGGCCTAAAATTTCAGAAATAGATAAGGAGAGAGATGGGTTAAAGCTTACGCATAAGACCCATGAACTTGTCCATAGCTGAGTGGCGATTGACGCACGATTCCACTATGGACGCGAACGTGGTCTCGCCATTAGTCCTACTGAAATCGCGGAAAACGACGGTTTCGCAGCCTGGCAGTTCTTCGGAGTAGCGCTGCAACGCCGACGCTCCGAGTGACTGCAACAGGTTGCTGTTCCCGAAGATTTCGGACACCGGCGACAAGCGGAGACCTCGTTCTCGCGCGACTTCAATTGGGTCCGAGCCGTTGAGCGGATTGCGCGAACGGAGGTCGATCTCGCGGTTGTTGCGACTGCCGACGCTCAACTCGGATTCGTTGAGCGAATTCACTCGGCGACTCTTGCGGCGACGCTTGGGTTGAATCTCCTCCGAGAAAGCCGAGATGTTCGGGTCTTCCAGAAGACCTGCGTAAGCCTGTAAACATCATTTTAGATGCCGAAAAACAAGACAAAAATACCGGCGAGGTCATAAACATTGTAATCTTCGTTTGCCTCTTTTTGCGGCGCTTCACCGGAGCCTCAATATCCTCGATTACTATCTGCTCTCCTCTAAATCATTCTAAGCTTACACACACATCAACCACAATATTACCCTTCTACGTTGAGATCTCCGGCTTCACGGCTCGCTTGATCCATCGCGCTGATCGCCAGGTCGATGGGATTGATGTCTGGGATGTCGCCCATAAGCGCAACTTGGCTAAAATGAGATGCGTAAGAGTGCTAATCAAAAGTATAACTCTTACTCTTTGGAACCTCGGACGGAAGAAAGGCAAGGAAGTAGATCAGCCTCTGGGGGCGGAAAATCCACGTTTTCCTGCACTTCCATTTCCTCGTCCTTCTTGTTGCGGTTTAGGCGTCTCCTGCGTTTTACCTCAGCGGCGTCGACTCGCTCGTCGATGTCCACGCGATCCAGGACCATCTGCATCAGATTCTGGCCCTGGTTTACCTGAGACGTGACAGGCTCAGGATCCATGAACTTGGGACTGCTCAGCTGGTTGCTGCCGGGCGACGCGTTCTTCGTCTTGCCGTCATCTTCGACGATCTGGCTCGTGTCCAGCAGTTTTTGTCTCAGTGACTTTCTAGTGGACTGGCGACGAGGCGTTTCGGCCAGCTTTGCGGCGCGCTGGAGCACTTCGGCCAAATCTTCATCGACTTTCGAATCATCGACCTTCGCTTCATCGTCCGAGGACTCCGCGTCGCTCGCGCCGCCTTCGTCGTCCGAGAGGACCTTTTCAATCTTCAAGATCAGGACACTTCTGAAGGCGGGGTCCTTGTTCGCAGATCTGCAACCGCCATTCAGCATTTCAAAAGGACTATAGGAGCACATACGCCATGAGTGCGACCTTCCTCTGGTGCCCGAGAATTTCGAAATTCTCGCGTGACAGGGATCTTGATTCCCAGTACAGGTTGTAGGCGCGGGCTATAAGCTACAGGGTTAAACACATGAGAATCAAAAGAGAATCATACTTGAGAAATTGTCGACCTGCTTAGAAATGACGTAAATGATTCCTAGGTACAGTCTGCTGGACAATTCCGCCGAAACGCGGAACACATCTTCCTGATCGACACGTTCGGCCACGACGCCTCGGAGATCGCGGCCGCTGACCAGGTCGCTAATGTTTTTCCTGAAATTCGGTCCAAATAAGCGCTGCTGACAATTTTCCTACTTACGTCAGATCAGCGACGTCCACTGCGGCAAAATTTACGTCCTCTTTTTCGGTTGCTTCGAGGTTCAAGCGCGTTTCTGCGCGACGGGATGCGACTTGCCTGTAAATAGTGAGAAGTAGATCGGAAATGAGAGGGAAAACGTGCCAAGCAAGGCGATATTTGGGGTCCTTTGAGTAGTCCCGCAGGAATTCGGAGATACCAAGCATTTTATTAGCTGCAAGGGTGGATATATCAATCGTTGAACACAAGAAGTGGCTGAAACGCGGTCAGAAATGTGGATATCGCTCAAAAATTGCTAAAATGAGAGTTTTGCGGGGCACCTCGCTGGCACGACCGCTCCGCATTGAAAATTGCCTGAAAATGACGACCACGACGATCCAAAAGCTTGTCTAGACACGCGTAACGGCCTCAAACAGATAGCAACAGAGCGCCTCCGACCGCTCGGCTCGACGAAAATCGCAAGAATGAAGCGACAAAGCAGACGTGCGAACGAGACAGACGTCCGTAACGAGGCATGTCGTCGCGAAGGCGAATCGCGTTGGGACCCAATCGATGCTTGGTGAGATGCTTCGAATCGAGGAAGATGAGCCTGAAATAACGAAGAAAGGCTGCCAAATTTAATGAAAACAATATAAACAACGTAATATTAACATAATCAATCAGGCGTCTTCGAGCTTCTGGTTCTCGAGTGCCTTGGCGAGGTCTTCCTCGGCTTCTCGCTTCGCCTCCTCCTCGAGCTCCTGGCGGTAGATCTTCATCCAATCGGGGCCCGTTCCAGTGTACTCCGCGAGGGGCTGCAGGCCGAAGTCGGGCGAAGGGGCGGGCAACGGGAACTCTTCGCTGAGGCTGTCGAAGCGGCCGCGGTGCTTGGGGGTCGGGGTGACGTCCATCTTGCGACTTGGGATCTAGAAATAGGGGACGCCATGAAGAGGATTGTGGAAAGGAAATACAACAATTCGGAACGCGATTTAAGGAGAAAATCAGCGAAATTCGGACTGCTCGGCGCGTGTGAAGCAAGCCAAAATGAAGCGCGATCAGACATGGCGACGACACACCCTGAAACGTCTACGAAACAAATACGACCGCTCTTCACAGACAAAAACGCGAAAATGAATTGAATGTCAGAGCGAATATGCTGATTCGCATGTGATCAATGTGCAACGAAAGCATCGAAAGCCTTTTTCGACTTTCGAAATTCCGAATTTCGAAAACACCTGACGAAATACGGAAAACCCATAGCGTCGGCTCCTGTTTGCAGCCCACCTCTCGCTCGCAACCCACACAAAACTCAATTCACAAAGTTCGATATCTGCAATCAATAACAACGATAATCAATCAACAACGAGTAGAATAACAATTAGATAAGGCTTGTTTTTAGGCCTTCATCTTGACGACGCTTCCTTCCACGACGACTCCGGCGCTCTCGAGCTTCTCGGCGAAAAGCGTTTTCAGCGATTCGTCGTCTTCGGCGGATTCGCTCGCCATGGTTTCGGCGTAGTCCGATAGGACCACCTTCCGCAGCTTCTTCAGCTTGATTTCGCCGTCAGCTTCCTTCAGGCGTCGCTTGATCGCCTTCTTCCACTTGAAAGGCTGCGACAAATTACAAATATTCAGGTCTAAATATCAAGATTCCCACCTCAGCAGTTGGTTCAGAAGTCTTTTTCGCTTCCTCGGCGTTGAATTCCGAAGCTTCGGCCTCTGCTTCCTCCGCGGCCTTCTTTTCCTCCGCGATCTTCTTTTCGACCTCGGTGGTCTTCTTGCGCTCCTCCTCTTCTGCCTTCAGGCGGTTCGCCTCGGTTTCAATCGCGGCCCACGCCTTCTTGCAGAGTTCGGCGTTGCGGATGCGCATCGAGTTTTGGAGAAAGTTAATGAACTTCTTCTCCTTGCGGGGAATGTTGTCGAATCCGGCGATCTGTTCGAGGAGTGACCGGAGAGAGCGGTCTTGGACGTGCTGGATCGCGGCTTGGACTTGCGCTACCCAGCCTTGTTGTTTCACTTCTCCCTGGAACACCGTGCGTTTAGCGAAGATGGAATGACCGGTTCGACAAGGTGGAACATAAATGAGGTCTACATGCCAAATGAAGCCTACAGGGTGGCCCAAAAAAAACCTTGCCCAGACACCTTCGGCTCGCCGATCACTGGCCCGACGGAGCGGAGTCATTTCAAGCTCGCTCGTCGCGAACGATCGGTCGGTTTCGCTAAAGGGGGTTGTATAGTTAGACGCACGCGTTTTTACGCGAGCTAACGCCATACTAATTCGGCGAGATTTAGACGCGCGCGGAAAAACGCGCGAAACGCATGACGCGCGAGCGTCTAACTATACAACCCCCTTAACAAATAACGTGAAACCGACCGGTCGTCTGCCCCGCACACACCCGGAATGGGGCTCTTCTGTCTGGCCAGTGAGCGGCGAGCGGAGGTGTCTGGCAAGGGCTTTTTTTGGCCACCCTGTAGATAGGACCGTTTTCATTTCTGTTTTCGCCATTTCTGTTTTTTGGTCGGAGAAAACTCACCGGTAACCTGTCTGAGAAAGTCCAAAATAAAGAATCGTTGTCTCAGACCGACCGGGTCGTCGTCAGGTTGGGAGAGATGAGGACTACAAAGTGGCCCAAAAAAAACCTAGACCAGACAGGGAGATGGAGGCGTGTCTGGAAATCGTGGAGCGGAGTCATTTCAAGCTCACTCGCCGGTAACGACCGGTCGGTTTCGCTAACAAATAACGCGAAACCGACCGGTCGGTCGATCCGCGAATTCCAGACATGCCCTCGTCCACCTGTCTGGTCTAGGTTTTTTTGAGCCACCCTGTACGTGCGGCTTTATTTTACACGTAACGTGCCAAATAAAGCCCACCGACCGGTTCCGACCATGCGTTCGGTGCAAATGAATGGCAACCAGGTCCTCCTGATCTGTCTAGACCTCTTAATGGCACGTTTGTCTAAACTACCTACCTTGTTTTCCTTAGCCACGTAATTGAGCCCACCATAACGCTCATTTTCCGAGATGCACTTGATGTGCTCCCTGAACGTTTTAGTGTCGAAATACTCGTTGCAGTCAATGCAAGCGAAGCTTCGCGACCTGCAGCGACCCATGTGTTTGTCGACCTGGTTCTTCTTCAGCGAATCGCCACATTCGTTGCATGAAAAGAAGACCATGGTGCCTGAAAGCGATTCATAGAAAGTCACAGAATTGTACAACACAAAATATGATAACGTATATATAAACGCGCCAGATCGAGAATCCGGGAAATAAAATATTTATCATACATTCAAAAAATAATTTAAATCTCGTGTTTTTCGTCGTCGTACATAGGAAGGAGGGTTTGATAATCGGTGCCAGCACCACGCGAAGCCGTCAGAGTGAATCTACGACCCTCGAAATCGAAATACAAGGTCGAATGGAATAGAATATTGGTTATTATGACGGAATATTCGCTCAGGGCGAAGAGCGTGTAAACACCGGGTTCGCAGTAGGTATTATGGCGGTAGTAGAAGTAGCACGCAAACAAGATTGAGACCACGGAGGCGCAACAACACGTGAGTTTGTACTGGTAGGACTTTTCGGCCTAAAAAGAAGAAAATTAGGTGAGATAAATGATAAGCAATGTTACCATTTTAGAGATCAGACGCCTGTTCGAATAATTGAACAAGCCTGTGCTAAGGAACATGTACAGTATCGCACACACCGCAAATCCGATAAATGACATCTTGTGGGCTTCGTGGTCTTCAACCGAGGAAATCGACGTGAGAATAAGGAGAAAGAAGTTCTCTCCTAGGTTCAGGAAACACGCCAGCTGGCAAAGAATCGCGAATGGGATCCCGGCCGAAGGTGAGCGAATTGGGGCGCTTAGGAGGAGATTCCTAAAAATGGTATTTCAGAGCTGATTTCAAGGAGTTCTATTGCTTACCTAAACGCAAAGGCAAGAACGAATCTCGGAGCCCCATGAAGTCCGATGAAAACCCTCCAGATGTAGCGTTCCGGGGAGAACGAAGCTACGGCAGCCGAGACCGACGGCAGCCAATTATCGACGCCGCAATGGGTCCTCGTGGAGGCGTCAAGGTGGAGAATGACGCTTAAGAAGATACATATGAGCAGGGCCGATAGGGGCAGCCCAGCGATAGCATAAACAATGTGCCGGAACGGGATCGAGACCAGTTCATCCTTGGTCCGCATACCATAAGCGCCCTGAAACGCGTCCTAAGGAAACCAAACATATACATAGAAGCCATAGGTAGGCATATTCCAGCACTGAAAGCTGTAAAGCGATACAAAGAGACCCAAATCAACCCTAAGACCTTTAACACAAACAATAAAACACGGCGTAAACGAGGATTCTACTTGTGTTTTCCCCTCCAGAGGCGGTCGTAGTTGGAGAGCCAACTGTTGCAGTTCTGCATGTTGTACTTGATCACGGTGTCCCAGCAGAACTTGTTCGTGTTGTTGGCCTGGACCTCCGCTTCGCGCTTTCGCCTGCTTTGGAGGATTTCTTCGCTGACGAACTCCGCGGGAAACGAGAACCGCTCGCAAAGATACATCAGAAAAGCGCGGGCTTCGATCTCCGTGATGTGGCCGCCGACCTCCAGGATTATGCGGTTCGCTCGCACCGGCGTCACGTACTTCTGGATACTTCCTTTGCCGCCTCCGAGCCGCGTTCCTTGCGCCTTCTTCGTTCTAGGGAGCCAAGGCGCATCCACGCGCCAGATCGCGAACTGCTTGTCGATCAGGTTTTTGTTTATTCTGTCCTGAAAATGGGGAATTTAGGAGAGCTTTTGAGTAAAGAGAGGTCTTCGAAAAGTTTAACATACGTTACTGTAAAATGCAAGACTTGTTAGAGAATTTGGATAAAAAGAACTGAAACGCGTGCCCCAAAGTAAGCACGTCGGTTCCATCGATTCCAGACGGTCGCTTGGACACACACGTTAGAAACTGACGTTGCGCTTTAGGTCAAGGCCAGACAGCAATTGTCTAGACTTTAGGCACAATTTCAGACGCAAAACAGACATTTACGTTGTCTGTCGCTTCTGTCTCGTTTAGAAATATCTGTCCGTTGGCACGCCGACTAGACTCACACTGCCACCATTTCAGACATGAATCAGACAGATTTACGCTGTCTGACGATTGTACTGTCTGACAACACCAGTTTCAGACAACGTCTAGAATACAGATATCGATACAGACAGGCGATCATTGCTTCTCTTCTAGACGTGCGCTGTCTGATTATGGCAAGACATCTGACGTCTGACGCATCGGATCATGGAAATCGTTCATGTCTGAAACAGCGTTTACACCGCGACAGCGTCGTCTCGCTTAATCGTCATTTCAAGAACGCAAATCAGAGCAGATCGGTGGCCTCGTAATACAGACCTTCACACGTAGGCCTGTTTCCAGATAGCGTCTGCCTGCTTATCTCTTCTCCAACCTATCCATAAATCCCTCACATTGGACCTAAAAATCTCCAAAAAATCTCACCTGGAGGAACTTGAAGTCGGCCGACGAGATGAATCCCCCGCTAATCGCCGCGATTCCGTACTGGCGGTGGATCAAGTCGGTGTGAATTTCTTCCACACCGCGGCCTTCGATCATCCTCTTCGTGTGCTTGTTTTTGAACTCGCCCTTTTCGGAGTCGAAATACGGCTCCGCGGGCATCGCCGGCAGCTTCATCTGGCCGTCCGGAGGGAATACGACATCTCAATAAGCGAATTTAAGTCAAACATAGGCCAAATCGAACATACTTTCGAATGTAACGGGGAATGAGTATTTTTTCATGCCTCGCGCCAGCTGGAGGGCGGCGGAGGCCACCCGGAGAACCCGTTGATTCATCTGAAAATGAGGAGAAGCTACAGAAACACCGCAAAACTAAGGAAATGCGCGAATGAAGGAAAGGAAATTCGGGTAAGCGGGTGGCGACACGAAAAAGCACAATCGTCGTGGGTGGCTTGGGCTCTCGACGCGAAAATCGAACGGCGGCAGCCTCGGCACGACGCTGAAATCGGGAAATCCTAGATTTGAGAGTCATAAACAAAAAGCTGACCTGTTCATCTTCCAGTAGGCGGAGTCCATGCTTGCGTTTTGAGCGTCAACCATCGAAGCCCAGAACGCCCAGATTGACGCGTCCCAGCTTCAGGCGACCCTCGAAGCCCTCAAAGCGAATCCAAATCTTTTAAAGACGCTTGACCAAGCCATGCAGAGGGCCACCGAGGAACTTCCGAAACACGTCCAGTTCAGCGAAAAGCAGAAGACGATCCTCGAGAGCCTCTTCGAGGAAACGTCACATTCCAAGCCAGCAGAAGGAGGTCGCCCGGAAGGCGAATTTCAGCTACAACCAGGTTCTCACGCCGGGTCCAGAATCAGCGATACAGGTTGAAGCGGTAGCCTTAAGAATCCTCTTCTCCTAGTGGATCTATTTAGCACGTTTCGAAGTCGATTTCTTGAATAAAGTGAGAACATCTAAATTGTAACAGAAGCTTAAGACAGAACACTTTAGTACACTTTGAACAAATAACAAACAGGTCAGCTATTACGTCTTAACGTTGGTGAGGTTCTTCAGTTTCGACAACGGCAGCCTGGGCACGACGCTGAAATCGAAAAATCCTAGACTTCAAACTCATAAACAAAAAGCTAACCTGTTCATCTTCCATAAAATTGACGTCCAGTAGGCGGAGTCCATGCTTGCAAGGACAGCGGCAGAGTCTCTGGATCAGAGGAAGGCCGCGACGGTGCCAAATGTTGTCGCGACGTTGGGTGGCCGTCCAGCAGCGACCGGGTCCTGAAGGTTCAGATGAGAAGGGTTAAAACTAAAAAAAAAACTCACCTATATGCTCGAGTTCCTTGACCAAAGCGTCCTCGAGGGCCTCCAAGCAGCAGGCGTGGACCGGCTGATCCTTGAATTCGCACTTTTCGGAGGTGCAAACCATCGGGAGGCCTTCGGATGGGGGCGATCCGACGCGGCAGCCGCCCTTTAGAAAAGGAATCGCGCATCCTTCGACGCGTTTCGCTTCGTCCGACGATTCGCTCACACGCGCGCTCGATTTGCGGCTTCGGTTGCCCATGGGAGAGCCTGAAGCGAGGAAACGTGCACTGGAATCATTGTGAAAAATCGCGCTTCTAACTGGAATAGCAAAACACTCAAATTTTGGGAAGTAAGCAGTGGAAGTAAACCGCACCAGCGATCGCCGCCGGAATCTTTCCAACTCGCAGCAAATCGCGCACCGCAGAATCCGGCGAACCAAAATTTGTTGTCGAAACCGAACGAACGAAATTCGTCGCCCGTGCAGGCAACGACGTAGCCGGGTTTTCTAAAAATTTCGCGGAAATTCGATGACCAAGCTTGTGGCAAGTGTCCCTTCTAAGGGGAAGCTTTTGGTAGGCTTTTCCGATAACTGCGAGAACATTCTGATAATTTAATTCTTATTTAATTCAAAAAACCGGCTTAAAAAGGATTAAACAGATCCTTCAGACGACGACGTAGGCGAAGATTTCTTAGGCTGACGCTTCACGACAGATCTAATTTATAGCCATGGAAAGTGACACTTTTAAGGTTACATTTTTGAGAGGTTTGCTAAAAAATTAGGAGAACATTCAAAGAACATTAGTCAGCTTCTCGGAGGTGCTCTGTGATGCTTGGATAAGCGTCTTTATTTCAAGCGTCAAGGATCCTATAGGCTATAGGACGCAGAGTTTTCCCGGAATCTCAATCCAAGCCGTCGCATACATTTTCCGAACCCGATTTGAGTTTAGGATCAATCCGTCGGCTAACAAACTCTTCGACTTGAAACTTCCCGTGAATCGCCTGACTCTGTCGAGGATTGGGTCCAGTTCCAGCACCTCACCAGGATTATCATCTAAGAAAAATCGTTTAAAGTGCAAGCTTCAATTTCATAGCCGCTCACGAACCATTCGACGCGGTCGATTCTTACATTTTCCAGCTTATCTGTTTCCATGACTCTCACGGCTATAAGAGAATCGTTCAGTTCCACGACTTGAAGTTGCCAGCCAACCTTGCACTTGAAGTGGATTTGAAGACTTCGGATTGGGTTGATTTCCAAGGACAGCGTCGCTTCCGCGGAGATATTTGGCTCGTCCAGGTTTAAGAACTCCTTCACCGAGTCTCGACTGAGCTCCTCAAAAAGACTTTCTTAGAAATTGAAGGATACAAAGTCTATATGTCGACAGTTTCTTAAGCTTTCTAAAACTGGATTAGTAGTAAGCAATGCACAAAAAACAAAAAGCGATGCGTCTTTGAATTATACAGCGTAATTGCAAGCTCTAGAGAAGCTTCTATTCCAAGTATTTCTATACCAGGCATTCTATGTCCGGGCATAATCCCAGATACGCTGCGCAGGCCCTTGTATTTAAGTTCGTTGTTGTGGCACAATTCGATCCGCTAATACAGAAAACGACGCCTTGGTTGAAACATAAAACGAGGCATTTCAGGAGTTGTTTTGAGTCCTCAACATTGCTTTGAGCTGCTTACTTAGCAATATCCGGCCCAAGTTTATAGCATCACTTTGAGTTTATGCAAGCGTTTCTCAGCACTTATTAACACCGACCACCACACAATGAACAAACGACCTGAAAAGCGATTGGAAGTCGGAAAGCAGTCCAAGCGTCCAAGGAAGCCTGCACCACAAGCTTAGCCGATAGAAGTCATGAGTGTCCGTGCCTGCTAAAACCGCGTTTTCTAAGCAACCACGCCTCCTTCTCTTAACTAGTATAGTATATCCAGCCGCCCCAGCGCTCCTCTGAAGAGGTGGTCCCGCCTCGAGCGCCCTGCCGCCTCTCTCAAAGCCCACGGTCGCCATTCGCTACAGTTCCTCCGCTGTAGGCCTCTTCTTTTCCCGATTTCGCTGACAGCGCCCCGCCGTCAGCCGTTTCGCTGATGCGGCCAGGTGGTGTTCGGTCATCGTCGATCGTTCCACCGCGTTTTCACTGTGATAGGAAACGTGCTGATCACGCGTGCTTGCAGTAGTTCAATGTTTCGCCATTCTCCACTTTTTAGCAAGCCGAGCGATGCTACAGGCTGAGTTGCTGTCGAGCACACGGCTCCACTCAGAAGACCACCACTAAACAATTCGCGCGTGCCACAGAAGATGCTTCAGATCCGTCTTTGCTAAGAATACCTCTACTTCACCTCTCCTGTTCCGATGATGAACGAAATCACCCGGCAGAACTTCGCCACGAGCCTCCCCAAGCTCGAGGCGCTTCTGCAACACGGATCTTTCGTAGGTGAGTCGAGGAATCTCGGACTTTTATTCTGATTTCACTCCTATTTCAGCACTTGACTTCGAATTCTTGGGTCTCCCACAGGAAAACGAGCGCATGCGCCCCTCGCTGCTCGACAGCCCGGAGGAACGTTATGCGAAAAACCGCGAATCCGTGCGTCGGTTTCCTCCCGTACAGCTAGGATTGTCCATTTTCATCGAACGCGAAGATGGACGGACGTGAGTTCCCGTGCCCTATTTCCTGAATTAATCCTTATTTTAATTCAGTTACGACATCTACGTGTACAACATTTATTTGTTTAAACAGCTGCAGGGATTATCGCTCGACTCGTTTTCCTACACGGCTGTTGCGTTCCTTCTACAACACGAATTTGATTTCACCAAGGTGCGTTCTTTGTTTTTCTGGGTTGAAAAGGGCAGAATAATAAGCCTTTTGTTTGGGTTCAAAGGTCGATTAGGACGAGTCTAGTGACCTTTGAATTTTTTTCAGTGGATCGATTGTGGAGTCGGTTTCGCGAACAACGACGAAATCGCGGAAATTGAAAAACGACTCACGGGAAGAACATGCGACTACAACCTGTTCGGCGAAAGCCTCCAGGCTCGCTTGGACCTCTTGAAGAAGGACATCGAGGTGAAGATCTCCTGCGACGCCGAGATGTTCGACCCGTCCACGGCTCCGGTCATCGAGCTGATGGACTTCGCCCTCTCAATCGAACTTTGTCCAGCGGTTAACCAACGGCGTTACTCGTTCTCGTAAGCTTTTTCTACGCGTTTTCCTACACCAAGATATTTTAGGCACACAATTTGGCGCAGGCCGCAGACAGATATTGAACGTGCCGCAGTGCTCTACGAGCTCACATACTGCTACCCAAACGTCGATTTTCAGATTGAGGACTGCGTCCTGTTCTTGAAACGCTTGACCACGAAAGATTCCCACGAGAAGCGAATCGAGGACGCTCTCAACAGGCTCATAAATCACGTTCGAGGGGCATCTGCCATTATCAAGGCGATAATCAAATCCAAACTTGTAAAAAATAGTTATTTTGCATCTCTAAGAACTTCTTTTTCAGCCTGTTGTGATGCACAACTGCTCCCTGGATCTCCTCTACTTGTATCAGCATTTCACAGCTGACTTGCCAGGTTTGTTCCTGCGTTTCTAAAGCCCTTAAGTCATGATTGGATTTCAGGATGCTTCAGAACAGCGAAAAAGGACATTATCAGAGCGTTTCCAATCATAATGGATACGAAATTGTTGGCGATGGCGAACTCGTCGGTGTTGAGAGAACACCGCGTGTTTAGCGTCGATTTGGAGACTCTAAAGGCGTACTTCGAAAGGTAAACATTGCCTAAAAGGACATCAAACGAAGCTGTGAATTTGTATTTCAGGGGTCCTGGTAAGCAGTTCGACCTGCCTCAGATGAACGCTCCTTCGATGACGAAGAACGTCAACGACCACCACGATCGCTACCACAACGCCGCCTTCGACTCGAAGACCACCGGCGAGATCTTCATTAAACTCGGGAACCTCTTCGTGGGGATGAGTCCCGAATTCGCCGACATCCGAGCCAAAAGACGGCGCCACTTCTCCTTCCGCGAGGTCCTCTACCTCATGCGACCCTTCGTCAATGGACGCATCCCGATCTCCTTTATGCGGATGCCGTTCCTCAACTTCTTAGGCGAGGACGGAACCCCGTTCGAGTCCTACAACCTGGTCGTAAGGAAACGCGTGGATCCTGTGGCCACGGCGGACCAAGCGAAGCTCCTGGTGTCAAATAACCACCTCCTGTGGTGGTCTTGGCTCCAGAGCCTCGTGGATTATCTCAACGGCGCCCAGGGGAGGCGAGCGGCGCAGTTAAGAGTGATGACCACCATGGACGTCGCTTTGATGTACAACACGGTCATCGGCATCGGAGGAAAGTGGAAATGCGACCTGAAACTGGCCGACGACCAGCTCAGCGTGGACGTCATCTGCAACTGTTATGAAACGTGAGCCTACCTTAAGACGAGTTCTGCAAGCCTTAATTTTCAGATACACTCGACTCTTCCACTTCTTCTCACACCACGACCACTTTATGGTCTGCAAGAAATCCCTGAACGGAAAGAACGTTTACTCCGTTTACCAGAAAAACGAAAAGAAGACCAACGACGACTGCAAGTCGTGCACCTCGGCTCTTCTCGCCGTTTTCCCAAACTTCTATTCAACTCTGAAGTCCAAAATGGACGGAAGGTTAGGGTGGCTTCGATCTCCTAACATATCCTTATTTCAGGGCTTTCGCCGTTTCGGCTGCTGCTACGCTGGTCGTCTTTGTGGGCACTCGTTACATTCGCTGAATTTATCGCATTTTCTCTCCTTTGTTGTACATACTACGTCGCTGCTAACGTTCCTGTTGCACTCACATTCTGTCAACTCACCTTGTTTTGCAAGCAATTGTCCCACGTTTCACTTACTGCACAATAACCAATCCGTCGAGATTGTTTCTCAATCGAAAAAAGCCTTAAAAATGCGTGTAAATAGTACTAAAGAGGTAATAAATACGGTATTGAGAGAGGGTTTTGTTCTCAATGGGCGAGACTAAATAGACGTCTGGGGGCTTTGTCTAGACGCTTTGACACGCCAACTCGCCAAATGCGTTCTCCGCTGACTACCGTAATCCTGCCGCATTAACCTTTCCACGACGTTTCTGCGTGCTCTACTGAGCGCTTCACCCGCCTCCTCAACCTCGACTTCCGTAATTCTGCTGAAACCATAACTTCCAAAAGACACACTTACACACTGCTAGACTCGCGCGTTGCAGAGGCGGTACTGAAGGAAGGAAGCGGCTGTGAGGTTATGGGGTTGATTTCCCTTTTAGAGCGATTTACGATTTCAGTAGGGTTACGGTAGTCGAGGTTGCGAAAGTGGGTGAATGGATGGAGAGCGCAGAGACGTCGTGCAAAGATTAAGGCCTGCGGTAGGATTACGGTAGTCGATGGAAAACGGCATTTGGCGTCTTGGAGTCGTGGTCCCCGCCAAACCCATGTCCCTAATCTCTCCCCGTGATTACCATAACTCTCGTGGGCGTCGAAGTGACGACGACAAAGAGCGTGAGGGAGAGGCAGAAAACACAAAACAAAACCGCGTTTCGAGCGATCGAGGGTGGCTTGGACAAACGAATACGACTTCTTTCGCTGTCCCGGACATTGGACCGTGGAGACGAAGCAGATCCAAAGGAAATTGAGCCAACAAGTCAGATTTCTGTTCAGGAGTTGTGTGTCCTGGCGCGACAATGTTCCCCGAATCCCGAATTCTCATTTGTGTGTTACGGTAGCCGAGATCGACCAACGACGGCAATGGTCTCAAGGGAGAGGTAGCGAGGTGACGGGAGGAGAAGACGCTTAAACATCAACGGAGTTCTCCACGGAACGCTCCAAAGCTGAATGCCGTTGGAGTAGGATAGGTTTGCGGCGCGCTGAAAACATCGATCGGCAATCACCGTAATGTTCCATCTCGAAGCCTCGGTCCACGCTTGGTGGCCAAACCACCTTCGCCGCCTCCGCTTCCCACCGAAAAGCAGTTCTGCAAGCTCGCCAGTTCTCTCCCGGATGACCTTCGAATCTTTTCGATCCAGCGCGACCTCGCTGGATGAGAGATCTGGACTCCGTCGCTTCCAGCTTCGTTTCAGTTAACGCAGGAATAACGCTCCTCCTCGTGCTCCATGTTACATTCGGAACGTGATCGCCAACATTATGTGTTGTATTCCAATAACTCATTTGCAATCTCACGAAGGCGAACACGACAATGCTGTAGAAGTTTCACGCTTCCTTAACAGCACGGTTCGTTCTTTACAGATACATACCATGGTAGATGCCGTCACAACCTTAGAATCACTGCAACCGCCACGCTGTCATCGTGTGAAATCGCATATTTCGCCGAGACGTCAGTGTCTAGAAGCACACTTTCAGACAAAGCGTCTCTAAAACGAAATGCCTGCTTCTGGCCTGTCTAGACGCGATTTTCGCCAAAAACTCCGTCTGCTTGATGCAAACGCCGTGTCTGGAAGCACTTCTATCGACTCACTGCTGAAACACCAAAACACATTTCAGACATCTACAAAACAGTCCATCCACTTTGGAAGCATGCGTCTCATTTCCAACGCGCCTGTATAAAGGCGCCACTAGACCGACCCACCGCTCCATGCATCAGCTCTCTTCAAATGAGTCTCGATTGCATAATCTTGTGTCTGTCTGGTTCGCCCTGCTTCAGGCTCTGCCGCCTGAGGCAAAGTTGCGACATCACCTCGAGCAGCTGATCGGACTTTTTTTGCATCCGCAAATCTGCAAATATTGTAGTAATCTGTAATCCGCAACGTCGTCTCTCGCTTGCCACTTCTTCAAATCGCCGCGCGGTCCCGCCGCGCGATCGCTGCAACAGTAATCCAGGAAACGTCCGACGTTCAAAATCGCTCTGTTGATTTTCGTCAGTGCGTGGCGATTCGAATTTCGAATGCTCATTTCGAATTTTTCGCGCGGATTTTTCATAAATTTGGTGTCCAATTTGCCCTCCGAAACCGTGACGTCATGGTCGAGAGGACCTTTTGATCGATTTGTCATCGCTTCGACCGAAAACCGCGTCGCTGTTGCTCGATTTCGCGTTGTATTTATAGTTTGTGTCAGCTGTTGTTGCTCATATCGGATCGTTCCACGTTTTGTCTAACGCTGCTGTCGCCTATTTTTGCTGCCCAAATTCGCCTAAAGATGAGGAGATTTGTGAAAGCGGCGGATTAGGGATTATTGATCGATGCTGAACGTGTTTATCCGAGCAAATTTGTGTTTTGTTGATTCTAATGCGTTTCCCTCGATTCCAGGTAAATTCAAAATGGACAATCGCCAGACGCCCGGACAAGGAGGGTTCACCTTCAACCCCACCGCGTCGGTGTTTATACCGAACGTCAACGCGGCGCCCTTCGTCCCCAGGCAGTTCCAGATGCCTCCGCCGCAGCCCCAGCCCCAGCAAGTCAACGCTCCTGCAGGTAAGCCGACACGCATCGACGTTTTTATTTGATCGTTTTCCTCTTTTAGATTGGGAAACCGCGGCGCCGGAAGTCCTCGAAGAAGTTCCAGAAAAGAAAGAAGCTCCCGAAGCTCCGCAAGTTGTGAAGGAGTCGACCAAGAAAGAAGAAGCGCCCAAAGAAGCCGCGCCACCCGCATCCAAGGAGAAGAAAGAAACGGCTGACGAAGTGGCCAGCCTTGCAGCGAAGTTCAAGAAGGCGACATTCGTGGATGGTACGTTTAGATCTTCGATTTATAGGCGAGGAGTACTATAAGGTTAGCCAGATGAGAGAAAGATCAGATGAGGCCAAAATGAAGTCGATGTGAGGGTCAGACGGTGTGGTCTGTGTCTGATCTCAACTTGGAGATGATTAGACGACGTACGTGTGCTGTCTAGACATCAGGTAGGGGTGGGTCATGCTCATTTTCGATGTCGCATACAGCTAAGCGCTCGGATCCCTCGCTAGACCCGCATTCCGATCGGTACACGATAGCTTGGATGTAATGACCTTTCAGAGACGTCTAGGATGGGTCTGACACGTATTGAGCATGTACAGTCTCATGCGGTGTAACCCTTCCGACCGATCCTCTAGGTCCATCTTAGTCTAAACGAGTCTGGCTGGCCTCATATCATGTCTCGGTACTAGTCCGTTCCAAGTAAGCTTTTTTTGGGAGCCAACCATTGGGTCAGCTCCCTAGGGTGAAGTCTCCTGGGCTGCTCCGATGTTATCCGAGAGAGAGCGAAGATGGACCCACCGCACACGGGCGTGCTGGGCGGTCGACTGGACTCGAGAGTGAACGCGAACCTTTTTTATGCGCTTGGCCAGACAGAGTGTCTCGCAGACACAGAAATCGGCTAGTAGACACAAACAGCCGCTTCTAGACAGACACCAGACAAGTGCAGACACGCGCACGTCATTTCCAACGATTTCAAGCTTACGGACCGGTCGTACGGACCGGAAAATGATGAGGATTGCATTGTGTCGCTCCAAGCCTACTATCCCCGCTGCCAGGCGCCTCCGGCGCAAAAACCATAATAAAAATGTCCAAGCCTAAGCTAAAATGCTAGAGAGAGGGTTTATTATTCATTTTTAGGGAAAGTGGAGATGTCGTAGAGCTGAGAAACGCACTTCCAAAAAATGGTAGAATGGCTGATCTCCAAAGCGCCTTGCGATGGGTCCCATCTGTTGCATATGACTAGGTCCCAGGACTTCTATCCCCGCTGTTTCCGACCGGTCGACCGGTCGTTGCTCAGTGAAAATGAAATGTGTGTCGCACATACTCCGGCGTGCCCCAGCTTGCTCCAACATCGGAGCAGCAGTAGACCGGTCAACCGGTCGCGTTTCACCGTGAATGAAAAGCGGACACATCATCTGGACTAGTGCCCATGTCTCAATCCTGCTGAACCCTATCCCCTACCTTCGATCAACCTCTTATGGACCCCGTTTGCAGATGGCTCCAGGAAGAAGCACGTCAACATTGTCTTCTGCGGCCACGTCGACGCTGGCAAATCGACGATCGGAGGACAACTGATGTACCTGACGGGAATGGTTGACAAGCGGACGTTGGAGAAGTACGAGCGCGAAGCGAAGGAGAAGGGCCGAGAGAGCTGGTACCTCTCATGGGCTTTGGACACCAATGATGAGGAGCGTGAGAAGGGCAAGACCGTTGAGTGTGGCCGCGCCTTCTTTGAGACGGAGAAGAAGCACTTCACGATCTTGGACGCTCCCGGCCACAAGTCCTTCGTGCCGAACATGATCTCCGGAGCGAACCAGGCAGACCTTGCGGTCCTGGTCATCAGTGCCCGCAAGGGCGAGTTCGAGACCGGGTTCGACCGCGGAGGACAAACCCAGGAACATGCGATGCTCGTAAGGACCGCAGGCGTGAAGCACTTAGTCGTCCTGGTCAACAAGATGGACGACCCGACCGTCAGCTGGGATCAAGACCGGTTCACCGAGATTCAGGACAAGCTCGGACCCTTCCTCCGCAAAAAATGCGGTTACGGCAAGAATGACGTCACCTGGATCCCCGTCTCCGGGCTTACCGGCGCATTCATGAAGGACCGTCCGGAGTCCTCGGTCGGCTCCTGGTACTCGTAAGTCGCTTTCTATCCCTCTTCCTCTCTCATCTTAGCTGTTCTAGGGGACCGTGTTTCATCGAATACATCGATGACATGATGCCAGCGATCAGTCGCGATTATGACGGGCCGGTGCGCGTCATCATCGCAGACAAGTACAGCGTAAGTCCCTTCTTTCCCATCCACTGACTTCCTTTGCTTCCAGGATATGGGAACAATCATTATCGGCAAGATTGAGTCGGGCGTCATCGACAAGGGCCAAACGATGATCCTGATGCCGAACAGGACGCCGGTGCAGATCATCCAGTGCTGGTCGGACGACGTGGAAACCGACCGCGTGGTCTCCGGGGACAACGTCAAGCTAAAGCTGAAGAACATCGAAGAAGGGGAGCTCCAGTCTGGCTTCATCCTCTGCTCCCCCGACGGTCCCTGCAGCGTCGGCCGCGTTTTCGACGCCGAGGTCGTCATTCTGGACTACAAGTCCATCATCTGCCCCGGATATTCCTGTGTACTCCATATTCAGAACGCCGTGGAAGAAGTCAGTGTCAAGGTAATAACGCTTCTCCCTTATATCCTCCTCTAACTTGGCATATACTCTTAGCTCATCATCTGTACCATCGACAAAAAGACCGGCGAGAAGCAGAAGGGCGCTCGCTTCGTGAAGCAGGACGAAAAGTGCATAATGCGCCTCGTCTCCGCCGAACCCTTCTGCATGGAACCCTTCAAGCTGATGCCGCAGCTCGGCCGATTCACACTCAGGGACGAAGGAAAGACCATCGCCATCGGAAAGGTCTTAAAGGTTGTGGAATAAGGCGAATATTTGAGTATTTGTGGGATTGTTGACCGATATTAAATGATTTAATGGGATTCTCTTGTTTTTTTGTATGTTGTCCTGATTGGTCATATCCTGAGTTGATCTACTTGAGTTGAGTTGTGAGGTAGTCTGAGTCTTAGGAAGGCGTTTCAGAGATGCCCAAGAAGCACAAGAGCGTGGCGAAGCCTCCGGCAGAGGAGGAGCAGTCGTCGTCGAAGGTCGAATACGACGATGACGACGAAGATATCCCCGCCGGTGAGAAGAATCCCAAGTGGTGGGATATTGGCACGTTCGCGAAGGAGGACAACGCTCACGGGATGGTGGCCGAATCGTCCTTCGCCATCCTCTTCCCGAAGTACCGCGAGAAGTACATCCGCGAGTGTTGGCCGCTCGTCGAGAACGCGCTCCAAGGCCACTCCCTCAAGGCCGAACTTGATTTAATTGAAGGCGAGCTTTGTTATCGTTTAAACAGCCCTCTAATTCATGATTTCCAGGAACCATGACCGTCCGGACGACAAGGAAGACCTGGGACCCCTACTGCATTATCAAGGCTCGCGACATGATCAAGCTTATCGCCCGAAGCGTCCCTTACGAGCACGCGGTCAAGGTGCTCCAGGACGACATCACCTGCGACATCATCAAGATCGCCTCACTCGTCTCTAACAAGGAACGCTTCGTGAAACGTCGCGCGCGCCTCGTGGGAAACAACGGATCAACGCTCAAGGCTATCGAACTCCTCACCCAGTGCTACGTCCTCATCCAGGGAGGAACCGTGTCCGCCGTGGGTCCCTTTGAAGGACTGAAGAATGTCAGGTAGGATGAAAAAGCTGATTGAGCTGAAATGCTGATTTTGATATCCTACGTTCTTAGAATGATCGTCGAAGACTGCATGAAGAACATCCACCCGATCTACAACATTAAGACGCTGATGATTAAACGCGAGCTGAAGAAGGACGAAAAGCTGAAGCACGAGAATTGGGATCGATTCCTGCCGAACTACAAGAAGAAGGTGCAAACAGCGAAGTCGACGAAGGATGCCAAGAAGAAAAAGGCACAGCAGTGGAAGCCGAAGGGCGAATACACGCCTTTCCCGCCTGCGCCCGCGATGTCCAAGATCGACAAGCAGCTGGAGAGCGGAGAATACTTCATGAACCAGGCGGAGCGCGAGCGTCAGAAAAAGAGCGAGCTGAAGCAAAAGCACGTCGAGAAGACGAAGGAGAGGGCCGCCGAGCGCGCGAAGGCATTCCAGGCGCCCGAGGAGAAGCCGCGCGCGAAGCAAACGACGCAAAAGCGTGCGGCCGTACCCGTGAATCTCGACAAGCTGAAGAAGAAGGCCAAGAAGGCGGCCGCTTAGGAAGCTTCCCGTCGAAAGTACATGATTTCCGCCCCCCCCCCCGTTGCTATTTGTTGTTGTTGGGAATAAAATCGAATCACCAATTTGTTGTTCTATTGGTCTTTACTACGTGCTTCCTGACTTGTTTATCCTCACAAATCTCTTTCGACGATAGTTTCTTCGCTGTGAGGCTCGCGTTTAGACAGGTCTAATTCGCCATGAGTTCTGTGTGCCCACGGTCGAAATATTTTAGGTCTCTTGGTTTTGTGTATCATTTATCTTAGGTTTCACATTTCTACAGCGAGGTGATATCTGCTGTAGGGTTAGGCTTAGGCTTACGCATGAATATTTTCATTATGGTTTTTGAGAGCGCCGAAAGCGGGACAGTTGGCGGCACAGACTTTGCCCATAGGCTTCGCACTTCTGACAAGCGTAGAATTCTTAAAGGCTTCAAATCTTCCAGCGTTTATGTTTCAATAACTCTGATCGGGTGGATTTTCAAGGAACGCAGCGCTTCACACGTGAGATCTGGAGCGGCCAGTTGGAAGAAGTTCCCCTACTGAATAACGACTGAGCGTCTTGAAAACTCTCGTAGAACAAAAACGGGACGAAATCCATGCTGGAATTTATATTCTTCCAAAACTGAAAGTTCAAATAAGCAAAGAACAATGCTCTCAAGGGTGCGAAAAGGACACGGAAAAACTACTGTGGTTTGTGAGTAAAGCGCAGAAGAGAATTTCACCAAAACGAAAATTCGCCGAGATCGTCGGCCTTCTTTCCTTCCTTCGACTTGTCGGTGGTCTTGACTTCTTCGAGTTCGGTGAGGACGTAGGCTTCGTCCACGGCGCCCTCGTCGTCTTCGTCCGTTCCTTCGGCATCCAGAAGTTCCCCGTCAAGCTCCGCTTGTCCACCCGCCGGATGTTCGGCGGCCTTCTTCGCGTCCTCGCCGCCTTCCATCTTGCGGACGCGCATCGTCGCCTTCGCTGGCTGACGTCTAACCGCGATCTTCTCGAACTGAGTCTGCAAATTCAAGATTGAGTAAAATCCCAAGATCCAATCCTACCGGCTCATCGTCGTCCTTATGCGCCTCCATCAGCTTCTTGTACTTCTTCATCGAGGTCTTCGCTGGCTTCTTTTCGCAGCTCACCTTCTCGAAGACGGTTTCTTCTTCGTCCGCCGCCGATTTCTTCTTCTTCACCTTCCGCGATATCTTCTTTTTCTTCTGGATCGTCGTTCTTTGGGTGACTTCGGTCTTCTCTTCAACCGTTTTAGGTGAAGCGGTAGACTTTCGGAGCTTCGTCGAGGCCGATTTAGACGCTCCCGATGTCTGTTCGACGCAGGTGGTTTCTTCGCCGTCCTTAACATCCTTGGCCTTGAGGGCTTCGGCCGACTTCTTTTTCACCATCTTCGAAATCGCCGGTCGCGCGTGCTTTACCCTCTCGAATTCGGTCGCATCATTATCGTCGGCTTGCGACTTTTCTGGGGCCTTGGTTTTAGGACTTGGCACAGCTGCAGTCGGAGTTGGAGGAGCCTGATCTGCAGCCTTTGGAGAAAGTGATTTTTTGCTCTCCATTTTCGAGGCTAAATCAGCGCTAAAGATAGGAAACAAGGCGTGATCCCACCTTCGTCAGCGGCCTTTTTCTTGCTGCGCTCCAACTTCGCGATGACGGGGTTCGCGTCCTTTACCACCTCAAACACGGTCGCATCCATGTCGACAGACGGTTGCTCCTGAGTTTTCGACTTCTTCGGCATGACGCTAGTCTGCTCATCGAGGGTCTTAACGGTGTCTTGAGTTGCTTCATCAGGCTTCGATGTTCTCGATTTCTTCTTGACCCTCTTGCTGGGCTCCATTTTCGCGACAGCGGGGTTAGCATCCTTCACGACTTCAAACACGGTTTGGTCGTTATCCGCTGATGGCTTCACCTAAACCTGTCTCTAAGAATTGAGAAACAAAAGGACAAATTACCGCAGCTTTTGGTTTCTTTGTCGCGATAACGCTAGGCTCCTCGACAGTTTTAAGATTGTCCTTCTCTTGAGACACTTCCTTGCGAGGGAAAGGAATGTGGATTTCTGGCGCCGCTTCTTTCTTCGGCGTTGGAGGGTGTGCCTCTGGAGGAGGGGCTTCCTTGTGAGGCGACGGAAGATAAGCCTCTTCTTTTGCGGGCGAAGGCGATGTTGGTGTCGATGCCGTTAGAACGGCAGGAGACGCTGGAACCGAGAAATAGTCCTAAACACTAACGTAACCACAGAAATTCCGTAGTCAACTTTGCCATGTTTTTGTCGGTGGTGCATCCAATTGCTGGCAAACTTGCGGAAGGCGCCAGACGGACCGGCTGTGGGTCTTCCATGGCCGATACTGTAAGCAATAAACAAGATCAGAACACGACAAGGAAGCCATTACCTTCGCTCAGAGGACTATTCGATACTTTACAAGGCGACGCTTGCTTCTTGTTCTTCTCTTTTTCTTCGCCTGAAATGTTTCCTTAAGGATAGGCTCATAGGAACTCATCATTACAACCTGATTTGAGTTTCTTCTTCGATTCATGGTGGAAGAGCTCCTTGGTTCCTTCCTTGGTCGTATGTAGAATTCCTTTGGTCCCTTTCACAACCGTTGACACGGCGGTTTTCATCCTTAACATGCATTTAAAGTTTCCAAAATTGAAATTTGTCCTACTTCCTAGCAGCTGCCTTGCGTTTCGAAGGTTCCTCCATTCCTGAGTGGTTCCTGAAATCAAAACTTCTCATTATCCGGAACCCGAAACCGAATACTCACTTTTCATTCGCGGTTTCCACCTTGAATCGCTTCATCTCCTTTACCGACTTCCTCTTGGTCGAATCGTTCAACTCGTCAGCCTTCGTTTGGACCTCTTCTCTGGTGCTCTTCCCGGGATCCTTGGATTTCTTCGGAGCGCTCAGCTCTTGTCTCTTCGAGGACGGTGTGGCTTCGGAGCAACTGACGGTGTTGTCCTGCTGCGTCATCTCAGCGGGACTGTCCGCCTAAATCCAGAATTCAGAAGCGCATAAAAAACAGGAAACTCACCTTGTTGGCTCGTTCACGCCCGGACTGCCCGTTGTTTTTGCCAGCTTGCATTCGTTCCATCAGCGAGGCGTCGGCATCAAATTCCAACTTTCCTTGGTTCGCGCCGCCGGTCAACCACCAGCTCACAGAAATTGCTGCAATCGCGAACGCCCGCAGGATTTCGAGCCACATCGGAACGACCGACTGGGCGTGTCGAGGTGTCACAGCAAGAATGAAGCTTCCAGACGCGGTCGATTGCTTTTAAGGTCATCCGATCCAGAGTCTGCAAATGGGCTAATTAGTCTGGATTTGCACAGGTCGTTGTCTGGAATTGCGCTGTCACTCATTTCGTGTCTCATGCGAGCTCGGAAACGGTTGCATTGGATTTGGACTGGTCTTGTGCCCCAATTGGTTTTGAGGATCGCCTTCCGCAGAGCAGAGAAGCAGGGGAAGGACCCAATTTTCGAATCGAACGTGCGATATATCCCATTCGGAGCATTTGAAACATTGTCGTGTCGGGTCCGTTCAACTTCAGACTTCGCTGGCCTTCGAAATTAACACTCGGAGCGTGTTTCGCGATTTCCGGACCGTTTCGGCTTCCTCTGACCGCAAATCGTCATTTCCAGATCCCCAGAGGCTTCAGAATGGCATCTCCGTGCATGTACAACATAGGAGGCAAGTTCGTTTTCTCATTTTCGACCTAAATTCGATTCGTTTCAGATCGAATCTACGCGGACACCTTCCCCACCCGAAGGCCCCGACGTCGCTTGGACATCTACCGCATCGAGAAGTTCCTAACGACCGAAGATGGCCACATCAACGTAGAAGTGACGCGCTTCTACCGCCGCTGCAACCTGAGCTCCGAGAATCTGAAGCTCGCCGACCGTTATTGTTCGTTTCCTGCTCTAGGTAAGCGTTTGATTTTAAAATTTCGGGCTAAGGATATCTGTTTAGAGAAGCCTGGCGAAAGGATTCAGGGCCTGCCGCTGGAGGCCGACAAGCTCTCCTCGGCGGATCTGAGGACGCTGCGGGAGAAGCAAGTCTTCATGTCGACGATCCCTGTGATCATCGCCGCGTCGGACATTCGCAAGAAGTGCACCGTGAAGATGCTGGCGCCCTGGGAAACGGCGTGCAATTACTTTGGTCGCGAGGTATGATTTAGCTTTAACATTTACGATCTGATATGGCTTTTACAGGACTTGTATTTCTATTTTTGCTCATACAACCCTGAATCTGATAAGGTTATATTCAGCTTGTTATTGGACAGGAAAATACGCCTAGGCCCGAAATTTCAAGCAGATGTGCCGCCACTTGAAGAATGCCAGGATAAGGAAGAGCTTGATGACCGTGATGAGTAAGTTTAAGTTTATCCTTTGAAGCTTCCTGCAGGTATAGTACCGAGTTGGTAATATAACAGCAGCCTTCCCGGACGTCCCCCCATACAGGGTGGCCCAAAAAAAATCACCCTCCCCCTCCAGGCCAGACAGGCCGCACTCAGGCAGAATCGTTTCATTTCGGACCTGAAGACCGGTCGATTTCACGTCATTTGTTAACGAAACCAACCGATCGTTCCTGGCGAGTGAGCTGGAAGTAAACGTTTTAACGAAATAACGCGAAATCGACCGGTCGTTCGCGATGAGTCAGCTTGAAATGGCTCCGCTTCGGAGCTGTCTGGTCCAGCTCTTTTTTTCGGACCACCCTGTAGAGCGCTCAGTCTGGAAGGGCACTTCGTTTTGACCACCCCAATCCGCGGATAGCGGTCGAATCGCCACTGAATCGATGTGCATGTGGCCTACTTGCACTTTTAAAGTGTTCCACACGCTTGCTAGGATCGGTATTTTGCACTACGTGCGCGGAAGAGGCAGCCCTGATCCAAATATCCCCGCTGCCAGGCGCCTATTCATCTGCGGTAGCCCCTAAGCCTATCGCAACCTGGCAGCCCCTACCTACTATCCCCGTTGCAAGGCGCCTACATTGCTAGCGACGATTTTGCAAACCGACCGCTGGCTAAAGTAAATCTAAAAGTGCGAACGGGCCACATGCACATGGATTATGTGGCAACTGTCTGGCCGCTCCCCGTGAATTGTGGTGGTCAAAATGAGGTGCTCCTGCAGACTGAGCGTTCTAGACAGCCTATGGGGTGGGGGAACGTCCGGAAAGGGGGACTTGCTGGTATAATATCCTGCTGGTATACTACCTAAAAATTCATGATTGTCTGCCTTTAGGAGAATTAAATTGAACGAACCCTGGACTCCAGAGGTCACAGAACGCGAGGAGTTGGTTTGCCACCCTCACCACGGCCTGGGCGAAGCGGAACTCCAGCAATTCTTCACCAATGTCGTGTACGTCTATTATATTGGACTTTTGCGCCAGTTTCGGATGGATTTCAGGATGATCAACAATTACAAGCAGGGAAAGCCAATGGACGACGCTCCCCGCGACGCGGTCTACTTTCACGGGTTCGAACTGCTGCACAAGGCCGATTACGACACGACCGACGCGGAAAAACACCTTGTTGCCGCTCCCGAAGCCCTGGACGAGGACAACAACGATGTGGTTAAGCACCAGCGGTCACTTGTCACGTAAGCTTACCAGTCTCAAAAGCGATTTCTAACTGGCCATTTCCAGGGATCCACTCAACCGATGGCGTCAGCAGGAAGTGGACCTGCTCACACAGGGCATATCAATGCTTGGAAAGGACTTCTTGAAGATACGATGCCTCCTACTCCCGTGGAAGGCCTTAGACGACATTGTGGAGTTCTACTTCATCATCAAGACTCTCGAACCCTACAGGGAACGTCGCAAGCGAAAATGGGCCAAAATTGTCGATAAAATCAGGCAGATCTACATTCCGGCCCGCAACCTGCCGCAACCTTCGAGTCCCAAAATCGTCGTGCTCGAAGAAGAAGAAGATGGAAGTCCAGACAGACAATGAGATTGTTGATTTTACATTAATTTTATGAGAAATTTTAAATTTCTGTTGTTGTTATTGTTCTTGCACGTCCGATCTTTGCCCTGTGTCTCTGGTTTCCTCTCTTTCGGCAGCTAATCACGTCTCTCAGACAGCAGAAGCCGTTCTTCGTTGTCTGACAGACCAAAAATCGCCTAATTAGAGTCTGAAATCGCTTCAATTTCCTCATTTTAACCGTGGGAGTGATCGGAATTCGTTCCACCTGTTGTTCATCACTGCAGCCTCTTTTGAAGCGCTCTTTGAGGCCAAAATCGCTCCCGCGCGGCCACGCTTCGTTCTGCAAACCCGAAAAACGAACGTGCGACGAGTTTTGCAACGTTGCACGTTTCAAATCGCGACTCCTGGCACGATCGCCTTTCGCCTCCTCTCGTTCGGTTTCGCTTCCGAATCTCCGCTTCGCTTCTGCTCTTTCTCTGAAGCCTTCTGTGATGTTACCGCCGTGTTGCCAGTCGTGATTTCCAGTGCTTTGCCGTTTTTCTGCCCAATTTTGGGCGCATTTTCGCGATTTCTTGCATGCTTCCACAACTCGAAATTCTCCTAATTTTCCAGATATGAGCTCAATTGGAACAGGATACGACTTGGCCGCGTCGACCTTCTCCCCGGACGGCCGAATTTTCCAAGGTGAGTCGCTCATCGCCTTCAACCCTCTCCTAACCCCATGATTCCAGTGGAATATGCACAGAAATGCGTCGACAACAGCTGCTCCGTGTTCGTCATCCGCTCCACGAAAGGCGTCCTGATGGTGGCGGACAAGCCCGTCAACTCGAAGCTCACAGTGACGGTAAGCTTTCTATGGGTTTGGCTCCAGTTCTGACATCTTCTTGTAGGCCGCACACCCGCGTGTATGCAACCTGGACGAGTTCACGGGATTTGCCAGCTCCGGATTGTACCCCGACTCCATGGCGCTAAAGGACTATTGCACGTCCGAAGCCGTGCAGTACCTGAAGCAGTACCGCCAAAAAATGCCCCTCAAGCAGATGGCCCAGCAGTTGGCCGAATACACGCACTATTTCACGCTCGGCGTCCATCGACCCTACGGAGCCTCCGCATTCCTCTGCCGCTGGACTAAAGAGGTATGCCTTCATTCTTAGATCGTGCCTTATATCCTCGTTTCAGGCCGGAGGACAGATCTTCCTCGTCGAGCCGTCGGGCACCTGCTTCGAGTACAAGGCCTGGGCCATCGGGAAGCAGCGCCAAGCCATCAAGGCGGAAATCGAGAAGATGAAGTACGAGGAACTCGATATGGAAGACCTCGTCAAGATCGCCGCCAGGGCCGCCGTCATCTGCCGCGGAGTGGACTTCGACGACCCGGACAAGCTCAAGATCGAGATGCTCTTTGCAGGCGAGTACAACGACGGCAAATTCGCCCCTGTCCCGCAACACCTGATCGAAAATGCCGCGGCGGCAGCCCTCGCCGAGTACGACGAGTAGGAACATTGATGAAACTTTATTGTTCTAATTAATTTGGCTTATAAATTATACGTGCGAGTTTGGGGTGATCTAATATTGTTGCTTTGCTCTGGTTTGTACTTAATGGTCATTTGGAGGCGGTCGGGAGCAGATCTTCGGGAGGAAAGTCGATTAAGGATCCTCAAGGTTATTTCAACGTTGGTAGCACGTGTGACAAATGCAGTTGGTCTCGCCACGGTGTTTGCAAACTTGCAGAAGATTTCGAATCGCGCGTGAACGTCTGCTTGCGGCTGGCTTGATTTCCGCATTTCTCGCGCTTTTGGTAGAATTCTCGGCTTCCCGTGTTTAAAATCCACGTTTTTCCAGATATGCAAGACCTAATCGACGAAATGGGCTTCCGCCGCGACGGGCGGAAGGGCGAACAAGTCAGGAACGGCGTCTTCCGGCTGAACTGCTTCTCTAACGCCGACGGATCTGCGTACCTGGAACAAGGAAAAACAAAGGTGGGGAAGTGTTGGATGAAGGGTTTCAGGGATCGCTCGGGTGGCGAATTCTATTCTATTCGGGTGGCGAAAGCGAGCGACACGATGAAATAGTGATGACCTCCCTGACTGATTTTCACTGCCCTTATTGAGACAGTCCGAACGTAAAGCAGAGCGACCTGACAACCGACCCCGCCCGGGAGGCATTTCTCCCTTAAGATGGGCGACGAGAACAGAGGTGCGGTCTGGATGAACAAAGTGCGTCTGGAACGGAGAAGCTGTGGTCAGATGAAAGAGGCAGTGGAGCGGTCGGTCGCTTAGAGCGGAGAGCGGACAGACAGCACTCCACCGCGCTTGCCGTCGTGAGTGAGCGCCGACTGTCGTTCTCGACAGACGCGTCTCAGACAAGCTTTTGTCTTAAGCGGGTGACTTTAGCTCCTCGGATCTTATTCCTTTATCTTAAATGTCAAGTTTTCCGCTAAGTGTCCCGTTTTTCAGGTCCTCTGCGCAGTTTACGGTCCCCGCGAGCCCCGGCAGCGAAACCGACAGCTCGAAGACCGCTGCTTCGTCAACTGCCAGTTCAGCCAAGCACTCTTTGCCCCAGCCAGCCAAGCCCGCCGCCAGCGAGGAGACCGAAAGGGCCACGAGCACCAACGACTCATCGAGAAGGCGATGGAGAACGTCATCACCACGACAAGTTACCCGCATTCCCAGATCGACATTTTCTTTGAAGTCTTATCTGTAAGTTACGCTTATCCCAAATACCTCTCCTTAAAATGTAGCTTTTAGTCCGACGGGTCAGTCCTCTCCACGTGCTTCAACACCGCGATCTTGGCACTGGCGGACGCGGGAATCGCAATGAAAGGCCTGCCAGCTGCAGTTAGTCTGGGCATTTCCGAATACGAACCCTGCGTGGACCTCTGCGGCCGTGAGGAGAATCCTCAGAATCCCGTCATTACGATCGCGATGATGGGCAAAGACGTCATCATGATCCACCTCCAGAACTACGTCCTCCAAGACCGCGTGGCGAAGATGCTGGACGCCGGAGAAGAGGCCTGCGCGAGGATGAGCGGCATTATGGAGGCCGCGATTATGAAACATTTGAAATTGTCGTTCAATAAGATGGAGAAGAGGTTCGCGGCACCTGCTGTTGTTTAAACCTTGCATCTTTTGGTCGTTTTGTTGTGTGGATTATTCTGTTTAAAAGTTCAAGAACTCGTGGAAATAGCTTTGGATGAAGCGCTTGTCGCTGCTTACCTTTATCCCCAGACTTCTATAGGATGCTGAAGGTGCGTTTTAGATGCCCAAGCAAGACATTCTGCACAAGGATAACCGATACGCCAAAGATCCAGTCGACATCATGGCGTTGGCGAGGAAGTATAAGCAGATTAGGCCGCTGTGTAACCTGACTCGGCAACATACGGTAAGGATGGCGTGTGAATGTTCTGAAATGTCCTCTTTTGTTGCAGCTGAAGCTGGATTACGAGAGACCGGAAGCGATCCGAGTGTTGTCCACGCTGTTGCTGAAGGAAGACTTCAATCTGACCGTCGATCTGCCCCACGGAAGACTCGTTCCCCGAATCCCTCAGCGCCTGAACTACATATGCGTTGTCCGCGATTTCATTCGCAAGAACAACATCGACGCGAAGGATGTGATCGGCCTGGATGTCGGTAGCGTTGAATTCTGTATATGAATCTTGAATTTTGTGATTTCCAGGCACCGGCGCTTCGTGTATTTACCCTCTCTTGGGCGTCAGGGAGTGCGGCTGGAAGTTTTGGGCCACCGAAATCAACGAGAAATCGATTAATTTCGCGAAGAAGAATGTAGAGGCCAACAAGCTTACGGAGGAGATCACGTTTGTCAAACCCGATGATTCTACGCTGATCCAGGAACTTGGCGAACGAGCAGATGATAAGGGCAGTCCGATCACCTTCGTCATGTGTAATCCTCCATTTTATGACGCCACCGAAGGGAAAATAGTAGTTAAACCATTCACGCCTTTCCTATTAGTGTGAGTCTTTCAGAAGTACCAGAACAATGGAGAAATGTGCGAAAACACCGGAGCACCTGAGGGCAATCGACCTGCTCCACACTCAGGAACAGTGGCACAGGAGAGCGAGCTCATCACCGAGGCATCCCAATTCTTGCTCGACCATTTAGATGACAACTTCTGTTTAGGGTGGAGAAGTCCACTTTATCAGAAGGTTGATCAGCGAAAGCCAAGCTTTGGAAACGAAGATCAAATTTTACACCACGATGATGGGCAAAACCAGCACGCTGCAGACAGCGAAGAAGATGCTGGACGAACTTAAGAAGGAAACGGACGTTCGATACACGGAAGCCATGCTGAGGCAAGGAAAGACGCATCGTCCCGTGGTGATTTGGACCTTTGACCCGACGTTCGATTTGAAGGTCGAGTCTGCTTTCCCTGTGAAGAAGCCGAAAGTGAAAAAGACGAAAATGGATGGCGCTCAGCAGAACGGTCGGGTGGCCAAGGAAAACCATGGGAAGGATGAGGTTGAAGAGATGGAAGAGTAAGTATAGCACGATTATACTTGTATTTTGTAAATAAGCTGTTAAAGATGTTACGGGTTAATATAAGTAAATGATATTATTAATGTTGACTTACCGGGTGCGGACTTGGCTTGCGTACAGGGTGTCCCAGCGTAGACGGGAGAGGTTTTCCGTTGAATATTTTTCATTATTGGGTCGGATCTTAGCAAATTTCGGTTTTTCTGAATCAGGAGAACGGTGCTGTTTTTTCTAAAAGTGCATACAAACCAAGAAATTTTTGTGCCATTAAAATTGTACTGTTCTCCTGCTTTAGAAAAACCTAAGTTTGCTAAGATCCGACCCGGTAGTGAAAAACAATCGACGGAAAACTTCTACGGTCTGCGCTCGAACACCCTGTACAGGGTTGCCCAAAAAAACCTAGACCAGGCAGGGGGGCAGAGGCATGTCTGGAAATCGTCCGGTGTCTGTTGGCCGACCGGTCGGTTTCGCGTTATTTGTTTGGGAAACCGACCGGTCTTTCCAGGCGAGTGATCTTCAAATGGCTCCGCTCCGCGATTTCCAGACATGCTTCTGCCCCCCTGTCTGGTCTAGGTTTTTTTTTTGGCCACCCTTTAGAATTCCGGCTTGCAGGGTAGAATAATTGACCGAGCAGACTCCGACCGACAGTCCAACGCCTACGATCGAGCCGTGAATGACCAGATTCAGCGAACCCAGGCTGTCAAGACAGGCTGGATCTGTCTTACTCGGAGGCAGGCAGTCATTCGCTGCTTGACGTCCGGCTGCGACTTGTCGAGCTCTTCCCGGAAATCCCAGAGCGGCAGATTCGACCGACCCACCGCTCGCCACCGCTGACCGTCTTTCACTGCTCTCGACTGACCACTCTGAAGAGTCTGGAGTCCGCTAGAGACAAGATGTCTGCTATACCGTAGACGCCCGTCCTGAACACCGCCTCCGCCGGCCGCTCATTTCGCATCTTTCCATTCGCATGCTGCGGTCGGACGTCGCTCAAAATATTGGTGAACGATTATCAAATCACTCGACGGGAAATGAATCGGACCGCGAATTCGGGACTTTTTTTCCTCGTCGTTGTCTCTGTTTTTGTCAACTCGCTGCCTTCCGGAAATGAAACTTCCCCTCCGCTCGACGTGAGTCATGTTTATGCCGCTTTTATGTTCCAAATTTCATTTTAGGCGGTCGAAAAGCAAGAACCAGCTGGTTTTCGAATCGCGTTTAGCAATTCAACGTAAGTTGGACCTTTATTTCGTTTCAATTCTGCTATTTTTTCCAGGGAATCCTATGAGAAACGAAACAAAACTGTCCTTCTTGACGATAAACCGAAGTCTGAGTAGTTCTCTTCAATTTTCAGCTCTTTGGAGAACTGATTTCAGGAGTCAAGAGCTTCGCAAGCCCGCCATCGCTCCCGACAAGATTATCTACATCGCTATCGCGATCCCCTTGGGCGTGATCATCATATGCGGCGCCATTGGAGTCGTCATTTGTTGTTTTTGCTGCAAGACGAAACATGAAGACGTGGATAGTTGTAAGAACAGCTTATTTAAACGAGACATTAATGGCTATTTTAAGTGTCAGAAACCTTAGAAGACGGAACTAAAGGGCCGCTGCTTGAATCAACAGGAGTTTCTTCGGAAATTATGGAAATGCTGCGGAAGGCGGCACCACCCCCGGAAGAGCGCGGGAAGCGAATGCCATTCAAAATGACCGCCGGTATGTTTACCTTCAAAGGTCCTCTGCAAATACGGATTTTCACGAATCCGCCGAAGGTAAAAGTCGATATTTCGGTTGTAACTGATTGATATGCTTTTTAGAATCATCTGCTCCAGAACATCGAACCAGTGCATCAGTTCCACGGCGAATTTGTCTTCGATGAAATCTTGAATGAGGTCAGTTTTAGCAAATCTTATGCGCTGCATACTTTCTCAGGTTTACGAGATGGGCTGGGACGTAGAGGAGATCAAGTACGTTTACGACACAACGAAAAGCAGCCTTTTGAAGCCGAAAAGGAAGCACAAATCGCTGAGGTCGCCTCCGGACTTGAAGCAGCAAGCGCCGTTCGTCGCTCCGAAGCCTGAAACTCGGTCAGAACACAAGAAGATGGCGTCGATAAGCTTGGATATGACGGCGGGTGCTCCGAGCTCCGCGTCCACGATAAAAGAAGCGTCGACGACGTTCGCTTTCGACGAGCCGGAGAAAAGCCGCTTCGGGGACCGGGATTGTTTGAGCAGCGCGCAGGAATTCAGTTCCTTGAAATCTCCAAAAGGATCCCAGAAATAAACACAATGCCGGTCTTGAGTGGAATTACGTGAATCCGTCCTTCGTCACAGTAACAGAACAACGAGCGTGCGGCAGAACTTTTGCATCAAATTTCGCTTGCTCACCATCGTTCGAATTCGCGACTTTCGGTTTTTTGCCTGCTGCTGTCATCGTATCACTGTTTTTCGCGATTTCTTCCCGTTGGCGTCCTCATTTTCGCCTGTTTTTCAGAAACCATGGGCGAGAGCATCTTCGCCTGTTGCGTGCTCCCCAGCAAGAAGGCGCGGCGTCAAGCTGAAGAGGAAAGCGCGCGGATGGAGCGAGAAGAAGCCGAACGCCTCCAGCGCGTAGAAGAAACCAGGGCGTGGAACCGTTCACAGAGGGAAGCCAGTCGGCTGATGGCGGAGCGCGAGCATCTCCAGAAGGCTGCCGATGAAGCCGAGGAGATCCGGGCGAAATGCGCTGCGCTGCAGAAGAAGCTCGCGGAAGATTCGTTGAAGTCCGTCAACGACACCCGCCGAATCATGGAGCTCGAGGAGAACCAGCGAAAGGCCACGGAAGAAGCCGAACGCCTGAAGAAGGAACTCGAAACGCTCCGGCAGTCCGCTAGCGAGATTGCCCGACAGAAGGAGCAGCAAGAAGAACTCCACAAGAAGGCGTTAAAGGAAGCGGAGGAGCTCCGGGACGAAAACCAGATGCTACACAAGAAAATCAACGATTCCCAGAAGTCCTCCAGCGAAGCTTCTTGTCCCATTTCGCATTCCAGCGAATCACCGGCAGAGCGAGCAGAAGTCAAGCCCCGGCAGAGCGAGCAGAAGTCGACGAACCTTCGGAAAGGATGCCGCAAGCCCGCCGACGGCGAAATCGACGCGGAGCTCCAGCGAAGGGCCGATTTCTGGAGGCAGCGCCTTAGGAAGAACGTGCGTGTGGTCAACAACACGACGGTCTGCGTGCGGGTCGGTAGCGGTTGGGAGTCCATCGAGGATTACCTGCGGTAAGTGCTTTGTCTCCTTAGCATCTCCGAGCCTTATCTCCATTACAGCCATCACCCAGAAGCCAGGATGGACTACGTCACCCCGAGCGGAACGGGTGCGCGGAGTGCATTTTCGCTAAGTATGGGCGCGACGCCTCTCACGTCACGCAAGCCGTCCACGGATTACGGCACCAAATAATTCGTAGCTCTAATTGTTAAAAGCCATTTGTATTAAAAGTTTTGCCTTGTGTCTCTGTTCACTCGTCCAACCGATCTTATTTCTTCCATACAGGGTGGTCAAAAAAAAATCCTTTTGCCAAACCTCCGGCTCGCCGCTCACTGGCTAGACGGAGCGGAGTCATTTCGAGCTCACAAGGGAACATTCCCAAGTGTGAAATTCAAATCGAGCTGAAAATTGGTGAGCAGATAGATCTCGACGCGCTGATTCCGAAAAAAATAGGTCTTACCTGCGAATGCGAGGTCTAAATTGCCTAAAAGGGCATGTCTAAAACGGGAAAACCGACCGCTCAGCAGCCGTTCATCGGTTGTTTTGCGTGAAACATGGCCACTCACGGTCGATCGAGCTAAATTCAAGGCTAAAAAAGCTAAAGAAGCTAAAGCTAAATCAAGCTAAAAAAGGTCAAAAAAGGTCACACTTGTTAATAAATGTTGAATTTAGATCGATCGACCGTGAGTGGCCATGTTTCACGCAAAGCAACCGACTCTTTCAGCCGAAATGAGGCGAACTGCAGACGAGACGCATTTTGCAGCGCCAGACAGGAAGGAGCCATTTCAGTCTCAGGCGGGAGCCATTTGAAACTGCTGAGCGGTCGGTTTTCCCGTTTTAGACATGCCCTTCTAGGCACTTTAGACCTCGCATTCGCAGGTAAGATCTATTTTTTCGGAATCAGCGCGCCGAGATCTATCTGCTCACCAATTTTCAGCTTGATTTGAATTTCACACTTGGGAATGTTTCCTTGTCAGTCGCGAGGAACGACCGGTCGGTTTCGCTAACAAATAACGTGAAACCGACCGGTCGTCCGCCCCGCGCACCCTCGAAATGGGGCACTTCCGTCTGGCCAGTGAGCGGCGAGCCGGAGGTGTCTGGCGAAAGGATTTCTTTTTTTGGCCATCCTGTACAAGTGTAAAGTGATGTTTCCTAGACGCGAACTGTGCTTGTCTGCTGAAGCGTCTGCCCGACGCTGCAACCCTTAAAAGGGGCGCAAGGCTGTCGGAGTGCCACTCTGTCGCTCGTGTCACCTGGGGGAGCGGTCGGTCGAACGTTTCAGCGTCCAGCGGCCAGAAATTTCCAGCGATGAAAAGTCAGCTCGGAGGTCCGAAGCGGAAATTCAAGGACAAAGAAGGCGGATGCGGTTGCACCACCGATGAACGCAAAACCGTCGAAGACGACGAAGTGTCTATCACCGAAGACGTCCGCGGCGCCGAGTACTACCATGGCCTCGTACCCAAGGCAGATGTCGAGCCGCTGATGAAGAACGACGGCGATTTTCTCCTTCGCAAGACCGAAACCAACGGAGAGTGGCAGCTTTTCAGGCTTTCACTAATTTTATTGTTTTAGGTCAGATCGTCCTCGCTTTATCAGTGCGTCATGAAGGCAAGACACGCCACTTCATGATCAATCAGGAACCAAACGAAGGATTCTACTTGGAGTCGCATCGCGAGAAGACGATCGCGGAATTGATCAGCTGGCACAGGGCGACCAAAGAACCGCTCTCTGCGGCCAGCCAAGCGGTGATTCGAAGGCCTGTGGAACGTCCGCCTTGGATTCTCAACCACGACTGTATCAAGCTGGCAAAGAAGCTCGGAGAGGGTGCTTTTGGAGAAGTGCGTTTAGAGCAGTTGAAACCTCGAAATGTGGTTTACGTTTTTAGGTGTTCCTAGCCGATTACACGGAGTTTGGAGGAAAGGAGAAGAAAGAAGTGGCTGCAAAAACGATGCGTGAACAAGCGACCCGAGAAGCACGTCTTAAGTTCATGAAAGAAGCTCGTTTGATGCGGAAATACAAGCACAAGAACGTCGTTCAGTTCCTGGGAGTAGCCGTCCATGAGCACCCGCTCATGATCGTGATGGAGTTCTGTCCTGGTATGGATTAAAGTTCGTGTTTTGGTCTAAATTTAAATGTTTAGGAGGCTCGCTCCTCTCCTACCTCCGTAAGGAAAAGGGCAAATCGACGCTTTCCACGAAACATCGATTCGTCCTTGAAGCCGCTTCTGGTCTGATGTATTTGGAGCGCCAGAAGTGCATCCATCGTGACATCGCCGCGAGGAACTGCCTGCTCAGCGCTAAGACCGAAGTCAAAATTTCGGATTTTGGAATGTCCGATGACAAGGTGTTCATGCAGGACGACAAGCTTGACAAGGTGGGTAGTTGGGCCGGTTCTTAGGTGAGTTGCTGTGTTTAGGTACCCGTGAAATGGCTCGCGCCGGAAACACTCCAACAGAAGGTCTATTCGAGCAAAACCGATGTTTGGTCTTATGGAGTCCTTGCGTGGGAGATCTACTCCGATGGCTCCGAACCGTAAGAATCGTTTTCGGGAAGAACTTGACGTAGACCTTTGCTTACTTAGGTATCCGGGCCTTACCAACGTTCAGACCCGAGCGAAGATCGTGTGCCAGAATTACCGCATGGAGATGCCGAAGGAATGCCCGAAACAGATCGCCGCTCTGCTGTTGACGTGCTGGGACAAGGACCCAACGAAACGCCCCGATTTCGCGAAGATCCACCGAACCCTCAAGGAGCTGAAGGACCGATCGCAGCAAGGTGGCGTGGCCACCTAAACGGATTTTGGTCGATAAATTATTTGCCTGTGACCATAGAACTTTTGTTGTAATTCAAAGGTCGTTTTTTGATTTCAGAAAACACCGATGTTCCCAGCACTTTCCTGAGTTGACCCTGATGCACCTGAAGACGTAAGCGCATGCCAGGACTCCAGTGTTCAAAGCGGACCCCGCTCGTTCGTTCCCAAGGACCAACTCCGCGTCTTTTCTCGCTACAAGTGGGCGAGAGGCCGAGTTTTCACAAAACCTTAATTATGTCGAGGGGCGCGGTTCGCGGTAAACAGAGCGTTTTTGGGAACGTTCCCAGCAGTGCCGCGGAGAACTGTTTGCGTCAGTTTTTCCCACACGGTCTCCCCGCCTTCCGCACGTTTAAATGCGCCCCAGCGGCCGGGGAATTCATTAGCTCTGCCAGCAGCACCTGGCCGCCGCTCTCCTCAGCCTCTCTCCCACTTCAGCAGCCATGCTCTCCCTAACCGTCCTCGCGAAATTCCTCGCCCTGGCCATTGTCCTCTGCTCCGTCGCTATCTCCGCTCTACCGTACTCCGACGGCGCCGAGTCGCCCTACATGGAACCCTATCTCAACCAGTAAGTCCCTCATCTCAGTGGCACTTCTACTAATCTCACTTTTCCAGGTTCGAAAGTTCCCTCAGCTACCAGCCTCGAGTGCGCAAAGCCGGTCACCTCTCGAACATGATGCGCATCGGCCGCTCAGACCCGTGGATGAACCGCGAAACTCGCGAATCCGCCGACAACAACGCGAACTCGCTCCGTGGAAAGATCTGGCTTTTGCCTTAAAGTAGGAAGAGGTGTTCTCGAAATCTTCGGAAGGAAAATCACTCTTTTCTTTGTGTAAATATGAGCACGCGAGAATAAATTTGTAGTCGTTGTACGTCATTTTTGGAATTCTTGGAAACGACCGGTCGAGGATGGGCAGAAGGGGGAAATAAAGATCGAGAGAGACACAGATGTCTCAGACTTGGAATTCAGAAATGTCTACCGATGATTCAGTGGAAAAGCCAAATTGGAAAAACAAGACAAGAGCGATTTCAGACTCAGACCGTATTTGAGGGTTACTGTATGATGTCGGCTTAAAATCCTGAATTTTCACATATACACAAGTGTAAACTTGCCAGACGTGTTCGGATTACTGTACGCCATAAATTAACTCTTAAAGTCGTTTAGCTTATTTAGCGCATAAATTCAAACGCATAAATCAAAACCCAGACTTATAGCCGCATAGATGAAGCCAATCATGTCCATAATTTATCCTTATTTGTCAGCTGCGCCTACGCCATAACATCACAATAAACAGATAAATCTTAATCTTGACTAGCGTCACTTTTAATTCAAAACGCTCTTATTTTTAGCGAACAGCCTTTTTATGTATTCTGTTGCCTTTAGCCCGCGTTTCCTTCAAGCGTCGATAGGCTTTTTAAAGTAAGAAAGCACCAAAAACGTGAATTTTGGTCATTGAAACGCATCTTGTGGCTCATTCCAGGTTTACGTGGGGTGACTTCGTCTTAACCCAACGTATACGGCAGCCCGTGTAATTTACGCAGTTTTGGTCGTAAAACCGGCTGTTTGTGAAAAAACACGTCCGTGGCAGTCTCGGCTAATTAGCTTCATTGGCTCCATGAGTTATGGATTCAAGGTATATCGTGGGAAATCGACGTAGAGAATGTCGTAAGCCATGTAAACAAGCGTTCAAGCCAAAAAAGCAAGAGAACAAAGACGAAGAACGGACGTTTTCTTTTGTCGACAGGTGGATTCACGGCTTAAAATAATTACTTCTCTTTTTGTGCGTCAAAATATAGAAAAAGGGTTTTTTGGGACTGTGAGGTCAGAAGTTGGGAGTCTACGAACAAAGCGGGGTGAAAATTTGCTCAAAATGGCTTTAAGGGAGGGTTATTTCAAATGAGCACTTCTTTAAGGCTCTGCTAAAAGTTTCAAAGTCACAAATTTTAAGCTCAAACATCATTTACATTTAGTGATAAACCTGTGTTGCTCTCTGTTTATGCGCAGTTCTTGGGAAGCTACAAGTTTTTGAACCTGTCAAGCAGCTGAGAAAAAACCTGCTACGCTAAAGTGCAGGAGCAAATCAAAGATTAAATCTAAGTCTTCAGGTTTCGCTTGCTTGGGACTGCATAGAATATAAAAAATGGCTTCAGAGTTGCATATTGGGACATCAAAACAACAGCTGCATTTTTATGGACTTTGAAACCTTAGGAATATTTTATCTTCTAAGATAAGCGTCTTTGTTTACCTTGTCCCCTGTATTTTAACTACAAGTCTATACATCTGAAAAAATCGCAGTCTGGCGTCGCTGCTACAATTTGCCTTTCATGTAAGATTTCAACTCGCTAAAGGATATACATACCTTCTCATAACCTTAAAACCGACCAGAATAACATTTGTGGACAACTGCCAAGAAACCACGTTTTTCCCAGAAAGGCAACTGACGTCAAGATTCCAACAATCGATCCTTAGAAGCGGTGTCAAGAGGAAAAAACAACGAATTGCCGGAGATTCTTAGTCCACAAAACCATGTCATGGAACATCGAATTTTGGCCTCACTTTTTAAGTTCTTCCAATTTGGAAATTTTAGAATGTGGTCAAACACGTGTAGTTGCGCTAACAACAAAAACACAAAGGGTTTAAACTGTGGGAACATGGAAGGCTCCAGAAATGAGTTTATGTGGCTAAGAATTGGGTTGGAAACAAAAACAAGGCCAGGGAAGCATAGAACCCTCATGGGATTCTGTGATCTTTTACACCCTTGCAAGGTGACAGTCCAAAACACCCAAAATCAGATCCCAACTCTTTCCTAACCCCCTATGGCAAGCACTTTCACTCACTAACCTTCCTCACAACCCCATATCCCTTAATTGTATCTCCTCCACCTTTGTCACAACAACGCATCGTTTATCGACTGTAAACCCAAATAACCTCCCCATCCTCCAAAACTGGCTGCTTCTCACGACCCAAATCCAATCTTAGCTCTTTCTTCGCTGCAACGAGTCCCATGCGAGTCCCCCGTGATCCGTTGGTTCCCTGCACGAGCTCTTTCCTCCGCCTTCGTCACTCGCGCCTCTGCAAAATCCGCGGAGGTGGAGAAAGCGAAAACAAATCCGCCCGTGCAGGTGACCCTAATCCCGAAGGTGGGCAGTAATTACGCAAAAAGATTCTCAGATCCAAAGTCGTTCGTCACACTCGATCCTCGAATCTCCGGGGATGTTCATTTCTGCCTTCTTCGGTGTTCTCCTAGGCTCTTTTCTGCCTTCGGCCTCGGGATTCTTCTTCGGGGGTCTCGGCGGAGGTGGCGGCGGGTGCTCCTGCGTTCCGCGATGTCCTCCGCCACCCGTTTGTCCCCAGCCGGTGCCTTGTAGCCAAGTCGTCATCCCCAGCTGCCCCTCCATCTCCTACCCTACTTACATGCCTTCTCCCAGCTACCCTGCGGCTTATCCCTCCTTCGCCGTCCCTGCACCCACTTCCTACGGCGGTTACGTGACTCCAGTCATCCAAGAACGAGGCTACGTGGCTCCTGTGATCCCAGATCGTGACTATGTGGCTCCTGCACCTCCCGAACCGATCGCCCCAGTTTCGGTCCAAACGGAGACGATCACAACCGAAGGCGGATATCCAGTGAATCCAGGAAATCCTTACGGGCCTATCGCGATCGGAGCGGCTTCCAGAACAGGAATACGGTCGCCTGTCGTGGACAACACGGTCTTCATAGCCACACCGAGCGCCACGGACACTCCGAGGACGGTTTCGCCCGACCTCTACGACGACCACGACGAGGATCCGAACGTTTCGAATCAGCAGACGCCTCAGCTTAAAGTGGCGCCAGTGAGCCGAGAGCCCGCGCAGCTGATTCCCGCCGATATGATGTCCAAGAGGGCCAGAATTCTTAATGGGATCAAGGTAGGAGAGCCCTTTAATCAAGCGTAACTAGCCTCTTTAGGAAAAGGTCCGAAATCCACACGAATACGACCGAAATCCCCCTGTTTACGACAAATTCCGAGAAGATGATCTTGACCCGGCAATCTGTAACAGCATACCACTCAAACGCATAATGACAAAGGTATCGTAAGCCTTCTAGGGCCTCTCCTAACCACCTCCCCCTAGGCCATGACGGACGAACTCGCCTCGTCGAAGAAACTCATAAAAAAGGCGACAAAAGTGATGTTCGGTGTCGCCTTCGATGTCCTCTGTGCCGACGAGGACTTCAGCTACAGTATCTACTCGCGCCACTACTGCGAAACCACCAAAGACAACGTCACTTGCTTCGCGTTCTTATAAACCTCTATAAAACTGTTCTAAAATCACTTCGTCTTCGCTTTTTCCGCAGCTTCTCTGCCCTCGGCTTCGATCTTCAAGTTCAAAAGTTGATGCAGCTGCTCGTCGGCGAACTTGTCTAGCAGGTCCGAACACAATTCCTTTCCTAGAGCGCCCTTGGCTATCCCGCTTGTCGAGAGCTGCTTCGAGAGCATTGTGCAGTATTCGGTCCATTCGCGAAGGAAGACGAGCGCGTGTTGGGGCGCCGCATCCCGGTGACGCCGGAATTCATCCTTGACGTACTGGTCGCCCATGTAACGCACCTCCTGGGGAAGACCGTAGTGGAGCCTGGAAAGCGATTCTTAGGACTTGGTTTAGCTAAGGAATCTTACCTCAAGATGCGCTTATAGAGGACGAGAGGAAACCTGTCGACGGCGATCTTCCTGACGGCCACTTTGACCGCAGAAGCGCTCATTTCGCGTGCGAGAGATCCCTTAAACCAAACGCAGCACTAGGATAGCACCTTTTACTGATTTCACATAGAAATTCTGCAAGTAATATAACCCTTAGGTCGAACAACCTCGATACATCGGAATAATAAGAACAATTCACAAAATTCAGCCGTATTTTCAAGAGAACAATTCCAGAGAAAGACAAGATTTTCGGTCTCTACGTCCTGCGGCCTCGTTTGGGCGCCGGCGTGGGGGTGAAGATCGAAGCGGCCTGGCGACGGCGAGTCCGCGAGGTGGCGATGTTGCCGCCGGAAAGGTCCGGTTCCTTGTCCGAGCCGGAGGAATCGGCGCAGGAGGAACACATCCACCCGGCCAAACGTGTCTTCTTGGGCATCGCAGCGAGAGGAGGATCCAGGCACGCCAGGTGGTAGTACTTCTTGCATACGTCGCACAGCGCGAGGAGGTGCTGATCGTGCGACTTGTGGCACTCGTGGCACGTGTTAAGGCGTGGAGCCTGTTTGAGAGCGGTCGCCGGAGATTTGAGTTGCGATCCCGAGGCGCTGCGACCGCGAGGTCGACCGCGTTTCTTAGGAGAGCTGGAAGCGGAAAAATCAGGCTTAGCAGCCAGAAAGCTAAGCTTACCTCGGCATATTGGCCACAGGAGTGATCTTCTTGACTCCGAGATTGGTCATCAGCGTATAGATCGACTGCATCTTCCGGTCCACCTCGTCAACGCCCTTCTTGACCTCCTCGTTCTGGGCTTGAAGCCTCTCCGCGTCCTCCAGTAATGAATCCTGCTTCGCCTTCATCTCTTCGATCTTTTGCTGCAGGGCTGCGGCGTCCGCCTTCGCCTTGGGGATCACGTTCTTCTGCCGGTGCTCGAAGTACCGCACGAACTCGGAGGAGAATCCAGGCGTCAGGTAGAACATCTTATCGATGCGGTTCACCTGGCTGAAGCCCTTCTTGAACTGCTCCGCGCCTCCCTCGATATGATGCTCCATCTTCTCCTGCATTCCGTGAATAAACTCTGGATGCTGGTGGAGATAACGCGGCCCGGGGTGCTTGTTGTACTTGATGTTCAGCGATTTCCAGTTGTCCATGTGGATGCGCTTCTGGTTCTCCTTCTTGCGCGTTTCCCGGGCGTTGAGAATCTTCCGGCGGTAGTTGACCATGCGCCGTTCTTCCTCCGCGTGCATCCGCATGTAAGCACGTCGCTGGGTCTTGATCTCCTCTTGGGTCGCGTGCTTCTTGCAGGCAACGATGCGGGGATCCACGGCGTGGGAACTGGTTCCTTCACCTGAGGTCTCACTGTGGTCGAACAGCATGCCGTGCCTGGAAACATCCCAAATAAGCAACGATTCTAAGGCTTGAAAAAACTCACTTTTGAGCACAGGAGATGTGGAAATACTGCTTACACATGGCCGCGTCGCACTGGGTCGTCATCCCCGTTCTGGCCTCAATCTTCTCGGGACAGAGGGCGCAGGTTCTCTTCCCGAATTCCTTAGAATCAACTTCTCGCCAAGAAACAGCGGTCATGTGGTGGTTGTCTACGAAAGCAACTCCGGCGGTCCACAGGGCACAGTTCAGGTGAACCCAGTTGCCGCCCTCTAAATACGTCAATTTTAGATTGAAGAAAGCAGATAAAGATCACGAACCGGCACGCTTAAAAGCGCCAAAGCGGTTCGGGCAGAGCGCACAGTGGGGAGGCTCCATGAGGCCGTACAAGCACGGCTCGCAGAACCAGGGTTCCGTGCTGGTGGAAGAGGTTTGCGACGCGTCGTCGTCGTGGAAATCGAAAGGTCCGTAGCATGCTTCGTGGACCGCGATCCCGCACTTGTCGCACTGGATCACTTCTTCGCTCTTGTGCTTCAGGTTCAAACAGAGCGTGCAGACCGTGTTTGCGGGGAACAGGTACTAAATCCGGAGAATTCAATCTTCGTCATAAGATGTAATGAAGCTTACAGGTCCCTTGGGGAGAAAAAGGTCCTGAGTGGTTCCCTCGCGGCTCAAATCGGGCGCTTCTCCCGCCTTCGAAGACGGCGAGGTCTTGTCGAAGGCCCGCAAGAGGGGCATCCCATTCTCCTCCAGGGACTCCGTTTCTTCGTGCATCACTTCGTCCTCGCTGTCGTCCTCTTCTTCGTCCTCCGAGCCTTCTTCGTCTTCGTCCGTTTCATCTTCTTCTTCGCCTTCTATGGAGGACGCGTCCGATCCGTCGTCTTCTCCGTCCTCTTCATCTCGGTCCGTGAAGTCGTCATCTTCGTCTTCGACTTCCGCTGGCACTTCGTTGCTCTGCAGGAATTCGTAGTTCAGTTTCACCTTGCGTTTTCCGGGCGCTCGTTGGACTGAAACGTTTCAGGGTTAAATTTGAGCCATGATTTGGGACATTCATTCTGCATGGCAATTTTATTTGAGAGCGGTCGGAATTTTCGGCCGGTCCCTTGCCGGAGCGCTGCTTGAAATGAATATTCTAAGACACGACGTGTCTAGAAAGCGAATAAACCCGTCTAGTTTCGGATTTAAGATCAGTCTAGACAATTTTTCAGACATGTCTAGATGCGTAAAGGTCATTTCAGACAGGGATAAAAATAGCACATCACCCATTAAATCTATTTTTGATGTCAAGTCTTTTTCAACAGAAATGGGACAGAAAACCGCGCTTTCTTTTGGAATTCGACTTCCACACGTACTCATCCTGACGCACGTACTCAGCCTGTCTAGCCGTTCCTCACACCATCAAAATCGCTTCCTATTTCGAAAACTCCTAATTCACCACTAGTAAACCGATTTCGCCCGGAATTTTGCTAATCGCCGCCCATCCCAAACCACCTGTTGTTCCAAATGTTCCAAACGCACAACAAATCAAACCGAACGCCCGACAACTCCGGTCGGTTCGAGAGCCCGAGGCGCAAATTTGCGCGCGCTCCTAAAAGCGCTCTCGTAAAGCACAAACCCTCAAGCCGAAACAAAGCAAAAAGGGACTCACAGAGCGTGTCGACCAGATTCGGTCTGCTGTTGCCTTCGCGTTCTTCGTCTTCAGCCATCGTGTGGTGCTTTCGGTGCTTCTTCGTTGGGCTCAAAGGCGCGCAGCTGGTCCCTGCGTCTTCTTCAAATTTCCTTGCGTCCGCAGCAGCCGCCGCAGTCGTCGGGCAGCCAAGAGTCGCGAGCGCTTCGCTTCGTCGCTCGCTCGGCGATGGCGCCTCTGCAGCTGCCAAGGTCGCCTGGATTTCGTGCCGGGAGCCCGGCAAAGTTCGAATCGCCGCAATCATCGCTTTAGGCGATCCCAGACGAGACTGTCTGCGAGCGGGAAGTTTCAATCAAGTCTGATCTTGAAAATGTTCTCGAATCTACGAATCTTCTGGAAGCCTCGAACACATGAAATGATGACAGGAAAACAAGCGAAAATATTCGGGTGGTGAAGGGCACCTGCGGAGCGGTCGGTCGACGGAGTATTTTTGGTCTTTTCGGGTTCAGAGAACACGGAAATCCCTATAATGATCCCGAAAACGAAAGGGCAGAGGAGCACGCTACGGAAAATGATAGGAAAACGTTTGCGGGAAAGGCGCCCTGGAAGAGCCGACAACTTGAAAAGTGGGAAAACGAGGAGCTGTTGACCGCTGCTGCGCGCGAAGCGGAGACGAGATGGAGAGGGCGGAACGTGGGCCAGATTGAAGTGAAGCGGATGATTGGAGATCACGTTAGAACTGCTTTTCAGAGAGTAAAAAACCTGTTTTATCTTTGTGATAAGTCAGAGTAATACGATTTTGGGTTTTATTGATCTATGTGAGGGTGGTCGTTATCAAAAGCGACAAATTGGTTCCTAAAGAGATCAGTTTAGAGCGAAAGAACAAAAAATGATCCAAATGGCGATACAAATAGCTTGGGTAAACTTTCCTTATGCGTTTCAGTTAGCGTTTACGAAAACACTGAATCACCGAAGCTAAACATAACGGGCCGATTAGTAAAACTCCAAAAACAGCGACGAATCGATACGTGGCTGTTGCGAGAAGTACTGAAGAAAATTGTGACGTGAAAGCGCGAAATATGAAAAATCCCAGTTAACTGGATCTGAAAATAGAATTAGAAGCTTATGGTTATATGCGTAGATATTTCCAATCATCTAGACAAAATTTAAATTGAAAGCGTCAAATCGTTAACATTTCTTTGTCGTCCAGCTCTTCTTGGCTACACGCGGAATCCTCCCAATCGCTTTTGACGTCGTCCATCGTAGGGTACTCGTCCTTCTGCCGCTTCAGCCCATTTGCGATCAACTCCTGAAAAACCGAAATAAGACGGGAAATCCAGAGTCGTAAACAACCTCCTTTAGAGTGCGAGGCATGGACTTCGGCTTCAACTCCGTTTCGGACTCGACAACGACCTTGCGTCCGACCTAAAACCACGTAGATTTTAATTTTCCAACTATCGAACTCACAGTTTTCTTCAAAGACTTCAAAGCTTCGACTTCGAAGGTTCGAAGACTTTCAAGGTTGAGTTTCAAAGACTCCGAAGGGAACTTCTCGCCTACTTTTTCCTCTTGTTTCGGCGCGTCCATCTTCGAACCTTTTAGGGAGGCCCTGTCGCTCTTCACGTCGTTCTTTGCACATTTCTGGTCATCCGCCATGAGCTTCTGAAAGACAAAAATTGAGATTCTGACACAGCAACATTACACAACCTCGTTCAGGTTTCGAGGCACATTTTTCGGCTTGAGTTCTTTCAGCTCTTTTTCGGCTTCGTCCAAACGTCCGTGTGACTGAAATAGGGACAGCATAAGAAAATCGGAAGCTACCAAATCACCTTCTTCTTCCTAAACGTCTTTGATGACCTCGACGGCCGTTTCTTTTTGCTCTCGGCACCCTTAGCCGAGAATTCCTTATGCTTCGAGTCCTTCTTCCGCTTATTTCCCTTCTTCTTTTTCTTCGTCTTCCTCGATTTCTTCTTTTCTTTTCTTGCTTTCTATCATTTTTCTTCCCTTCTTTTTTTGGCTTAACATCTTCTTTCTTATCCTCCTTGTCAGGCTTCACTTCTTTCTTCTTTTTCTGCACTCCTTTCTTAGAGCTCCAGTCGTTTAACACGCCGTTCAAAGTCGGATAATCCTTATTGTCACACTTTTTCTCATGTGCAATGTTCAACTAAAACATTCAAATCAAATCCACATCAAAATTATCGTTTCTAACCTCTTTCTTGGTCAACGTAAAGAGTGTCGGCTTCAAATCGTCGATGCCTTCGACTCTTTTCGGTTCGTCGTGCTCCGTTTCCGGCATCGTTTTGGGGTTCCATACCTTCTTGAAAGCCTTCTCGCTGAGCTCTTCTTCGGGCTTCTTGGATGTCTCGCTTCTCTTTCGCAGCTTTGCTTGTTTATGCCGTATCGGACTTTTCTTCGCGGACTAAATTGGACGTTTTTGTTTATTTGAAGTGTAGCCAAACCCTACCTTTTCTTCTTTCTGTTCCTTGTCGTTCTTCTGTGTTTCGGCCTTCAGTCCATCGATCTCACTTTCAGGCTTCTTCTCTGCAGATTTGTTCGCTGCTCTGACTTTCATGGAAAGGAATTCTTCCATGGAATCCTTTGCTATTCCTTCCTGAAGTTCTTTCTTCTCACTCGTTTCCGGCGCTTCGCTGTCGATTCGGCCATTCGATTCCAGTTGCGCTTTAGATTCGGCGTCGGAGGGCTTCTTGGAACTTGCGTTGGATTCGAAGAAACTGGGTGTACGCTGAAAAGAGAACCAAGTCACGGATTAAAAATGCGAAAAAACAGCGACATACAGGGAGCGAGGCATCGTACAGGACCGGATTCTTCTTAGGTTTCCGACGCGAACGCGTGTGGCAGAAGACGAAGGAGGCGATGAATAGTCCTGTGCTGGGGAGAAGCGAAACGCAGAACGTGGCGGCTTCGCCGGCGGCAAAAGTCGAAGTCATCGCGAAGTCGAAGACGGAGAGGAGCGAAGAGGACGTGACTGCTCGCCGTTTTTCGAAGAGCGACAATGAGGAGAGGGTCGTGGAAGGAGACAGGGAAGGGCTAAGTCTGAGAGACGGTCTTTGAAGCGTTTTGAGACGGGTGATGTTTAGAAACGTCTGGAAAGATTCATTTTAACGTTGATTGGTTAGGAGTGCAGTCGGTTTAGAGAGCTAGAACGTCCTTTACCCGCAAGAACAGATTTGAGAGACCAAGAACATTTTGATAACGCTGCGATGGTAACAAATTAGATTCTTATTTTATTTTAAAAAACGGCTGTAAAAGGAAATTAAACAGATTTTCTATAAGACGACGAAGGCGAAGATTCATTAGGTTTGCGCTTCATCCTGTAGCGCTGATTCTGGACCCAGCGCTTGACCTGGTTGTAGCTGAGATTCGCCTTTCGTGCGACCTCCTCCTTCTTCTGGCGGTTCGGATGAGCTGTTTCCTCGAAGAGGCTCTCGAGGAGCGTCTTCTGCGCCTCCCTGAACTGGACGCGTTTTGGGAGCTGTTCGGCGGCGCTCTGTGAGGCTTGGCCCAGCGCCTGGAGGAAATTCGGATTCGCTTTGAGAGCTTCGAGGGCAGCCTGAAGCTGGGATGCGTCGACTGGAGAACTCTGGGCTTCGGTGGTCGAGGTGAGGGTGGACATTTCAAGGCTTGATGGATAAGTGTACCCTTTGAGTGCCGAGAAATGCTTATATAGACTCAAAAGTGATGCTAAGAACACGGTTTTGGGTGTTATTAAGCAGCACTTACTCAAAACAATGCTGATTCAGAGCTACTTCAGAACTGCCCCTTTTTATGGTTCAACGAAATATTACGATTAACGTAAATCACGGCTCGAATTTCAGATTCTCCGCGGTCTTCTCCATTTCGTTCTCCAGGTCTTCGATAATCGCCTCGGTATCCCTCAACTTGCAAGTGAAGTTAAGAAGAAGAGCGATAGACCAAAGTATTGCTGAAGACTCAGAAACCAGAAAAGCAGTGATAATTTATGAACGGTGAAACATAAGACAATTACGCGATTACAAAGATCGAGGTGGGTTAGAGCCTGGGACAATAAACGAATATGTAAAATAGAATTGATACAACAACAAGATTAGTGGTGATCGGTGGCGGCCTTGCTGGAACGATGGGAGCCGAACTTGGTCATCTCGAAGCCGGCGACGGTGTAGCGGCGTGCGTGAGAGGGCGTGGCGAGCATCCTGGCTGAAAAGTCCCCGTTGCCGACCGCGTCAGGCTGGCAGTAGGTGCCTTGCTCGCTCACGAGGAGAAGAGGAACGAAGGCCTTTTCATCGGTCACGCGGTATCCGCCAAATACGCAACCTGAGAGGAAAGAACGGGAGATAGATGGTGATATAGGAAACAGAACATACTTAGAGCGGTGTTAGAGTCGACGCCGGCTTGAGTGAGGTAGTCCGGGAGGTAAGAGTACCGCCCGTGCGTGTCGCCCTTGAAGATCACGTCGCGCTTTCCTCCGCAGACGCTGTAGACTTCGCCGGGGTTCGCGTAGAAGATCGCACAGCCGGCGAATCCGCGGAAATACTGCTCGAAGTCGGTGGATGCGTAGAGGGCGCGGTCGAAAATCTTCTTCAGGATCGAGTCCGAGTCCTCCAGCGTCGCGCCGATCATCAGGTATCTCTGGTCGTCCATGTTGCGGTCGTACCAGGAGGCCGCGAAGCGATCGCGAAGGGCGTTCGCGAGGTCCGTCGCGAACTGATAGACCTGTAAGGAAACACGAGATGAGCAAGAAGAAAAGGAAGGAGAGAACTAACCTGGCGGACGGGGACTAGCAGCGGTTTCCCGTTGTTCATCCGGCGAATCACGTGGTTGATGATCTCCTTGATCTCGTTGTACATACCTGAAGCAAGGAAACAATCAATTTTTGACGAATTTAAGCCAATTAACGTGCATTAACAAATAAATTTCGCATTAGCGCAAAAGTTGAAAACACGACCAATTCGACAGCGAACGACTTCACGTGGAACCAAAACGAGACGAAAAATCGAAAAATCGAGAAGCGAACGAGAGAGACAACTACTCGCCACTCACCGAAACGTTCGACTGATTGTCTCACTCCCACTCCAGACTGATGAACGTCGCAACTGTCTACTTTTGTAGGTTTTCGCGGTGGGACCCAGACTCTGCTCGAAGCCCTTCTTCATTGGCGTGTTTTCCGTCTTGGCGACCTGTCTGCCTCTGCAGCTCGAAGCGCAATCTGCTCCAAATCCACGTTGTAAACATCGCAAATCCGGGTGACGAAGCTGGAAATCTCGTTTTGTGACGTTCGAAAATGATTCATGAGTTCCAAAATGCGTCCATCGCGTTCACGGATTCCTTTAAAAGAAGGTCTCTCGTCTTGTAAATTCAACATCGGTGTGTTCCATCTCAGCAATGCACCTTAAAGTCTCTGCAATTCTTATTTTGGCCACATTCTTCGCTCTCCAACGTCCAGCAGAGTCAGGACCGTCTTGTTGTTTGGGCAAGGTTGGGTGTATACTCTCTTGCAACGCTCAGAACTGTGCCACGGGTAAAGGAAACAAAGTAATTTGGGGATTTATGGATTTTTCAGGAGATTGCGAAGGAGGCGATTGGTGCGCCGGGACTTGTGTATGTAATCGATGTGGTAGGGGCTCCATTGGAACCGTCGGAATCAGCTACGGGAAGAAAAGATGATGGAAATGTGAATTTTAAACGAATTCCTACTTTTTTAAACCGCTAATCATAAACACGTGTTCATAAAAAGCCTTTTTTGGAGCTGTTCAGGAGCCTTTATCATTGCCTTCAGTTGCCTAAGCAGCATCACGCGGCATCTAATGTAAACCTTCAGCACATGTAAGTGCTCCTCGCTTAGACAGAAATAGGCCAAAATAGGGATCTGCGCATGGGTCTAACCAATTTCCGCCGATCAGGTTGGTCGAGGTGATCCACTCCTGTCAGCGAGGAGAAGAAGACGCTCCTCGAGAGCCTTTTCGAGGAAACGGCGTGTCATCAGAAGAAGGAGGAGGTCGCCCCGAAGGCGAATATCAGCTAAAACACTTTAGTACACTTTGAACAAATATAACAAACAGGTCAACAATCACGGCTTCACAACAGTACAACAAGGGCGGTGGTCCTCACTCCCTGTCAGGATAAAAATAAGGGAAACGGTCGAAATATTCGCCGTTCCACGTGTTTAGCCGACCGAGAGCTCCACTTTTGCGAGGTCGTGGGTCCTCCACATGCGTGAAGGAAACGATTTTGCGGCGGGAAGCAGATGGCGCCCTGAAAACAATATTATACAAAACTCCTGGAATACTGTGATCACACACCTGTAACGCTCGGTGTATTCTCCCGGCTCCGCAAATGTGTCCAGGCGATGGAGGCGCACACTGCAATAAAATAATTCGTCGCTAAAGAAGACTAGAGAATACGATTACTCCATCTGGTGCTCCGGCACCTCGAACGCCGGCGTGGTGACGATCGTGGGAAGCTTGCTGGCTTTCTTTTTCTTGTAGTTATGGTGGGATCCTTCGGCCACGACGAGGGCATTCTTGACACGAAGCTGAAATCGTAAAAATTATATTTTAAGGGTCGCAAACAAAACCCGAACCTGTTCGGCTTCCATAGCATCGACGTCCAGCCGGCGGAGTCCATGTTTACAAGGACAGCGGCAGTGTTTTTGGATTAAAGGGAGGCCGCGGTGGTTCCAAATGTTGTGGCGGCGTTGGGTCGGCGTCCAGTTGCGAGCAGCTCCTGAATTTCCGCGTGAAAATGAAAAAGAACTCCCAAACTCACCTTTGTGCTCGAGTTCCTTGACCAAAACATCCTCGAGAGCCTCCAAGCAGCAGGCGTGGACCGGCTGATCCTTGAATTCGCACTTCTCGGAAGTGCAAACCATCGGGAGGCCTTCGGATGGGGGCGATCCGACACAGCAGCCGCCCTTCAGAAGAGGAATCGCGCATCCTTCGACGCGTTTCACTTCATCCGACGATTCGCTCACGCGCGCGCTCCATTTTCGGCTTCGGTTGCCCATGATGTGGGCCTGAAACGAGGAAACGTGCACACTCAAATCATTGCAAAAATTGCTCTCCTAACTCGAAATAGCAGAACTCTTAATATATTTAGGACGAACGAGATCAAGAGAAACGCACAGAATCACCAAACTGCGCCAAGCCCAGAAGCGGTAACAATACACACGCTTCCCAGAATCGTCCCGGTTGACGAAATCTCGCTGCAAAGAATCATCGCCTCCGACGCACTTCGTTTTCGAAAACCGAACAAGCGAAATTCGTTACCTGTGCAGGAGACGAGGAGAAGCCGGGGATTTCCGGAAAATTCGCGAGAATTCGTAGCCCAGAACGTCGACACGTTCCAGCTGCAGCCCTCAAGACGAATCTGAATCTCCTCCAGGCGCGGTGCAAGTCGCTAACCGAAATGGGCTTGATTCCGGTTCTAGCGCAATTTCGTCAGCCGGGATGATTCCGGGAAGCGTATGTTGTGTTGCCGCTTCTGCGTTTCGCGATTTTTCAACTTTGTGCGCTTCTCTTGGTCCTCTTGGTCTGAAGTTTAAGTGTTTTGTTATTCCGAGTGAGGAGCGCAATTTTCGACTCGATTTGAGTGCACGTTTCTTCATTTCAGGCCCTCACCATGGGCAACCGAAGCCGAAAATCGAGCACGCGCATGAGCGAATCGTCGGACGAAGCGAAACGCGTCGAGGGATGCGCGATTCCTCTTCTGAAGGGCGGCTGCCGCGTCGGATCGTCCCCCTCCGAAGGCCTCCCGATGGTTTGCACCTCCGAGAAGTGCGAATTCAAGGATCAGCCGGTCCACGCCTGCTGCTTGGAGGCTCTCGAGGATGTTTTGGTCAAGGAACTCGAGCATAAAGGTGAGTTTGGGAGTAGTTTTCAGGAAACGCATGATTCGAATTCAACGTCAAATTCAGGAAACGCTCGCAACTGGACGCCGACCCAACGCCGCCACAACATTTGGAACCACCGCGGCCTCCCTTTGATCCAGAGACTCTGCCGCTGTCCTTGCAAACATGGACTCCGCCTGTTGGACGTCGACGCTATGGAAGCCGAACAGGTTCGTAATATCTCGTTTATCACTCAATTCTAGAATTTTTCCGATTTCAGCTTCGTGTCAAGACTGCCCTCGTCGCGGCCGAAGGACCCCACCATAACTACAAGAAGAAGAAGGCCAAAAAGCTTCCTACGATCGTCACCACGCCGGCGTTCGAGATGCCGGAGCATCAGATGGAGTAAGTCGATATTTGGCTTCTTGAACATCGAGTTGCCTCATTCTAGCGAGCGCCTCTATCGACTGGACCCATTTTCGACGCCGGAAGAATACGCCGAACGTTACAGGTGTGTGATCTTCGAAACCTTCGAAAAGTTATATTTTCGTTTTCAGGGCGTCGTCGACTTCCCCGCAAAGTCGCTTCTTTCAAGCAGATGGAGATCCCACGATCTCGCGAAAGTCGAGCTCGCGGTCGGCTAGTGTGGAATGGCGAATATTTTGACCGTTTCCCCTAAATTTCTTTCCCCTTTATTTCCCCTACATTGGTCCTGAGTGAGGATCACCGCCCCTGTTGAACTGTTGTAAAGCCACAACCTGTTTGTTATTTGTTCAAAGTGTTGTAAAGTGTTCTGCGTGGAAGAAATCAATTCAGTTAATTATTTTATTCAAACAACCGGCTTCAAAATGGAATT